>CM057768.1:0-744990 GCA_030064435.1 Trapa incisa | reverse complement strand
AACAAACACCTAAAAAACCCAAAAACAACCCCCAAAACACCCAACCACAACAACACCTACAAACCCTAAACACAACACCCAAAAAACACCCCTAAACAAACCCTAAAAAACCCTAAACAAACCACTAAAACAACCCTAAAAACCCAAAAAACCCAACAAAACCCTAAACAAACACCCAAAACACCCCTAAAAACCCTAAAAAACCCTAAAACCAACAACCCTAAAACAAACCCACAACCCTACAAAAACCCTAAACAAACCCTAAAAAACCCTAAAAAAACCCCTAAAAACCCTAAAAACCCTAAAAAACCCTAAACACACCCTAAAAAACCCTAAAAAACCTAAAAACACCCTAAAAACCCACAACCTAAACAACCCTAAAAACCCTAAAAACCCCTACAAACACCCAACTAAAAAACCCTAACACAACCCCTAAAAACCCCTAAACACAACCCTAAAAACCCTAAAAACCCTAAAAAACCCTAAAAACACCTAAAAAACCCTAAAAAACCCTAAAAACCCTAAAAAACCTAAAAAACCCTAAAAAACCCTAAAAAACCCTAACCCTAAAAACCCACAACCCTAAACCCAAAAAACCCTAAAAACCCTAAACAAACCCTAAAAACACCTAAAAAAACCCTAAAAAAACCCTAAAAAACCCTAAAAAAACCTAAAAAACCCTAAAACAAACCCTAAAAAACCCTAAAAAAACCCTAAAAAACCTAAAAAACCCTAAAAAACCCTAAAAACCTAAAAAACCCTAAAAAACCCTAAAAACCCTAAAAAACCCTAAAAACCCTAAAACCAAAACCTAAAAACCCTAAAAACCAGAAAACCCTAAAACCCTAAAAAACCCTAAAAACCCTAAAAACCCCTAAAAAACCTAAAACCCTAAAAACCCTAAAAAACCCTAAAAACCCTAAAAACCAACCCTAAAAAACCCTAAAACCCCTAAAAACCCTAAAAAACCCTAAAAAACCCTAAAAAACCCTAAAAAACCCTATGAACCCTAAGAAACTCTACGGAACCCCAAGAAACTCTAATAAAACCTAAGAAACCCTAATAAATCTTAGGAAACCCTAAGAAATCATAAGAAAATCTAAAAAACCCCTAAAAAAAAACCCCAAAAAACCCTAAATACCCTAAAAAACTCTACAAAATCCTTTAGAAACTCTATGAAGCCCTAAGAAACTCTACGAACACCCAAGAAACTCTAATAAAACCTAAGAAAACCTAATAAATCTTAGGAAACCCTAAGAAAGCATAAGACAATCTAAGAAACCCTAATAAATCTTTGGAAACCCCTAAGAAATCATAAGAAAACCTAAGAAATTATAAGAAACACTAAAAAACCTTAAGAAACACTAAGAAAGCATAAGAAACCCTAAAAAACCTATGTAACCCTAAGAATCCATAAGTAACCCTAGGAAATGCTAAGAAACACTTATAAATACTAAGAAACCCAAAGAAGCCCCATGAAACCCTAACATACCCTAAAAAAATGCTAAGAAATCCTAAGAAACCGTAAGAAGCCCTAAGAAATGCTAAAAACCCATGGAAACACTAAGAAATGCCTAAGAAACCGTAAGAAATCCTACGAAATGCTAAGAAACACTAAAAACGCTAAGAAATGCTAAGAAACCCTTAAAAAATCTAAGAAACCCTAAGAAGTCCTAAGAAACCCTAAAAAACTCTAACAAACCCTACAAAATGCTAAGAAGCCCTAAGAAATGTTAAGAAACCCTACAAAAGACTAATAAACCATAAGAAACGCTAAGATGCCATAAGAGACGCTAAGAGATCCTAAGAAACCCTTGGAAACCCTAAAAAACTCTAACAAACCCTACGAAATGCTAAGAAACCATAAGAAATATTAAGAAACCCTAAGAAACACTAATAAACCATAAGAAACCCTAAGAAACGCTAAGATACCATAAGAAACCCTTGGAAACCCTAAGAAACACTAGGAAACCCTTAGAAACCTTAAGAAACGCTAAGAAACCTTAAGAAACACTAAGAAACTCTACAAAACCCTAAGAAATTCTATGAAACGCTAAGAAATACTATAAAACCCTATGAAATCCTAAGGAACCCTAAGAAATCATATGAAAACCTAAGAAACCCATAAGAAACGCTAAAAACCCTTAAGAAAGCCTAAGAAACCCTAAAAAACCCAATGAAACCCTAAGAAAGGCTATGAAACCCTAAGTAACCCTAGGAAATGCTAAGAAACGCTAGGAAACCCTAAGTAACACTATGAAATGCTAAGAAACCCTAACATACCCTAAGAAATGCTAAGAAACACTTATTAAACCATTAGAAACCCTAAGAAACGCTAAGATACCCTAAGAAATGCTAAGAAAACCTAAAAAAACCCTAGGAAACCCAATAAACACTAAAAACCCCTTACAAACCCTTAGAAACCTTAAACCCTAAATAATGCTAAAAACACTAAGAAACACTAAACAACCATAAGAAACACTAAAAACGCTAAGAAACTCTAAGAAAACCTAAGAAACTCTTATAAATTGTAAGAAACACTAAGAAAGCCTAAGAATTTCTAAGAAACACTAAAAATCTTAAGAAACCTAAGAAACCACAAGAAACGCTAAAAAAACCTTAACAAATCCTAGGAAACCCAAAGAAATGCTAAGAAACACTAAGAAAGCCAAGAAACCCTAAAAAACCATATGAAACCCTAAGAAACACTTAGAAATTTTAGGAAATCCTAAGAAATGCTAAAGAACACTAAGAAACACAAAAAAAACCTAAAAACGCTAAGAAACCCTAAGAAACTCTAAGAAACCCTAAGAAACTCTATGAAACCCTAAGAAACACTAAGAAAACCTAAGAAACACTAAGAAAATCTAATAAACCCTAAGAAACGCTAAGAAAGCTTAAGAAACCCTAAAAAATTCCAATTTAAGAATTGAGGCCACCATTTGATAGATAATGAATTTAGATGAATTTAAAAAATTTTAACTTTGAAAAACTCGATCGAATTGGGCCTGAATCGGCTGATTTAATCTTTGAACCCAGTTTTGACCGGCCCGATCCGATTCAAAATAATGTCGTCTTCTTCCTTCAGATGACAGCACTGTTCACTCGTCGGAAAATCGAAGCAGCACCATCGAAGAGGAAACGTTTCCATTCAGTACATTTCATGCCATCAATGACTGTTATAAAGGTGCCAAATGGACGACCGACGAGTCCCCAAGCTTCCTACATAAATAGCCTTTCTCCATTCATCCTCTCCATACTTGAAGACCTCACTCTCTCTCAGCTACTCAGTTTTTTGGTGAAGCTTGAATCAAAGCTCCAATATAGGGTCTTTTCTAAGCAAAAGAAGGCTTGGTCAGGTTCCTTAGAATCGGGAAGAAGTCAGCTACATGGTGGTATTCTTCATACGCTGCGAGGGTCGCCGGAGAAGTGCCGGCGTGATTCAAAGTGCAATTGAATCATATGAACATGTAGGAACTTTAATTTAACTTCAATTTCAACAATTAAACTTGTTTGATTGGTTAATTTGATAAAATCAAATTTGGTTGTGTTGTAAAGTTGAAATTCAGGGAGAAATTGGGGAAATTTGGGGATTTCAAAATTTTGAGGGATTAAAATGCAATTTTATAAAATTAAGGGCCAATTGGGCATGATAAGAATGTTAGAGGACCAATTGAGCAAATTTTAGAATTTTGGGGTAAAACTTACCATTTTGTAAAGGAATGGCAAAATGGTAATTTTCGAAAAATTAGGGACCAAATTTGGAATTTGGGAAACATGAACCTCATTTTGTGAAATTGAATAAACTGAGGTCCCACAGGGAATTTTAAAAGTTTCAGGACTCAATTTGGAGAAAAACTGACATTTGGGGCCTAAAGTGAAATAAAAATAACTTTAGTGACCAAATTACAAATATTTGAAAAGTTAGATATTTTGAATCATTCATAATGAATGAAGGCTATCAAGCAGAATGATAATCAACAAAGATGTCCATATCGTGTAGGAACACAAGACATCGGAAACGTCAGTTGAGGCAAGGCTCACAAGGGACGAAAGCCGATTTAGAGGAAATACACTACATGATCGGGTGAGTGAGAATGTAATATCATACCCGGTTGGGATGATAAGCACCTCAGAATTGGAAACCCACTACTAAGTGGTATTTTAATCATCACATCTGAGAAGAGTGATGTGGAAATCTCACGGAAAAACTACTTACCGATTGTAAGTAGATCATACCCAGTTGGTATGATGAAACTTCTTGTAAGGAAGTGGAAAACCTGCTTCTCGGTTATAAGCGGAGATGTCCTCATGCTCGGTTGGAATGATATACAGTTGAAAAGTTTATTTTATTGAAAGTGCTCTCCTTTGACTGTGTGTCACTACTTAAAATTTTTGGGAGACCTTCTTGACGAAAGCTCGAATAGCTCATAAAAGTCGGAGGCCTCGGTTTTGGAACTTGGGGGCTAATATGCCCAAATTTTAAAATTGGGCATTTAGCCCCCAAGTTCCAAAATCGAGGCCTCCGGCCTATTAGAGCTATTCGAGCTCCCGTCAAGAAGGTCTCCCAAATTGTTTAAGCATTGTCACATAGTCAGGGGAGAGCACTTCCGACAAAAATAGGTTTTTACTGTCCATCATACCGACCGGTATAAGAACATCTCCGTTCATAACCGATGAACGGGTTTTCAACTTCCTCCGAGAAAGTCTCATCATACCAACCGGGTATGATCTACTTACAACCCATAAGTAGTTTTTTCCCATAAATTTCACATCACTTTCTCTAAATAGTGATGACTAAAATACCACTAAACAGTGAGTATTTATATCGAGACACTTATCATCCCCAACCGGATATGATGTTAGTAAACCCACTCAACCGTTAATGCCGTGAATTCCACTAGATTGGTTCTTTGTATTCACGCGAGCTTGTCCTTGTTGGCGTTCTCGGTATTTAACGTTCCTACACGATATGAACAACCTTGTTCATTATTACTCGGCATAATAGCCTTCATTCATTAATGAATGAGAAAACCCAAACTTTTAGTTATTTGCAATTAGGTCCCTAAAGTTATTTCTCTTTAACTCTAAGTCTCTAATGTTAGTTTTTCCTCAAATTGAGTCCCGTAACTTTTAAAATTTATCGTGGGACCTCAATTTATTCAATTTCACCAAAAAGGGGTTTAATTTTCCAAATTTCCAATTTGGTTCCCCAATTTTTCCAAAATTACCATTTTGCCCTTCTTTCACAAAAATGGTAACTTTTTCCCCAAAATTTCCAAAATTCCTCAATTGGTCCTCCAACATTATTTCCATGCCCAATTGACCCTCAATTTCATAAAATTGTATTTTGGCCCCTTCGAATTTCAAAAATCCCTAAATTTTCCCCCAATTTCAACTCTTCAACACTACCGAATTTGATTTCATCAAAATGACCGATTAAACACTTCTAATTATTGAAATTGGAGTTGAAATTGAGTTCCTGTATGTTCATACAATTCTAAGAAACTTTGAATCGCAGATTTTAACGTCGGAATGAGCTCAAACGGAGCTTTGCCGAAGTTCCTTAGAACTGGAGAGAAGTCAGCTACATGGTAGAAGTTTTATTTACTCTGAGGATCGTTAGAGAAGCGTCGTCGTGATCAAACAATAAAGCAGCTCTGGTGGATCGAAGCTGCCCTATTTCTGTCGAGCTAAAATTGAAAAATTCGAGCCCTCCTCAGGCCAAACCATGCTCTCCCAACACCTCATCAGCCCTCATGCGGCCAAATTAGAACTGAAAGATAAGCCAATTCGGCTCCCCTCTGTAATTTCCAACCAGTGCTAGAAAGAGAACCAGTAGAATTTAGATGATAAAATTCTCAACCAATATGGCATCAATTAATACAAATCTTGATCATATGAGAAACCTTAGGAGGAGAACTATTTGTCCAGACTGAGATCTCAGACTGTCGCGCCCCCGACGGTGAGTATTTAAAGCTTTCTCTCTACGTTCTACTTTTCGGTGAAGCTCCTTTTGAGCTCGTTCGATGTCAAAACTTGCGATTCAAAGTGCAATTAAATCATATGAAGATGTAGGAACTCTAATTTAACTTCAATTTCAACAATTAAACTTGTTTGATTGGTCAATTTGATGAAATCAAATTTGGTTGTATTGGAAAGTTGAAATTGGAGGAGAAAATGGGGAATTTTAGGGATTTCAAAATTTTGAGGGATCAAAATGCAATTTTATAAAATTGAGGGCCAATTGGGCATGATAAGAGTGTTAAAGGACCAATTGAGCAAATTTTAGAATTTTTGGGGTAAAACTTACCATTTTTGTAAAGGAAGGGCAAAATGGTAATTTTGGAAAAATTGGGGACCAAATTGGGAATTTGGGAAACTTGAACCCCTTTTTGTGAAATTGAATAAATTGAGGTCACAAGGGGAATTTTAAAAGTTTTAAGACTCAATTTGGAGAAAAATCGATATTTGGGGCCTAAAGTTAAATAAAAATAACTTTAGAGACTAAATTACAAATATTTGAAAAGTTAGATATTTTTAGACATTCATAATAAATGAAGGCTATCAAGCCAAATGATAATGAACAAAGATATTCATACCGTGTAGTAACACGAGACTTCGGAAATGCCAGCTGAGGCAAGATTCGCAAGGGATGAAAGCCAATTTAGAGGAAATACACTGCACGATCGGGTGAGTGGGAATTTAATATCATACCTAGTTGGGATGATAAGCACTTCGGAATTGAAAACCCACTGCTAAATGGTATTTTAATCATCACATCTGAGAAGAGAGTTGTGGAAATCTTGCAGAAAAACTACTTACTAGTTGTAAGTAGATTATAATTGGTTGGTATAATGAAACTTTCTCGAAGGAAGTGGAAAACCCGCTTGTGTGTTATAAGCGAACATGTCCTCATGCTCGGTTGGTATGATGGACAGTTGAAAAGTTTATTTTATAGGAAGTGCTCTCCCCTGAATGTGTGCCACAGCTTAAAATTTTTGGGAGACCTTTTTTACAGGAGCTTGAATAGCTCATAAAGGACGGACGCCTCAGTTTTGGAACTTGGAAGCTAATATGCCCAATTTTGAAAATCTCGAATAGTGGGCCCTAAGCTAGTTGTCATGAGCAGAACCTCATAAACAAACATGATTATTAAGCCATGAAAACTTAAGTAAATGAGTTGTTTGGCCATGGTACCGAGACAGGACCGACATACTCGATCGACTAGCAGCAGTGCGACATGATAGGTCTTCGGACTAATCAAGACAAACAGTTACAGGTCGAGTTGAGGGTCGGGACCATTGGACCAATGGCACCACAAATTATATGGCTCATGTGAAAACTATTGATTTGTGCATGCACTATGTTACGGGACCTTCAAGACGCCTAAGAGGGGTAGTGAAGTGTCCTAGGGCTTTGGACAACCTGGTGGATATAAGGGCAGTTTGTCGTACCAAAAGTATTACGAAGCTCGACATAGCTTCAAGCGCATGAGACCAAGGTGGGGACAAGATGAGGTCATTGTCCTCATAGGAACACAGAGTTTTGTTATGGGATTTATGGTCGGATGTCACGAACATCCACTCATTCTCAGGGTAGAAGTGGATGTACTTCTATCAAGGTGGCCGATAAAGTCGCTCCGACGCCACCAGTGGGTACAGTGGACGGGTTGGCCTACAATTGTGTGTTTCATTCATGATGAAGGGCATGTGTTGGAGATAAACACATTGTTGTAATGAGAAATGATTTTGAAAACCGAGATTTGAAGATGAGAAAATTTAAAGGAGTTAAGGAGTCTAGCACACTCCAATTTGAAAACTATTTTTTATCGGAACTTCATTTTTGAAAATACTCATTCACTGAGTTGTAGAAACTCACCCCTTTTTTTTTATCTCTTTTCAGGAAATAGAGAAAATGACTAGGGATAACACCAAGCCTTACCCCTTGTTAGGTATGCTTAATTTCTCTTAAGCTTACATTTTATTTTATATATGTCTTTACATGGAACAAGGTTGAAAGTACGCCTATCTCCTCTTGAGTGAAAGAAAGAGGAAACTCCTCTTGGACTAGGAGAGCGGCGGGTTGTTCATAAGGATCCAACCAAACCGGGTCGGGGAGTGACAACCATCCTGAAATGTTGAGTAAAGAACCACAAAAGAAAGAATTATACTTTAAGGAAAGAGGGACGCAAATTTAAGGATATAGCCTTAAACCCTCGCGTAAGGTATGCTTAGCTTAAGTGAGCTCCATGGAACGGATAATGGGAAGGAAAAGAAATGTATAAGTGTGTTATACTAGGACAAAATGGAAATAACCGAGAAGATTGTATGGCAACAAACAACAAATTAATATCAAGGGAAGTTCATTCTAGTGAGAAGGATGTTGAATAAGTTTTGGGGACAAAACTCCTAAAAGGAGGGGAGAGTTATAAGCTCCGCCCTCGAAGTGAAGGAAAAACTGGGAAAGAACTAGTCAAACCGAGTTAGAAAACTAAACCAATTCACAAACCCCGATCATCAGAAAACGGGCAAATTGAGAAATTTACAAATCACGAGTGACCCAAAGAGTCATAAAAACCTTGGAAAGGGACTTTAGGACAAATTGGGAAAGAAAACCAGATCGGTTCAGGTGAATCGGATCTGAATCAGATTGAACCAGTTTTGATCGATTTGAACCACTATTGAACTGGATGCTAAATTCATTTTTCTAGGTAACTTAGAAATTTTAAATTGGAGAATTGAAGCCACCATTAGATAGAGAATGAATTTAGATGAATTTACAAATTTTTAATTTCAAAAAACCCGATCGAATCAAGCTTGAACTGGTCGGTTTAAGCATTGAATCCGATTCGCACTAGTTCAGTCCAGTTCAGAACATTGTCATCTTCTTCCTACAGATGACAGCACTATTCACTCACCGAAAAATTGAGCAGTGCCGGCGAAGATGAAAATCTCCAGCCAATTAGTTTTAGGCAATGAATGACCACCAAAAAGGCACCAATCGGACGGCCAAGTAGTCCCCAAGCTTTCTATATAAAGAGCCCCTCCTCATTCATACTCTTCACACCTGAAAACTCCTCTCTCTCCCTACTGCTCCATTTTCTGATGAAGCTAGAACTAGAGCTCCAACTTGGGCATTTTTCTAAGCCAAAGAAGGTGACCTCGAGTTCTTTAGATTCGGGGAGAAGTTATGTCACGCCCCGACCCAGTTTGGTCGGATCCCCGTGATCAACCTGCCACTCTCCCAGTTTATTAAAGGGTTTCCCCTTATCGTAAACCGTAAAGAGTAAGGCATCCTTTAACTTGCACCTTTTTCCTAGAATAGCATAATCAAAACTGTATGAAATTTAAAACTTTACATACCTTTTCTTACAGGGCATCTTAGTTGACGGTCTTTAAGGGGAGGCTTTCCAGGATTTCCTGAAAGTGATATAAGGGAGGGGGTGAGTACGACTACTCAGTGAATGGGTTTTTAAAAGCTTTTGACTTTTAAAAAAAATATTTATATGGAGTGTGCCAGACTCTTTTGTTTTCAAAAATCCCATCATTTAAAATTTTGGATTTTTCCATTATTTCTTAGTTACCACGGTGTGTCACCACCCAACACACATCCTTCATCCTGAAGGTTACACACATTCGCAAGTCAGTATCACTACTGAACCCGCTAGTGGCTTCGGAGCGACTTTTCCTGCCACCCGGATAGAAGTACGACCACTTCTACCCTAGGAATGAGTGGATGTACGTGACATCCTACCACAATCCCGAAATCACTTCTTCATGTCTGTATGAGGACAGAGACCTCATCCTGTCCCCACCTCGGTCTCATGTGCTTCGTGCTACTCCAGATTTCGCATAGACACCTGGAAGGACGAACTGCCCTTATAGCCACCAGGTCGTCCAGTGCCCTTAGGACGCATCACTACCCCTCATGGGTGTCTTGATGATCACGTACTCACAGTGCATGCACAAACAATATTTTCTTATATTTCCATGTAATTTGTGGTGCCATTAGTCCAACGGCCCCGACTCTCAACTCAACCCGCAGCTGTTTGTCTTGACTAGTCCGTCAACCTGTCATGTCACACTACCGCTAGTTGACTGAGCTTGTCGGTCCTATCTTGGTACCATGGCCAAACAATTCACTTATCAAGTTTTATGGCACATATATCATGTTCGTTTACAAGCTCCTGCTCGTGCCAACTGGCCTTGGGCCCACTGTACGAGATTTTCAAAATCGGGCATTTAGCCCCTAAGTTCCAAAACCGAGGCCCCTGGCCTATTAGAGCTATTCGAGCTCCCGTCGAGAAGGTCTCCAAAATAGTTTAAGCATTGGCACACATTCAGGGAAGAACACTTCCGACAAAATAGGTTTTCACTGTCCATTATACCAACCGGTATAAGGATATCTCCGTTCATAACCGATGAACAGGTTTTCAACTTCCTTCGAGTAAGTCTCATCATACCAATCGGGTATGATCTACTTACAACCGGTAAGTAGTTTTTTTTTCGCATAACTTTCACATCACTTTCTCTAAGTAGTGATGATTAAAATACTACTAAATAGTGGATTTTTATATCGAGGCACTTATCATCCCCAACCGGGTATGATGTTAGTAAACCCACTCACCCATTAATACCGTGAATTCCACTAGACTGGTTCTTTGTATTCACGCGAGCTTGTCCTAGCTGGCATTCCCGGTATTTAACGGTCCTACACGATATGAACAACCTTGTTCATTATTACTCGGCATAACAGCCTTCATTCATTAATGAATGAGAAAACCCAAACTTTTAGTTATTTGCAATTAGGTCCCTAAAGTTATTTATCTTTAACTTTAAGTATCTAATGTCAGTTTTTCCTCAAATTGAGTCCCGTAACTTTTAAAATTTATCGTGGGACCTCAATTTATTCAATTTCACCAAAAAGGGGTTTAATTTTCCAAATTTCCAATTTGGTTCCCCAATTTTTCCAAAATTACCATTTTGCCCTTCTTTCACAAAAATGGTAACTTTTTCCCCAAAATTTCCAAAATTCCTCAATTGGTCCTCCAACATTATTTCCATGCCCAATTGACCCTCAATTTCATAAAATTGTATTTTGGCCCCTTCGAATTTCGAAAATCCCCAAATTTTCCCCTAATTTCAACTCTTCAACACTACCGAATTTGATTTCATCAAATTGACCAATCAAACACTTCTAATTATTGAAATTGGAGTTGAAATTGAGTTCCTGTATGTTCATACAATTCTAAGAAACTTTGAATCGCAGATTTTAACGTCGGAATGAGCTCAAACGGAGCTTTGCCAAAAATTCGGTCGACTCTCTCTCTAGTATCGATCGAAAATTATAAAGGGGAGCCAAATTGGCTTACCTTTCGGTCCTAATTCGGCCGTGGAAAGGTTGAGGAAGTGTTGGAGGGGCTTGGTTTGGCCTGAGTAGGGCTTGAAATGGCCGATTTCAGCTTGGCCGAAATAGGGCAGCTTCGGTCCGCCGGAGTTGCTTCACTATTCTATCATGTCGGCACTTCTCCAACAATTTTCGGATTGACTGCAGTTTGCTATCAGATACTTGTATTCTCTCCGGTTCTAAAGAGCCCGACCTTTGTTCAAGTCGAAGCTCTGGTTCGAGCTTTACCGGGAAATGGAGCAGTAGGGAGAGAGAGAGAAAAGTGTTCAAGTGTGAGAAGAATGAAATGGGGATGACCTCTTTATATAGTCGTAAAACTCGTGTATTAAATGGGCGAGATTTATTACTAGTATTAATATTGCCATAAATTATTGGTATTAATTCCAATAATCGGGTTACAAAAAATCATACTTCCCAGGAGATCCTCACACTACTCTCAAGTAAGCACGCTTAACTTTGAAGTTCTTATGGAATGTAGTTCACCTAAACCAATTTGGTTTTTGTTTTCTAGTTTATCTTAAGTTTCTTTTCCAATGTTTAATAAATCGTTTGGATCAACCGAAAGTTGTAAATTTTCATATTGCTTATTCCCAAATGTAAACTGGTTTGGTTTTCTTATTCGGTTTGATCGGTTCTTTTCTCGGTTTTCCTTAACTCAAATGTGCGGGGTTTACAAGTTAGCTACACGACGGTAGTCTCCATTTGCTCCAAGGATCGTTGAAGAAACGTCGGCGTGATAGAACAGTAAAGCAGCTCCAATGGACCAAAGCTGCCCTATTTCAGTCCAGCTAAAAATGGCCAATTCAATCCCTTTTTAGGCCCAATCAAGCTCTCCTAACACTTCCACCGCCCCCATATGACTAAATTAGAGCTGAAATGTAAGCCAATTTGGCTCATCTCTGTAATTTCTTATCAGAGTTAGAGAGATAATCGATGAAACTTCACTGACTAAATTATCCATCAATTTAGCATTAATTGATGCAATTCTTAATCCTAGGAGAAACCTCAAGACGAGAGCTATCTGCCCAGATCGAAAGCTTGGATCGTCGTGCCCCCGATGGTAAGCTTTCGAGGCTTTCTCTCTCTCAGCCCAATTTTCTAGCGAAGCTTCATTTAAGCTCCTTCCAGCATCAATTCATGCGATTCAAAATGCAATTGCATCATATGGATGTGTAGGAACTCCAATTTCAACAATGAACCTTGATTGATCGGTCAATTTGATGAAATCATATTCGGCTAGTTAGAAAGGTGAAATTGGGAATTTCAAAATTTTGAGGGGCTAAAGTGCAATTTCCCAAAATTTAGGACCAATTGAGCATGGAAAAGATGTTAGAGGACCAATTGGTAAATTTTTTGAATTATTGGGCTTAAATTTACCATTTTTGTGAAGTAGGGGCAAAATGGTATTTTTTGAAAAGTTTGGGACCAAATTGGGAATTTGGGAAATTTGAACCCCTTTTTGAGATTTGAGGTACCAAAGTAAATTTTAGAAGTTTTGGAACTCAATTTGGGAAAAAAATTGGCATTAGGGACCTAAAGTTAAAGAAAAAGAACTTTAGGGACCTAAATGCAAATAACTAAAAGTTTGGGCATGTTATTCATTCGTGATAAATAAAGGCTATTATGCTAAAGGATAATGAATAAGAATGTTCATATTGTGTAGGAACACAAAGTACCAGGAACGCTAGCAAAGAAAAGCTCGCATAAAGGCAAGAAGCTGTTAAGGAGGAATTTACTGCATTACCGAGTGAGTGGAATTTTCATATCATACATGGTTGGGATGATAAGCACCTCAATAATGAAAACCCACTACTATGTGGGATTTTAACATAACACATGGATGGGGTGATGTGAGAAAACGCACGAAAAAATAATTTATCGGTTATAAATAGATCATACCCGGTTAGTATGATAAACTTCATTGAAGTAAGAAGAAAACTCACTTATCAGTTATAAGCAGAGATGTCCTCACACTTGATTGGTGTGATGGATAGGTGAAATATTATTTTTTTCTGAAGTGCTCTCCCCTGACTGTGTGCCACTACTTAAACTTTTTGGGAGACCTTCTTGACAGGAGCTCAAATAGGCCGAATGCATCGGTTTTGGAACTTGGGGGCTAAAATGCCTGATTTTGGAAATCTCATACAGTGGGCCCAAGGCCAATTGGCACAAGCAGGAGCTCGTAAACAATCATGAGACTAAGCCATGAAAAATTTAACTGAATTATGTGTTTAGCCATGGTACCAAGACATAACCGATATACTCGATGGACTTGTGGCAGTGCAACAAAACAGGTCGACAGACCAGTCGAGACAAATAGTTGTAGGTCAAGTTGAGGGTCGAGGCCGTTGGACCAATGGCACCAAAGATTAAATGACTTATGAGGAAAACTCTTGTCTTGTGCATGCTCTAAGGTTCGGGACCATCAAGACACCCAAGAGGGGTAGTGATGCGTCCTAGGGGCTATTGGACAACATTGTGGAGATAAGAGCAGTTTGTCATGCTAGCAATTAGGGAAAGCTCGACGTAGCTTCATGCACATGAAATCGGGGTGGGGTCGGGATGAGGTCTCTGTCCACATACGAACACAGAGTTTCTTTACGGGATTGAGGGTCAGATGTCGCGTACATCCACTCATTCTCAGTGTAGAAGTGCATGGGTTTCTATCTAGGTGGTTGGTAAAGTCGCTCCGACGCCACAAGTGGGTGCAGTGGATGTGTTGCCCTATGAATGTGTGATCCATTCATGATAAAGGGCATGTGTTAATTGTTAAACACACCGACTGTGGTTAATGAGGAATAATGGTTTTGAAAACCAAGATTTCGAGGATGAAATGTCTTAAAGAAAATAAAGAGTCTGGCACACTCCAATTCAAACTATTTTTCTGAAAGTTAAGATTTAAACACTTATTTACTAAGTCGTTGAACTCACCCTCTCCCTTATACCCCTTTTCAGGTAACCAAGGGAAAACTTACCCAACGACCCCTAGTTAGCTACACCTACAAGACAGGTATGTATGTTTAAATTTCATGTAGTTTTGATTAATATTATTCCAAGGAAGGTACAGGTTTAAAGGACGCCTTACTCCTCACAATTTAAAGAAGGGGAAGACCCTTAATAAACCGGGAGAGTGGCAGGTTGCTCATGGGGATCCGACCAAACCAGGTCAGGGCATAACATTCTACATCCAGACTTTCTCTTCCATGCAGGGAACATCGTCACAAATTTCCCAACTTTCTCATTGTGTTAACCTGAAAGCAACAAGCCGACAATGAGCTCATAATTCACAGTCACTCTTCCTTCTTCCCTATCAACCTTGCTTGTCACGCCCCAACCCGGTTTGGTTGGGACCCCGTGATCAACCTGCCACTCTCCTGGACCCCGAGGAGTAGTTCCTCCCCTCGATCATGAAGAGTCAAGCATATTACCTATTATATTTTCCTGGAATGACATTAAACAAAAATGGAAATATAATTCATACCTTGTTAGGGTCTTGCCGAGGAAAAGTTTCGACCAATCTCTCCCTTCCTAAAAAGAAATGTTTAAGGGAGGGGGTGAGTTTCCACGACTTAGTGAGTGGGAGAAATCTTAGGGGTGGACTAAATTATGTGTTGTTAGGTTTATAGTGTTTAACTGTCTACCCCCTTCTTGGGGTGACACATAATCACTCATCATTTCTATCATAGAAAGGGATCACACATTCGTAGAACAGCCCTCGACCGTTCTACTTGTGGACCGGAGTGCCTTTACCGTCCACCCTGATAGAGGTTAACAGCCTCTACCCTTAGTTTAAGTGTACCTCACATGTCCAACCCTTAAACCCCATTCATTCTTTGTGTCCGCTTTGTAGGACAAGACCTCTTTCTCTCTGCTACCTCGATCTTAGTGTGCAAGAAGCTCCCAGAGCTTCTCGACATACTGGACAACGGACCGCCCTTATGCTCCCTAGGTCGTCCAACAACTCTTAGGATCACCAATACCCCTTACCAGATGTCACGATGGTCCCGCATCACATGTATGCACAATCAAGAATCTTATTCATTTATAACCATTATCTTTGGCCCTCCAACCCAATGGTCTGTTAGCTCGGCTTCGGCCCATGCGCACCAGCCCAACGGGTTCAACGACTCAACTTCAGCTTAGCAGCTATTTAGCCCAACAAGCCCAATATCCCAACCTTGGCTCAGTGGGTATCACACAAAATTATCTGTTATCAGGACATTTAATAGTTCATAGCATGCTCATTCTTAACGAGTCCGTATCTGTTCCCATCAGCCTTGAGCCCACTTGTATCATCGAGCCAAAGCTCCGAAATTAGCTCCCAAATATTTTGAGCAGAGTCACACAGACAAGGGAGGCTAATTTCAAGAAAAACCAATTTAGAGGCAAAGCCATCGTCCCAATCAGAACTGATGATGTAGATTTCCCACTCACCCGGTAACAGTGACGTGGTCGTCCCAGTGAGACCTCGATTCGTGGCGCACTCCTTTGCACAAGAACTTGGACAACCAACTAATACATGGTAGGAGTATCCATATTAGGAGAATTGGCATAAGAGGTTGCATACTTTCATGTATTTGTGCATAAGTTCTCCTGTTATGCATTAATTGCATTTAGGTCCCTAAAGTTTATAACTTTACATTTAGGTCCCTAATCATCCTTTATTTTCAATTAGGTCTCTAGGATTTCCAATTGTCCCATGGGTCCTTAGTTTTTCCAAAATCACCAATTGGCCCTCAATTTTTTCAAACTTGCCAATTTGTCCCTAAATTTTCAAAAATTCACAATTGGTCCTTAAATATCTGAAAATTGTCAATTGGTCCTCCATTTCATCTCATTGCCCAATTGGGCCTCAATCGGGAGTTAATTTCATAAAAATGCTCCAATTTTCTTTAAATTACAATTCGGCCCCCAATTTTTCAAAATTTTTCAAATTGCCCATTTTTTGTCAAAATTGCAATTTGGTCCCCGAAACATTATTTCATTCAATTGATCACCAAAACTTGGTTAATTGTCCCCATTCGTGATCTGAATCATCTTTCCTATGTCTCTCTCATCATTTCAAGCTTTGAAACACTTCATTTGGCTCAGAAATGATCTCCAATGAAGTTTCGCCGAAAAATTGAGTCTAGAGAGAGAAAGCTTCAATATTTTACTAGTTAGGGTCCGACAACCGGAGCTTTTGCTTTCTCTTAATTGCTCTACTCTTGAGGATCCTTATTAGATCAAACCACGTCTCAATTGGTGATCTGAGCAGTACGAATTTCTCAATTTACATTTTAGCATAAACGCACTATGAATAGTATTTTCCGGTGAAAGGCGACAGAGAGGACTCACCGTCTTTGCTCAAGGAAGGTCGGACACCTCTAAGTGTGGTCCAAGGAGCTTAGTTTGGTCGGAATTGGTCTGGAGATGGCTTGAATTGAGCTCAAGCAGCTCGGGTTGCTGACCGTCGAGGAGCAGCAGTACTATGCGAGCTTCCCAACTCTTCTTCGGTGGTCCTCCGACTGAAGGGAGGGTGCAGTCAGATAGAGGACTTCCTCTCAGTTCTAGGAACACCAATTACAGCTTCAAAGGTCTAAGAAAGTCTCATTGTCAAAGCTCTAGTTTGCTCCTTGCCGGAAAATGGAGTACTTCACCTTCTTCGCTCGTTTGTGGGATGGGGAAGACGAGTGGAGAGGTATTCTTTATATAGGGAGCTCAACAACTGACAGGGCTACCTATTGGAATAAGACTCAATCGTCGACGATCATACTTGAGCTTTTCCTATGTTGCCAAAGGACTAGCTTTCCCCTCTCTCTCCTTTTTGTCAGTTGATTGAGGAAAAAAATGATAGTGTGTCGGACATGCCACATGGCGCGTTGTGATTGGTCAGTTTTTCTGACATGGCATTTCCACTCAATCGCCGCATTAGTCGTTGACCAGACACGTAGCAGCCTCCCATTGGCTGCTCATGTCCGCATGGTATGCTAATCGGGTGTACACTAACCATTGACGGGACACGTGGCAGCCACACATTGGCTGCTCGTATATGTGTGGTTGCTGACTGAGCGTCCGTTGACCGTTGATCGAACATGTGTCACACTCTAATTGGTCAATGCTTACAGGCTGAGCACGCCTCGCCACGCATTACGCACTTATTGGTTGTGCCTGCTAACTAGGCATTGACCTGTTGGCGGTCCATTGACCAGTTGGACCGTTAACCGATCTAGTCCGAATAGGTTAGGTGACCCGAATTCGAAAATCAGTCGATTCAAACCCGATTCGACCAGTTTTCTAAATATTAAAAATTCCTAAATTAATCTAAATTTATTTTCTACCTATTAGTGGCTTTAATTTTCTAATTTAATATTTTTAACCCATCTAGAAAAATAAATTTTTAAATCAATTTTTCACAGTTTAACCCAATTCATTCTGTTTTAATCTGATCACCTTGAACCGATCTAATTTTCAAATCCTATCAACCTTCTGTTTATTTTTTATAATTTTTGTGATTTATTAGCTATTTAAGTTCACCCTAAAAAATTCTAATAAACACTAATAAACTATTTACGATGAAAGAAGTGTTTACAAATATCCACTTAATCATATTTGCTCCAACCAAATGTCCAACCCAATCTCTCTTATGAGCAAACCCTAACTCTTAAATCTCTCGAGCTCTACATGAAATTGAGCCCAATCATATCAAAAGAAGAACAGAATTTATAAAAAGTAACAAGGCAATAGAAATTAAAATGTAATTTCTTAAAAAATGACAAGTTTAAGTTAGATATTAGAAGATTTGAGACCATTTGGATAAATTTTTGAGAAAAACCTTCAATTTATAAGCAAGTGAATAATGAGCAACCAAATAAAGACAATGGTATTAAAATATGAAATCCTAATTTTTGAGAAAAAAAATATCGAAGTATATTAAAATTTACCAATATCAACCAACAATATGACCAAGGTTACATGATGGCGTAAGATAAAACATGTGTTTAATAACAAGTTCCATACTTCACAAATTTAACAAAAAAAATCTGGGTGGGGGTGTTACAAATTGAACTTCATAAGAGATGCTACACCAAAGAATTTTCAGCTCAAGTGCAATACACTACAACATGCCACTCTTGTTTCCTTTGCCACTTTTAGCATATGATTAAGAACCTTGATATCCTACCAGTTCTCCATAACTAAATTAACCAGCAGGCAGTCCATCCAAGTGAAACCACATATCCTTGAGGTGATGTGGCATGATCTTGATATCATTGGGCACATGAAGCCAAGCTTCAGCTGGGTAAAGCAAAAAGTTCCCAGGCTTACTCGTGTAAACATCTGCATACTGATGAATGTGATAGGCAAAT
This sequence comes from Trapa incisa, assembly GCA_030064435.1. NCBI lineage: Eukaryota > Viridiplantae > Streptophyta > Magnoliopsida > Myrtales > Lythraceae > Trapa > Trapa incisa. The sequence continues at coordinate 726,235 of CM057768.1, read as the reverse complement.
GCAGACTCCTGACACTAATCAGTAACAAAAGGTAGCTCCAAATGAGCCATTGAACATATTCTTCATCGTACAGTGAACCTTCCTCTCCTCTCCTCGTTCAGCTCATCCATCAGAGATTTGAAGGCCCATCTATTCTGACTGATAGCAACAGTCCAATGGAGTTTCCCAAGCAGCTCCAGTATTATGTTGAACTTGTCCGGCAACATTATGAAGAGAGGCCGTGGAGAATTAGATCTAACTTCCATGGAAAGAAAAAATGTAATTAATTGAAATCATTATACAAATATAAACGGCCAAAGATGATAAATTTGACTCAACTGAGCATCATCTCCATTTTCAAGGCAAACACTCATTTATCTAGTTTCTCAATTTCTATGTATAGCTACTGGACTGCTTTAAAATGAAATATGTACACACCATATGGTTTACATAAAAGGAAAACAGAAATTCCATACCTACCCAAAACGGTAAGCATTGTCATTTTGGATACTTATTTCATTCTGCAGTTTAGAGAGTAGCTCAATGAACAATGATGTAATATCATGGTTTTCAACAACGCTTCAACAGATGGGTAGCAAAATTGAAATGAAAAATATTCACTCAAAACAGAATGGCCTCCCTTCAACATGAGATGAGTTGAAGTACTATGAATCTCTATGAAAATTTTCCTCTCTATTGCATAAGCTGTTAAAGACATTAAGAGAAGGGCTATCCAGATGGACTTAATGACGTACCTCTAGTTCATGGATTATAGCAGATATACGCTTAAACCAGAGGAAATATATCCACTTATAAATTTGGCCTCAAAATTGACTAAGCAAGTTGAAGTATGTAAGAAACACCTCTGGGCCATTCCACTTGGTAATCTGAAGAAATGATTTTAGGCAACCATGGTAGTAGATCTTCTCAGAAAGAAAAGCATCAACCTTCTTAAAAGTGAAGATGTCCTTCTCATAATCATAGCAGCTGCAATCATAATCATCCAATATAAAAGAGTCATGAAAAGGGGATTGAATATACGGAAGAATGGAATAGCAGTGCAAATTGGTGGACATGAATTATGTGGACGATAAGTGCAAAGAGAATTAAGTGGATTATAGGGTTTCACTACAATAATTACAATCATTTCATGGTCAAAATCCAAATAAGAAATATCCCAATCATAATTTACCATAGTGAGCAATTAATATTTTTTGCAAAGTAGAGCATAATCAAAACTAGGTTCTATTCATAATTAATAATATTACATATTGTTACAAAAAATACCAATATGGAAAATAGGTATCTACAGATTCACCTGTTCTGCAAAAAAATATGATCTATAAGGGAATTACCCAAGTATTCTTCACAAATAGAGCATTGGAAAATAACAGATTTTTCTAGTTAGGAACTTAGATTTTGCAAGTAAAATGCTATGTTTTTTCCAATAAAAAGTTTATCATTCAGACTAATACATTATTGACATTGCATGTCCAGAATGGGAAAAATTCTCTGGAAAAACAACTTAACTTTTAACATTGCATGATATATGTGGTCAAATTCCCTGGATACACAAACCTGCGCACATTATAGTCTGAACTGATCAAACTGTTCGTAGAGAAACTTCTGCATCTTCTGCTGGGGTTGAAAAATCTAATCTTGGGATATAACCCTCCTTCCTCATCTGATACACCAGTACAACATAAATCTCCTCCACACTATCAGATAAAGGATCACCAGCATGAAATTCATGGAGAATACTCTTAATCTCGATCCAACTGCACCCAGGAACCTTACATATCCCCCGATCTCTCATCAGCAATCTAAGCCTTGCAGATTCATTCCATTTCTTCAAATCTGCAAAGAGTTTTGAGGAGATAATATAGTTTGCAGAATTCGAAGGCTCCATCTCCAGAAGGAGCTGAATAACCCGTTCACCAATTTCAGCATTTCGCCGCTTCTGACAAGCACCAAGTAAAGTGCCCAACAATACTTCGTCAGGTTGTCCAGGCATTTTTGTAATAAAATCCCAAGCTTCATACAGAAGCCCAGCACGTGAAAACAGGTCAACCATGCAAGAGAAATGGGCAATCTTTGGCTCCAAACCAAACTCGTCCATCATATTAAACAGATAACGACCCTCATTGACAAAACCAGCATGGACACATGCAGAGAGAACCCCAACAAAAGTTATGTCATTCGGGCATACGGTCCCACCTTCCTTCAGCATGAGCTTAAAAAGTGCTAAAGCATCTTCAGCTCGACCATGGAAAGCAAGAGCTGATATCATGGCATTCCAAGTCACATCATTTTTTTGGGGCATTGACTCAAAAGCATTTAGAGCATCATCTAAACTCCCACACTTTGCATACATATCAATTAATGCAGTACCTATATATACATCATTCTTCATGTTATACATTGATACATAATTATCTACCCATTTACCCAAGTCAAGAGCTCCAGCTGATGCACATGAAGACAACACAATAGTCAGTGTAATTTTGTTTGGTTCTACACCTGTTTCTTTCATGCAATTGAACAGTGTGATTGCTTCATCAGCCATACCATTTTGAGCATACCTGTCACGGAATATCAAAACTAAAAGATTCAAAATCATAATTTATTTTTTATAATAAATTTAACACATTATGCTCAATACCTCACAGTGTTCATCACATAAATTATGCAAGAGGTTGTTTATATTGACGTCTCAAGCCATAATATTTTATACAAAAAAGCCCATGTCCAGAATGACATTCTAGCCTGTAAAAACTCTAAAGAAGATCAATTAAGAGCATAGACATTACCCTGTGATCATTGCATTCCAAATAGTTGCATCTTTGCTCATCATCCCATCAAAGATCCTCCTTGCAGAAATCAGATCCCCGCACTTCCCATACATATCAATGAGAGCAGACCCAATGAAAGAGTTGAAATCCATCTCATTCGCCAAAACAAAATCCTCAATAGATCTTCCCATACTCAAATCCCCCAAGTCCCCACACGCAGAAAGAGTGCTAACAATAGTCATTTCGTTAGGGACAAAACCAGCTCTCCTCATATCTCTAAACAGTTGCACCGCATCCTGGGCCCACCCCATCTTTGCATACCCAGAAATCATGGAAGACCAGGACACCACGTCCCTCTCATCAATTTCATCAAATACCTTACGCGCATGACAGATCTCACCACACCTGGAGTACATCGTAATCAGAGAGTGCATCACATGGTCATCTGTGTTAAGCCCAAGCCTGAACACGGAACCATGGGCAGCCCTCCCGTGGCTTAACTCCACAAGGTTAGCACAGGCAATAAACACAAACGGGTAAGTGAACTTATTAGGTCTCAGTCCTAAAGATTTCATCTTGTAGTAGAATCCCAGGGCCAGCCAATACTTGTGCCACGCGGTAACGATCCCACGGATCATCACATTGAAGGCAAAGTCGTTGGGATTCGGTATCCGAGAAAAAAGAAGATAAGCGTAGGGCATGTTTTTCATTTCTACTAGCTTTGGGATGAGGAAGTTGGGCTTCTCCACGAAATTTACGAGCATTTGGGCGTGGATCTGCTGGATTGATCTCGAGGATTTGCATCTTCTGAGGATAGAGAGCAGAGATTCTGAAAAACTTTCCGCTGGATTTTCTTGGACGCTAGTAATAAATTGACGGGAAACAGTGGATCGGAGTTTGGTTTGAAGCATCTGCTGGAGAAAAGTATGCGACACAACCACCCGACAACTACCCGACTAGCTACCTTAATTAGTTGAGCAAAAAATAGACCAACAAAACGAGTGATTGGACCATTGGAGAGGCCCATGGATGCACAGTTCAATCTGAAAATGCAATCCCACACCTAATTGAAGCATAAAGCGGAAGACAGAGCACAAGATAACTCCATCATATATATGGCGTTTTAAATTGTAAAATATTCTTAAAATTTATAAAAAAAATCTAAAATTTTAAAAAAATAAAACCCTAAGAAAATCTTAAGTAAACCCTAAAAAACTTTGTATTAGGGACAAAAAAAGCCCATTACATTTTTAAACACCGAAAAAAGCTCCAACACCTTTTAAAATAAGCACAAAAGGGTCCAATACATTTTAAAACACCATAATGAGCAAAAAAAATAACACCCCAAACCCCGTAAATTTTAAAACTCCCCAAAATAATTCAATTAACCCCAAAAATTATAAAATATAAAAATATCACAAAAGTACAAGTCTCTAAAAAAATTTTAAATCGTGAAAATAAAAAAATAATAATCCAAAGCTCCCTTATACTATTGAGTAGTTCGAATAAATTTGAATTTAAAGTGTTACAATGTGTTAAATAGTGGAATTTAAGTAATAAATTTGAAGATATTAAAATTTTTTAATAATTTATTATTTAAATTTAATTGAAGTGAAATTAAATATCATTAATAAAAAAAATTAGAAATACAAATTTATTATTTAATTTTTTTCTCAATACAAATTTATTATTTAATTAAATTAAATAGTTTATTAACCATTATATATAATTAAATTATATTAAATATATTTTACAAAATAATTTTTATGTATAATATTAGTATTATATATTTATATTATATAATTTTATATAAAAATAAATAAATAATAATATAAAAAAAATTAAGTAATAAATTGATTTAGCATGATTTATACAGCATTCCAAAGCCATACCCTCCGCACAATCATAAAATCCAAAAAAACACCATAAAACCCTAAAAAAATCCTGAAATACCCATACATACCCACCACCAAAAAGCCAAAATGATCCGTATAAATATATATATATATATATATCCGAAAATGTCAAACTAAATTCAAAAATCATATTAAAAGCCTATGAAAATCTCAAAATAGTCCTAACTTAAAATTTAAAAACGGTAAAAAAAATATAAAATATCTTTAAAATATCATTACAGTTTCTAAAAAATTAAAATCCGAAAAAAAAACCCTAAACAAATACTAAAAAATATAAAAAAAAACCTAAAAAACAATGTTACTGATCCTGAAAAAAAATGAAGGTCAAATAATACTAAAAATTGATGAGCAAAAAAAATAATACCAAAATTTCAGCATTATATTTGAAGAATAGCAAGGTATGCATGAGTATACTTGTGAAAACATAAAAAGCATTGAGGCTAAATTCAGAATATGGAGCTTAATGTTGAAACAAAATTGACATGCTATTTGTCAATTCTTACAGGACGAGTATGTTGTTGACAAATTCAACCCTGGACAAACACAAACACAACGCAATCACATCCTCATCCTCTACTTTCCATAAAAAAATGGCTTACCCGCATTCTCTATTGTCCCCAAAAGCCAAGAAAGGTACTTAGGATACCGTAAAAGAAACCTGATATAATTTATCAAAAAGATCTAATAAACCATACAGTAAAAAAAACTCACAAGTATTACAACATCCAAAAAAAACAGGGAAAAGATCGACCCTAAAAAATGTCCTAACAATCAACAAAGAAATGAAAGGAAGGTGGAAGTATGTAGGTGTTAAACTAACCCATATTAAATTGCAGAAACAAAATAATGATAATAATAACTCTTTTGAATTTCAAGTCATCCGATACTCATTTCAGTTCTAATTCAATTTACTTTTTAGGGTTCCAAAGGGGAATAAGGGAATTGGGAACATGTAAAGAAACCACTTGCAAGTAACTAATTCTGATTGCCTACAGAAAAAAATAACTACAAGAAATTAGTAATCAGGCATACCAAAGGCCAGAAGGTATTATCTGCACATTCTCCGGAACTATTTAAATTGTTGGGAGATTGGACTATCCTCCCAAGCCTGTCTACCCAACCTATTGACAAAAAAAAAAAGATGTCTACCATATAAACATGGTCAAACTGCTATTAGATACACCAAGTGTTCACTGATTTGACTGCCTTCATGTTAAAACTTCATCCTAATCATACGCCCTCTTCTCCTCACTGCTTCTTATCTTGTCCATTTGTCTAGTAAGCAGCTCGTGAACTCTCTTTTTCAGCTGCAGAGAGAACTATATGAGCTGGTTGATAACTTTCCGAGACTGAAGAAATATACGCATCTTCAGTTTAAAAAAGCTAAACATATAATATAAACTAGTGACCTCACTAAGCCCATCTTCACTCTTTACAGATACCCGAAGTGCTCCAGCAGGTCCCATATTCTGGTACAAAGCCATTTCGTAATCATCTCTATCAACTTCCTCGGCCATGAAGGACACATGGGATTCTTGCATTAGATCAGACTTGGAAATGACATCAACCCAGAGACGGTCATCAAACCTTCGTTTAATGTCTTTATATATCATATACTGCAGAAGAAAAGACATTGGAAGAATATACCATTATTAGCTTGTACAAGTATTATGGGTGTAAGCCAGCATATGATTTTGACAAAACAAACCACTTTATATTGGAAATATTTCTAGCAATCAATCTTGAATCCAAGAATCCAAGTAATTAGCCAAGAAAAATATAGGAACTGATCATGCCCTTCCCTAAACAAGTTACATCTTAATTTTCTAGTTCAGATTATAAGCATAGCATATTGTGCAAAAAAGATTATAAGCATAGCCCATGTCAGTCATCATCTCAACAAGGATAAATATTTCAATGTTAATAAGCATCATATGATACTATGTAACAAACAACGAGGCATTCACAAGGCTCAATCAACATTCTTCCCCAAACATTCCCAACTCCTGAATGAATCACAGTTGAACAACGATCTGGTACATGGGAAATTCTAAGTTCAGTCATCATCTATATTCATTCACCATAATGCAATATTCATAAGAGTGGACCAAAGAATCTGCTTCTCGAAAATAAAAGGTTAAAATGAGGAGAAGGTAGAACATGAACACCAAACACAATGGAGCAAATGACAGAACCTTTATCGATATATTAAGAATTCCGCTGACTTGGGAGATACAATACTCAAACTCAACAATTTATAATTTAGGAAGTCAATGAAACAGAGTACCTTGATGGTTTGCCCTTCAAAAGTTGAACAAGCCAACAATTGGAACCTTGAAAATATTTCTCTTAGAAACTTTGAAAAATTCTAACACCTGGGTGCCATAAAACCTTTTTCTAATGATCACCAATCTCAACTTCAAAATCTAACACTTAACCCCTTACCATGTCAGTTTTCTATGAGAGAAAAAGGTGACAAGGATAGATGTTGGATTTTTTCAAAGTTCAGTGGTTGTTTATTTGGAAAAATCTTTTGGACACCCGAATGTTGGCCCATGCATTGTTCGGCATAAAGTCTAAAATAGAAATAATAAAGTAATATCTAGATTTCTAAATATATCTGATATTGAGATATCCCAAATTACTGGCATGTTTGATATCAAAATATTATTTCCTAATAACTTAAATTCATATCTCAATGCTACCATCAACATGAGCACAAGGCACCACAAAATGGTCATCTTGGATCTTTATCATCTTGCACTCTAGTTTAAAGCAAGGATGAGTAGCCAATAATAGTGCAGTGGCAACAAATTGATCCACTTCCAAATAATAGATACCTAACAAAGATCCATCATTCTCCAGGGTAATAAACAAAAAACACCTCATTCTGACAATGAAATGGAAAATAATGTTAACTTCTTGAAACTCTATAATACCACATTGAAAATAATAGGGGAGAGAAGAAGATGGAATGTGGTGGCTCATAGGCCGCTATAGCTTGTGGCAAATCACAAACTCTATTTATATATTCTAGAACATTGTCTCGGTATATGCAATACTTAATCTCATTTTTCCAACCAAGTATAATAAACTAGAAATAATCAAGTAATATCTGCATTGCAAAAAATACTTTAGATCAAAATTATTTTTAATTAATAATTATTTAACATCGAAATATTATTTCCCAAAAACACAAAATAATATCTTAATACTGCTGAACAAGTAACAATTCAAATAGAGGTGTACCATTAGAATGAGCATTCTACATTACTAGGGTGAAGTACATCATAATTATTAGACAACATGCATATGAAGTAAAAACCCTCCACAGATACCTGATCGGACAGAGAAGTCCCACATTCACCAGTAAGATCATGCACATACAATATAGCTGTCGGCAGATGCGTTAGCGCAGCAAGCGTTAATTTCTCCAAGTTATTCCTGTCTACTGCATTTATTCTCAAATAAAAAAAATGTAAAACATGGAAAAGATTTAACAAGAAATCAAGGGAAAGAGGTATATAAAATTCACCGATGTCAAGTTCTCACCATCTTCTCTTCTAAGCAGGCCAGGAGTGTCGGTAACCTGCAATTGTCACAGTTTTAGGAGATGGAACGGCAAACATGCCATCGGCATTCCCCACCAATGTATAACTAACAACACTTGCAGAGAAAAAATACCCTATGCATTAACCTGATAGTGTTGATAACCTAAACTGATATGACCCATCAGAATTCCTCTTGTTGTGAATGGATAATTGCATATCTGCCTCATAGAAGAAAAGTAAGAGTTGCAAATACTGGCTGAAAATAGAAAAACATTGTGTGAATTATTGGCTATCCAATGAGATGGTATTAACCTCAGGCTTCCCTGTTGAGAGTATACGAACCAATGATGACTTCCCAACATTAGGGGCTCCTACAAGACAGAGAGTGGGCATTTCCAGGTCAACAACAGGCATAGCCCTCAAGTTCTGCAAGAACAACCATATTGAGGTCAGTAGACTAGATATGCTACAGCCACCATACTCTCAAACATCAGCAATATTAGCACCAATAATAGGACAAATTATGAAGTGCATGCTCCTAAAGCATCATATGAAAGTGAGTTTTTCTAAGTGTTTCTCTCACCAGAAACACAGAGAGGCTCAAAACACTGTAAAGAGGCTGATGCAACACATACTGCAGATCGCCAATTAGCCATAATTCCAGCTCATGAAGAGAGTACAAGCAGAGAAACACTCTCTCAATATAAGGATGACAATTGTAATATGCATTTGGATGACTTAGCCAAGATATCCACTATTCATGTAAAACACAAGATCGACACTTTGGGACGGCACTCTCATATTCTAATATCAAGAAGTCCCTCCCAGGACCCTAATTCATCTATAAATTATAATGTGCACCCCACAAAATGGGAAATTATGTGTTCTAGAAGGTACAATTAGATCCATAAAGATGGTGGAAGCACAAGATCACCGTGTTGTGATAGCAGACCCCAAATAAGAAATTTGAGAAGTAGTTTAGTTTTTTAGTTGCATCTTTTTGTGTAATAGGGATAGGATAAACACAACAAAGGATCTTCAGCTACAAGTTGAGGAAGAGATGCCAAGAGGGAGTTTATTGGACTAGAATCTGAACAACATTGAATTAATGCTAATCTAAAGAACAGGAGCCAGAGGAGAGGCGGAAAAAGGTGAAGCGTGGTCAATGAAGAGATTATTGAGTGAAAAAAAAAAAGGAGAGAGAGAAGGCAATTGATGTGCAATGCTAATCAATATGGGGCAAGGCCAAGATCAAGTTAGTGGGCTGACCAAGTTGACATCAATATGTTGAACAAAGACATTGAGCTAAGTGCCAAAGACCTATATTCCACAATGAAGCCATGCCATCAAACAAAGACCAACAAAGACCAAGCTCAATGGTCACACAACACAGAAGTAGGACTAGATGAACTACAAAATAAAAGCAAAGCCCTCCAAATTTATCAAAAGCACACTTCAGATTTGACACGCCGTGACAATATAGTTGCACGGGAGAGCATCCTAAAATCTATGTGTAATAATCCTTTCCTTCAAACTTTTTCTTTTTATGATTATCTATTTTTCATGTTTCCTAGGATCCATCCATAGATATAAGATATCAAGTGAACCTGATGCATAAGGTAATACCCAATGTACTAGCTCAGCATAATTCTATGAGCAATCTTTTCAGGCTCATACCTGGTATATTTTCTGAGATTGTACCGTTATTCCATTAGATTTATGGTGGTAAAATAATTTCGATTTACAGTTTTCCTTCATGTTGAAAAATCAATTTCCGGCACGGACAATAACATTTGATATTTTCTAAACTGAAAGTTACTTTAATATGCAAGAAAGTAAGATTGAATATATGTCTGCCGCACAACATGGCCTGGTAAACACATCGTTCATATTAGCATTTGAATGCCTCTGTATATTTATAGGTTCTACTTATTTTATTTCCCTGGCCATTGGATAAGGGCGTATCACACACATGATTTTGATTGGCAAATAAACAAGAAGAGAATAGAGATGCCCCAATAAACCATATGCATATCTTCATCCCTTCATGATTGGTACTCATTTCTTTTACTTTAAATCTCTATCATTAGACAAAGGAATTCAATACAAGATAACATAACCATAAGGTGGCGACATCCATACTTTTGCCTAGTCCATTGTGTGGTTTCTGAATAATCTCTACTCAAGTTGGATGGTGTAAAGGGTATTTCTTCAAACTAGACAGTTTCATAATAGGCCCTATTTTCCTACAAACGGTATAGAATATAAGAGTAACCAGTTCAAATAGTCCCCATCTTGTAGCATATCCAAAAAATGAGTGGTCAAACAAAGAAATTTAATGTGCATTAAACAATACACCACAATACAACAATTATAATGTAGATTGTCCTATGCATGGAAGATGCAGATGTCTTTAAGAAGGGTGTTGTTGACCATATATGTCCATCAATGTATGTATTTTACAAAGGAAAGAGTTAGTAATAATCTAAGAGAGAGAGACCTTAGCAATGTTCAAAAGTTGATCAACAGCTATACCATCAAGGCTGAAAATTTCTTCAAGTTTGTCAATCCCCTCCTGCAACCTCTCCTCTGCTTCTCTCTTGGACATAGACTAAGCAGCAACAAATCATATGTATAACAATACCAACAATGAAAGTATCTCATAGAATATTTTTCCAGAAAAGCTTTCTGAGAAAGCAGTAAATTCTTTACTATTCATTCACACGGAAAAATGTAATCCATAGATCAGCGACAAACCTTTGCACAGAAAGAGGCATGCTCCTTCCCAACAGATATCACCTTCTTCCGCAAAGAATCTACTTTTCCCAGAACCTGTCACAGGAAAGCTCCTCACAAAATGAAAATAATCCAGATTCTGTTCAGCCCTAGAACCTCATATCACATATAAGCCATCAGCTGAAGTAACTGAAAATCAGCTCAAAAGAAAGTATTGAATCTAACATTAATAGTCTACCTCTCTAGTAAATATCTTCCAGAAATATTCTCGAATCATAAACTAGGATAAAAACAAAGTCAAGAATCGTTGTGCCAAGAGTCATTGGTTGAAATGAGATTTTTAGGGGTGGGTGTTCAACTATCTAGTACTTTAAGAAAAATAAGACTCTAAAAACGTTGTTTACAGGTAGATGTATCATGATGCAAATTTTGTTAAAGAAAAATATGTGGAAACAGAATGAAAGATGAATGATATGAGTGGGGACCTGATAGGAATGCTTCACTTGCACATCCTCAAATTTTCATGATGGCAATTGCATGTGTGGTTCAAATAAGCATTTGACCTATGGCCCTAATCAAACATCCATTATTTTATAAGAATTTTATTTTTCCAAGCTTTTCAACTATCCTATTGATTTTATTTACGTCTAAGGTTAAAAATTAAGCATTGGAAATCAATTAAGAAAAGAAAAGGAAAACTCACCACAAAAAATATGGAGTGAAATTTGCCTCCAAAAGGGAAAATAAAAAAGAGAAGAGAAGAGAAGAGAAAAAAAAAGAAAAGAGTAGTTTCTATCCTGCTGGCTTTAGTCTAAATGCATATCTAAGTATCTCCATGGTGGTTGAATGTGACTTACCTCTTCGTAATTACCAATTCCAATGGTAAGTTCAACAAGCGCTCTTTCATAAGAGTGCAAATAGTGTTTCTTCGGAAAGTTATTTGTGTAATCTCTCAAAGGAGCTGTCAATTCCTGAATAAGAAGGATTACCCAAAACATCAGCTTCAGCAAGTGAAGAGGGGAAGCATACAAATTGTTCAAAAACTCACTTTCATAAGTGCATCAAGTTGCTTTGCACCTCTATTTCTCTCTCTCTTGGCAATATTTGCAATGCCTATAAGATGAAAGGATTCAACATAAATATTCATTTATCAATTTAGGCTGCAAATATATACATTAGATTGAACAGAATGCTTTCTGTTACCTTTAGTGGGTGAGACTCTCTTTGCCTTCCTCAAAGCCGAATGCAGAATATCAATTGAAGGCATTACCATGGGTAGTTTTTGAAATGCACCAAGCTTTTCAGGCTGTGCCAATGGTTTCTCCTAAAATTTTGGTATAGTTCAGCTCAACCCCAATAGAAGAATAAAAATCGTAAAGAAATGAAAATGGAAAGTAATGTCTCGTAGATGTTTTGAGAAATTATGCTATCCTGGTAATATCCAAATGAGCCAACAAATTGAAAGATGTAAAGAGTGTCAGAAGTTTATACTAAAGGCACAACATCTACTCAAAACCCATCTTTATCAGGAGTTCTCCATGGAACAAGATTCAATGAGTAGGAACATTATTACTGCGGTCATAAATTATAGAGGAACCGGATAAAATTAAGATGAGTAAATAAACATATGGACACCATGTCCAATTTCTTAATAGACCCACTGAAATGCATCACTCACTCTGAAGAAAAATACTACATAGGATAGTCAATGTCAATAAGATGCACAATGCCCAGGTATAGTTCCAAAGGCGCGATTTTCATCCAGCCATTAATTTTCCATCAATAGCATGATCCATGATTAAGCGGATTCCTAATGGTGTTTCACGGCCAAAAAATCACCATTTTTTCTTCTTTTTCTATTTCCACAGAAAACAAACTGGACAGACACAGTACCACGTTCATGATCTCAGCCTACACTTTCTATACAAGGATGGCTTATCATCATTCCATCTTAGCCGGAAGAAAAATAAAATTACGTAAAAAAGCCTAAATACAGTTTAAAAAGCCTTACAATTCCAAATAAAAATACTAAACTGAATAAAACTCTAATAAACCTAATAAAAATAAAATCAGAAAAAAACACTAAAAAACGTTACAATAACTTTCAAAAAAAACCTGAAAATTCTGAAAAAAAAATCTAAAATACCCTAAAACCCTGAAAAATGTCTGAACTCAACCACGGGGCAATCTCTCCAAAAAAAAAAAGAGTTTTATCGGTGTCATGGGCAGAGCACTCAATATAGAAGGGAAAGGAAAGCGAAAGGTTTATAGTTTTTGAAACTAACCCTCAAGGACAATTCGGAGCTGCAATGAACGGCAGCCAGGTGGGAAACGTACTTGAGAGAGGACGAGGGCGACCGGCGTAGTCTAGGCGAGGACGAGATGATTCGGGAGAGGGATATCGAAGGGATAGATGGCATTTGGGCGACGGCGAGGGGAACCAGGCCGACCGCGGGGTAGAGATGAATATAATTTTTCATGATTCTAAAAATTCATGTATTTGGGAACGCGGGGGTAGGATATCTTCAAATACCAAAAACATATAGAACATAAATAAATATATTATGTATAATTGAATTTGGTAGAATAATGTTTATTCTTTAAAAATAATTTATGGGTCTCATTCTTTATATTCATATATTTTATCTAAAATTAAAATTAATTTATGGATCTAAGTTGTTGTATCCAATTCTGTATATATCCAATAATCCAATACTCGTGCAATCCTACTTACATTTTATAGTTAAGCAAGAGGCTGGCCATTATCCTCATTGTTCTTCTTTCTATAATACACATCTATTCTACATTTCAATCAATCAGAAAAAAAATGATGTTAAAATAACTAAAATTTACCATTAATTTATTTCCATACTTGATTTTCACCTCTAAATATGTGTTACTCGAAATTAAAGATAGTTGATTTATATTTATTCTACAAAATATTTGATATATATGCAGTGTAATATGTTATTTTAAAAAATTGAAATTATTCCTAATAATATGACTATTAGTAAAACAATACAAATCTCTCTTAATAAAATTAACTATATGTTTCTTAATAAATACAATTATATTATATACTAACAAGAAATTTTAAGTTCTTTAAATTCAATTTTATTTATTAGCTTATTTTTATATTTATGAACAATTTACTTATGTATAGTTTGAGCTTTTAATAATTTTTAGTTTAAATAAATTAATAAAAGTTTGTAATAATATTTATTATTTATAAATAGTATAATATTTTTAATCTTATAAACTAATAACAATTATATATTTTATTTAATTTGAAATAATATTTTTAACCATACTTATTAACAAAATATAAAATTAAACAATATAAATATTTAGTTATTGACAAAAAAAACCAAAAATTTACCTTAAACACATAATTGAATTCATAGGACATACATTACCTATTGCCTAATAGAAAAAGCTTGTTGTTGTTGGTATATATTTAATTTTATTATAACTATTAATATATAAGTAAAGTGCAAACTAATCTTTATACTACTGTATATATTTAAGTTACTTTAAAACATATTATTGCTCTATATCACTAAAATTTACTGAAATATCTTATTAAATTAACTACAAGTATATATCAACCATAAATTTGGCATGCATTTCATTCAATTTTGTTTCCCCTATTATTTTTATTATATTTGTATAGTTCAAATTTAATTTAAAATGTTAACTTGTGTTTATATTTATTTAATTTATGTATAGTTTACACTTATGTATAGTAGGTATAGTTTACACTTAGGGTTTTTATTTGAAATTAGTAACTATATTTACTTAAAATTTATTATTTATAAGTAATATAATATTTTCAATATTATAAACCAATAACAATATTCTCAACAACACTTATTAACAAAATATAAAACCAAACCAATATTTAATTATTGACAAAAAATAACTAAAAATTTACCTTTAACTAATATTTGAATCCATGGACAAGGGACATGCATTACCTATTGTCCAATGAAAAAAAAACTTGTTGTTATTGATATATATTTGATTTCATTATATATCATCACTAATGAAAAAAAACCATTAATACATAGGTATTAAGACATATTATTATTTTATATCATCAAATTTTACTGAAATATCTTATTAAATTAACATATTTTTAACACATTCCTATTTAGCCACTACACCAAACATTTAATTTAATCTGATCCCTTAAATGTAATTTTATCTTAGATGCTAATTAATGATTTGCCGTACCACTTCATTGCATAGAAGCATCAAAAGAACAAAGGGAGACGTCCCCATTATGATAGTGAAAACTACTCGATCCATCACCATCATGCCATCTATTGTACATGCTTATTTTTTTAAGTTAGGAGCGGGGAATACGGAGTTTTTATACCTTTTTTTTTGCTTCGTAGTTGGATTTTGTGCCTATGTCTCTTTCCTCAAAACATATTTTAAATGAACGGTAAATGAAATTAAATTGAAAAATTTAATTTTAAAGGTGTTCAGTATTTAATTTATTTATAAAATATAAAAATATAATAATATATAATAACCTAACTATGAAAGAATTAAATGAATATAATCATAGGGAATATAGAAAGAGCCAAAAACATAAATTATAGAAAATAAATATAAATGATAAAAAGGTAAATACTATTAGATTCTTTAATAATTTTGGGATTGAGGATTATTTTTTCCATAAAATTTCAGCTTTACTTTAGATAAATTTTTATTATCTAATAATTTATAAACTTATTTTTTAAAATAAATTATGGGTAATCTGGAAAAATAAGTTTGTATTAGATAGCTTGTTGAAAATGATTAAGTTGAAATTTTTTATCAATAATTAAAGTTCCATCTAAAATAGTGAAAAAACTATAATTAATTTTTTAAATTCATAGTAATGTTTGAGTATAAATTAGTACATATTTTGTTTATATGACAACTAAATTTTGGGCCAAGATTAGGAAATTGTACATGGTTCAAGATTCTTTTTGGATTATCCCTTTTTTAAAAGAAAGTAGTGTCATCCATCACACTTGCTATAATTTGGCACCATACTTTGATGAACTTGCTTATATAAGTAAATCTACCTATCCGTGGGAGCCACTGATATGGTACTGAATATATCATATCGCAATAAGTTAATAAGCTACCAATATCTCTCATATCGTTCTCGGTCACGGTATTTAATTTGTCTCTCTCATTGGTTACCCACCTTTCTTGTTCAAAATCCCTAAACTACTTTCGTTACTCTACTCCCATATAACACCTCGCCAACGTAGAGAGAGAGATTTCAGTATAGAGAGTTGAGTTCTAGATACGGGCTTCAGAGTCCAGACATAGCAGAAGCGTGGGCGGAGGGGGAAGGAGGAGCTAAAACCTCCCGATCTGCCCTTCTCCTACGAATTTTCCAACTGGTCCGAGCTCCTCACTTTCTTGTTTTGGGCCTTTATTCATATATTTCTTAGGTTGATACAGCATAAAATCGGAGACTTGCGTTTAGGTGATCTTGTGGAGGGTAAACGATCTCAGAAGTGGCGGAGAGCAATTCTTTAGCGGAAAATCATGTCTTCACTTAGCAGAGAGCTCGTCTTTCTCATACTTCAGTTCCTTGATGAAGAGAAATTCAAAGATACCGTCCACAAGTACGCACAATTTTCTTAATTATGCCCATTCCTCAATCCGACTTGCTCGTGTATGCCTATGTTATACATGCGCACATCTGATTCCAGTTCCATGTCTTTAATATCATTTTCTCTTGCTTCGATCCTATAATGTTTAACTGACGTTGTCGTAATGGAGGTTGGAGCAAGAATCGGGATTTTTCTTCAATATAAGATACTTCGAGGATTTGATTACAAATGGGGAGTGGGATGATGTGGAGAAGTATCTATCTGGCTTCACAAAGGTAGATGATAATAGATACTCAATGAAGATCTTCTTCGAGATTCGGAAGCAGAAGTATCTCGAAGCGCTAGACAAGTATTTCTCAAAATCCAATCTTTTAGGTCATTATTTAGAAACTGAATACATCGATCGTCTCTGGTCAATCTTGCTTTGCTGAATTGCAGACGAGAGCGTGCCAAAGCTGTTGACATTTTAGTGAAGGATTTAAAAGTCTTTTCTGCATTTAATGAAGAGCTATTCAAGGAGATTACACAATTATTGATACTGGAAAACTTCAGGTATGTTGTCATATCTTTGATCTAACCTAGATATTTCAGTTTAGCACTTCTTTATTTATGTTTTTTGTTCATTTAGCATCTATTTTGAAATTCTATATGGTATATGTATTAAACATTTCTTCCTGCAGAGAGAATGAACAGCTTTCAAAGTATGGTGATACCAAGTCTGCCAGGAATATAATGCTGACTGAACTGAAAAAGCTGATAGAGGCTAACCCTCTGTTTCGTGATAAGCTTCAATTCCCCACATTTAAAAACTCAAGACTGCGAACACTGATTAATCAAAGGTCATAGTTAAATCCTTGCTTAAATTTGCAGTGTATAAATTACTTGTAGGGTAATGTAATCACCATACCCTCAAATTTTCTGGTTCTTGGCAGTTTGAACTGGCAACATCAGCTTTGTAAGAATCCCAGGTCGAACCCTGATATAAAGACCCTGTTCGTAGACCATAACTGTGGGCAGCCTAATGGTGCTCATGCACCTTCTCCTGTAACTAATCCCTTGATGGGTCCTGTACTAAGAGCTCCAGGCTTCCCACCATTGGCTACTCATGGTGTAGGTTCTTATCATCCTGATAACATCCTCAATTTTTCTATGTGGTGACTGGCATCTTCATAAGGGGATCCTTTTTTCTTATTTGCAGCCCTTTCAGCCGGCCCCGGCTGCTCTACCAACATCCATTGCTGGCTGGATGGCAAATCCACCTACTGTACCTCACCCTTTAGTTTCTGCAGGACCTATAGGTCTGGCCATTCCAAATAATGCAGGTAGCTGAGATTCTGTGATCCTTTGAGTATGTCAAAGAGCTGCATATTGTAAATACAGATTTTGTGTGCATGATATACCGAAGAATATATGCCAGTGCAGTTATGGTGTTTTTTGGGTTGATGCTATAGAATTTTTTATTTATATTGCACGCAATATAATGGTATCATAACCCCTACTATTTTTTCACATTATCATGGTACAAAATGTTTGGTAAAGATTTTGGTGAGCACAAAGGATTTGTTTTTTGTGCTTCATTCGGCATAAAGCATTATAAGTGTGTTCTCCATTGGTACAACCCGTCAAAGCCATGTTAATGGCGGCATAATATGAAGTATTAATTGCAGCAATGGTATACAGTGTTCTGAAAAAAAACTTGTACAAGTACAAAATGAAACTTATATATCCAACCAGTATGAAAATTTTTAAATTTGTCAACATAGTCAAACTATTAGGTGCATCTACATATGTATTCACAACATTTTTCAAGGGGAACAATTCTTCTTTAGGTCCTTCTGAATAATTATATTGAAATCTTATTTATTTATTTATTTATTTTTATATAGCTGAATCATATTTTACTTATAAGCACATGCAAAGTAGTTTCCTCAGGGAGTCTTCAAAACATATACACTCGAATCAATCACCAACTATACGGATAAAATTATCTTAGTATTGCTTAGATACAAAAATTTAATTTGCACTAAGTTGCAATATTTTCAAAACGTTTGGTATCATTGATGCAATTGGAAATAGAAATGGTGCTATTGTAATTGTAAGGATTCGTACTAAGTAAGAACATATTTTTAGCATTTTGTACCAATGGAGAACAGAAAAACTTTGGTATTCTTTGAAACTTCTACTGAACATTCTGTACCATATATGAAATTTCCACTAACCTTTCTCTATGATTGGCCATGATGACCATTTCATCTATATCAATGCAGTAATCTTAAAGCGGCTTAGCAACTCATCCGTGGATTACCAAACTGCTGATTCTGAACATGGTCTGAAGAGAGCTAGGCCTTTTGGAATCTCAGATGAGGTAATATCTCACGTTGTATAGCTTACACGTCTCTGTTTTATTTTTTTATCTCAATCATTTTCTTTTGATTTTTAGTGCTTATTTTATTGCTAAAAAATCTTATGTTTACCTACCAATCTTTTTCCATATTTTGGTGATGGTTACACTATAGACTGTTAATGTGCATAATCTACATATTTGAGATTTTTAGTTCTGTATTAGGGTGTGACCAAAATTTACCAAAATAGGTCTTGCTTCTGAAATTTGTTTGAATCCCTGGCAGGTGAATAATATGCCTGTAAATATCCTCCCTGCCACGTACAATAGCCAGAGCCATGGCCAGAGTTCCTATTCTTCTGATGACTTGCCCAAAAATGTAGTCATGACACTCAATCAAGGTTCTGCTGTGAAGAGCATGGATTTCCATCCCGTGCAACAAATTTTGCTTCTCGGTATGTAATCCTGATTCAAAGCCTACAATCGTCTTGTCATACTACATTTCTATTTGTACATCTCCTAAATTGTCTAATGTTTACTTGAGAATTAAAATCTCAACTTTAGTTTGAACTCTCCCTACATAAGTAATGGGGTGCCACATATTTGGATATTTTCTGATGTTATTCCTATAAATTCAGTGGGAACAAATATGGGTGATGTTGCGGTATGGGAGGTAGCCTCTCGTTCCAAAATTGCCTTGAGAAATTTCAAGGTTTGGGATTTAGGTGCATGTACCATGGCACTTCAGGTTTGAGTTTCAGCTTATATAGAATTTACCGGTTGAATTTCTTCACTTGCCACTTCATCTCATGATCCGTAAAATTGAATTTCTATATTTTCTTGCTATCTAATTTGTAGGCGTCTCTGGCTAATGATTACACAGCCTCTGTTAATCGTGTGGCATGGAGTCCTGATGGAACTCTTTTTGGTCTGTATAATTATAGATATTTATGTTATATGCTTACTTTATTTACCTGCCAATAAAATCAATGTACTGCAAGCGGTACCTTTTGCAATGCATGAATTTTAAATTTTAGATCCTTATATAGTTTATTGTGCTGCTAATTGTGAATGCTTCTTTGCCTGCTACTTAGGTGTTGCATACTCCAAACACTTGCTCCACATCTATTCTTATCATGGTGGTGATGACATACGAAATCACCAAGAGGTATGAGGTGGATATGGCTAATTTTGGGACCTTTAAATTTTAGTTTTTCAATTTTCTGTATTGAAATCCTTTATTTTTCTGACTGTGGGAATTGACTGCATCCAACTACATTAATTGGTTCAATGCAGATTGATGCTCATGCTGGAAGTGTTAATGATCTTGCTTTCTCTTTTCCAAATAAACAACTATGTATAGTCACCTGTGGAGATGACAGAATGATAAAGGTTTGGTATGGCTGTCTTGCTAGTTTTGATATTACATCTTTGACCTTCTAATATTAATGATTATGCAGGTGTGGGATGCTGTAACTGGGGCTAAGCAGCACACTTTTGATGGTCATGAAGCAGCTGTATACTCTATATGTCCGCATCACAAAGAAAACATTCAGGTATTTGATTATTTTACCATATTTGTATTTGCCACGAGTAACATTTTGGTGTTATAGGCTCAAACCCTTGGGCCAGGTTCAATGGCGCCCCCCTAGACTGTACAGTAACCCCTCAGTAGATTAGTCGGGTGCAACAACATTCAAACACCATCTTGGGCCAGGTTCAATGGCGCCCCCCTAGACTGTACAGTAACCCCTTGGTAGATTGGTAGGGTGCAACAACATTCAAACACCATTGATTTAAAATAAAAGTAACACCTTGGTTATTCTATTATCCAAATATTTTTATAAGCTATCCAATTATTTTGCCAGAACACATCTTTTATGTCTGAAACAGAAAAAATCCCTTTCCCTCATTTTCTTTTATGTTGTAATGTTCATATTTATCTTTTGTCTTCCGGAAGAGATTTTTCCCTTATTCATCAGCTGATTAGCTTATAAATATATTCTGGTCCGTATTGTGTTGAGAATATATCAAAATCCATGAGAGAAGCTCTTCTCCCCATTCCAATATTCTCTACCTAGGTACTTGTGTTGTACATACACTCTTTTTATCATGTCTATTCGGGTTGTCCAGATTTTAGCATATCCAACTACGATTGGTTGTGTAACATACATTACCCCTAAGTGTTGTACATGATGAGTCTTGATATTGAGGTGTAGTCAGAAAGTATGACCACTATTTCCCTTTTCATAATGTCATTGTTCAGATGTAAGTTTAGGTGGAAATTATACGAAGCATCTGGGACTCCGAATTTTCATCAACTTCCTTTATTTGATGAGCCTTTGGTTGATCCTTATGTTATGCAAACATGGGAAAATACAATGTCTGAGATTATGTTTGTTCTTCTGTTATTAATTGCTATGTTCACCCTCTCTTGTTCCCAGTTTGTCTTCTCAACAGCCACTGATGGTAAAATAAAGGCTTGGTTGTATGATAATGTGGGATCAAGAGTTGACTATGATGCACCGGGTCACTCTTCAACAGTGATGGCATATAGTTCTGATGGAACCAGGTTTTGAATCATAAAGTTGCATTCACATTGGTCTTGTGCTGCTTTTTGCTATCATCCTAGTAGTCATATTTTATCATATGAATTCATCAGGTTATTTTCATGTGGAACAAATAAAGATGGGGAATCATATTTAGTTGAATGGAATGAAAGTGAAGGAACCGTCAAGCGTACATATCATGGTGTTGGGAAGAGATCTACTAGTGTTGTGCAGTTTGACACCACAAAAAATCGATTCTTGGCCACTGGGGATGAATTTATGGTAAAATTTTGGGATATGGATAATGTTAATCTATTAACCAGCACTGATGCAGATGGTGGACTTCCAGTAAGTTTCTTGATAGTAATCTTTTTGAGTTACATCTGATTAATTCATGTAAATAGATTTTTTCCTTGAAAAACTGCAGGCTTCACCTTGTATTAAATTTAACAAGGAAGGAATATTGTTGGCTGTCTCCACAAATGATAATGGAATCAAGATTTTGGCAAGTACAGATGGAATTAGATTGTTAAGAACAGTGGAGAATCGTGCCTTTGATGCTTCCAGGGTTGCTTCAGCAGCCAGCATGAAGGTAATTTGTATACATAAACATTCACCCTATTTAATGGGTTAATTGCTTGAATGATTTGATATTCTTTGCAGACAACTCCTCTAGGCATGTATGGTTCTGCTAATACAAGCATTGCACCAGGTTTTGTTGACCGTACCATTGCAGTACCAGCCTTGGTTGTATTGGTGAGTATTATTGATGATGAATCAGTAATTGTTAAGGGTAAATTGCACTGCAAGTATAGTATTTTAGCACAAAAACTTTAAAATATAAACCGTGGTACACAACCTTTTGAAAAATATGACAGTACAACTGATCAAATCCGTACCATTGATGTTACATTTGCCAACCTTTGGTGGTAAGTGTTTTGTTATACCATAGACATATATATGTTTCCAAGTCAGGAAATGCTACAGTGTCTCCTCAAATGTGATTATTTGTACGCTGGATTTATATTTTTCAATAATTTGTATATCACATCCTTTCATTTGAAGGGCCTTCTACCAAAATGTTAGCTTTTGCAAATGATTCATACCCACAGTGCTGTTTTCCGGATTATTCATATATCTGAGAAAAACTTCTTGTTGGCTTATTATTTGAGTTTTTCTTGTATTGTACATATATGTTCAAATGTGCGATATTTTTACTTGGATGTTTTTTAATTATTTAATATTTTCATGATACAGAACGGTGATAGTTTGCCTGATGTAAAGCCCAGAGTTGCTGATGATTCAAGTGACAAATCAAGGATTTGGAAGGTCACAGAAATCAATGACCAATCACAGTGCCGCTCTATGAGGTTACCTGACAGCGTGACTACCGCGAGGGTATATGACAACTACATTCTCTAGTTATTCTTTTGTTATAGTTGAAGTTTTATTAGGCATGCAATACACACAAATCTTATTTCATTGCACAAAATTCTGAAAGGATAGTTGCTGGTGCAATTATAACAGTTCTAGTTATTTCGGTACATGGTCCTAAACTAGTAGCTAACCTTATGAAAATTATTATCTTCTTCTATTTCATGTTGTTTCAACTGGTTATATCCAAGTTGAAAAAAATGCTGTTGAAACCATGCCCAAACACCACAAAGTGAAGTATGATTGCCTGAAAGCTGACTCAGTGGTTCAGTATTGTGTTTTCCCTACTTGTAAAGAAGTCAGGTTTTCCTTAATTTTATTCTAAATCTAGAATTATTTCTTTTTGGAATATATCTTTATCAATTATAAATATGATACTTTATAAATTTTTATCCAAGATATGCAAATTCTATGTGATTTTGCTGCTTGTGGTACTATGCTGATTCACGTTGGTTAGTTTCTTTTTATAGTATTTGTAGGTTCTCTTCCATTTGTGTTGAGATGTTTGGCTTGTTTACGCTCATTTAATATGAAAGGAGAGGTTTTAAGTTGAATCATAAATCTTATAGGGGTGTGAAAGTTTGTTGATTCATTTGGACCAAAACCTTTTAAAGACATGGATGATTGAGCAATATACTGTTTCATGGCTTGGAGGAGCAATATATATGCCAATATATGAGATCTACCCACTCTTTTGAAAATTTCAAGTGAGTGCTTTGCATGTCTTTTCTGAAAAGGAAAATATATATAGGTTTGCAGATTGATATATACAAATTCAGGGCTCTCCATTCTGGCTTTATCATCTAATGCTGTACATAAGCTCTGGAAATGGCAAAAGAGTGACCGGAATATCACAGGAAAGGTATTGGCTCCCATCTCAAAGGATACTTTGTTTTTCCCCTAGTCAGACATCAAAAACTAACCTTTTTTAATATATCATGTTGATGTAGGCTACAGCTAGTGTAGTTCCACAATTGTGGCAGCCTCCTAGTGGAATACATATGACCAATCAATTAAGTGATACCAATCCTGAAGAGGCAGTTCCATGCTTTGCACTTTCTAAGAACGACTCTTATGTTATGTCAGCTTCTGGAGGGAAAGTTTCCCTTTTCAACATGATGACTTTCAAGGCATGCCTTTTCTCTGATTGCACTTTCTCCATAATCATCATTTTAATTTCTGTCTGGGATATTATCAATGAAGGTGCCAGTTTTTAGTACTTCTCATTATTGGATCCATTGGTGATCTCAAACTGTTGTTTTGCTGCTCAAAGTTTCTGCTGTTTAGATTATAGCACTGCAATATAATATATATTATTTATATATGCATAAAATCAGCTGGAATTGGAGGGAAGAGTTTTCAGCATGTTTCTTTTCACTACTATCAGCACAAGCTCTCATTGGTCTAATCTGTATATGGAAATGCAGACAATGACAACCTTTATGTCCCCACCACCGCCAGCAACCTTTTTGGCATTTCACCCTCAAGACAATAATATCATTGCTATCGGTATGGAGGATTCGTCTATTCAAATTTACAATGTTCGCGTTGATGAAGTGAGTATTTCTTCTCAAGTTCTCACATATTCCTGTATTTTGAAGTTACGCAAAATGGAGGATAATGGCTATAGTAATGGTTGATATCTCAGGTTAAAACTAAGTTGAAAGGCCATCAGAAGAGAATCACAGGCCTTGCCTTCTCAAATGTTTTAAATGTCCTTGTCTCTTCAGGCGCTGATTCTCAGGTGAAAAGTAGCTTGGTGTTATTTCTGTAAACTATTCTTGGTCATAAGGCAGACCTTCCTGGCATGCTTGCTTCCAGAAGTTTTTTTGCCTGTAGTAGTAAATAATTTACATGACTTTTTTTATAAGTTACACATGTTGGAACTTGGGAAAGCGTTTCTTGTGAATTTGCTGGAAGGTTCTTGTATGTTTTTCGTTCACTCTCCTTTTGCGTCGCCGCCTTGCCATTGTTGGGGTTGTAAGTCCTGAGGTTTCCTGTATATCTCCTCCATGAATATCTGGACTCTTCGTTTGTGTCACTGCAGTTGTGCATTTGGAATACAGATGGGTGGGAGAAGCAAGCAAGTACTGCCTTGCAGATGCCACCTGGACGAGGGGCAGCGGCTCTTGCAGATACTCGAGTTCAGTTCCATCTTGATCAGATACACTTGCTGGTTGTTCATGAAACTCAGATTGCAATATATGAAGCCCCTAAACTGGAATGTCTTAAGCAGGTTGGGCTGATCTCTATGTTGCTCCAAGTATTTAGTAAATTTAAGTTGCTTCACAAGCTCCTTCCTTTTTTCTCCTGCTTCTCATGCGGACTGATTTTTAATGATGCAGTGGTTTCATCGGGAAGCGAGCGGTCCAATTACACATGCTACCTACTCCTGCGATAGCCAATCAATATATGTCTCTTTCGAAGATGGAAGTATTGGTGTTCTTACAGCCACTACTCTGAGATTAAGATGTCGGATAAGCCCAGCTGTTTACATGACTCCAAGCCCAAGGTTTTTCATTACTCCAGCACTATTAATATCTTCTTCATTTCTACTTTCATATTACTTCAGTTTTCCTAGAGGGTCTGACATATGGTGCATCTTATTGTATGGTTCAACAGCTTGAGAATATATCCTCTTGTTATTGCGGCACATCCTTCAGAACCAAACCAGTTTGCATTAGGCCTTACTGATGGTGGGGTTCATGTTCTTGAGCCTTTAGAGGTGGAAGGGAGATGGGGGATGCCTCCTCAAGTTGAAAATGGTGCTGGGCCCAGTACAACATCAGCTGCTTCAGATCAACAACAGCAAAGATGAGGTAATTACCTTTATATGATGGTACACGGAATCAGAATTAGACGATGGTCTAAGAATATCAGAGATGGATATAGCTACTGCAGATAGGATATAGTGGCCAGTAGTGGTGCACCAAAAAAGGTATGGCCAGTTTGTAACAATCTTGATTTTGGTTTGCCCAAGAATTCAGCGGAGGGTGGATGCGAGGCAAATCCATGCACAAAGTCGAAAGAATGGCAGCTGTAGTCAGTTTTAGTTACTATCATGTAGGTAAAAGCAACACAAAAAGGAGATTACATGTTTCTTGCTCGTGGTGGATGCCACTAATGTCTTCAATAGTATCAGGGTGGAGTCCCTATTTTGTTGTCAGCTCTTAACTTAAATTTTTTTCTTGTTAATTTATGCAACCCGATTAACCTCCCCACTCCCCACCCATTATTGTTTTGAGAAATGATATTATAATATAATAAGTAACCTTTGATAGATGAATAAAAACACAAGTAACCTAGACGGTATAAGAAATACCAAGTTCTTTATTGTTTTGAGAAATGAAGACTTTGATCTAAAATGGAATATTGGAAGAATGACTATGAATGTTCTCGTGCTACTACAACTGAAAGGAGCTTATAATATTACTTCTTCATTTAATATATCTCAAATTATTATGCTAGAAAGAGATTAGTGATAGAAATATAGTTAGTTAAGCTTATAATATTAACTCTTCGGGTTTGCTCAATTTTGGTTGCAATTGAATCTAATCTCGAGTTGATCTAATGTTAAATCGAATCTAATCCGAGTTGATCTGATGTTAGTGCGATAGAATTCAGATCCAGATGAGGTATGAGTTACATTTACATAAGTTGGAGTCACATTAAATTCGACAAATTAACAAATTCGATAGTAGATCCAATCCCATAGTAGATCTCGTGAAACCGGTTTCGGAAGGATGAAATGCGGGGCCTAACTCAGACTTGCGGGGTTGACCATATGATCCAATCCCATATTAGAAATGCTAGCCCAACTAGTCTGAGTCAGGCCCAGCTTCTCATCCTTCGGGAACCCCAGCTGAATTAAGGTCCAATCACATATTAGATATTTAACTACAAAGAAAGCTAGCATATGATCCAATCCCGTATTAGAAAGCTAGCCTAACTAGTCTGAGTCAGGCCCAGCTTCTCATCCATCGGGAACCCAGCTGAATTAAGGTCTGATCACATACTAGAAATGGCATGTCCTTGTACAAGTTGAAGTTAAACTTGGACAAATAAGATAAACAGATTATCACATCTTAAGTAGAACAATAAGTAAAGACAGATGGACAAATGGAGTTACAAAAGTTCAGTTAAATTCCTCAATCAGATGATTCAAGACCGATATAGTTGATGGTATAGCTTCCACAATCTTTCTAATGACCAAAGAGAAGGGAAACCAAAAAAACTATAGTTGTTACCAACAACAATAACCCTCAGTCAAAGCCTCTCAAGAAAGATGCAAACCCTCTAGGATTAGGGAGGCCCATCACACCGACAGTTAACCCATTACGACTTCAAATCAATAGCTTCTCAATGGCATCCTGCAATTAAAAAAAAGAACTATCCAGTAACAACAATAAACATAAACACCCAACAGTAAAACCATCAGAAGGAAACATTACCTTGAGCTGTTGTATTTGGGACTTCAACTGGCTTGCCTCGTTTGATGTCACGGAACATGCAATTACAGGTCTTGTGACTCCGCATGCTCGTCCCAGTGCTTGCTTGGAAGGTACAAAGACATAGGGCACATTCTGCATTCCAGGAAAAAAAAGGGTAAATTCATGCCTATAGGAATAAAAAATACGAACCAATGATAAACAGCAGGAGGTGGGCATGTAAGGTTTAAACTAAAGCAGAATATCCATGAAATGGAACAGCTCCATAGCCAAAGTTTCAACTTATTAATTCTGAGATTATTCAAGACAATGACAGCATTAGCAGAACTGAAATTGGCAACTTTCAACATCCAATGCTCTAATAAAAGCAGAATTTGTAGAATGGCATCCATTAATTCCAATGAAAACTCAAATATTTCTTATTAATCTGAAAGTGGTCCTACTGGTAACCATCGGATTAACAGCACAAACAATAAATATAGAAATTCAGGACAACCCCAACCTTGTTCAAAAAGTCATTACTCCCTCGAATCATGTGTCGACTAAACAATTCGAAACATACATTTTCTACTATGGATGATTAAGTTACCTTATCCTCGGCAAGTAAAGGCAGGTGGAGCAAGATCTCGAGAGGCTCGGTGTCAGCTGCCATGACAATAAACTCTGAGATGCCCCTGTTCAGTGTCTTCGTGGCTGAATATTAAACGCACCATCATCAAAAATAAATTGAATATTTAGATACAGTATGAATCCTAGTGGTACAGTAACGCTAGGAACAAAAAATGAGGCAAAAAAAAAATGACAGGCCTTCATTAGCGCCCTTCTTGAGCTGCTTGTAGTTAGCAGCTTGCTGGACAAGATCCAAAATGGTAATAGTGAGCTGGGCATCGGCAAGGGGGTACGCCTTAGGGTTCACTGCTTCCCCTGTCTGCAAATCAAATGCATAGACAAACCACAGTCAGCCCGAAGCAACTGAAAAGAAACCAACTTTGGAGGAAAGAATAAATCTAGGTCGAGAAGTTCATGACCATTGTAGATAGAAACTTCAGTAGATGAAATCTCAGGTGATCTAGGGTTTTTGCCGGGGCTGCGCGAGGGAAATGAAGGTATCAAGATGCTTCCAATTTATATCGCTTGACACAAAACTTTACACTATTCATTCAAATTATTGGGCCTACATAATAATCTTAGATGGGCTTAACAGAATGTTAGAAGGCCCGGATTGGATGGTTCAAATTGAACCCTGTTGAAACGGTGACCATAATGGAACCTGAACTGTTTGAACAATTCCATGCACGGTTCAGGATGACGGCCCAGAGGTAGAATAGAACATATGTTTCTCAAAAATTGCTAATAAAATGGACCTGTATATGTTACAGGGCAAGCTGATAGCAGTATGAACAAGACTCGATCATTTCATATTGAATATACTTCTACCATTAATCAGATTACTTATCATACAAACAACTTTGGAACCTGGAGAGCAATAGGGCTCTCCTTGATTTTGCCAGGAAACATCAAGATACTCGGCCAGCCTAAGCCATCATGTATCTTGAGCATAACCTAATGATACTAGGTTACAATTCTCTTTTAAGCTTGAAGAACCTGACAGTGAACAATGTGACTCTTAGAACGGTTCCTGCCTGAGAGGCTCGACCACAGGTTAGTCACCATTGTCTTGAATTGTCCTCTGCCTGACAGGTTTTCCCATAAATGCTCAGCATTCACCCCTATCCCATTCACAACCGACCTAGAAACATCCACTACTGTGATGCTCATATTATTCCGAATGATGCATAGCTTACCATTGAGAGGAACAAGAGCAGCAGCCTCCAGAGCCTGAGAGCTTCCCAAGTGCATCTTACTATCAATGTTCCTGCTCCAAGAATTGGACAATTCATCGTAAACTCTTAACTTGCACCCATCTTTACAGTCCAGTGCATATAGATTCCCATTAAATGAGGCACAGGGGTTTCTCCAGCCAGAGACCATTCCATCATAGACTGGCAACCAGTTATCAGTCTCAGGGTGATACACCTCACTAAGGACCTGCCTGTGGGATCCAAGCCCCTTCAGGTACCACTTTCCATCATAGACAACACCAATGAAAGGAACCATTGCTGTGCTCATTTCTGAGATGAAGGACCACCGATTCCTGTTTGGGTCATAGATTTCCGCCGATCTCATAGACCTATGAACTCCTTCATTCTCCCCACCTGCTACATATAAGCAGTTGTTTATTACACAAGAACCGAAGAAATGCCTTCTACAAAGCATGTCAGGAGCTCGGTGCCATTTGTTAGTCCTTGCATTGTAGAAAATGACCCTCCTCATTGATCCCTTTAAAGGGTCTTTGCCACCGAACAAGTAGAGGTGACACCCACTGAGAACAGCACATCCAAACCCAAGGGCTTCAGAGTACTCCTTCGGGACAGGAGGAAGAGGCTGCCACAACTGATAAATGGGGTCGAATGCGTGCCATGAGATTTTCCCATCCCTGTCTCTCTTGATCACATAGATCCATTCTTCTGCAATTCCAATGCTCTTTCTCAAGGAGTAGAAGAAATTTCCTGATAGGAGTCGGTACCATCTCTTGCAAACTAGTCGGAGTTTACAGTGCTCAAGTCGGGGGACCCTTATGAGGCAGGCAATAGCAAGGTCATCCGGGAGACCAGGAAGCAGAGGGGATTGGTTCCGGGATCTGGCTCCACGGGGTTGCTTATTCCTATTAGGATGAACTGATGGCTTAATTTCAGGCTGAAGACACAGCTTTGTCCCTGGCACATATCTTTTGGCCCCAGCAACAGTTTTGAGACCCGCATCAACTCGACATAGACATGCCGTTGAGTCAACCTGCAATATATAAACATCAACATTAACCATAGCAA
This sequence comes from Trapa incisa, assembly GCA_030064435.1. NCBI lineage: Eukaryota > Viridiplantae > Streptophyta > Magnoliopsida > Myrtales > Lythraceae > Trapa > Trapa incisa. Next base: position 695,977 of record CM057768.1, on the reverse strand, counting down.
ATATCCAGCTACTCTTTTTCTAACTGTTTTCTTGCAGAACTTGTAAACAGGCAAAACCACCAATAGACTATGAAGAGGGCATGCATTACCTTCCCATGTATAGGCAGGACTAGATGGCTTGAAATTTAGCATAGCACATCATAGGGACCACAGATATTCATAGGGTAAGTTATGTATGTCAGAGTCAGAATCTACTAGTAACAGATTCGATCCTTCAAATGCATGAATAAGATTGAAAAACCAAAAGGTATAAGAATCCATATATATTAATGTCAAAATGCAAGAGGAACAGCATGATCAAATTATTGAACAAGGCCACATGCCTTCTCAATCTCATGATTTTTTCATAAGAGTTGAGATCTTAAGATTTCTATTGGGATGCCTCATTAGAAAAAAGGAGTGCATGTACCAAAAGAAGAGATCAAGAATATGGATCCAGTTCAACCAAAAGGACTAATAATTTGAACGATCAATCTCAATCAGGTTGGGGAGTAGCTGGACAATGATTGGTTTAAAAAAGTAGTCACAAATTTGAATGCCCGGAAGAACCCTCATAGCACATTTTAAGAACATTAGCAAGCAAACTAAATCAAATATAAAGGGAACGGCAAAGGAAACAGCAACAGAACCTTTATGTACTAAAATGAACTAGATCTAGAAATGAAGCGAAAGAAAAATGTGACCAAAACAGAAAAGAGTGAAGAAATGGATAATAAGAAACTTACGAGTGGAGGCTGGATCACTCTCTCCATGTCTCTGCTCATGGAGACTTCTCCGCCCAAAATGTAATGAACTTTGTCACAGTCAGCAGCCCAAACAAAAATACATGTATCTCTCTCTCAACAGTTTTAGCGAGTCAAAGATTCATAGGAACTCAAAATTGTACACGTTTCACCAAGTGTCAGCTATCACATTGAGCCAAATCTAGTAATTATAACTTGTAGACAAAACCCAAGGCAAAAATAAAGGATGTAACATTATAATCTATTGTATAGAGAAGTACTCCAGAGGGCTCGAAATTTCTCCATTAACCAAATAACAAGAGACCTATGAACTAACAGACAGAAACCCTTGCACAGAGACGAAGCGCTAACTCTATGAGCTAAAATACCTGCGACACCGGATCCCGAAGTCCAAAAACCCACATCAAGAAATGCTCATGAAACCAGCTTCCAAGAGTCTACAGAAGAGTGGAATGGCCGGAGAGGGAAACCTCCCAAAAATCCCATCTTTCAAACTCCAGAATCAGAAATGCGAGAATGCAGGAAAGTGGGGGGAAAGGGTCGCTGAAAGAGGAGAAAAGGAAAGCCCTTGCACTTACGATTAGTGGAGCTGAGAGCCCATCATCACATACCCTCAACGGCACAACCCCAATAACCCACAAATAAAAGGTGGAAAGAAAGAAAGAAGATGGAGAAAGAGGAAAGTAGATCTAAACCACCAAGCCGAGGAACAGTGAAATAAAAAAGCAAAAGAGCTTCGATACTTGGGCCGTATTTATTATTGAAAGTGAATAGAAGAACGGATGGATAGCAGATTGGAAGATAGCTGTTTGTCCAATACAAACTACAGAAAGAAAAAGTAGGAGATAGACGGGGAGAAGAAAAAATGTTAAAAAGAAAGGGTCAACCTCAGTTTCTGACTTTTTTTTCAAGGTATATATTGTGGAGCTTGCTTTTACATATTTTGTCTTCTTTTCATATTACCTAAATTAATATTTATTGTATGTGGGACGTCCACTCCAGTAGCTGCAATAAGCGTGGGTAGCAGCGTGGTCATTCATAGAACTACCTTGCTAGTCATCATATGAGATGTTGCCATGCCATATAGCCATAGTTGGCAATAATGGGCAAGTATTATGGAAACCATCCATCCCCGGAAAAAGAAAAGGTGTACGGCCGGACTTCTTCTCATGGTGATCGATGGTGGGTTGGATTGGATATGATGGGATCATGATGTTGTCATCACATTTCATTGTTCTTGCTCTGCTCAGTGCTAAGGGGGGTGGGGGCTGTGAGCGCGATTGACGAGGGTCTTGCAACTAGAGGCTTCCTTTTCCCGGAATTTTCATGTATACAAAATACCTGTCACACAATAGTTACTCTATTCAAGTATTCAGGTAAGAGTGCTGAAAATCACCCAAGCAATAACATCAATCTCTAGCAACAAATTTGCATGGAAGACTGCTACAACAGATCATGTTGCAGATCATGTTGCAGTGCATGCATGATAAGTAGATGGGGGAGGGGGCAACCATCAAACAGTTCCCTTAAGGTACTAGGACTTACTATTGACAGTTCCTTATGGCACTAGGACTCTGTCACATGCATATCATAAGAAAAGTAGTCACTAGTACAAAAAAAAACACATTGTAAGCTAAAGCTTATTAAGGAACCTTGATCGAAAAAAAAAAAGGAAAGCTATTTTTTTATGAATAATACTTTGTTTTTGCTCAAAATATAGTAGAGTCTAATTGGGCAAAGATGATATGAGGCATGGTCCAACATAGTTACCTAAAGAAGCCCATTTTGATAGGTTATGGACAATAAAGTTTTGGTGCCTAGGAATATGGTCACACTAAATTATTTGGCTAAAGGCATCATAAGGGGCAACTCATCGGTTGACTTGGTTCTGTCTACTCTGACTCCCTCTTTAGCTTCTTCTTATAGCTTCTAAAAAACCTCAGTTAATATTAATTATTAACTAGTTTAGGAAGCTGATAACCCCACACACACATATATATATAACAGGGTATGTGAAGGTAGACCCTCTCTAAAAGGAAAGTTACAGTGCTGCAAATTGCAGAAGCTACAGAGCATGACTATGACTAATGACTCCATTCATGAGCCCTTGATTTGCTGATAGTGGAATCCGGGAGAATGTGCGGTCATCAAAGCTTTCGAAAGAGTTCAAAATGCTTTATTTTTTAGCCTTTAGCACACAGTTACAGTGTTGCAAATTGCAGAAGCTTCAAGGCTTAACTATGGCTAATTGACTCCATTCATGAGCCCTTGGTTTGTTGATAGTGAAATCAAGGAGAATGTGCAGTAATCAAAGTTTTCAAAAGAGTACAAAATGATTTATTCTATAACCTTTAGTTCACAGCGTATTGGGACAGAATTTGAGAGTTCCTCCACCAAGTTTTTGCAGTTCCGATTATAGGATCACATTTTTCCGTACCTGAATGACATATTGCGTAATTATTTGCTAGTAGAAGTGCTTCTCCTGTGATTCATTGCAATGACCTCACTGGCGAATGTCAAAAACTCTCCTCCATTTGAATGCAATGCTACATGACTCATCCCTCTCTTCATAAGTAAAGTTCTATGTTTCCCAGGAGAAAGAGTAGCTGCTCTCTTATTCAATAGTACGGTAAAGTCCATTAATTACTTCCTGGCCATGATAATTGTTTAGTACATAAACTAGTATAAATTGACTAAAAACTAGTTCATGATAATCGATAAATAGTATAATATATGGTATAGTGTATGCAATAATAATTAGATATTGAAGTACCAAAGTCATCTTTTTATAGAGTGGGTGACAACATTTCACAACCTCTTTTGATCCTAAACTCCTGCTATAAACTACCAATCATACTCGTTTTAAGGCTCGTTATGTGCCTGAGATCAGCTCCCAACAAGAAAAGTGGCATGCAGCATGCATTTCGACACAATTTTCAGGCGATTCAGTGCTTACAAAAGGCGGAGAGCATCTGGTTCTTATCATGATTCAACTCTTGAAGATTTGATGGCAGAAGGAATCATGAATTATTGCCCCGTCATACCAGCTTTCAGTGAACTACACTCACTCAATTGTAGATTCTAGGGGATGTAGATCTCGGTTCTCTACCACACTTGCCTGCACCAGTTGAATCTAAAGCTCCCCTTGGTCCAACTTTCAGGATTAATCTATTTCTTTGACGAGCTTAAATACATCAATGGCATCCTGTGGTCGTATATTATTAATATTATTATAAGAAGAAGAACATTCATTTTCATCTACACGTACAAGCGATTTATTTCAACCGAGGACATTTAGAAATTTGTTGGGTTCTGAGCACTTCATAAAATCGAATTGATAAACTTTTGATTGTAAGATGAAATGTTGGGTTCTCATCTGCTCTATGTTGGTGAGATCATCCGCATGATTAATTATATGCAATGAAGAGAATAGGGGAGAGAGAGAGAGAGAGAGAGAGAGAGACAGACAGACAGAAAAAGGAAGGATTGCCCATTGAAATTAGACATTCAAGACTCTTGCTGGATTACATTAACAATGCCCGTGGACTTGCTACCATGCAAGGAAGAGAAAAGTAGAAAACAGACCACATAGCATAGCATTGACTGCATAAATGAAAGCAAAATTTGTGGTCGGGCATTCCTTTCTCATAAGCAATCGAACTTTGTTAAATTGTACCACCTGAAAAATACAAAGCAAAGTCATATATATATGTATGTCACCCAATAACAAGCAATCCAAGTGCAAGTTTACTAAATAGGATTCAATAACATTCTTACCAAACTCCCTAGGTGCCTTGCATTTAAAGCATTCTGTCCTGCTAGCGTAGTTGTGCACTCCGCATCCATATCTGCAAGCCCCGGATATCAAATGATGGCACCACCAATTAAGGCCACAGATATACCGTATTTAGGAGGGAATGAAGGCGGTGTACTCGAACGTGTCTTGTATAACGATGCTTCCTTGTGAAGCTAAGAACCCTAGCTAGTTCATTTACATGGTTTCATTCTATACAGACCATGTCTCATTGAGAATAAGACTATATGCAGGAAAAGAAAACGCTTTTAAATGAACAGCATACTTGTGGTATAACGATTATAATTAATGCTCACGTACCTGGTACAGAGCCAATCTCCACTCTTCCATCCAGGGGGCATAGCTCCCTCAGAGACCATGATATTCCCAGCGTAAGCACTTGCGATATACTCGTTCTTGAGAGCGCCGCACCGATAGCAGGTCATCCTGCTAGCATAGTTGTGTGCCCCACAGTTCATGCCGGTGCAATACCAATCACCAGCCAAGGCTTCAGGTCGGACGTTGTACAAGTAGGTCGACACATCAGGCCCACCGAACTTGGGGTACCCGCAGCGTTGGCAAGTCTCTCGCTTCTTGAAGTTCTGGTGCTGGCAAGCTCCGCACAGCCAGTCTCCGGCTGACCAGTTCATCATTCTCTTTCCTTGTTTGCCTGCTGCGTTGATCATCGATCATACAAAAGCTATTTATTTTTCATATATCTGTGTACATGAAATATTAATTGGACTATCATAATTTGTCTAGTATGCTGGTACCCCACTCCAGGGTTGCAAACTCCTAGGAAATATTAAGAATATGAAATCTTGATTAAATTATATTTGTGACACGGATTGATATTTTAACCTGAAAGACACCTTAGAAAAAAAAAACGGAGAAGACATTCCAACGGTGAGAAAGCTTACCGAAAAGAAAGAAGAAACAGTGAAAAACAACAGGGACTAGCTAGGTGCTGTCTGTCTGATGTCTTGTGAAGAGGAGAAGGTCAACTGCTACTGGTGGTGGGTTTTGAAGCAGAGGCTGAGAACCCTATTTATACACTTGCCACCAAGGTCCCAATTTCATCTCACCATTTATTTATTTATTTTCCCCCGGCCATTTTTCCCTTTTCTCCTCCGCTCTCCTCTGCTCTTGAAGATGGGGACTCGAAAGAAAGTCGAAAATGCATATAAAATATATATACAGTTTATTTATTCTTTTAAGATAAAACCTCCTTTTTGTCCTTTGGAGAAAATTGTCGGATAAAATTCCAAATAAGGCACCTACCTTTGTAGCAAATATTATCGATTTTAAGTGTAGAAATTTTATTTAGTTTAATTTATAAATATTTTTTATCGATAACTTAATTTGCATTCTAATTTTTTGGGCTCGGTTAGAAAAAAAAAACTTCAAATGAAATTTTTGTAGATTAATTTTTTCAAAAACAAATTAGCACTTAAATTGAGGATCAACGTCAAGTTTTACCTTACCTCTTATTTAAGATTTCAAGTCTCTAAAAGTATTAGTCTTGATGTTTTGGTTCTTTTTTTTTCTTAATATAATTTTGAATATATGAATTAGAAGAAATTCATTATTATGAATGGGGGGTCTTAGATGTCCAAATTACTTATGTTTGGTATCTAGAATTCAGAATGTTGTGTCTATACATAGTGTTAAGAAATGCTTCTAAATTGAATGATAAATTCCCTTTGCATTGCCTTGCCGAGAAAGAGGAAAAAAAGAAGTATACAAAAGTTGGGGAGTCTTTATGCTCTCCCTGTGCCATATCCAGCTTCACAATTGCCCATTATTCACAGTTCTAGAGATTATGAACATGGAACATTTACATTTGGGGTCATTGTGATATGGCTAAAAACACGACACGGAGCTTGGAAAGCAATGTTCTTTCACTGCCTGCACATTACACTATATATGTATTGAATCCATATAATTAGGAATTGACGAAATTATTTGATGAATCCAAGGGGATAAATTGTTAATAATATGTGTACAAGTTGAAAAAAAAGAGAGAATCCTTCTTTTCCTGGACACAGATGTTCACATATGCTCATGCCAAATTGCTTCTCTCTCTTATCAAACCCAAACTTCCAAATAGGCCTCCCCAAGTAAAATATATTCTCATGAAGTCATGTGTGAGTTTGTGTGTATGTGCATAGTTGTGGAACATCTGAAAAGGTTCACAAAAGAAAAAAGGTAAAAGAAAACCATGGAACCCAGATAAGGACTTGGATACATCAAAGATTAAGTACCTGGGATGTTTTAATTCTTCTTTTGTTTTCCTAAACAAGCGAATGAATTTATATAGACTTATAATTCTTGAACAAGTTAAATTAAGTCGATCATTTATGAAGTTAGTTTATTATGAGTCAATATGAATAAGTTATTGAGGACTGGTGCTTGGAATATTGTGAATGACAGAGGGAAAGAGATGTTTATCACTGAGGAGGAATCAATCCCCCTCCCCCTCCCCCTCGTATTGCACATCCATTCACAAATTCTTTTTTCTCTCCCATCTTTTTCTACAGCTTTACTAGCAATAATTCAAATTCCCATTGTGGGGAGCTAGCTAGATTCACATCCATCCACTCATCTATCCCAATTTCTTTTTTTACATCCGCGTTGTGCCAACTTCCATGTCCCATGTGCCATGCATCATGAATACTAATGCTAACTATTTAGAAAAATCATATATTATTTTGTCTGTTCACATCAAGGTATGAATTTAGAAGATGAGGGTATGTCAAATTTGATGATATGAAATGAATTTGTAACCTGTTACTGGTTATACTGAGATTTATACTATAAATTTATTCACAAAATTGAACAACGTAGAGCTTTATACAGAGATTTTCTCATCCTACGTAGAACTATGATCAAGAGCGACATTTGACCACGATATATGCGGTAACGAACAAGCGTTTATTCACGAGAACTTTTAATAAGTGGGTGTATGGTGGGAGACATATTCCATTTTGATAGAGTGAGTATATACAATGAATGCATCAATGTGTTCATCTGGGATACCTTGGACCCATTTGAACGTGACCCAACACCTTCCATCAAAAGCCAAGTTCATGACGTGGAGGTTTAATCGGAAGACTCGGATCATAAATTTTTTTTAATTTGAAAAGCAGTGTTTGTAGTGCAGTAATATTGCTATTACCTAGCAATTTTAATGTTAGATCTTATATTAAATAATATGTCCTTCCATCCATCCATCCATCCTAGGGCCTTCTTTCCAAGCCTTATGCATTGAGAATATGAAAATAAGAATAAAAATGACAAAAAAAGTAATACTAAAAATTCAATTTATGATACTCTAGAAAAAATGAATTTGTGATTATTAGGAGAAGTTGGGTGCACTCAACAATCCATCTTAATGAATCTAATATACTTTTAATTTGGTGCCATGAACGCGGCGAGCCTACACCGTCCGTCCAGGAACAAGATTTGACTATTAACTACAATGCCGGTCCTGGAAAAAGAAGTGACACGACTAATAAAAGATCCTCCCCCACTTTTAAGCTCTCATAGAATATATATATATATATATATGTTTTTGTATCCATCCCGACTAATGAATAACTTGAATTGATAGACCGGAAGTTGAGCCATTTTCATTTTCAGCATATGTTCCATGTGAGGATACCACATTTCATATTCTTTGCCTTGTGGATGTCGCCAGTTCTAATCAATAATGTTAAGGATATAAGATCCCCACGTTCATGAAAGAGATGGCAGATATATGTTTTTGTTCGATCATTCACTTTGTTTCACACGTGATGTATTTCTCCCATTTCATTGGTAGACCAGACCCATTTCATTGGTAGAAGGAAAGATGGTCGTACACACACACACACCATGTTTTTTCAATCATTTTTTTTGTTGGACTTTGAGCTTAGAATAGAGTAGAGGAGGCAAATATCAGTGTGAAAATTGGTTTGGTTGTAAATATACGAGAGATTAAACAATTATTTTTTTAAAATTATAAATTAATAAATACTTTTCTTATAAACTCAACTAAAACGACCATCAAACTAGTAGTATAATTAATATATTGAGGTTATTATATTGAATATAAAGGAACAATTTTAGATATAGAAAACGTGTTATTACTTCATTAAAAATTAATTAGGGGAATGAATTATAAAAAACCTTAAAAACATTATCTATTCATATATTTTTTATGGAATAAATTACTTTTCTCCATTTATTAGTTTTTTTTTATATATATACTTAATAGAATGACATACTAATTTAATATATATTAAATTGTTGTATTTTTAAAGGAGTGTGCCCAAATTAATTACCCACATAAATTAATTATATATGAATGAGATGGTGAATGAAGTGATGTGAGTGCATGTAGGAGATATATAGCTTAATTATTTGGGGAACCGATGCCATACTTGCTTGTTGACCTACAAGGGGTATGATAAGCTTGGAATCTCCATTATCAAAAGCTACGCACCTGCCAGATATTAAATTTGAAATTATGTTAAAAGAGAATGTTATTTCCTTTAAGTAATGGATCAATGAGCTTATTTGGAAGAAGAGAAGGAGCGAAGAGAGGGAGGAAGAGGAAGAAGAAGAAGCAGCAGCCTTCCTTCTACAGACAGACAAAGCTGCGTGCACAACCAGCACCCATGCAAGACACTCTTTATTCTCCGACAAGGTTCCTAATCCTTCCACCCCATCCCTTCTCTCTCCTCAATAATACACGAGAGAGAGAAAGAGAGGGAATCAACATCTTCCAAAAAATAGGGCTCCAGCTTCCCTTCCATTCCTTCCTTCCAACTCTCATACCAGAAAAATAGCTAGCCGCTGCTTTTGAATATTCCTCCAGCTCCACCTACCCTTTTTTTCCTACAACTCTTTATCTCTCTCATGTCTCAAGTCTTACCTCTTCCCTCTCCTTCTCTTGCCTTTTATCGCTATAGATGGTGATGGTGATCGTGATCGATCATCAGCTTCAGGTTGAACTCGGATATTTTCGAGATCATCATCTAGGGACGGACACCACTTGCCATCGAATATTTTGACTACTCTACCCCACATCCACCCCCAAGTTGGGCTACAAACACACCTTACGAGATTGGACTGCCTTGTCCACAATTTATGGACTTGATCCATGCCGTGCTTACTGGTGTGTGTGTATGTATATATATATATAATCAAAATAAAATCTTTTCTCCTTTATTTGAAGAGTCCATCCACATGCATTGGATACTCGCCTTAAATTCTTTCATATATATCAATCCTCATTGTAACTGTCTGTTAGTACAACTTTCTGAGGAATTCAACTTTTCCTATAGGGTCGTACGCGGGTGCTGGGTGTCTGTCTATCTATGGGCGCCCTCGATCACTAGGCAGCAAGAAGTATAAAATCCCAAAAAGAATATTTTCTCCATATTGAGAAGGAATAATTAGTCCAATAGCAAATCCAAGAACAATATACCCAGTACACTACACGTATGGTAGTAATTAAATGTAAATATATGTGTACTAGGCTTTTTTTAAAAATGGAAGAATTGATCAGCATACGGCATACTCTGTCCTATCTCGTTTGCATCTTGATGTGTATGAAGAGGGTATCCACTCTTTATCTGATGCGAGCATTTAGAATGAGTTCTTAGGGGGGCAGTATGACAATCTCATGCACTTGAGATAAGTCAAACCTCTTCAACCTGCCAAATTGTCAACTGGAAAAGAGTTGGCAGCGTTGACAATGGTAATAAATAAATTAGTTTTAAATTAAGTTATCAATAAAATATTTTATCTATCGATTGAAACAAATAAAATGTTAACAATTTTAAGCCCAAAATGTGAGTGTTTCTCCAACTTGGAAGACCTCCAAAATTGAATGTGGAGGTAGCATAGAAAGTCCAACAATGATGATGAAATCCATAGCATCTTATTATTAGATTAAAAGCAAATACAGTGGTTAGACGTGATGGATCAATTATCTTGTGACACTCACAGTTGACAAACTGGTATGAAGGCAGGCTAGGCTGGGTCTAATTATTATAGTGACATGAGCTGAATTCACTCCACCCCAGTCAACCTCACTTAGTTTCTTGATGCTAAAACAAGGATGGGTCAATCTCCTACAAATCGAGACAACCTCAGAATCCCTCTTCCTTGACTTTGTCTCCTAAATCTCTACCATTCCAGTTGGTTCACCCTAGAAGATTCCTTCATGACAAAATGCAAAAAGGAAAGACAGGTATTTGGCCAAGACCAAAATCAACATTGGATTGGCATGAGATGGATCCTTTCCTTCCTTAATCCACTTCTCCCGTCAATAACCGTTTCTTGGAAATTTGATCCCGATGAGTATGCTTGTAAAATGATAAATCCATATTTTCTAAATACATGAAATATATTTCTATTATGAATATATGTGATTTTGAGTTTGAGTGAAATTTAGTGAGTAATTAATATCAATCAAATCACACCATTTTGTATATTTCACCACGTAATAACTAATATTTTTCAAAAGAATATGGGATGTTTAAACGTTACAAAAATATAAATATAAGGAAAATAATCTAGCAAATATTAATATAAGGTGAATACACTTTTTGTATAGTAATTTATGAAAGCACTTTTACATGGAGTTTTGTTATTCTGAAAGTAGATGGGAGTACAAGATTTGTTAAATTGGGATGGTTTAGAATTTGTTAGAATCTATATATTGATGACTAGGTTAGAGTCATGTCATATTATATTACAATTGGTGGATTATGATAGCCTCAAAATATGGATTTTGGGTAGGCATTTGGTAGTGTGTAGGTCACCCAATGCTATGCTTCTCTAAAAAGATTCCACCATGTGTCTACCTCCCTCCCTCCCTCCCTCCCCCCTATGTCACCTTAACCATACTTGTGATGTATCTAATGTATTGTAATGTGATAAATACTCTGGTTATAGTTAATTTTATTCTTTACTTTACTACCTAAACATTATTTCTACATCGCTATAATAATCTAAATTATTTTATATTAAGCCTTTCTTTCTAACTCTTCCACTATTTATATGTTTGACATCCAAAGGCATTCTTTATATATATAAGCGAGAATAAATAGATGGTAATATATAAAATTCTATTATTATAAGTTTTATTTATTTATAAATTTTGAAGCTATGAATGTCAACAAAAATCATGTTAGTAATAGGGTGAATTTTAAATTATTGGACTATTTTATACAATTAATTATATAACTAAAAAAAGTGATTGGAATTGGGAAAAGGGGTTAAAAGTCTATGTATAGTTTAGTAGGGGTGAAGTGTTGAGGTGACTTATAATATTTTCTTTGTCAAGTTTATTGCAAAATCAAGTAGTTGCTCGGTAAAGGTGACAAAGCCTTTTGAGCTAGCTAGCTATTGGCTATATATATAGCTATTCCTTCGGAGAGTGCTTTATTTGGCATCCGAGCCTGAGTCATCTTCCAATTTTAGGCATAAAGATAATAAAAAAAGTGTTGGGATTTGCATCCTATTTACTAAAAGAGGCATTTTGATTTTGGTCCATCCAATCCATAACATATTTATACTTCGATTTGACTGATGTCCTCATTTCATTCCATTCCCCCCAATTGCCCCTCTTGCTCCACTCAAGCCACATTGTTTTCTCTCTCTTTTTTTTTTTTAATTTTCACCAACAGGGTTTAGCTTCCCATTACCATCCCTAAAATAATAGAAAAAATAATAAAAAATTGTACATGTTTTTGAAAAGTGCCCACCATCTACTATATAGCTATATAGATTATACCATATTTTTCATCTAATTTTAAATAAACATGGCCCAACCCTTATCGGTTCACATTAGAATGTGACTAGAATGGACTCACATAGAAACTCGACTCAAGAAAAAAATAACCAATTCAAAGCAATTATAAATCACTCAAAGCCGTAGACATGTTGAGTGCAATCATTTAATAACCTATAAATATTTAATTTTATATTCACACTAGATAATGTCTACTATAATTTTATAAATTAAAACATATATATATGGGGAATTTATTATAGTAATAAACAAGTCACCCATTCCTCCCACAGCCCAGGCTGCAGTGCAACGCCTAGGCGACACTCGAAGGCCCCAATAGCAGGCTACTGCAATGGGCCTCCCCCTTATAAAAAACTAATTTAATATCATTTGGACCGATAGCCCCGATAGCCCACGCATCAGATATTAAACTGATAAGAACAAATACTACACTTGATCTTAGCCAAAAGGCCGAGAAAGGTATGAACTGTAAAGTATTAAGTCCAACATTTTTATAGGCCCTACAGCTTCCGCCAGTTACTCTGAATGTCCGGTGTGGGACAGCAGGCTAATGTTGTACTGGTGAACACATAGCAGGATGAGGGGTAATAAATCATCCATACCCTTTTTGCAGGCCCACAAAGCAGGATGGATCATTGGACCGATACACAGAGTCAGCTCTCGGACTTCCCCGTGTTGTATTGTGTTGGTCAAAGTGTTGTTTATGCGAAGAGGAAGAAAGCTCCCGCGCAAAACTGACTATCCTGCTGAACTCGCCTTAGTAAAGATCGATCTAATTCGTCGCCATGTCTCGGTCCGTGGGTCCTCCATGTGGTGACGCCATCTTTTCCAGCGTTGAGCTGAGCGTGTGGTAAGTTTTGAAATTCCGGTCTTTCTTTCCATGAAAATACGTTGATTCTGCTCCATAGGAAAGAGGTTCACGTTTAGGCTTGTTTAGGTGAGGTGAGGTGAGATAGATCCGCCGTATTTAGGCTATGTCCATGGGACAACCATAGTTTCTTGAATTTTACTAAATAGGGATAATTATCTATCATAATGTAACTGATAAAAAAAAGACAAGCGTTAATAATACATTTTTTTAATTTGTAATATAAGTTATATTTTCAGTGAGAATATATTATAGTTTATATTTAATATAAAACTTAAATAAATATTTTATTAGTGAATTATTTATTAAATCGAATTACTTCAAATTAAATATTCGAAAATATATTTAATTCGACTATATTTACATAAAACGAGTTCTTATGCTCAAATATGGGGCACCTGTGCGGGTGAGGTTCCCATTCCTACACTTACCAGAGCTATAGATTAGTATTGAGCTGGCCCCTGTCCCATCCCGTCCCGTCCAGCTGATATGCATTTCCACTCCCATCTACCAGACATGCATTATATATTATAAGTAATCCATGTCATTGTCACCTTATTGACCACCCTACCCTATTCATGTTTTATTGGACCGGGTCCTCCCAACTAAACTGAGTACGGCCACCAAAGGGCCTAGCAGGATTCCACGCGGCTTCACTTCATCGGCCTTAGCCCAAGTAGCAGATGAAGCAACCCTGCAAAGAAAGCGAAAAACAATGTGGAACCTTCTTCAAAGATGTATTTGGAATTGGTCATAAAATAAGGGAACATATTTTATGGTTCAAAACCTTTATTCCACTGCTTGGGTCTTCCTCATTACCACATGTCACACCTACTTTGCACTACCATATATCACACCTACATTGCCATTTAAATCGTGTTTGTTCTTAAAATATTGCCCGTGTCTTCAACATCTACATAGCAAGCAGGCAGTTTGTTCTTATATGAGCGAATCACCCACTTGATAAAAACCGTAGCCTAAATGAGTAGAAAGGTAGGACTTCTAAATTAGTAAGACCAACGATTTTATAGGCCATGTAGGTAGCTTCAGCCAGTTCTCTGAATGTCCCGTGTGGGACAGCAGGCTATGAATGTCCCGTGATATTCTTGTTTCATTATTTCCATTCTAACCGGTGGTTGTTTGATTGATGCATATTATTTCATTATTTCGTTTTGAGACAACCATCTGCTTCTTTCAGGACTTTTTTTTTAATTTTTTTAATTCACCTCTCAAATATGGAGTGTCTATAAGAGTCGAGTTTCCCTTGTAGATCACGACAAAATTAACCACTATTGCAGGTGCAGCTTCAATTGATTTACTTCCACAGCTTCCGTAATGACATGTTCTTCTCCGTATCTTTCTTCATGACCTTGGCAACGGCCATCTCAAAGTCCTCCTGTGTCACATGAACTCTCCTCTCCCTCAGAGCAAACATTCCCGCCTCAGTGCACACAGCCTATAATCAAAGCCAAAATAATACTAAGTCATAGTTGGCAAAGAATCATAAACACCATAAACACATTTTTTGCTTGGAAGAATTCAGAAGGGATGCCTCTTGACTGAAATAAGTTATCACCTTAAGTTCAGCACCAGAGGCACCATTCATCTTCTCAGCTATCTTCTTTAGATCAATACCCCTCATCAGATTCATTTTCCTGGAATGGATCTTGAGAATATCCTGCCGTGACTGCAGAATGCATAGGCAAGAATATATAAGTTGTCAATATCCCAGTTACTGATGCACCGATGACATTTAGACAACAATACAAGTTGTTGAGCCAGTTGAAGCATCTATTACAGTATTAGCCAAAGATGAAATTATACCTCTTCATTTGGATTTGGGAATTCAATTTTCCTATCTATCCGTCCGGGTCTAAGAAGAGCTTGATCCAGAATATCAATACGATTTGTGGCCATCAGAACCTAGCATCAAAACATCACGCTTTTAGACAAGTCATTCTGAAGGAATATCAGATATGTGAGAATGTTGTTATTTCCTTAATTTTGTTGGATGCTTCAAATCCGTCTAGCTGATTAAGAAGTTCCAGCATAGTCCGCTGCACCTCACTGTCTCCATTACCACTTCCTGATTCCATTCTTGCGGACCCAATACTGTCGATCTCATCCATAAAGATGATGGACGGGGCATGCTCCCTGCATGACAATCATGTTAGTTCAACAAGAAAAATTCCTGACTACAGGAAGCCATGAATATGTTCAACACCAGTATACATTTCTGAAACAAAGAAAAGATTTATAGACGAATAAATAAAATAAATTTTCATAATTCATGAAAAAGGTGAAGATAGCAAATTGGTTATGCTGATAATCAGGGAAATATACGCTTACTTTGTTGAATTGTTGTGAAACTCTGAAAGTCAGTGAGATGAAAGAGAGAAAATAACTTTTGATAAAGAGAGAATAAATCAGAATAACCTACGAAAGAAGTGGACAATATACATAGGACAATGTTACATCCACAAATGATGGTAAGAAACCAACCTAGCCATAACAAAAAGTTCTCTGACCATCCTTGAACCTTCTCCTATATACTTCTGAACCAACTCAGAACCAGAAACCCTTATGAAAGTACAATCGGTATGGTGTGCCACAGCCCTTGCTAGCAGTGTTTTTCCAGTACCTGGTGGTCCATGGAGCAGAACTCCCTGCAAATAATGATGCAAAGATATAATAAAAGGAATATTTTTCAGTTTGGAAAAGTAATAAAAAACACTAATGACACA
Source organism: Trapa incisa (assembly GCA_030064435.1). Classification (NCBI taxonomy): domain Eukaryota; kingdom Viridiplantae; phylum Streptophyta; class Magnoliopsida; order Myrtales; family Lythraceae; genus Trapa; species Trapa incisa. The sequence continues at coordinate 680,022 of CM057768.1, read as the reverse complement.
ATTAGTATTTCCACTCAGTAGAAGCAAAACAGGATGAACTCCTCACCTTTGGTTGTGCTATACCAAGGCTTTCAAACAGTTCAGGATGCTTGATTGGAAGTTCAATTACCTGAGACAATTAAAAACCCATCATAGATATTTCAGCCACAGAAAATAACAAGGAAGGAACAAGACTGTGAACTTTTATTGGCTAAGGAAAAAGCATATAAATATATACCTCTTTTATCTCTTTAATTTGCTGGTCCAGACCACCGATCATGTCATAAGTTGAATCAGGAACCTTTTCAACTTTCATTAGATTAACCAAAGGATCTACTTTGCTTGGCAAAACTAAGTGAAGAACATAGCTATCATTGCGTAGAGCAACTCTTGTGGAAGGTGTAATCTTTGTTATGTCGATATTTTTATCAATATCAACCACATATTTTCCTTCAGGATGAACCTGGAGAATTTTTTGAGATACAGACAGTCAAACATTACCTGAACACACGACCTCTAAGGTTAAACTGCAACTGAAAAATCCATACCTTCACTAAAACTTTGTTTTTCCCCATAACTTTGACAACTTCACCAACATATGACCCAGGCTCCTGAAGAAGCTGCAGTTCTTCTCTAAGCATCCTCACTGCCATATCCGATAAAAATATAATTGGCACACCACAGAGAGAAAGGAACATTCCCATTGAACACATTAAAAATACATATGAAGTCATTCGCAGGCCACCACAAGTGCCTCTAAGCATAATAATGTATCTGTTTACACAAAATGCATGACCTTTACCGATAAGATATTATATAAACCCATTGAAACAGGAAGAACTAAAGCCAAAAAGAAGTGACAGAGAGAGGAAAGAGCACATGCAGGCATCCTACTATCCAGTAGGTACTAATTTTTCTGATTCATCATATACTGAATCCCCTAAAACATTCTATATTTCAACAGCTGAACAAGCAACCAAATCAACAAAATAATATAAACAAAGATTGACTCGAAGAAGCAATCGGACGCGAAACCTAAAAGAGCATCATCAACTGTGCTAGCATTCCCGACAATCAAAATAAAATTTACCTCAATCATGACTAGGTTTATCTCAAAGAATAGGCAGCGTCAGTTTCCCGGTATAGGTACCTTTAGAATTGAAACCGTTGCGCTGAGCCTCGAGTCGGTTTAGGTTGTGCGTCTTCTGGCGGACGCGGAGCTGCAGCTCATGGATGTGCTGGAGGTAGTATTGCCTCAATCCCTCTCCTTGATTCGACCCTCCTTTGGCGGAGCAAGCCTCCTCCATAGCCGCAGAACCGACCCACCCCGCCTCCACTCCAACTGCTGCCATGGCTCGCCTTTTCTGCCTCAGCGAATTTCTTGACTTGTGGGGGAAGCCTGAAGAGCAAAGCCGCAAAACCAAGAAGCAAGGAATACCCGGGCTGCTGGAGGAATTGGATGCGTGTTCCTCTTCTTATGGGCCAACGGTGGGCCCATTGGTCTTATTTATCGGGCCAGTCCAGTTATACCGAGCAAGGTCAGGTCCATAATAACAATGAAAAGCAAGGGTATATATGTCATCGCGGAGCTAATTTTCCCTCCTTGAAGAAGCAAAGCAAGCCAAAGGCGGTTTCCTTTCCTTTATTGATAAAAGGCTGGTGGCAAAGCATTAGGCAATATCTTCTTCCTTTCACGGCGAGGCGAAATTTCGAGCAAGAAGAGAGGAGACAATGAGCGGGAAGGGAGCCAAAGGTCTGATAACGGCGGACAAGGCCACCGGAAGCAAAGTAGACAAGGAGAAAGACAAGAAGAGACCCATCTCTCGTTCTTCCCGTGCTGGACTTCAGGTATCTTAGACGAATATTTCTTACACTGCTCACTTCCTCCTTGCTCTCCCTGCCACTTCGAATTTTGAATATCAGTTGGAAATTTCCGGTGAGATATCTTGTCGGTCTCTAATCGCTTCGCTTGGACTGTACGATTTCAGAATTTGTTGAACGAGAGAAAAGTTCGTTCCTTGAGATCAACCCGATTGCTTGCCCCCTGAACTGACAGGTTTTTGTTATTCCTTTGTCAAAACCGCGTCTAATTCTCCTCCCTTTTACATCAGATCAGACACAAATGGGTTATTGGGGCTTATGCTGTAGGATTTAGAAGAAATTTCCAAGTGTTCATTTAATTTCTGTACTGCAATCTAATTTCTTAGTTGAGTGGTAATGGCCGTAGCTGCCAAGTTGTCCGCTTCTTTCAATCTAATTCAGTGGTTGGTTCCCAACCTACCCACTTCAAAATTCAAATGCCCAAACTTTAAAATTCCAGATTCGTGTATGACGCGCGAGGGAAATTGGGATCCAAATGGCTATTTTGATCTACAGCTGTTATTCGTGCACTGCAGTTTCCTGTTGGCAGGATTCACCGGCTCCTCAAATCGAGGACCAATGCAAACGGGAGAGTTGGGGCCACAGCTGCAGTCTATTCAGCTGCTATCTTGGAGTACCTGACTGCAGAAGTCCTTGAGCTCGCAGGAAATGCAAGCAAGGATCTCAAGGTGAAGAGGATCACACCCCGCCACCTGCAGCTTGCAATCCGCGGAGACGAAGAACTCGACACCCTCATCAAGGGGACGATCGCTGGTGGAGGGGTCATTCCTCACATTCACAAATCTCTCATTAACAAGTCGATCAAGGAGTAGTGTGAAGTGGTGGATACCCAGTTCTTATCATCCTTCCTGTCTTCACTTTTCAGTGACCCAGATGAGATTGGGTTAGTTGTGGGTGTTTTGCCTGTTCCCAATACAGATGAAACATTTCAACCCTTTGTTTATAGTCTAAAACTTATGCTCTTATCTATGGTCTCTACTTACTGTGGGTGTTTTGCCTTTAGCTTTCTTCATCTGCTCCCCAAGATCAAGGTTTCTAGAAGCCATGTATGGTTTATAGGAGATGAATTTGAAGATAAATATCCAATTAGTGGGAGAAAAAAGCAGCATACTGGAGAATGAATATCAATGGCTGACTGATTACAGGTACATTAGTCACAGAGGCAGAGGCAGGAAAATCTAAAAATTCCTAATCCAAAAAGCTAAGTGCAAACACATGAATTGACTCCTTGCAGTTCAGCAAGCCAAGCACAATGAATCAGGAGATCCGGCACAGGAAAACGACCAGCTACACGATTCAGGGAGGAAGAAGAAACAACAAACAATGGCAACTTCCTAATCTTGTTCGTCAGATTAAGGACACCTTGGGGACAACCACTGGGAAGTTGTCAATCTCATCCATCCAAGGATTCTTCTCTTTCTTGGGGTTAATGGTCCTAAGAGCCCTCCACACTGCACTGTTGCACTTGAATCCTGACCCAAAGGCAATTTGCCACGTCCTGTCTCCCCTCTTAATCCTCCCTTTGGCTTCCGAATAAGCAAGTTCATACCAAAGAGAGCTGCTTGAGGTGTTTCCAAATCGGTAAAGTGTCATCCGGGAAGGCTCCATGTGCCAATCAGAGAGCTGCAAGTTCTTCTCCAGCTCATCCAGCACAGCTCTGCCTCCAGCATGAATACAGAAATGCTCGAATGCCAACTTGAAATCTGGAATGTATGGCTTAATCTTCATCTTTAAGAGCTTCTTCGCTATTAAGGTGGCAAAGAAGAGCAACTGTTCAGACATTGGAAGGACAAGAGGCCCTAAAGTGGTGATGTTAGTCTTCAGGGCATCACCAGCAACAGCCATTAGATCCTTTGAAAGGCTAACACCGATCTTCCCTGTTGAATCTTCCTCTTGTGTAACACAAGTGAAGCACTTATCATCAGCTCCTTTGTGGGTCCGCACAGTGTGGACCAACTGATACTTGGACCTTCTACGGTCAGACCACTTATTTGACAGGAGAATCGCTGCACCGCCCATACGGAACAGGCAGTTTGAGACAAGCTTCGATCGATCATTACCAAAGTACCAGTTCAGCGTAATGTTTTCCATGCTTATGACCAGTGCATACGAGTTTGGATGAACCTGAAGGAGTTGTTTGGCAAGGTCGATGGAGATCAACCCGGCACTACAACCCATTCCTCCCAAATTATAGCTGACTATGTTCCCACGAAGCTTGTAGTGATTGATCACCATTGCAGATAAAGAAGGGGTTGGGTTAAACAAGCTGCAGTTAACAATCAAAATTCCAATGTCTTTGGGCTTAACATCAGTCTTCTTGAAGAGCTCATCAACAGCACCAAACATCACAGTTTCAGCCTCCTTCCTGGCTTCCTTCATGGACGGGTTTGGAGGGATATTGAGGACAGCCTCGGGGAGGTAAGTAGAGTCCCCAAGTCCAGACCTTTCAAGGATCTTCCTCTGGAAATCAAGATTCTCATCTGTGAAGGCGCCGATCATCCGAGACTGGTTCATGAATGTCTTCTTAGTGCATCTCCGGGACTCATCGGGCTTGTAGCAGGAGAAGTTCACGAGGTAGACAGGGCGAGGACGGGTGAGGAAATAGAGAGTGGACAAGAAAACGAGGAGGGTGGAACAGAGGATCACAGAGATGAGGTTGTACTGGAGATGGATCCAAAGTTCCTGGAGGTCGTTGAGGGAGAAGGTGGAGAGCTGTGCAGCAATTATAACTACAAGCGGCGATAGGAACAGATACATTCCATGAGTGATCAAATAATGGTACCCCAGCTTCACATACTTCAACTTGATAGATCTTTTGAAGTCTGGGAGGTTTCGGGATGCTGGCTGAGATATGAAGGGCGTATCAGGCTTTGGCTCTGCCATTGCTCTCTGCTTTCCTGTCAAGTTAGTTCAGAACATGTCAATAGGGCCAGCTAACACGGGTACTTTTTCTATATTAACAGATCGAGCAATGCTGCAGACGAGATGAGCTTCAACTGATCAAAAAGGAGGTTGAAATAATGGGGACGACTTTGCAATAAGCATCCATTAAGAACAAACTTCAACGACTAAACGTTCACCCAAAATGGGGAGAAACCCAGATCCAGACGTTTCACGGAGAAATAAGCCTGACGAGTTTACAGTAAACATACATTTCTTCAGAAAGAATGAAGACGATTCAGTGGAAGAGACCCGCAACGAGGGGGAAACCCAGATCCAGAAACTGACCTCGGTGTTCTATCTCAAGAAGAGACGCCGGAATATGTGTAGACTGAGGAAAGGGCAGGCCAGGCCAAGGCCTCTCCGAGCAGAAGGGGAGGGAGGGATGAGAGACAATGGTGAAGAGAGGGATGAGAGATGCTCTCTGACTCTGATTTATCAATCGATGGCTGCTGGCTGCTGGCTGAGCTGTCAAAAGAATCAAATGGAGAGTTGGATTTTGGAGTAGGGCGGAGAAAATGTGATGGTGGGGGCCGAACCAGACGACACTTCCGTCAAAATTAACGCGCTAACGATGTTTTTTTGGTTAAAGGAGAAGGCGGCTTGCGGCGGCCTTCCCTTGGAGTTTGAATATTCCAAATTGCTGGCCAGGGAGGCCCCTGGCGGTCACCCATTTTCTACCACACTTCTATTTCTCTCTCCGAGCCTCCGTTGGATTCAACCTTCGACTTTTTGCTCTCTCACTCTCTAGGCAATTTCCCGACAGTAGCACCCCCACAGTCACATGCATTTGTTCTCGAGATAAGGAACAATAGAAGACAGTATAGTATTGAATGGAACCTATCCATGACCATGACATGTTCCTCACAAAATAAGGGCTAAAACTGCATAAATCTGGGTCGGCCGCGCAGCTATAGATTGATAATTGGATGAGCTACTTGGGCTAAGCCCGATGAAGTGAAGCCCCATGGAACCCTGCTAAGCCATTAGGCTGCCATAGTTCAACCACTCCATATCAAACCAGTTCACTTGTTCATCACACAACCCGGCTCCTTTACAAGGACCCGGTCCTATAGAACATGAATGGGGTAGGTTAGGTAGGGGAGTGACTAGGGTGACAATGACATGGATTACTTATAATAAAGCTTTTATTTTGGTAGTGAATACTTAATGTATACGAAGATCAAAGATGAGATGGCCATGTGAGATGACACCAACTATTTCTTTCCTTGTCATTTTCCATATGATACACGACACCAACTATAAATTCATATTGCACACTATATATTACATTATTTTTTATTGGGGAGTTGCTAATCTACCTAAATAGTATAATGGTATAAGATGTTAGTTTTTAATAAAAATAAATAATATTTTATTGTAATATATAATATTAACTAAAATATAAAAATATAAGGTTAACAGAGTTATACAATTTAAAAACATATAATATTATATGGAGATTTTGGCTTAGCCTTCCCCTTAATTTTGAATTTGCCATGCCAAACACTTTTATTGAAGGAAAATCTCACATGCCATAAGTAAACAGCAAATCTTACATGCCATAAGTACAATTAAAATGAACCGATCGTATATCTACAATGCAAGTAAATTATTTCAAGAAAATTAAGACACTTAAAGAATTGCCATGTGCCTAGGGGGTCACGGCTCCTCCAGGTGGGGTCGTCGGCTCTATCGTCGGAATTTGCCCGGCAGATTCTTTAGACGGGTCGTCAGACGATTGCCTCAACGCATCATCGGCGGCGGTCTCCCTCGGGCTCATTTCCTCCATCATGCGGACGATATCGGCCATGTGGGGCCTCTGGTCCGGCATAACGGCGACACATGATATGGCGATCTGAAGCAGCTTCTCCATCTCTTCGACCCCGTCGGACTTGGGCAGCTCTAAGTCGAAAACTTTGGCGGTCCATTCCTCGCGCACTACCGACTGGACCCACCTGGGGAGGTCGATGCCCTCATCCCCCCGCGTGGCCTGGTCGGGCGACTTCCCCGTGAGCAGCTCCAATAGCAGCACCCCGAAGCTATACACGTCGGACTTGAAGGAGACCCTCCGGATCTCCAGAACCTCGGGGGCTCGGTACCCGGCCATATGGTTCAGAGGGGTGGCAGTGACAAGCAGTCGGTTCAGCCCGAAATCCGAGACACGGACGGATTGGTCGGAGTCGATAAGGATATTGGATGATTTGATGTTGCCGTGGGCCACTTCGGCCGAACAATGGAGGTGGGCCAACCCTCTCGCCGCACCAATGGCGATCCTCAGCCTGCTGTTCCAATCCAGTGGAACACGGTCGGTTCCTCTACTTCCTGCAAACAATTCAGCACAGACAAGATCAAATCACCAGACTAGAGAGAGTCAACAAACAACACATCACCAGACTAGAGAGACGAGACTCGAGTAAAGTAGAGTTACCGTGGAGAAGAGTGGACAAGCTGCCGGAGGCAATGTAATCGGAGAGGAGGAGCTTCTCATCCCTGGAGAAGTAGAAGGCCCTTATCGGGGCAATATTTTCGTGCTTGGTCTTCCCCAGCAACCCCATCACCTCCTCGAACTCATCCTTCCCCACCCCTACCTCCCTCAGCCTCTTCACAACCACCGTCACCCCTTCCTCCATCACCGCCTTGTACGACGTCCCCGCGCTCCCCTTCCCCAGCACCTCCGCCGAGGCCCTCAGAAGGTCCTCCAGTTCAAAGCTGTAAGCCCCTCCCTCGAAGAACACCAGCCCATTCTTTTCTCCCTCCGTCATTCCTCCGGCCACGTCTTCTTTCGAGGAGGATGTTTCAGTGCCCTCGTTGAATGAACTTGCTGCCGCTGCCGCCAGCTCTCCTGCTCCTGCCCCTGTAGCGACCCCAGACTCGGCCGTCTTTTTGGGTTGGCGCCGTCTGAGACAGACTACCAGGAACACTACCAGCAGCAGAAGGACGAGAAGAGCCGCCCCCACTGCGATGGCAATGATCGCCCACGTGGGCAGCTTGTTGGACTTACTCCGGTCGGAAACTGGTGGGATGTTCGGGCTTCCTGCAGGTGAGGGAGCGGGGGGCAGTAAGGACGGGGAGCACGAGGGAAGAGGGTTGCCGCAGAGCTGGAGGTTTCCGGCGAATGCAGAGGCAGGGAACTTCGAGAGAGCTGTCGGGATCGAGCCATTGAGGCCGTTGTTGGACACGTTGAATGCAAGGAGGCCGCCGATGTTGATGCTAGGGAGGCTGCCGGAGAATCGGTTGTTCTGTAAGAAAAGGCCGGTGAGTCGGGTCAGGTTGTTGACGGAGAGAGGGATCGGTCCGGTGAGGTTGTTGGAGGAAAGATCGATGCGGACGAGGCGGTCCAGCTGGGTGAGGCTCGCTGGGAACCCGCCGGAGAGAGCATTGTCCTGCATGTAGAAGTTGCGGAGGAAGGTGAGGTTTGAGAAGTCGGAGGGGAGCTCGCCGGAAATCCGGTTGGAGCGGAGGCTGAGGATTCGGAGCTGGATGAGGCGGCCGAGGGTGGCGGGGGGGACGGGGCCGAAGAGGCCTACCCCCGGGAGACGAAGGGCGAAGACGTAGGAAGAGGTGGGGTCGCACTCGACGCCGACCCAGCTGCAGGCCGAGGCGGAGGCGTTCCAGCGGAGGCGGCCCGAATGGGGCATCTGAGAGAGGAAAGCAAGGAGGGCTTGCTTGTCCTGAGTCGGCTCCGAGTCAACCACCCTGCAAGTGAGCAGCGCCACCAAGATGAGGAACAACACAGCGGAGCTCGTGATGGAAGCCGTCATTAAAGTGGCAGCCATGGAAGGACGAGGAGAGGACGCTACTGCTCAGCTGAGACGATCAGACACCCGAGGGGCGCAATGGCATCGGAGAGAGTCTCTCACTCTAAAAAGGAGGAGAAGAGTCGAGATGGAGGTATAGATAGAAAGAACGAATGAAAGAAAAAGAGAGGCTTTCCTGAGGTGGAGGAGATAATCAGTGATCACTACTGCTAGAACTAGAAAGTAGAAGAAAGAGCGCGAATATGTTCTTTTTTCCATATTTTTTCTTGATAAACGGAAACGGTTTATTTTAATAATATCGCAATAAAATCTAATAAAGAGGCAACCTTAAAAACAGGAAACAAACGTTCAAGAATAAATAAATAATGGGAAAATGAATATTATTTTTAGTATATCACTAATTACCTTAATAAAACACGAGACGGCATAATTATTTTCCAGGTTCACATATAACAACTCTATGAGTTGGATTTATTTATTAATTTATTTATTTTTATCTAATCATCATATTTATAGATAAAAACAAAAAACAATAATAATAAGACCTGTTGACCAATTGTATTTAATTAATTATACGTGATAAAATAATATTAATGAACACGTGGCAGCAACAGACATCATACGGGCCGCAAAAGCCGAGGGTTTTGTTGGTGGGCTGGCGATCAGTCCATCACAGGAGAGTGAGTTGGAACATGAGGGTGCCAGGTCAAAGTTGAAGCTATTCCAACAACTTCTCATTTATTTATTTATTTACAGCACATTTCTTGTTCTTTTTTTCTAAATGGCATCTAATATTTTATTGCTAATATGGTCAATGATTAATTTATGTATACTTTTTTAAAATATATATTGGAACATTTTTTGTTTACTCTAAATATGCACCGCATTTACTAATTTTATTAAATATAACATCATAATCACACATTCAATCATTTATTAATATTACAATAAACTTGATTTTATATATTTCCATTGTTATATCATTTTTCTATGTCACATGTACAATACTGACTAGCGGGCTACATAATTCAAGCTTGATTATTATATTTCCCAGGAAAGTTGACTTTGGTTGGAATATGTAGTTTGGCTTTAAAACTCAGCTCATCAATCGTTAGACCAAACTCCATAATCAAATGTTAGTCAATTGAATTTAATTATATATAAAGAATCACAAACCCAGCCCGGCGTTATGAAAGAAGAGTAATTTCTTCCCAAGACTGACTTTGTTTTGAAGTAACAGTTGATACCCGACAAGTTTAAAACATTTGGTAGATTTATAGTATGTTAAAGTTTCAAATACAACAAGTGGTAGAACTTTTTTGCCAGGAATTTTTTCCATATTTCATGCCCATAACTGATAACCCATGACCTCTTCTTCCACATTTTGAGATGGAACAGCAGAGGTAGAGAGAATGGATGCACATCTCACAAAACTTTTACTAATATGTTTGGAGGAAACACATGCAACGAATTTCTAACATGTTTCTATTAGCAGGCACAATTTCAATACAGGAAGAGGAGTTCATGTTTGGCAGTGGCTCAAGGAAAGAAAATACACAAAAAAGGCTACAAAGGGCTAACGGCGTACCTGATACCATTAAAAAGTAGTACTGATTTGGGATGGCCCCCCGGACAAAACTTCAATTGTATCTTCCTCCTCTTCCTCTCCATTTCCCCCTTCCTCTCCCTCTTCCTCTGCCCCAGCGACCACGCCCGAACCCTTGGTGGTCCTCGCTCTCCTTTTCATAACTGAAAATCATCCTTTTTAGTCTCTCTGCCTCCGTCTCATGAGGACCTTTCCCCTGAACCTGTCAAATGGAAATTCGTACAACACCAACCTCCTCCCGAGATACAATTTTTTACAAATGAGAGAATAAAATTAAAATACTGACATAATCACCATCTTCCAAGTCGAATTGGTTTTGAAGCTGCCATGCAAGATCCTCATCAGAGATCATATCAGGAAACTCTCCTCTTGAGGGCTTCTTGTCTTCTTTCCTCTTTTCCCATTCATCTAGTGTGAAGACTTGAGCCTCTTCTTGTCTTCCCTTTCCTCTACCTTTCCGAACACCGTGGCGCTGATGTTCCTGATTTGGATTATTCATCTTCTGGAGGAGCTTCCGTGCAGCAGCTTGATTTTGAATTGGTACAGACTCCACAACTACACCCACGATGTTAGAATTCAGAGCAGAAGACATACAAGTTTGAGAATGTACAGGCTTCTAAGCCCCTTCTTCGCATGGGAAGATGAAAAGAAGTCCATTGATCTTACAGTTGCGATAAGAAGTACTTAGCTTATGAAAAATAATATAAATGACCAATACTCATCATAAATTTAAGATAAGGGGCATCTCCTCAGAGAAATGACCGTATAGTAATTAGCACCCATGGATTACAAGAGATCTTGTGCATGGTTTATGAATCATCGTATTCAGAAGGATTTTATGAGATTCAGTAGTCAGTAATCGTGACATAAGAATATCACCAAGTATACTAAACAATACCTTCTATTCGCCTAACCTCAGAAGTGCCAGGCTTATCTTCAGCTTTCCCCGCAACATAAGTTGTTTTCAAACTTCTATCTACACCATCTGGTTTTGGTTCAGGATTTCCCCATCTCACAACAGATTGATTTCTTAATTTCTCTTCAGATTCCCTGTCATCTAGTCTGTAACTTTTAGAGGGAAACACAGATTTTTCTGCAGAGTAAAAAAAGCTAGACTGAGGGTGATATGGCTATTTGTACATATGAGCTAAAATATCAATTCAGAATTTCATTTAAATATAAGAACAAACCTCAGAAGAGAAAGCAATTCCATTAGTGATATAAAGATTTACCTCGCTGAGCAGCCCAAGTTGATTGTGCATTGACTTCTAACTTTTCAAATGGGGGTGGGCCACCAGTTCCAGAATGTTGTAATTGTAAAGATTCACGAGACAACGCTGAGTACTTTTTGGTCATTTGCCACTCTTCATGAAGAGACTGGACTACCCCACCCAAAACTGTAAGAACTTGAGGATTTAAGCAAACAATGCCAGCATGCACTGCAGCTCTTTTTTCTAGCCGTACCTGCCAACCAAAAGTAATTATCGAGGTTGATTTCTTATTTTTAAGGCGAAGGAAATATTCTCAGACAAGCATAGCTTGTAAAACCTCATAAAATTGCAACACATTCCAATTTGATCAAAACTATTTGGCTTGAATTCTTTTTAACTTCCATTTGTCATTATATACAAAGTACCATTATGGCGATAGCGTCAGCATAGGTAAGAGCAAGAGCATTGATAAAGCATGTACCTTAGTGCCAGGGACAACATCACTTGGAATTGATGGTATATGAGTAAACTCTATAGCAGTTATTTCATTGTGCCCATCTGTAAGGGTTAATCTCAACAGGCGTCGGTTAGAATTCTTCAGGATATCGTCTATGCTACTCTTGGATATGTCCTTCACCGAAGATATCTTTTACCAAACATTTACACAAAAACAAATAACGACACCATTAGAGAATTCATTAAAAAGAAACTAGAGTAGAGAACAAAGAAAAACCACAAAATTCTTGCATTTGCATCCTATAAAATAAATAAATTGTGCCTAACAATGAATTGCGGAACAGTACGATAAACTGGTAATGATTAAGACCTGTGCTGCTAATAATAAGCATCAAACTGACGCATATGCAAAACACAAATTTATAAAATCGCAAACTAGATTTTCAAGGATACTCTAGGGCAAACAAAGTGATATTGGCAATTGGATCGATGAAGCAGTTTGCATGGGTAGCCCTGGGGATTTTTTTTTGTTCTCATTCCATCGTTTCCTTAGAAATATAGAGGATAACCATATCTAATCACGGAAAGGGACGAGTTAGAAAGTGATGAAGCACCTCACCTGAAGAACCTTGGGGCCGAGGAGATGTGTGGACTTACGGAGAACGGCTGGTTCAGGCAAGGACTTGGCACCGATGGACCTCAGGTCCATATTCAGAAGATCGGATTCAATAGCGTCGGCTATGGAGCGAGCATCACCGGTGTCGTCGAACAGGATACTCTTGACAGCGATCGTGGCATTAATGTGCTCCCGGTCAGGGAACGACCATCCTCTCCTCACTAGGGCTTCCACAACAGCATCCGAAGAAGCAGAATAGCTAGAAGAAGGAGAAGCACCCGCTGCAGAGGTTTCCGCCATAACCGAGAGAATCTCACACACAACACACCCAGTCACCAGCCAGTTCGAGATTCCGCCGGCAATGGCAGTCAGATTAGGAAAAAAGAAGTGGCAACTCAATGATCTTAAATGGGCTTACTTACGTATACGTAGGCCCAACATAAAATTACAGGCCCATACAAATTTAAAAACTTTTATATAACATAAAATATATTTAGACCAAGTATTATGTTATTAATTTAGGTGATATAATAAAGTAAATATATAAGAAATAAATTTATTTTTTAATAATAAAAATATATTAGCAACAAATAATTTTATATATTAGAAGGAAAATTTTCAAATAAGCAGCTAATTTAAATCAATCAAAATATAGTTATAGCATATAATTAATTAACCACGTGTGCTTCTTTTCACTAGTTAATTTAAAATATTATTTGAAAAGAAAAATACAATTATTAGTAAATTAAAAATATAATTAATTATTATAAATGTTAATTTAAGTTATTCTATGTAAAAAATATTTAATTAATACAATACCATAAAATATAGAAACTATTCTATAAATTAATTATATCAATATTTATATTTTCAAAAGTATTTTTTCCAAAGTTATTTACTCCCTTTCTAAATTATTTGAACGTATTTCTATCCTTGTTGGATAAACTCGTCTAATTCTTTGTATTGTTGTTAAACTTTTCATTTTATGTTATTAATAAATTTTAAGAATTTTGTTATAATGGAACAAATATTTAATTTATTCAACAAATTATGATATTATAAGGAGAAATTTCTATAATTTGTTGAATAAATTAAATATTTGTTTCATTTTAACAAAATTCTTAAATTTTATGGAGAATATATTATATATTTATAAAATAGGAAATTTTTATATATTGAAAAAATAAAAAATACTATGTCAATTATAAATTATTATTTTTAATTAAATATATATTCAATATAGTTACACAACTTTTTTATAATATATTTTGACGTGGATTCACTATATTATAAAATTTTAATATAATATAAAAATATTTGAGCAACCCATTTTACAATAGAAAACTTATTTTAAATAGTCCAAAAAATCATCTATAAAATAATAATTATATTATATAAGAATTTTTTTGCTTGCACAAGGAAGAACAATAAAATACTTTAAAAATTTTAAAATATAACTCAAATCATTTATTTAAATGACACTTGAAATGTAAATAGATTTAATTAAATTTTTTTGTCAAGTTATCATCTTTTTGTGATTACATTCTATTATATAATATATTTTCATCACATATATATCAATAGTATACACTTAATTATTTTGGCCATTGAATTACTATGCATTCTACAAATTATTTACTCAAATTTAGCCCAATACAAATTATTTGTTCAACCCATTTTGCCACATTTACCTTTTAAAACTTAATGGGAAAAGTGTGTATAAAATAAATAATATCATATATTAATTTTATGTTTTATTAGACGATATGTAAAATATTTAATGATATATTTAAATTGAAGGATTTGGAATTATTTGGAGCTAACATATTATTTGGGAGTGAAAGTTAAGATATAAATTTGAAGTTATCAAAATTTTTTAATAATTTATGATAAGTTAATAAGTTGAATTATTATTAATTAAAAATTTAGAAATATGAATTTATTATTTTAATTAAATTAAATAATTTATAAATTATTATATATATAATTAAATTATATTAAATGTTCTATATACTAAAATAATATATTATATAAAATAATTATTTTATTATTATAATAAAAAATAGCATAAATAATATATATACCTAATTTATAATAAAAATAAAAATAATATATATAATAAATTATATTATACATTTTGTACTGTTAATTTTATAAGTATAATATATTTTATTATATATTTATATCATATAATTTTAAATAAATTATTATTAATATATAAATTTATTTAAACGACATAATAATAATAATAATAATAATAAATAATAATAATATAACAATAAATTAGAATATTAAACTAATTTAAACAATAAATAAAACAATTTATTCAAACACCTTAAAAATGAGTAATTGAGTTTTAGTGTAAATATAGAGGTTTGGAGTTGATTTTCCACCAATTTAAAATAATACAAACCACCATATTTTATATTACCAAATAATTAATTTTGTCACCAATCCAAATCAGTACTTCCAAACACGTAAAAAAAAAGTGATTTTTTTTGTCAAATTAGGATCTCTATTTTTTTATTGTTTTTTGCTAATAATAATGTACCTATGTTGCCTTTTCACAATTAAATTTAAAATATAATTTGATAATAAAATTACAATATGGTTAATTATATAATTTGCATATAGATTATTTAATATATCTTATATTAGTATAAATATTTATTTTATTATTTCTATAAAAATATGTTAAAAAGTGTAATTTTAGTATAAAAATCTAAATTATACTCTAATAATACAAATTTCAATTTTCATATGATTAACTGTAAGTATTTAGTAAATTAATTTAAATATTCTAAATATGAGTTTTTATCAATTATATCAGAAAAGTTACAATTTTAATAACTTTTTATTGGAGTTGATAATATAAAAATATTTTGTATTAAACTAAAATATTATCCAAGTAATATAATAATGTAAACTTGAAATAACAAATAAATTTTATATTGGTTATAAACTATAATATATTCTCGTTAAAATTGTAATTTATTGTACAAATTAAAACAAAAAGTGGACCATTAATTAATAAAGTCTAACTAAGATGCAACTAATATTTTCTTTTTATCAAATACTACTTTAGTTCATTCCTATTATCTCAATCGAATCTCGACTAATATTTTGTGTTATTATCCCACATTTATTAAAATTGTGGGATTTTGTAATCTTATAAAATATAAATATAACAACTTAAGTTCAAGTTTACATTATAAATTTTTTTCGCTCATTAAGTTTACATTATAATGAGTTGACAGTTGAATGAAAATCATATTTCATAGTTGACTGTGTATTATCTCACTAATTTTACAAAGACAAGGATGATGGTGATGTAAATAGAAAATTGCTTATGCACATAATTTCTTAGTGATTTTTAGGTAATGAAATAAAGCAGATAAATCTGGATTGAGACAATTTTCTTAAGATGAATTCTCTTTATTCATAGCTATCAAATTTGAAATGCAGAACAACTTTCCAGCCATGCCATGTTCAGTATCCTCACACCCATTTACTATTTGCTCAGTTTAAGCTCATGCAACCCAATGATGGTCCATCAGTTAGTAGATAGTAAGCTTTGATGATTTTACTATCCATTAAAAACAGTCCATAACTTATGTCACTAAATGTTAGATGCAAAATAATGCATCAATTTTGTTTCTGTCTTGTAATTCTGCCTTAAAACATAAAGAAGTAAATCAGCAGTATATACATCTGTAGAATCTTTTGAATGTCTTGATTTGCATTGTAAGACCAAAGAAAACAACCATGAAAAGATGGCAATTGGAAGTATGTTTTGAGCACTAACTCAAAGCCCCAACATAAGATCATAAATTTTGTGAGATTTTTCAGGAATTTAAGGCTGGTCATCATTCCCACAATCTGATTGGACCCAAGTTGTTGTCCAATATACTAGCCAGCATCTGTAACTCCATTCTATAGACATTCTCTATCCACATCACAGCCAGCACCACAAACTGAACTACTACACCAGTTTCGATCATTGAAAGGTCGCTTATCAGGAAGAACGGTTCCTCTCCAGCAACTAGTGATATCCAGGCATTTTGAGTGTGGAGAGAAACACCACATTGACAGGACCACATCTCATGAAGGCCCCAGTTCTACAAATTCTGTAAACCACTCCCTCCAAGGTCTCTCCTGGTAAATTTTATATTTTACTGGGAATAAGCTATACCCAGATCTCCCAATTGCCTCTCATTTGCCCATACTCTTTAGTTCAATCTTTTAATAGAGTGCAAAGATACCATAAAAAAGGAGACAATGTGACTCTACATCTCATGAAATCAGAAGCTGCAAAGAGAAAGTAGATTACAAGGAGGAACATACACAAAAGGTCGTGATCCTATTTTCGCTAGAGAAATTGGGAACTCCCATGAAAGTGTAGTAAAATTTACACATTTTCTTCCAACTCTACACTTTTATGTACTAATAGTCCCCTTTCCGCCACAGAAATTGAGAAACTGATGGAAAAGTAGGATGATCCTTCGGACTAAATTATCCATATCCACAAGTAGGACCCCTAAACATATGCAGCCAAAATCAACAAAAAATGCATGAAATCATCCACCTAGATTGATTGAATCCTAGGGAATATCATATGGGTGGTAGAGATTGAAGGAGCTCCGAGACCAAATTTTGAGTATGGAAATCAATGGACGATCAAAGCATATAAAAGTGAAAAGTAAGAGAGATAATAATAGGGGTGACAATTAAACCACACTGGTTCTTATTTATACGAACCAAACCGGGTTATTAACGCAGTTTCCGGATACGAATATACACTATTCTTAAACTTGTAGGAGCTCAGCAGTCTATTTTACTGGTATTAAATTCGGTATATTGAATTTTGCTATAATCAGTGCAATAATAATAGATAATATATCTTCTATCGAAATAAATAATTAAAATATATTTTTAACAGTTAAATTTGAATTAACAATCATATTATAAAATATTATAGATAATTTAACGTATAATCTATTAATAATTTTGTTACTTATTGAAAATAAAAATATTTTAACATAAATAATTATTTCGATAATAAATTTAAAAATTTTATTCAATGTGTTAATTTAAATATTAAATTTTAATCAAAATCTCGTATAATAAAATTTAATTAGTTTAAAATATAAAACAATTTATTCATTTAAATCGCATCTAAATCTAACTAATTAATTAGTTTTCTTGAGTCAATTTAAAATATAATTTGATAAGAATAATAAAATTGTTAGTATATTAAAAATATGATTAAATATTATAAATGTTAATTTAAGTTATATATATTGATTTTAAATTATAATATATTATCACTAAAAATACAATTTATAGTACAAATTTTTAAATAGTCTACCCTTGGGTCGTCTATACATTGTAACTAATATTACTTTGATTGATAGGTGGTATCTAATTTGTGTCAAAATAAATAATTATCCCACATATCTAATATTGTGAAATGTTCTTATGTTATAAATATATAAATTAACAATTAATTAGTCTAATTGAATGGATGTAAAATAAGTGATTTGAAATACAGTTGGTAATACAAAAGAAAATTATAATAATAATATATCAAAAACAAATCATTTTTATATTATAAGGAAAAAAGAGGTACTATTAATGAATATAGTGTGCAGTTCTTCTATTTTTGTGTGATGAGATAATTATATGCGTATCTATATGACTTTGCTCATATAAAATATTGTAATAATTAAGAAATATAATATTATATATATAAATTTAAAGAAGGCTGTATTGTCCCATCCCTCTATTTTATATCTACCCAACTGTTGTCATTCATAAGCCCACTGTCGATAAGGAAGGCGTAGAAGACTGATAACTTAAATGACCAAATAATCCAATATGCATTAATTTCACTCCCGTCTAATTTAATACCTTAGTTTAGTGAAGAAGTTGCCCAACTAGTACTTGATCTAGTTAAATCATAGCAGGGGAGAGAAAGGACAGTAGACATGCCTGCAACATAATAATGAAATAATATTAATATATGTATTATTATAGTCCGTGGACTGCAACATAAGAGGAGCCAACCATGGTAAGACCTAACATTAAGGGTGGTAAAATACCCGTTTTGACCCGATGATTGGGTATAATAGTAGTACTCCCACCACTTGATTCAGTTAGTAAGGTTGGAATCCGATGATTTTTGTATATCAAAAGAAAATTTAATTATATTTAATTTTTTTATCGTTTAGTTTTTTTTATTTTATATAATTAAAACTATATTGTATTAATTATTTAGTCGAATTTTTAGCTATTTTTTTACTTGTCTAAAATAGATCAATATAACATATATAGATTATTTCTAAATAATCCATATAGTTATGGTTATATTGTTAGGAGTATAATGTTTTATTTTTTTGCTCAAATATAGGGACCGTATTCTTTTTTTTGTTCAAATATAGGGTGCATATTCGAAAAATGATAAAGTTTAGGGACCGAATAGGATAAACCTAGATATAACTGGGCCTTAGGTTCACCTTCTGCAAGAGCTACGGCCCATAATATTTTTATCCATTACCGCATACAGTCCGTCTTTAATTTCATTCATCACGACCCAAGCAGTGAGAGTTTTGAGAGAGCTAGCAAAATATGGCCCTACAAGAGAGAGAGGTGGGCCTAGTGACCCCCCGGAGATCTGCTGGGGAAAGCAGCTGAAGGGGCAGGGAAGGGTGCACAGGCGCATGTGTGGCTCGTCTTCGTCTCCTCCACTGGGCGGCCCCTGATCCTCTCGCCGTCGGCCGAGTCCCCTGACCAGGTACATTTTTCCAGATCCATACTCTTTGGTTTATCACTCTTTAGTGAGTGCTGTGGTATCTTTGTTCCGAGGTCGCAGTAACGAGATAACCTTCGAGCTAAATTCTTGATTTCTGGGACACTTCGAAGTCTTTAGGTTTACTGAATAAAGAGAAAAAAAATGCACTGTTCTCGCAGAGAATGTGCTTATACACGAAAATACCTTTAGGAGAAATCCTGTTCTGGAAAATAATGTTTGACGAATTAGGTTACTTGATTATTGATTGCATTCTCGGATTGAAATTTGTGAGCATTATTTTAGTTCGTTATTTTTCGAGAGCAAAGTAATGAGGAATGGAGCACCTTAATCACGCTCCGACAAATAAGGGGAACACTTTTTCCTTTATTCATAGATTTGTTTATTGCACTGCCCTGAGTAGAAATGAATTCTATGAAAGGCTAAGCAACATGAACAAGATGTGGAAGTCACATAGATATTCTGGGGCAGGCTGAATTTTAGCTCCTTTCTGCCTTCAATATATAGCTGTGCTGATTCTTTCAGTTGTTAGTCATCTTGGTATCTGTTTCTCTGATACCTACTGTAGAAGTTATTGGTCTGGTGGCGCATGGTGCTGTTCCTGAACCAGGGCCTTTTGTTATTGCAAGAGTACTTGCTTTTATTTGGAGATGCATATATTACCTAATTCACCTA
Source organism: Trapa incisa (assembly GCA_030064435.1). Classification (NCBI taxonomy): domain Eukaryota; kingdom Viridiplantae; phylum Streptophyta; class Magnoliopsida; order Myrtales; family Lythraceae; genus Trapa; species Trapa incisa. The sequence continues at coordinate 660,089 of CM057768.1, read as the reverse complement.
TGCCCTTGGTTTTCCCTCATTGACACAATATATTGATGTCTGATTTGGGTGGCAAAGGTTATGTCAAGGATGGCCTCTGTTGATATAATGTGTGTAGGCTTCAAATCTGCAAGTGAAAATTTTAAGGGAACTATAAGGTACATCATAATAATCCCACACTATATCACTGTTGATATAGTTCTTCTATTTTACTAATAAAAGTACTATTGACTATAATAAACTTTAATTGTTGTGGATTACCCACAAATATTTGGTCAACCCATTTTACTTGAGCTAACTTTTATGAAGAAGTATTTGAAATAAGAGAGAAATTTGTGTATGAAATGACGCTTACATGATTTATCAATTTTCACTTGTTTGGACAATGTGGCTATAATTAGTTTAAAATATAATTCAAATCATTCATTTAAAGGGCACTTGGATTGTAAAGCTAACTAATTAATTAACTGGGGTTATTTTGTTTTGTCAAATTATATCTCTCTATTTTTTATCAAGGTAACTAAATTGTCCCACATTGACTAAATTTGTGAAATGTTGCAACCTTATAAAAATATAAATATAATAACCTGTAGATTTAAGTTTTCCATAGTCAGTTATGTGATTGAAAATCAAGTTTTCTCACATGATTAGTTGTACGAATATTGTTTTTGAGTTAATTTTTCCTAATCTTAGTTGTAAGAATAGTGTTTTCTAGTTATCTTATATGCCTCAATCATCTATTTGATTGACCCATCATATATCATATGAGATTGATATTCTGTATAATTTGAAATCATATTAATCGATGTTTTATTTAGAACTTGTAAACATCTGAGATGATATTTTTCTATGATTGTTTTTACAAAGTGAATAAAATATTAAAAAAATAATTTAAAGTTATGTAATGTTACAAAGATAGTTGTATCTAAGCTAGTCTTATGATGAGACTGGTGACATCAATCAAGGAAGTGGTTGGGGTACATGCCATGAGCTTGGTGGCTAAATAATGGTAGAATATCAATCATGTAGTTATCAACACTCTCTAGACTGATGATGAGATTGGTGTCATCAAGGAAGTCGTTTGCATGCTTAGTAGCCCTGAGAATTTTTTTGTTCAAATTCCATCTTTTTATATCTAATCATGGCAAGGAAAGAGTTAGAAAGAGATGAAGAAGCCTCACCTGAAGTACTTTGGGGCCGAGGAGATATGTCGACGGACGGAGAATGGCAGGTTCGGGCAATGACTTAGCACCGATTGACCCGAGGTCTGAGTTCAGAAGCTCGGATTCAACAGTGTTGGCGATGGACTGAACATCATAGATGTCGTTGAAGATGATGCTTTTGGCCGTGATTGTGGCATGAATGTTCTCCAGGTCAGCGAAGGACCATCCTCTCCTCACTAGGTCTTGCAAGACAGTGGCTGAAGAAGTGGAATTTCTAGAATGAGCGCCTGCTGCAGAGGTTTCCGCCATAACCAAAAAAATTCTCACACACACAAGCTCTGAGGAATGGCTAGAATGACCAGGATCTTGATGGCTGTGAAAAAGAAGAGGAGATGGGAAGAGCTTGTATGAGGTATTTTTTTTCGTCCCTGATTTTTGTCCCCCATTTATTAGTGCTTGAATGCTCATCTAAAACTTAACATCTTTAATGGGCTTATGAGTAGGATGGTTAGCCCAAATTACGAGCCGATGGATATTGTGTTTGCCACAATCCCTCTCCTGTACTCAGTTTGATTCGGGATCGTCTTGTCTTGTATTGTCCCATTTTGATCTTGTGGTTGTATGGGGTAGGGTGGGTTGGAGCCTGCACTTTCCATGCTTGCAACATACTGTTTACTATCTTTTGACATAAATCTGATGAAAATTTTCGATTTGTCTTATCTCATTTGAACCTGTAGTTGCACTGATGGACTCTAAATCCTCCCTTTGGTCCATGTATGGGGCAAGTCTTGGCCCGGAATAAACTGTCACGGATTTGAGCACTTCCTTAAATACAATATGACTGACTGACTACCACCGATTGCCACTAACTCCTTTGTAATCAGCGCCATTTTGGGATTGTATAAGGTTCCAATAGACAAAACATAGTGCTCCCCAATATATATTCAAGTCCTGGTGTCTATGTTTGTTTTAGCACTATACTATTTGTAGAACCTAGGTTATTAGTCAAAACCGTGGATCAGAAGTTTGACAAGGTCTCCAAGGAAGTTCGTAGGTCTTTTTTTTAGAGGACATGAAGATCTCCTGATTCCACCCTTTACTACCAATATTCTTTAGGAGATGGAACTCGGTGTATCTTGTATGAATTCTCTTTGCCTCATAGACTTCTTTTGGCTACTGATTTCCTTAGAATTTAGCAGGAACCGTATAGGTGGGTCTTCTTTTTTGCAATGATTACTTGATTAAAAGAGCTAGCCTAATGTCCCGAGTCTTATGGTTTTGGGTCATGATTTTTTCATTACATTATACTTTTCTTGTCACGAAGAAACTTAAAATTAAGTTTATGCCCCTGGTAATTTTTCTTTATCTGCTTATGTTCCTGATAGTTGGTCTTATTATGGAACACTTCTTTATTTCCATCTATAATTGGGAGATATTTGTTTTATTTGATTTAAGACATTTGTTCTATTAGGTTGGGTGATTTGATGCAGTATTTATGACATCTGAGGTAACACTGCATCTTTAATCTTTTGAATTGTAGGCTCCACTTATTTAGTACTGCCAGCAGCTTACATCAACTCTCTCAAGTCATGATGCATGTTTTACTCAAGCTGCAGATTCCTTATTTTTCATGCATGAAGGTCTTCAGCAAGCACGAGGTCCTGCATATGATGTCCCGTCCGCTACTCAGGTTCTCCTAACAGGAAATTATCAACGCCCTGCCTAAATGTATCAAGGATGTTGGCTCTCAAGGGGTTTTAGATCAGGAAGAGCAGAAGCCTGTCATAAAGAAGTTGGACACTCTAGTTAGGTCCAAGTTGCTCAAAGTTTCAATTCCAAAGGAAGTCTCCACTGTCAAAGTATATGATGATATTGTATTGCTTATCGTGGATGGAGAATTCAAGGTTTTGGTTACTCTTGGTTATCGCGGACACCTATCATTATGGAGAATTTTGCATCTGGAGCTGCTTGTTGGGGAGAAAGGCGGGTCCATAAAGTTGGAAGAATCACGTTGCCATGTTCTTGGCGATGACTTGGAGAGACGGATGGCTGCTGCAGAAAATCCATTCTTGACATTGTACTCAGTTCTGCATGAGCCCTGTGTAGCACTAACCATGGACACTGTCATAAGGCAAGTTAAAGTTCTTAGATTGGGCAGATTGAAAGATATCATTCGTTTTGACCTTATCATGGATGGTAGTGCAAGTCTACCTGGAAATTCAAGTTAACAACTGAATCAAGAAGAAGCTGATTCAGCTAGTTTGGGGATTCCAGGATTGAAAATTATTTATTGGTTAGACAGTGGAAAGGGCTCCACTGTATCTGACTGTACATCATATCAAAATTGAACCAGGACAAGATCTACAGATAAAATGTCTTCATAGCACTTTCGTAGTAGATCCATCAAACGGAAAAGAAGCAGAATTTTCTCTTGAGCAAAAATGCATTGATGTTGAGAAGCTGCTCAGAGCCATATTCTGTAATAGGTATACCTGCCTTCTGGAAATTCAAAAGGAACTCTGCAAGAATGTTCATATCTCTAGATTTGTGGATGATGCTAAACTCCAACTTCTCGTGGGCTACCTCAATGTCGACTATAGGAAGGTACGGTTCCTGCGGTTTGTCTTTCCTTTTCCCTTAGTAAGCAATAGTTGCACTACAAATTACTAGGATGAATCACCACATTTCAAAATTTCTGTATGTTATTGATACCACATCCTAGCATGCGTACTTTTCTTTGCATTGTTTGCTTTAATTTTCAAGTAAGTATAACCTACAGTATAGATAATGGATCATTTATGGGAAAGATTGTTAGTGTGGTTGGCTAATAAATAGGCATGTCAGGTTCTTGATTTTATTAGATCATGCTAGTGTTTAGTGTCACACTAGGAAAGGTGTCCCACTTTTTTTTGTTATGAGGATGTTAGAGTACAGCTTGTTCTGTGTCTTTCTTAGTCCTGACAGCATATTCTAACTCATAAATCCAATAACCTTGGTGGTGGGCTTAATCCTATCACATGTACAATTAAGGCTTAGGTCTTAAAATTGCCAATTCAGAAGTTTGTTGAACCCTATAGAGAACCCTATTTTGATGTTTTAACCTAAGAAAACCCATGTGTGATGTTCCTGCCACATAAGGATAGCCAATACTTGAAGGGCCTTTATGAGGAATTTGACTTGAAAACATTCAAGCTACATCTTAGTTTCGTTATTTTTCACTATGTATTGTTCTTTATTATTATTATTATTATTATCATGATATATTCAGAGAGATGGATTTCCTTTCAGGTATTACATGGAGATAATTCTGCTGCAATAAGAATTCCCGAGAGCATATCGAATGACTCAACCATGTTGCTACTGGGGTTCCCTGATTGTGGGAGTTCCTACTTTCTTCTGATGTAGTATGACAAAGAATTCAAGCCACAGTTCAAATTTTTAGAGATAGGTAAAGATTCATCTGTAAAGTCTCTTTCTCCAAGGAATTTAAATGATATTACCTGAATAAAGAAAATTGAAATGGACAATATGCAACTTTCAGAAGATCTTTCTGATGTGGGCATGGAAGTTTATGGGCAAGTTTTATTGATATAATTTTTTGATATTTGATTTAGGTGACTAAGGTTATGTCCAGAATTGCCTATGTTGATATAATGTGTGTATGCTTTAAATCTTTAAGTGAAAAATTTACTGGAACTATTAGTTACATTTTATTTTACATGATTTTCTTTTACCATTTATTCCTTGAGCAATTGATGCAGAAGCTTACATTGATGTGAAGCAACGGGATGTAAGAGCAGATTGACAAAGTAGAGCCCTTGGTGTACCCATGTTTGGTTTTCTGTAATGAGTTTGGCTGAAAAAATTTAGAGCCCTTCTCTAAAATGGACATCAAAATTTTCTAATGTACTATCCAATTATAAGTCCAACTACTTAGGATATTGCTTTGGATTATTTTTACTATGTTTTTCCTTAACAATATTTATTTTAGCGGTCTCTTGGAAATGCACTGGCGTATTATTTGTCAACTGCAAAGAATAAACTTGGTGTTATATTTGCAAATCCCATGAGCTCACATGAGAAAATGTTGTTGGTGTGAGCAGTGGGACAAACATGAACTATGATAGAATATTGCAGATGTTAGAGGTAAATAAGAAGCTCTGTCCAAAACTAAAGTGTCCTGCTTTTATAGCTTGTATAGTAAAATTGGGTTTTAGGTGTATTGCCTTGCACACATTTGATCTTTTTTGTGATTTGCTATTTCTTAAATCATCAAGTGTTAAATCTGTTAGTTACAACAGTACTATGATTATTTTACTATAATTCATTTAGTTCATCGTGTTCCATGCGAACTAATGATTACCATGAAACGATGCTTTAGTTATCAAGCGGGTCCTTGGTGGAAGGCCATGTTGTCGCACATATGTTCTTCCACAACTCATCATCAGTCGAGAGGGTGTTTAGCTGGGAGGAGGTGCTAGAGAAGGCAGCTAGGGTGGGACCGTTGAGATGAGTCACTACATGGTGCCGGAGGATGTCGGGATGAAGTGAAGAGAATGAGGCACTTTCTACTGCATTATCCACCTCGTATAGATAGTTGCTGCCCCTGCCATTCAAGTTTTATGTAGGGTCAACAAAATAGTTTTTAATTATACCCACAACCAACTCAATGACGCAAGTCATGGTAGTAGCCAGTATGAAAGTCCCTATATCAATGCAAGGTCAAGAAATGTCTCAGGATACTAGATTTTTCCAGTATCATCAAAATCTATTATATCTATTTAGTGTACTAACCTTCTCACCAAGCCAACATCACCGACTAGTGTGTCATTTGGGGCTTGAGTAGATTTTGGTGTGTCATCTGCTCCAACCTTCTCTTCTTTAAATAGTAGCATATCCTGTTGTAGCAATTAAGTGCTATTATGTGATTTCTCCATTGCAGAGATAAGTCTTGCTATACAGGTGCAAATAAAATTGTAAATGAAAACCTTTTCTTTAGATGGATCTCTATCTAGATTTTGTTTTGCATCTCTGCTTGCGGTGGACTCATCTTCAGTCATTGTCTCTTCTGCAGTAGCAGCAGCTTCACCATCTTCACTGACCTGTTCTCTTGGTTTGAAGATTGGGACTTCATTCAGCTTTTCACTTTCCACATGATCAGCTTGACCTTGTAGCTTGATTGCCCCTTCACCGAATGGAATATTCTGTTGGTATGGAAAAGTAGTACAATTCAACCTCAGCCAACAAGTTATCTGCCAGAAATGAGATGGATTTACTTATTGCAATGATGGAAATAAAATAAAACCTAGCATGAAGCCACAGCGACCGAAAAACTCACTATAAATCCTCGAAAAGGTGGGGACTTCGCTTCGGGTGGAGGATTCGCTTCAATGATTGCGGACTGGTTTTAGTGTAGGAAGAATGAATAGGTTTGGCCATTTCTTGAGATATGATGAGTTTGGTTGTCTCAAACCTAATTATCATTTTTATTTAGTCGAATTTTTAGTTTTTTTTAATTGTCTATAATAGATCAATATAATATATATAGATTATTTCTAAATCATCCATACAGTTATGGTTATATTATTAGGAGTGTAATGTTTTATTTTTTTACTCTAATATAGGGACCGTATTCTTTTTTTTGTTCAAATATAGGGTGCATATTCGAAAAATGAAAAGGTTTAGGGACTGAATTGGATATAACTGGGCCTTAGGTTCAACTTCGGCAAGCGCCGCGGCCCGATATATTTTTATCCATTACTCCCGTTCTGCTAGCAAAATATGGCCCTACAAGAGAGAGAGTTGGCCTAGTGACCACCCGGAGATCTACTGGGTGGGTTGCAGTAACAATTGTAGGAGAAATGAACAAGTCTGGCAATTTCTACTGTTAATGTTGAGTCCCACTCCAGCACGGGTTTACACCAATTAACCCAGGCTTCGATTAGGAGTGCTATATTTAAATACTATTATAATTTTTAATTTATTACTCATATTTTTAATTTATTTATTGGTTTAGGTAGTGGTTGTACTACTAGATTGGGGTTGAGCTACTCGATCCAGGCTTAGCTACTCAGTTGGGATGCAATAGGGGTTTAGGGTCGGTACTACTGAATGAAGTGATTCGGGTGGAAGCTGACGCAGGTGAAATTTCAGATTCGAATCTGATTTTGTTTGTATATGATTTGAGTGAAGATATAAATATATATATATATATAATTATGAAAATAATATTTAATTTTATCACTAGTTATAATTTATTATCAAATATTTCATAAAATAAAGGGTTAGAATTTATATACAATTTAAAATGTTATTTCTAAATACATCATATTTAAAATATTACTATTTTAAAATAAATGGTTAATAATACATTGAAAATGGTTCCTAATATATTAAAAACTATAAATATTTTTTTATTTGAATACTATAAAGCAAGTTCGTGAGAGTAATATTGCAACATTTATTATATATAATTAGAAATAATAATCTTATATTATATTAAATAAAAAATATTATTATTATTATTTTAAGTTGATATTTATTTAATCATTTATTTATCAATATATAATATAATCAAATAATTTTTTTATCCTCCCATTTTATTATATTATAAAACAATAATTAAATTTTTGTAACAATTTTAAATAAATATAAATTCAAGTTTAGCTCACAATATTTTCATTTTTATCTATTTTTTTCATTATATAATGATATGTACAGTAGAGAGCCATTGTCCTTTAAACTAAATCTTCCTAATAAGTATTTAATTAGAGATATTATACAGACTTTACAATTTTATTTCAGTAAAAAAACAACGTTATTCATTTTTTTTATGTTAATAGGATGTTATATTCAACCATAATTAGGAAGGCGGCAAAATTGGTGTACTGTCAAAAGGGCCCATTTGTACTAAAAAATAAATATTAAAGCCCAATATGGCCCAGGTCTGATTCAACCCATTCCAAAAAAAGAAGGGCATGAGCAAAAAAATTTACCATGTCTTTTTGTTATAACTATGCATGGACCCGAGATTCTCCATGTACGGTCCACGAGAGTGGAACCGGATCATTCGATCGGTTATCGCCCTCCAACAACTATCTTGTTGATTAATTCGTACTGGTACAGATACGACGTTTTATACTCGATCGAATTTAAATTTTTTTTACCACATTTATTAAAAATAATGTTTTTTTTGTGTGTAAACGAAAAAAACGATTAAAATTAATATTTGTAATCAAATATGTTATACATAAATTTTAAAAAATAATTATAATAATATATTTTGGAAAAAAAATATAAAAGCCTTAATTATAAAAAATAGTTTTTCTTAAATAATATTAATATTTTAAATAAATTTCTGCTTATAAAAATATTTTTTTTATAATGTTATATAATATAAATAATTATACTAAATAATTTAATTTATATAAGTTAATTTTACTGATAATAAATGGCTATTATATATAAAATTAAAAAAATTTACTTATAGATATTTTTGTACATAAAATAATTGTATATAAAATTACACAATTTTAATTATAAAAAATATGTATGATATATTGCTTGAAATATCATAATATGATATAGAATTATTAAAATTAATTTACGGCATTATAATAACTATTATATATACAATAAAAAAATTAATTATAAAAAATATTTGTTTATATAAATTAATATTAATATTGTTGTACATAAATAAATAAAATTATATTTTTTACTTGTATTATAAGTTAGTGCTTTATAAATAATTATATAAAATAATTTTACTGTATGTAAGTTTAAAAAAATAATTATAATAAATTATTTAATATATATAAATTAATATTATTATCCATAAAATAAATTGCACATAAATTTCACCACTTTTAATTATATAAATATTTATTTTACATAATTATATATTATTGAACATAAAATGATTATTTAATTATATATAATTATAATAAAATATTTATATATATATATATATTATTTTTCACAAAAAGCTATTTATATAATTAAGTAGATAAAATTAGATGGTTATAAAATTAGTAAAATATTTATTGGATATATAATTTTAAAACAAATTTACTTAAATAAGAGATACTAATATATTAAATTTTAACTCGTACAATTAAATTTTCATACTACTAATATAAATATAATTTAACTTGTATTTGTATGTATTCGTATCATTATAATTTAAATCAAATTTTAGGAGATTGAATCCGATATAAGTATGAGTTTTAAAACTTAAATTTAATTTTATAAAAATAGTATTAATTATAATAGTATGATAATTTGAAAATAAATTTATTTTAAGTTAAATTTAGGCAATTATAACTATATTTAGTTTTGAAAACACAATAACAATTAGGTATACAATTATAAATTAAATAACTAAACGAAAATCGGATATTTTGCAAGACACTGTATATAACTTTTATTTACATTTCACATTATCAATTTTATACCATATACTAGTTATATTTTTCTCATTCGAGTTTCTATTTTCTCCTTTTAACTATTATGAGATATTTTATAAATTAAATAATTAAATATTTTTAATAAAAATTAATAGGAAACTATTACTAGTAAATTGGTTTATAGGATCACTATTTATTTTTAAAATTTATTTTATAAAAGATTAAATTAAGAATGAACTTTATAATTCAGCCACCTGTGCAATCTTGCCTTTTCATTCAATATTAGATGGTGTCCCATACGTATTTTTAGTTTTGTCACAGTCCAATCACAGGGTTGGAAGGCTATTGAGCATGAGAAATATATAAGAATTGAAATTGAGAATGGTGCAAAATTATTACATTTGAGCAAGAATTGGGTAAAATAACAATTGAATATTAAATTTTCGGAAAGAGAGTAAGGTGAAGTCAAAGAAGAATTTTTTTAGTTGATAGTAATTCAAGATTGTATAATTTTTGTTCTATCGTATATGGGTTTTTAGGGTTTCTTATATATAGTATAAAAAGGAGAATGTGGCCATAGTATTAGCAAAATTAAATTAACAAAAACCCATTATTATTGGCCCACTTGAACTCCAAAATTATTAAAAGTCCCAGTAACTATAATTTAACCTACTATTAAATTATTATTATTATTATTATAGGTAATTTTTTTATTTGTGTTATTTTTTTAAAATATTTTACATTTAAAACCAGTAAATGAATTTTAATAATAATTTTAGATAATTAAATGAATATGGATTTAACCCTTATATTCAATATCATATTAATTATCATAAATTAATAATAAGTATACTCATATAATTCTAATTAAAATAAATAAGTATAATATTAATTATTACAATTAATGATAAATATATTTATATAAATTTATGAAATTAATTAAAATATATGAATATTATAAGTGTATAAGTTTTTGAAGAAATATCGTACTTTTTAAAAATAATATTATTTTATACTAGTTCACTGGAAATTATTATTTTCTCCTCGTTTGATAACCTAATAATATTATACTTTTCATATGATATAATTTAAAAATTAATATTACATATTTTATAAAAATAAAAAATAATTGATAAATAAAGTTAAAAGGTATTACGGTAATTATAAATTATTACTTTTTAAAGTAAATTTTATTATTAAACATTACTATTCTATTATAATCAATAATAATAAATGAGGATTATAATGAATATGCATATACTATTTTTGGTAGGTTGAGTTGGTATGGTAAAGTGGTATACATGTTTCATTGTATCCATCTTCCATTAATTATCTTAAAATAATGTTAAATATTACCATTTAGTTTGAGAAATGAAATTCGATAGTTGGTAGAGTTGATTTTATATCAATAAATTTTATTTTTGTACTTTTTTGTTAGGTAGTAAATAATATTTATTCAATCAATCATATATATTATTTCACCATTAATGGTGGCAGAAACTATCTCATTCATATAACTCAATTGAATGACTACAGGTGGACCGGAGATTCTCGTGCTCGTGTCCATGAGAAAGGGATCATTGGATCGATTATTGCCCCCAAAGAGTAAATTTTATAAGGGATGAATTTGAACTCTGCACTTTCATTCTTTAATAAAATAATTGCAAACACTTTTTACTTATATTTACAAAACATTATCCAATAGTTCTTTTGATTCTCATTTTGTTCATTAGTCTCTTATAGCTTCCATTTTACTAATAAAAGTAGTACTACCACCACTAATTGTATTTGAGCAAATTATTTTGCTAACTAGCTAGAATTAACTTTCATGAAAGGGTATTTGATTCTTGCATATTAACTTATTAAAAGATAGATAATCATCCCACATTTACTAAAATTATGAAATGTTGGGATGTTATAAATATATAAATTAACAACTTATTTCTCCCATTACATTGACTCATAACTCATGAATATGTCCTTCACGGAAGGTATTAAGGCATCTTTTACCAAAGATAATATATACAAACAAATATGGACAACATTAGAGACTTCAATAAAAAGAAACTAATTTAGAATATAAAAACAAATTGCAGTTGCATCTTGTAGAATCAAGAAATTCTACCTAACAATGAAAACCTAAGTGATCAACATCTAAATGTCGCAAAAATAGGCTTGAAATGTGATTGCACAACAGTCATAAAACCGTGAACTAAATTTCTAAAGGATTCCCTACAGCAAAAAGAAGTGATGTTGGCAATTAGATCAAGGATGCAGTTTGCACGCGCAGTAGACCTGAGAATTTCTAAATCTAATCACGGCAAGGAAAGAGTTGGTAAGAGATGAAGCAGCCTCACCTGCAGGACTTTGGGGCCGAGGAGATATGTGGACTGACGGAGAATGGCAGGTTCGGGCAAGGACTTGGCACCTATTGACCTCAGGTCCTCGTTCAGAAGCTCGGATTCAACAGCGTCCGCCATGGACTGAACATCATAGATGTCATAGAAGAATATGCTTTTGGCAGCGATCGTGGCATGAATGTTCTCCAGATCAGCGAAGGACCATCCTCTCCTCACTAGGTCTTGCAAGACAGCGTCTGAAGAAGCTGAATTGCTAGAACGTGCGCCTGTTGCTGAGGTTTCCGCCATAGTTAAGTGAATTCTCTCTCACACACAAGATCTGAAGTGGAATCGCTAGAATGACCAGGATCTTGATGGCTGGGAAGAAGAGGAGATGCGAAGAGCTTGTACCCGGTAATTTCTTCGTAGTCCCCGATATATCCCCACTGAAGCGGTAATGTCCGGTGCTTTCTGCTAAAACATCAAATGAATAGAGGATTAGAGGATCTTGGATGTCATTTATCCCCACCTATAGCCCCAATCCGAAATGACTGAATCAAAAAATTGGAGGACGCAACCCTTACAAGAAAATCTAGCAGAGTGTAAAAAATTCACTAACCCCAATCTAAGACACAACAATTTACTCCTATAACTCAAATCCAATCAAGCAGAAGAGAGGAAGAAGAGAGATCGTACTTCGATAGAGAAAGTATTTCAAGGTATGCTCCCCTCTTTTGATGATATGAAAATCCTTAAAAAAAAACTAATAGATGGCGACTATATATATACGTAGTACCTAGTATCGATTATATCAATACGGTGAGTAAACTACAAAATTGTCAGTGAATTGAGCCCCAAAATTGGCCCAATTTTTTGGGCTAACCGTTAGCATTTAGGGCCTACCAGAGAACATTATATCTTACTGATGGATATGTCCTTCACTGAAGATATCTTTTATCAAAGATAATAAGCACAAGCAACTATGGACAACATTAGAGACTTCATTAAAAAGAAACTAGTTTAGAGTATAAAAACAAGTTGCTGTTTTATCTTGTAGAATCAAGAAATTCTGCCTAACAATGAAGACCGATGTTGCTAGTGATCAACATCTAAATGTCGCAAAAAAACAGGCTGGAAATGTGATTGCACAACAGTCAGAAAACCGTGAACTAAATTTCTAAAGGATTCCCTGCGGCAAAAAGAAGTGATCTTGGCAATTAGATCAAGGATGCAGTTTGCACGCGCAGTAGCCCTGAGAATTTCTAAATCTAATCACGGCAAGGAAAGAGTTGGTAAAGAGATGAAGCAGCCACCTGAAGGACTGTGGGGCCGAGGAGATATGTGGACTGACGGAGAATGGCAGGTTCGGGCAAGGACTTGGCACCAATTGACCTCAGGTCCTCGTTCAGAAGCTCGGATTCAACAGAGTCGGCGATGGACTGAACATCATATATGTCGTTGAAGATTATGCTTTTGGCAGCGATCGTGGCATGAATGTTCTCCGGATCAGCGAAGGACCATTCTCTCCTCACTAGGTCTTGCAAGACAGCGTCTGAAGAAGCTGAATTGCTAGAACGTGCGCCTGTTGCTGAGGTTTCCGCCATAATCAAGAGAATTATCGCACAAACACACAAGATCAAGTGGAATCGCTAGAATGACCAGGATCTTGATGGCTGGGAGGAAGAGGAGGAGATGCGAAGTTCCGGAATGCTCGTATCTGTTGATTGTATGAACAAATTGATCTCACACACAACACACCCAGTCACCAGCCAGTTCGAGACTCTGACGGCAATAGCAGTCAGATTAGGGAAAAAAAAAGTGGCAACTCAATGATCTTAAATGGGCTTACTTGGTATACGTAGGCCCAACAAAAATTTATAGTCCCATTTGAATGTGAGCCCGCAATTGGTAGGCTTACCGTACAAAGGCGAATCTGACATGAATTTAAAGGCCCGTGTAAATGCGAGCCATTCTTCTATTTGTGTTTCCACTCATTTCTTGCCCGAACTATCTCGGGGCCAGACTCAAGTGAAGCAAGTGCTGGCATTCGACTTCACAAGATTTCCTCCTTTTCCGTCCCCGTACATCTTCGTCAGGGATTTGAATATCCTATTCACAATTTTTTTCCTTTTTATTAAAAATAACAATAGCCTAACTAACGGGTAGGTATAAGTTTAACATACTGTTTACTATAATTCGATGAAAATTTTTCATTGTTTTTATCTTCCCTTTGGGTGTAGGGGGCAAGTGTGGGCCCGGAATAAGCATTTGAGCCTTTCCATAAATATAATATGACTGACTGACTGCACCCCCGTTGCCATCCCAACCGGATCTTATAGAAGATTTTTTTTTTATCATTTTACGTTTTCTTTTCATCTTTTCTAAATTTTCCTTCCTTTTTCTATTTTTTCTATTTGATAATTATCTTTAATCTGATTGTATTTAATAATAATAATAATATAATTTTATTATATTTTATGATTTACAAAAGGATAATGCATTTTTAAATAAAATATGAAAACAAATTAAATATTATATATTTTATGAAAATTTTACCCATAAATTAAATATTAATAATATGCATTGTATCGAATACTTTTAAAAATAATATTATAAAATTCAACTTATAAAATAAATTTTAAAAATATTCACTTAAAAATTTTAACTCATATAAACTATACTTTATCTAACTAATTTTATATCAAATATTGGATTGAATGTGTAGTATTTTTGTTAATTATTGATATTATTTTTTATTTTTAAAAATTAAGCTAAAATATCAAATATAACTAAAATTGGAGATTTTAAATGAAATATATTTTTACTCAAATAAGATTATAACATTTATATAATAATTCAAATATGATAACATACCATAAATTTAATTTTAACCTATAACTATATTGATTATCTTATTTAAGCTTATTTAAATAAGCATTACATGAACAACTATTAAAAAAATATAACATTAATTTATTAAAAAATTTAAAATCTATGTGAGATTTTATTGAAAATTTAGGATAATATTTTAGTATTAAAAATATAAAATATTGTTAGGATAATTTTTTAAAATTTAAAATATAAAAATATTATATTATCCGGATAAATTAGAAATAATACGAGTTTAAACTAATTTTATGAAATTTATTAAACCGAGCGCCTTTGTTAGAGTGAACCGTGCGGCTCAGCCTGGCCCTTAGCTCAATGTTATGGTCAAACCACAAAATGGTTCATCCTGTCCTATTACGCCAGGTGCACACAGTTCATTACTGGGCCCAATCATATTAATTTCGCTTTATTTATAATTCATTTAAATTTTCTCCAGGGGCAAAATTCAGACAAGTGACAGGAAGAAGATCTGAGGAAGGAGAAACCTTGGCAAATTAAAGGAGCCCGACGAAGAAAGCGGCGTCCACGAGGGCAAGCTGTGCTGAGGATCAGCCTCTCACTGTGCCGTGAGCAGTTCTTCACCTGTTTCAGTTTAAACCCTAATTTCAATGAGCTCTTCTGCATAGATCTCCGGAGGGGACGGAATTTTCAGAGAGCAATGGCGGCCGAGTTAGGGCAACAGACGGTGGACTTCTCCACTCTCGTGAGCCGAGCGGCAGAGGAATCGTTCCTGTCGCTCAGGGAGCTCGTCGAGAAATCCAATTCCTCTGAGCAATCTGATGCTGAGAAAAAGATCAACCTTCTCAAGTACTTGTTCAGGACGCAGCAGCGCATGCTTAAGCTCAACGTCCTAGCTAAGTGGTGCCAGCAGGTCATTTGACCACTCCTTGCTCCATTCCGATTTCTGCTCGAACTAAACTTTGCTATGTTAGTTGAAGCTACTTTGCCCTGTAATGCACAAGTCGGAGCTAATTTGCTATGTTAGTTGGAAAATTTTGCTTTGGAGGTTTTTCTTCTACTGAGAAAATTCGGCACTTCTCTGGATTATTATGTTTTTTTCCCTACAGATGTTACCTTAACTTTAAATCTAAATATTAGTAAACAGATTTTATTCTAATAAGCTTCATAAAGTAGAGGCTTTTCCCGAACTCCTTTGTAATTGGCGCCATTTTGGGATTGTATAAGGTTCCAACTGATAAAACATAGCGCTCCTCACTATATATTCAAGTCCTTCTGTCTATGTTTCTTTTAGTACTATACTATATGTAGAACTTAGGTTATTAGTCACAACCGTGGTCAGAAGTTTGACAAGGTCTCCAAGGAAGACCGTAGGCCTTTTTGTTTAAGGACACGAAGATCTCCTGATTCCATCCTTTACTACCAATATTTTTTAGGAGATGGAACTCGGTGTGTCTTGTATGAATTCTTTTTGCGTCATAGACTTCTTTTGGCCACTGATTTTCTTAGAGTTTAGCAGGAACTGTATAGGTGGGTCTTCATTTTTGCAATGATTACTTGGTTAAAAGAGCTAGCCTAATGTCCAGAGACTTATGGTTTTGGGTCATGATTTTTCATTACATTATACTTTTCTTGTCAGGAAGAAACTTAAAATTAAGTTGTGCTCCTATCAGCTTATGTTCCTGATAGTTGGTCTTATTATGGAATAATTCATTATTTCCATCTATAATTGCTAGATATTGGTATTATTTGATTTAAGACATTTGATCTGTTAGGTTGGGTGATTTGATGCAGTATTTATGACATCTGAGGTAACACTACTTCTTTAATCTTTTGAATTGCAGGCTCCACTAATTCAGTACTGCCAGCAGCTTACATCAACTCTCTCAAGTCATGATGCATGTTTTACTCAAGCTGCAGATTCCTTGTTTTTCATGCATGAAGGTCTTCAGCAAGCACGAGCTCCTGCATATGATGTCCCGTCTGCTACTCAGGTTCTCCTAACAGGAAATTATCAACGCCTACCTAAATGTATCGAGGATGTTGGCTCTCAAGGGGTTTTAGATCAGGAAGAGCAGAAGCCTGTCGTAAAGAAGTTGGACACTCTAGTTAGGTCCAAGTTGCTCGAAGTTTCAATTCCAAAGGAAGTCTCCAGTGTCAAAGTATCTGATGGTACTGTATTGCTTATCGTGGATGGAGAATTCAAGGTTTTGGTTACTCTTGGTTATCGCGGACACCTATCATTATGGAGAATTTTGCATCTGGAGCTTCTTGTTGGGGAGAAAGGCAGGCCCATAAAGTTGGAAGAATCACGTCGTCATGTTCTTGGCGATGACTTGGAGAGACGGATGGCTGCTGCAGAAAATCCATTCTTGACATTGTACTCAGTTCTGCATGAGCTCTGTGTAGCACTAACCATGGATACTGTCATAAGGCAAGTTCAAGTTCTTAGACTCGGCAGATGGAAAGATACCATTCGTTTTGACCTTATCATGGATGGTAGTGCAAGTCTACCTGGAAGTTCAAGTTCACAACTGAATCAAGAAGAAGCTGATTCAGCTAGTTTGCGAACTCCAGGATTGAAAATTATTTATTGGTTAGACAGTGGAAAGGGCTCCACTGTATCTGACTGCACATCATGCCCATATATCAAAATTGAACCAGGACAAGATCTACAGATAAAATGTCTTCATAGCACTTTCGTAGTAGATCCATCAAACGGAAAAGAAGCAGAATTTTCTCTTGACCAAAAATGCATTGATGTTGAGAAGTTGCTGCTCAGAGCCATATTTTGTAATAGGTATACCCGCCTTCTAGAAATTCAAAAAGAACTTTGTAAGAATGTTCAGATCTATAGATCTGTGGATGATGTTAAACTCCAACCTCTTGTGGGCCAGCTCAATGTCGACTATAGGAAGGTAAGGTTCCTGCAGTTATCTTTCCTTTTCCCTTAGTAAGCAATAGTTGCACTACAAATTACTAGGATGAATCACCACATTTCAAAATTTCTGTATGTTATTGATACCACATCTTAGCATGCCTACTTTTCTTTGCATTGTTTGCTTTATTTTTCAAGTTACTGTAACCTACCATATGGATAATTGATCATTTATGGGAAGGATTGTCAGTGTGGTTGGCTAATAAATGGGCATGTCAGGTTCTTGATTTTATTAGATTATGCTAGTGTTTAGTGTCACAATGGGAAAGGTGTCCCACTTTTTTTTTGCTATGAGGATGTTAGAGTACAACTTGTCTTGTGTCTTTCTTAGTCATGACAGCATATTCTAACTCATAAATCCAATAACCTTGGAGGTGGGCTTAGTCCTACGACATGTACAAATAAGGCTTAGGTTTTAAAATTGCCAATTCTGCAGTTTGTTGAACCCTATAGAGAACTCTATTTTGACAGTTAAACCTAAGAAAACCCATGTGTGATGTTCCTGCCACAGAAGAATAGCCAATACTTGAAGGGCCTTTGTGAGGAATGTGACTTGAAAACATGCAAGCGACAACTTAGTTTTGTTATTTTTCATTATCTATAGTTCTTTTATTATTATTATTATTATCTATTGTCTCATTTGTGCAACCTTTTGAATGGACGCTTCAAAGCGCCCAAGTTTTCTTCAGAAATATGAAATGGTTGTCAGAATAAAGTGAACAATAATATTGGTTCTGAAGTGAGACATTGTATGTGGTTCCTTACCTATATAGCCTATGCAATCTCCAGTACTTGATTAATTTTGAAATAATCGTCTTTTGCTTTTTTGGCATTTGTTTCAAAAGGATGACAAAATCAACACAATGGAATACGAAGGACAGGAGGTGTTATGTGTACGTGCATATGGCTCGTCATTTTTTGGTCTTGGAATTAACATAAGGTTTGTCCTTTTCTCTTTTTAATTATTGATGTGCTAGGCATATTTTTTCTCCTTCTTCCACCCTTCCACTTTCTGTAGTTCTTCAAAACACCGGGGACTTGCACTTTTATGATGTGAGACTACAGTAACATGTCAGCAAAGCAACACCATTTAAATGATAGAATTTATCAATGATTTAGTCTTGGAGGTAAAGCAGGCAACACTACGAGTTTACTATGAAAGACTTTAAAGTTTCTCAGTAAACTCTTTGAGTTCTTGCATTCTACTATTTTATTGTTAGCATTTTTTTTATTTTCAATTAAAAAATATTGGACCTCTAGAATTCTTTGAGTTCCATTTTTTCACCTTGCAATTTTTATAAGCCAGCATAGGACATGATCTGTGGCATGATTTGTCTTCTAGCTAGTATCTCATTTTTTGTGCGTAAAACTTCAATTTACTTGTTAGGTCATATGCAGTGACAATTTTTGTTTTTAAGCTTTATGATAGATTGGAAATCAGACAACTGACTGTTGGAGTGTAAGTTCATTGTATCTGAGGGCTAGATTAACCACCTCGTTTCCTTCTTGGAGACTAGCTTTTGTGGGGTTTTTCCATGCACATATTCTAATATATGTTGGTGATTTTTCTACTGCCACAATTTTACTGCAGAAATGGTCGTTTTCTTCTCCAATCTTCTAAAAACATTCTCCCTCCTTCTGTGTTGTCGGAGTGTGAAGAAGCTTTAAATCAAGGAAGCATGTCTGCAGCAGAAGTCTTCATTAGGTTGAGAACCAAAAGCATATTGAATCTGTTTTCATCAATGGGCAGATTTTTAGGCCTTCAGGTAGGGGTCTTGTTAACTGTACATTACCAATATTTCAAACTAAGTAGATGCAATTTTGTATACATGATATATTCAGAGAGATGGATTTCCTTCCAGGTATATGAAGATAATTCTGCTGCAATAAGAATTCCCGAGAGCATATCAAATGACTCAACCATGTTGCTACTGGGGTTCCCTGATTGTGGGAGTTCCTACTTTCTTCTGATGCAACTTGACAAAGAATTCAAGCCACAGTTTAAATTGCTAGAGATCAGTAAAGATTCATCTGGAAAATCACCTTCTTCAGGGAATTTAAATAATGTTACCTGCATAAAGAAAATTGACATGGACAAGATGCAACTTCCAGAAGATGAACTTGATTTTGGGCTTCTGGATTGGGGGAAACTACAGAATTTTCTGCCAAATTCTGAAGGTCTAAATCAGCATGCAGAACATGATCTTCTTTCTGATGTGGGCATCGAAGTTTCTGGGCAAGCTACATTCAATACTATATCAAGCTTTTCTTCCATTGTTGATGAAGTGTTTGACCTTGAGAAAGGGGTGTCTGTACCTCCTTTCTCCGCTCAAAGCTTCACGACATCATTCAGTGCATCTGCAACTCAATATGGTTCCTTGACAGCAGCTCTTCCTAGTGTAAAGGCTGGATCCCCTTCTCCAAAGTGGGAGGGAGGTGTGCAAATGTCTCAAGTGAACAGAGTCCCAGCCGGGGGTCAGTTGTACCTACCGAGCAATTTGAGAGGTCCGCTTCTACCTGGGACTTCTATTTCTTCAGTCTCGGGAAGGGCTACAATGATGAAGAGGATATCAGCTTCAAAATCTGATCAGGACTTGGCTTCTCTTAGATCTCCCCAATCAGTTGAAGTCAGTTCTTGTGCTTCTGTTGAGGAGGACCAGACGAGATTTCTGAGTGATTCTACAAAAGATGCATTACCAGCTGGTAGATCATACCAGATGTTGTCTCCACCGGGAGCAGCAGGTAGTCGAGTTCCTGCTCCTGGTGGAAAGTTTGGTGGTTCGAAAACAACACCTAATGGGCCTCTTGCTGGTAAGTTAAAACTTCAAGGTCTAGTTCATGCATTACAATTCCCATATGGAAGATTCTTTCCATTGATGTCTGCATTGGTTTAATTCTTGTATTTCTGTGAAAGTTTCCTTTTGGCATTTTAATTGATTGTCCTGACCTTATTAATACAAATGTCAGCAGTACCAGCAGATTCAGCCATTTCTCTTATGGAAAGTCAAGAAGTTACTTCTAAAGGTGATAAAAATTTGAAGAAACGGAAGGTTGCTGACATGTTGAGTCTAATACCATCCTTGCAAGGTCTAGAAGAAAATATGGTGGCTCGTCGGCGAAGGAAAATCTCAGGATTGACAAGCCCTCTGAGCCATCAATCTTCATCCCACATGCTCGTTCCATTAGAATCGGTCAGGACTTCTGGGTATAGTTATGGTAATCTTTTAGCAGAAGCTAACAAAGGGAATGTCCCATCGAGCGCATATATCTTGTCTCTCCTTCATGTGGTCAGGCATTGTTCACTTTGTATAAAACATGCAAGATTGACAAGCCAAATGGTAGCATTGGACATTCCTTATGTTGATGAAGTGGGCGTCAGGGATGCGTCCTCTAACATATGGTTTAGACTGCCATTTACTAGAGGTGATTCATGGCAATACATCTGTCTTCGACTTGGAAGACCTGGAACTATGTCCTGGGATGTGAAGATAAATGACCCATACTTCAGAGATATATGGGAACTTCAAAAGGGTCTTGGGAGCACACCATGGGGCTCCGGTGTCCGAATTGCTAATATGCCTGACATGGACTCTCATATCCGCTGTGATGCTGAAGGAGTTGTTCTAGTTTATCAGTCTGTTGAGGCCGATAGCATAAAGAAATTGGTGGCTGATATCCAAAGGCTCTGTAATGCAAGAATGTTTGCTCTTGGAATGCGAAAGCTGCTTGGAGTTAAAGCAGATGACAAACAGGAAGATAACACGAACTCCGATGGTAAATCACCTGTGGGAAGTAAATGTGCTGCCGAAACAAGTGATAAATTCTCAGACCAGATGAGGAAGGTTTTCAGGATTGAGGCAGTTGGATTGATGAGTTTGTGGTTTAGTTTTAGTCCTGTGGTTCTTGCACGTTTTGTTGTTGAGTGGGAATCTGGTAAGGAGGGTTGCACTATGCATGTTTCTCCTGACCAACTTTGGCCTCACACAAAGGTAGGTTTGTTTGTTCTAGTCATCTCTTTTGGATCATAAATTATTTTACCATTGCGCCAGGAAGGTGCTTGAGATATGGGACAGTGTAAATGATAATGATCGTGAAATAATACATCTTGTGCTCTTGAAAACACAATCCAAAGACTAGTCTCTGTAACAACATAGTATACCTTCCCCCTTTCCATCTTTCTATAAGATCAATGTTCTCAATCATGTCATACTTGGATCAATTATTACAGAAATTCTTTTAACTATCATGCTGATTTTGTTGTCATAATTTTATATTTATTTTTCTTTTTCAAGGTACAGGTTTTCAATCCAATCATTTAATTTGTCCATGCATGAACCTCTTGTAGTTTCTGTTTGCAAGAGAGGTATAGGCTGCAATTATCATAAAAAAATATATTAAATGATTGTCAGATTTTTATTCCATGAGTTGTATATTCTACCATCCCTGAACACTTGGAGTTCTGTTGGATTGCTGTTATACTCACTAAATAGTAGTTTACTGCTTGAGGTTTGGCCATTGTCCATTGATGAATTGTCAGTTTTCTTATCTTCCATTATTTTTTTACAGTTTCTGGAAGATTTCATAAATGGAGGTGAAGTTGTATCCCTTTTGGACTGCATCCGCCTCACTGTAGGACCCTTGCATTCACTTGCAGCTGCAACACGACCTGCACGAGCCACTCCTGCTGCTGCAGGTCCAGGTGTCACAGCTGCCATGACTTTGATGTCAAGGCAGGGCCTTCTGCCAGGAAATGTGAGCTCAAATCTCAGTCAATCTACCTCCACTCCAGCAGGAAATGCCATGTTGTCCTCGGGTACAGCCCCTCCAGGAATTCACAACCTTCATGGGGCTGCAATGTTGCCTGGAGCAGGACGTGGTGGGCCAGGCATTGTACCTAGCTCACTACTGCCTATCGATGTCTCCATTGTCCTTAGAGGTCCCTACTGGATAAGGATTGTATACCGCAAGAACTTTTCTGTAGATATGCGGTGCTTTGCTGGAGATCAGGTATGGTTGCAGCCGGCCACCCCCCCTAAGGGCGGTCCATCTGTCGGGGGCTCACTGCCTTGTCCGCAGTTTAGACCTTTCATCATGGAACATGTTGCCCAAGAGTTGAATGGTTTGGAGCCCAGTTTCTCCGGCGTGCAACAAACAACTGGACCAGCTAATATGAACAGTCCAAACATGGGTTCAGGTGCACAGCTTTCCATGGTCAATTCCAATTCCACTAGAGTTAATCTTGGAGCTTCTGCTGCTGCAGTTTCCCGGGCTGCAACTCAAGTTTCTTCTTTGAGTCGTGTGGGCACTGCTCTCCTAGGTTCTCCGAGTTTAGGAGCAGGAGGATCTGCATTGCCCATACGTAGATCCCTGGGTACAGGAGTTTCTCCTCACGTGAGAGGAGATTTGAATACAGCCATTATTGGTCTTGGGGATGATGGAGGTTATGGGGGTGGGTGGGTACCTCTTGTTGCTCTCAAGAAGGTCCTACGAGGAATCCTGAAGTACCTTGGAGTTCTGTGGCTGTTTGCTCAGTTACCAGATCTTCTGAAAGATATCCTTGGGTCAATTCTGAAGGAAAGTGAAGGTGCTCTACTGAGTTTGGACCAGGAGCAGCCTGCCTTGCGTTTCTTTGTGGGGTATGTATGAACTTCAATATCGTTGTTCGGTGTATTCATATATAAGACTAGTTACGGAACCAAAATAGGAGGATTAAAGACATGTTTTGGTATTTTCCCTGGTTCGAATGCATTCCTGTTAAGTTCAGCCTGTGTTTTACTACTCTTCTTTCTGTTCCAGTATAAATTAGAATCCCATGCAATTATCTTTCTTTGGTTACTTGCTTTGAATTTTTACATGTATATGCTGTAGAATTTTACTTGCAAAAAGTAATTAGAAGTATATAGGTAATATTAACTGACTACATGTTTGAGATTCTATTTTTGGGCTCTTTCTACAGGGGATATGTATTTGCCGTAAGCGTCCACAGAGTCCAACTTCTCCTCCAAGTTCTCAGCGTGAAACGCTTCCACCATCAGCAGCAGCAACAGCAGATCTCTGTTCAAGAGGAACTCACCCAAGCTGAAATCGGTGAGATCTGTGACTACTTCAGCCGGCGTGTTGCATCAGAGCCTTATGATGCTTCTCGGGTTGCTTCATTCATTACTCTGCTCACGCTGCCTATCTCTGTCCTGAGGGAATTTTTGAAATTGATAGCATGGAAAAAGGGCCTAGCACAGGCACAAGGAGGGGATATAGCTCCTACCCAGAAGCCCCGAATTGAGCTGTGTCTCGAGAGCCATTCTGGTGTTGGTAGTAGCTCAGAGAACTCTTCTCTTTCGAAGAGCAATATCCATTATGATAAGACCCGGGGGTTGGTTGATTTTGCCCTGACTGTGGTGCTTGATCCTGCCTACATACCTCACATCAATGCTGCTGGTGGAGCTGCCTGGTTGCCCTACTGTGTCTCCGTTAGGCTCAGGTATTCCTTCATGGAAACCACCAGTGTCTCCTTTCTTGGGATGGAAGGTTCACATGGGGGACGTGCCTACTGGTCGCGAAGTGATGAGTGGGAAAGATGCAAGCAGAGGGTGGCTCGAGCCGTGGAGGGTCTTCCTTCTGCAGGTGATGGCACACAAGGAAGGCTGAAAGGAGTTGCAGATAATGTGCAGAGAACTCTCCATTTGTGCCTCCAGGCTCTGAGGGATGGCGGTGGAGCCACTGCTTCATCTGGACCAACCTAGAGATGCCACCTAACAAGCAGTTCATGGAAGCTTTAACGAGTTCTTTTGAGAATCACATGATCAACCAACCCCCACCCATGAATCTCTGTCTTCCTGCTTATTTATAGAAGAGAGGCTCTTTAGTCAAGATAGCTGAGAATCCAAGTTTAGGAGATGACTTCTTGGGAGGGGATGAAGTGGGTTTTTACTCTGTACAGATACGCAAACTTTGTATCAAATTTGATCCCTTGTATCAAGTGCTTCATTTCCATCTAGTTTTTTTGAACCCCCTAAAGCTTGTTCTCCTCTGCTTGTATATTCCAAAACTTGCAGCCCAAATCTAGAGCTGTAGTTTCTGCAAAGACCTTCTCTTGGTCTTCCAATTACCATTTCTTTATTAGTCAATTGGTTTATGGCACAAAAGCACCATTATTTGATACCTTCCAGGTTGATGCAGTTTGCTTGCTGCGCCGCAGTAGCAACTAAAAGTCAAGCAGGGACCATGCCACAGCCAAATCCCAAACTTGCTAATTCCATCCTCTTCATTCCTACCACTACAAAAACACAGCTGTAATGTTCTAATGTAAATTCGGTTAATATACTAAAATCTTGTTTCTTGATAAATAAGGTAAAAACTTGAAATAATAATAAATAAGTTTCACCATATACATTAAACTTGAGTACTTTATATGTAGAGCTACTAATAATATTCTAATAAAATAAATAATATTTTTTAGTTCACATACCACCTATTTATAGATTTTAAATGAAATATTTAAAATAATATAGTATTGGTTGTATATTTTGATAAATATTCTTAGTTTTAGCATATATATTATTTATATAATATTCTAAAAAATATTAACTTCATAAATCTCTTTTTATATTTGAAATTATAGTCTAATTATAATAATATAGCAATATTTCTCTAAATTTTTTTAAAAATAAGGTTTTTAAAATGTTAACTAATATTAGTTAAATAATTAATCAAATTTGTGGAGAACATATTTTTACAATAAAAATCAAGTATCACGCGATTTTATTGCTGATATACTCGATAATTTTTTATTTATTATTGAAAATTAAAAATTATTTTATTTTTATTTTATTATTAAAAGCAAAAAAAAGCCTTATTATTGATACAACTTACAGGCCCTTAAAACATTTATTTTCATTTTGAACTCTGATATATTTTTTTTTGCACTGTGAAACTGGATAGATAGTGAATTTACAACATGCCAGTTGAATATGGGTCAAATTATCTAGAAGGGTGGAGTCATGATGGATGGTGACTCAATAAACGCTGATGGGGCCATATATCAGCACGGCTACCTCATCTGAACATGTGGCCGCACCGTGTGCAGTACTAGTAGTGTGCGGGGAAATGGAGATAGTAGACGCTTGGGGACCTGCAACAACAGTAGCTGAACGAATGTCTGGGCAATACCATTTATTTTTCAGGAGCATATGATCAAAATACCCTTTAGAAGCAAACCTGGAGGTGATTTCTTCATAGACGAAGAAACCGACAAGAGAATGGTTTCTTCTCCAGTGGCCAGCGTTGAAGTTTTGGCAACCATCCAAGGTTTCCACAGTGCCAATTGCCAACCCGAAGACCAAAAGGACGAGTTTGACTTTGTCACTGCAAATACAGAAGAATCTGCCGGCTTCTTTCCTCTCCCTCCTTCCATTCCACCCGTTCCTTTCCTTCTCTTCTGCAAACAATCAGAATTTACAGCAGCTTCTGGATCGGCCTGGATGGATCCACAGCTGTATGAAGCTGCGAGATCCGGCAAACTGGATCTGCTCTTGGATATAGAGAAGAACATCACTCTACTGTCACAGGTGACCCCCAAGAGGAACACCATCCTCCACGTCTCCGCCCAGTTCAAGCAGCTGGAGTTCTTCAAGATGGCCACCCGTCTCAGCCCCCCATCTCTTTTCGACTCCCCCAACTCAAAGGGCGACACTCCTCTCCACGTTGCAGCCTGGGCTGGATGTCCTGATGTTGTCAGCTTCATCATCGACAAGGCCTCGGGGATCTATGCCGACATCGAGGATAGCCAAGTCAAAGGTATGGTATATTATACTACTTGTAGAACAATGTCAGCTAGTACTTGTGGCGCAGATTGAGCACACAGACGATCTGGGAATGTTACTGGCTGAGCACCTCTCTCTTCTCATTGACCATAATAGCTAAGAAATTCAGACAATGTAAGGGACTCTGTCTCTCTGGTTGGGCAGTAGGTCACAAGAAGCTGCTTAGAATGACGAATGAAGACGGGGACAACCCTCTGCACTGTGCTGTGAGAAATGGGCATTTTCAAGTGGCAAAGCTGCTGTTAGAAGCCGACCCCGAACTCTCACGCCAAGTGAATAACGCAGAGGAGTCACCCCTCTACATAGCCACTGCAAAGGAATTCCCTGAAATAGCCGACCTGATCTTGAGCACTTCCTCTTCTCCCTTCCATGGGGGCACCAACGGAATGACGGCATTACATGCAGCTGTATACTATCAGTTATACGGTAATTCTAATGCTTTAAAACTGTCCCTCCCAACCAAAAGCTCTCTTCATGGCAGTGTGAACATACATGATCATTCATATCATAGGGAACCCTTTTAGGAAACTCAATTTCTTGCTGCTGCTCCCCTTTAGGTACACTGAAGAAGCTTGTGAAGAAGAGGCCTGAAATGATCAAGGAAGGAGACATCCTCGGCTGGACCCCTCTCCACTATGCTGCTCACTTTGGGAATGAGAATGCTGTCAAGTTATTCCTCAAAAAGGATAGCTCATCAGCCTACCTCCAAGACAAGGATGGCGAGTCGGCTCTCCATATAGCAGCCTCCCGAGGTCGGATCACAGTTATGAAGGAGCTCTTAAGGTCTCGACCCGACTGCTGTTATCTCTCCGATAATAAAGGTCGGACTGTTCTTCACGCAGCTGTTTTAGGTGGGCAAGTGATCTCTGTCCAATACATATTAGATGATCCACAGCTTCTGGGTCTCGTGAATGAGGCCGATGGGGAGGGGAACACGCCTTTACATCTAGCTGCCCTGCTCAAGAAGTATAGCATCATTGCAATCCTTGCAAGAGATGACAGGGTCGATATAAAAGCCACCAACAAGAAGAATTTGACCCCACTGGGCATTTATCATAAATATAAGGAGGTAATATTCATGGACATGGTCTTGTTTTCATGATTGCATCATCCTGAAAGTGAGCCAGCCTCTTTCTCTTTGCCTGCACAGACTGGTTTTGCAGCTGCAAAGGTTTACTTCATGCTGGAGGAGAAATTTGGCGTGCAGGACATGCGGGCATGGGTTGATGATGTGAAGCAAACACTCAACAAGGAAACAGAAGAGCCTCATGGACAGTCAAGGGCAGTGCTGGATCCTCCAAGGCTGGGCAGGAGACCTGACCATTCTGGCCCTGAGAAAGGAAACATGCTCGAGATCCATCTCCTGGTGTCGGTGCTGATAGCCACGGTAACATTTGCTGCGGCCTTCACACTCCCCGGCGGGTACCAAAACAATGGCAAGGATGAAGGAATGGCTGTCCTCGCATCTAAGATCGCCTTCAAGGTGTTCCTTGTATTTGACACGGTGGCTTTCTGCTCCGCTGTGGCAGCCGTCTATCTGCAGTTTGGGACGGCTGGGGGCGGTTGGTATGAGCGTGCAAGGTTTGCCAATGTGGCAATGGTACTAATCTTCATAGCTATCCTGGCCATGGTCTTGGCCTTTGCCTCAGGGATGTATGTGGTTCTGGCCAAGTCAGGCTGCCTTGGTGTGACTGCCTTTACCATAGCGGGCTGCTTCATACTAGTCTTTTGTCTCCGGTGGTTCGTCGACCCCTTGGGCAACCCTGGTCTCGGGTTGCGTGCATTGAGGAAAACTGTTAGGAATTTACTGTTCAGATGTGGGATAATTTGATCTGTACATTGTAGAGAGGCATTCCACTAGATGCCCTGTTCTTTATTTCAGATGTAGCCTTTCTTTCTCAAGTCTTTGAAACCTATAGCCATAGCCAAACCTTGCATGCCTCCAGTAGAAAGACACCATTTCCGCACTACAGGAATCATCAATCAGATCATTAGTGATGAATAGAACAATAAGCACACCAATGGCACACTAGAGGCATCATCAGATCACCATTTCCCATTGGTCCACTCTCATCAGCACCGGCCCCTGAAGAAACAAGTGGATCTTCCAACATGATGGAAATTAACATTCTCCATTGGCCTATAAATGATTAGAATAAGTTAGGCATAATCAATCTGGAAAGATTTGCTAGTATGGCAAAGTAAGAGAATTTCCGATGACCCTATCCTATGGGGAGGAGTCCGTGCATTGAAATCATGCTCAAAACCTCTTCTTATTGTGCTTTAGCTAGCCCATGAAAAGCTCTGAGATGAACATAAACAATCCTAACACAGTCATTTTGCCCACTTGAAAGAAGGGGTGGGGTTGTTATTTCATGGAAGGGCAACTAATTCCAAGCATGGATCCTAGTCATATGGCACAAGAATGGATGCCCACTGCATGCTCACCTCTCGCCACTCACTGAACCAGGTCATCAGCTGCCTCCGGATTGACTCAATCATCTGAACAATTGAGAGGATTAAGGCTTCCGAAATCCACATATTGAAAGACTCGTCTAAATTTGCTGTTAGGCGTCCAAACCTTGCACCTTCAAAGTATGCTGTGGCACATAGCCGGGGAGGGATTCTTCGGATCCAAAACCCTGCCTCCAGAGAAATCTGCTCAATATCAAGGATCTTATTCTCGTATTCTATCGCTGAGGTAGCGCAAGAAAAATCCATGAAAGGCATTAGGAAAGTTCATTTCCACTCCATCAACAATACCTATTCTTTGTCAGATAAAATTGCGAGCCTCGGCATATTCTCGGCATTTGTCTCCAACAAACTGTGGAGTTCAGAGAGGAACCACATCTAATTGTCATCAGAGCATCATCACCATCAAATCCAGTGGCCACAAGCAGTGTGCCAAGATATTTGCTCTTAAGATATGTTCTATCAAGGCCGAGGAGTGACCGGCAAGCATTGAGAAAGCCATAAATTGAAGCATGATAGAATACAAAAAGCCGCCATAAGCAACTATCCTCAGGATCTTCATAAACTAATGCAATGCTCCTAGGAGAGCCAATGCTTGTATAGAATTTTGTTCTTTTAATGTTTGTATAGAATAGTCGATTGAGCGGCTTAAAAAAGGGGACGGAGTTTTCTCTTTTACACGTTGATTTAACTATAACAGGCGATTGGTTTATGTTGGTTTTCTTGGATCAATCGACTTTTTTTTTATAGATTGAATTACTGCTTATTCATATGATTCGCACAATGATATGCATTAGTGAACATTGGATAGTGTAGTTCTATTTTGTTTTTCTTAAGATTATATTGAATAAGCATGCATTTGGTCAAACAAAATTTATGCCTAGTATTAACTCAATTGCATTCTTGCTTAACACGTCCACCATTAGCTGGCCAGGCAGTGTCTTCATATCGATTGAAAACTTCTACCCATTTTACCCCGCTACTTGGTGAAAAGAACTTTTATTGAGATATTGTTCTAACTTGAATTTCACTTTTACGAATCTCCTTTATTGAGTTGGTCCAGTACTACCACAGGCACATCCTTATAGTTCTGCTGATTATTGAGATATTGTTCTAACTTGAATTTCACTTTTATGAATCCCCTTTATTGAGTTGGTCCAGTACTACCACAGGCACATCCTTATAGTGCTGCTGATGTATCTTCTTTTGTCAGCTAAAAGTTTTTTTAAGGTTTCTTCCAAATATTAGTATTTTCTTTTATCAGGTTATTTTGAACTTTGTTAATGTACTGTTAATAGTCATGGCATTGCTGATGTACTAAGATTCACCATCCAATGAGTAACCATTAATTAGTTATGGGACAAAATCATGGTCTAGCACTTGCTCAGGATTAGATTCCAAGTTTTAAACATAATCTATGCCTAAACCAAGACCAGCATTTGGAATCAGCACATATATATGAGCAAGCACAGACTTTTAACCATATATTAGATTTAGAGAATAACCCAAACCATAGAGGTGAAGATAATTATTTGCATTATGATGAACTAGCAATAAATCAAAAACACAATGAAAATGAGTAAGCATTGGCTCTCCATAATTATCTTTTTCATCGTGTTTTTGATACATTGCTAATTCATTATCATGCAAATAATTATCTTCACCTCCATGTTTTGTGTTCTTCTCTAACCCAAATTTATGGTAAAAAGTTTGTTCAGTATCTAAGTCGTGCTCATATATATGTGCTGACTCCAAATACTGGTCTTAGCTGAGGCATAAATCATGGTTAAGACTTGGGATTGTCCGCTGATCCTGGTCAAGTGCTAGACCATGATTTTGTCCCATAACCAATTCATGGTTACTCATTGGATGGTGAATCTCAATACATCAACAATGGTTTGACTACTAACAAGACGTTAACAAAGTCCAAAATAACCTAACAAAATAAGATACTAATGATTAGAAGAAACCTTAAAAAACTTTTAGCTAACAAAAGAACATACATCAGCAGCACTATAAGGATATGCATGTGGTAGTATTGAACCAACTCAATAACGAAGATTCGGAAAAGTGAAATTCAAGTTAGAACATCAGCGCTCAATGAAAGTTATTTTTACCAACCAGCGGGTAATATGGGTAGAAGCCTTTAATCGAAATGGAGATACTGCCCGACCAACTAATGGTGGATGTTTTAAGCAAGAATACGATTGACTTAATACTAGGCAGAACTTTTGTTTAATCAAAGGCATACTTATTCAATCTAATCTAAACAAAAACAAAATAGAACTACATTATCCAATATTCAGTAAGGCATACCATTGGGCGAATCATCTAAATAAGCAATTAAGAGATAGGTAATTCAATTCATCAAAAGAAGTCGATTGATCCAAAAAAAACAACATAAACCAATAGCCTGATCTAACTCAATCAACGTGTAAAAGAGAAAGCAACGTCCCCTTTCTTAAGCTGCTCAATGGGCTGCATTAAGACGCGAGCTTGATCGGGAGATGGGAGGATCAACTGGGTCGATGAAAGATCACCACTTCACAGGAGGAAGGGGGAGGGAATGAGGGAAATATTTGAAAAGAGTGAAGGAAAATTGGCGGGGAAGTCTAGGGGCAGAAGGGGGAAGGGATGCGAGGGTTTCACTTCCAGATAGGGGTACAGCTTCAGGCAGAGAGGAGGAAGGAGGGGCATTTATGTCAAAACAAGTCTAAGAAAAAAAATTAAAAACCAAACAAGATTATAAATTTTAGGCTTTATTTGTACTAAGCCCTATAATGAAGAGTTTATTAATTAAAAAGTAAAAGAGATAAATATATTATTTAATTAAATTTAATAATTTATTAAGTTATATATAATAAAATTTAATTTAATTTAATTTAAATAAAAATATATAATCAAATAAATTAATTTAATTACGTTACTATTATAATAAAAATGAAACTAATATTAATTATATAATAATAGTTATATATAAATATTATGTCATTATAATAAGAAAAAATAATATATACGTAATAAACTATATTATATACTATATAATTTTACGTATAATATTTTTATTCTAAAATTATAACATATAATTTTATATAAAAATATTAATAATATATATAATAGTATTATAGTAATTTAAAAAAAGTGATATATTCTCTAAATTTCAAAAAGGTTACTACATTTGGAAATAATTCATAATAAATAATAAAAAAGTTGTCAAACTATATTTAACTTTGTATATATATAACATTTATTTATTTATTTTATAAATTTTAAATTTTCAATTACTCCACCGCTCAATTTAGATATAAACTTCTCATTTTACTATATTTAAATATCACACTTTGATTGTTTAAAAATAGAATGTTGTAACCTGAATTGAGTTATTGTACACAAATATATATATATATAGCTTATTTGGCTAAAATCATAAATAAGGAACAAATATTTGTATGATTATGGAGACATTTTATTTGACTTTGTTTAATGTTAGGCTCTTTGGGATGTCTGTCTATATGAAATTTATTGATCATGGATCACAAAAAAATGTGCACTTCTCACTATTTATTTTATAATAAGTATAAAATAAAATGATTCAGCACATTTAATGAAAATTGCAGAAGTGTGGGTGATGTTAGGTTTTAATATATTGGACGTGGTTTGCATGCATGCATGTATGCAGGCTGGGCTGTCGCTAGCCTGATCGGCGAGAGACAATGGTTTATGCCGGGAACAATTTTTTTTCAGGAAAAAGAGTACATGCATACAGGCACAAAAAAGAAGGAAAAACAGGGAGAAAGGTCAAAAGAATCATAATTCATTATGGAGCATGTGGGAGTTTCTGAGCTTTGTGGTTGCAGATTTATGCTGATTGATGATGGTGGTGAGTGGTGAAATTTATTAGAGCCGGTGATGGGGATGGATCATTCACTTTTGCAGCTTCTTCCTTTTGGCTCCTCCGCCACAGCTGATGGAGAACTCACAGCCCATTGCGGTTCCAAAGCACGAAAATAACCCAGATCCGCCGTTGTTGTTCATCCTTCCCCTCTGAGCCCGTCCTCCTCCTGCCCCTCTAGGGTTTGGCTTCCCGTTCTTGCGGTCATACAGAGGCGGCTGCTCCGTCCTCCACCTCTCTATCTTCGTCCTCAGCCCTTCCACGCTCTCGCTCTCCGCCATAGTCTCGTACAGTATCGAGCTCCCACAATCGTCGTTATAAGCCTGGACAGCGTGCAGCTGCCTCGGGTGGAGTCCCTTTGCTATTGCTGCAGCCACGATGGACGCCGATGGCCCAATGGACGACACCAGTGATCCCATCCCCACCACACTTCCTCCTCCTCCACCTCTACCTCCTCCTCCTTTCTGTTGTTTCAACCCTCCTGCACCACCAGCCTGCGGTGCAATGACCACCGAGTCATTGACCACCGAGTTCGCCGGATAAGACGCGTAGAACCTGTCATCGGTCCTCTCACTGTGGGATCGCCATAGTTGAATAGACTTCTTGCCGTTAGGGTCCTGCTGCTGCTGAGCCTTCGTGAGGAAGTTCTTTTCAGTGTCCTTCACCGTCATCTCCGTGGCGCCGTAGGTGGTGGCGCTTACCTCCGACTGCAGCGGCATGCTCCGGAGCGGCGCGTTGACTAGGGAGACTCCGATGTTCAGCGTCCCCTGAGGGCGTCCCGACGAGGGCCGTGCTACCTGGAGGGTGAAGAACCGGGTGGCGGTGACGTTCTTGTTGAGCTTCCTAGAGAACGGAGGGATGAGATCCACGAAGCGGGCTCGGACTATGCCGGTTGGCACGACCCGAAGCCATGTGAGTGCATAGATCTCGATCGTCACCTCGGAGGTGTCGGACTCTAGGTCTTCCTCGTCGACCCGGAACACGAACTTCTCATTCCATGTTGGGTTGGCCTGCCCGTCCTCATCGACCCGGGTGGTCAGCTTGCGGTCGGGGTGGACCCACGCCACGGCATAGGTTCGCATCGACTTGGACACCGGGGCCAAGTCCTGTGCCGATATCAGGTTGATCTCGAGAAGCCTCCCGCTAGAGACTTGAGGAGCCATCGTGCTCGATCGGTTTTGGCAGGTGGTGGCGTACGCGTGAGGGATCGGTGGCGGGAGAATTGATGCGTTTGATTCCCACGCGCCACCGTGAAAGGTGGTGATGGGATGGAGCTAGCTAGCTACGTGATCGTCCAGGGTTGGGGGGAAGCGTTTGGGGACCCTAATAATAAAAGAGAGAGGGGAATGTAACGTTGGAGGGACAAAGAGATGGGTGAGAGCGGATTCCGAGGAAAATCGTCCATGAAAGACTGTGGGGGTCTCTCAGGCGTATGATCACCGCTATTTTTTGAGAAGTTTTTATTTTGACACGTGTCTTACGTTGGGCGATTGTTTGTCCCTCGTCTTTATAATAAATGAATAATATTTATATTTTATATTTGTAAAAACATCAGGTTTGTTCGCGTGGCCTAATGGATAAGGCGCTCGCCTCCGGAGCGGGAGATTGTGGGTTCGAGTCCCATCGTGAACGTAAATATTAATTAAACCTTCAACTATTTTAGGTTTTTTTTAATAATCCCCAAACAAAGGGATTGTTGGACTCATTTCTCTCTTGTCAAAGTAGAAAGATTTACTTTTTCATCAGCAAACAGAGGTATTATTGCTGCTCTGTACGATTATTCTTTGGTGAATGCAGGACAGCCATGGATACATAGATTCATTCTCAGTTGTAATGGAGAAGAGTAGAGACAAATGAACACTGCATGATTGCCTTAGATCAAGAAGATGGATTAGTACAGTGTGTTAGTTTATACATGGCCAAGCCATGAGTACTACCTACACTTTACAAAAGAACCCTACCTATTACATGGAGCTGCTAGATGTAAGACAGATCCCCTGATGACCAAAAAAGAGCAAGTGGGCTATGTCAACTACCCTATAGAAAACGAAAGGCAGATTCTTATCAATAGCAAGTGTTCTCTTCACTGGGGTGGTGGTGATCATTAATATCTACATCCTAACGTCCTGGATTGAATTGTGCAGTGGCTTGAGCTAGAAAAATTGACTCCTACCCCCTCCAAAACCACAACCAAGGCCTTCAGCTCCCCCAATTGGCGGGGGCAGGTTACCAGAAGGATTGCTGGTGCTGGTCAGGTTACCAGAAGGATTGCTGGTGCTGGTGTCCTTTGAATGGACAGAAAATGAAGCAAGAATAACCTGCAGAGAAGTAGATGATGGCTATAAGTCAAGTGAGGAAACACGGATAGATGTTATTACAGACCATAATAGTAACCTAGCAAATTGGACTTATTTATGCAGGTTTCATTCCATGATATATCAGAAATTCAGCAGGTGCACTCATGGATATTCTACACTGGACTGAGTATAAATGTGAAGGAATAATGAAAGGAATGCTTATTGTCAACACCTGAACCTGTCCTGCTGCCATTAATGGACCAGCTACACTTCCACCCACAACATGCCCACTGGAATCAGACAAACATATACTCAGCCCACCAGTTCTCACTCCAAGATCATTCGGCAGGTATGATCCGGTGAGAGTAACGATCTTGAAATAACCCTGATGCAGTAATTTTGATGACAGGGTCAATAAAAAAGAATGGCGTATCTCTTTAAAGAAACAAATGAAGAATCCATATTATATTGCAAGACTTTTCATTCTTGTTGCAATATGTACACGAAAAGATGGTACATATTTTTACCTCGTATGTGGCAGTGCCTCCTGATGTATCCCGGTGGCGCAGGGATGCACTAGAAAGAGAACCAGTTGCAGAGATAACACAAATTCCACGCTTACTTTGCTGCATAAACAACATGATCCTCTGCACCACGTCCTACAATCAATTAAGTAAAAGACACCAGAAAAACAACAATCAGAAGAAAATAGATAAATTCGCTTTCCAGTTGCAGCTGCAGATACTGAGGAATAAATGACAACTAATTGGTTATAAAAGGGCACCTAACTAATACACGTGGACTTGTTTACTACCCAGAATCATAGAAATGTGAAGGGAGAGAGGAAGATCATACTTTTCCAGCAGCTACTTCAATGATATGTGGAGTAAAACCTTGTCCTGCATTGCGTGTATCGCATAAACAAATACATATACTGAGTAAATTTAAGATAAGAAACTCGATTAAGAATCTTAAAGAATAGCTTTCATCTTAAAAGAAAAAGAAAACTGAAGTATTTGTATAATGAGGAGTTGTTTAGTCTTAAAAGAAAAAGTATTTGTGTATATATATTCGTGTGG
The DNA here is from genome assembly GCA_030064435.1 of Trapa incisa. Classification (NCBI taxonomy): domain Eukaryota; kingdom Viridiplantae; phylum Streptophyta; class Magnoliopsida; order Myrtales; family Lythraceae; genus Trapa; species Trapa incisa. The sequence continues at coordinate 623,856 of CM057768.1, read as the reverse complement.
CTAGAGAGAAGTACAATAGTAATAGTAAGGGACAAAATACTATTTTTTTGGCAGCTACTCGAGCAAGGGGTATATACGTACATATATCTTGAGAGAGATTCAGTGTTCTATATGGCCATGGAGGTCCAGTCAACAAAGTAAAGGAGAGCACTTAAAACTTGACCAAGAAAAAACTAGAAAATTGAGAAAAAAAAAAAAGAAAAGGCCAGAAACACAGCATGGTGTTTACTAAGAATTCAATAGCAATTAATTCATTGGAAAAAGAGAAACCAAATTAATGAAATAAAAAACCCAATTTAAACATAAAATAGACCCACCAGGGGAAGAATAGTCTAAATGGGAAGAATGGGACAGAGGGGAGGAACCACCTTCTAACTCTCGCTGCCCCTGCTTCTGCTTCTTTTTCTCCTTGCGGGGCATAGCATAGCCTTTCTTGGCGGCGAGGGCCTGATCAAGCGTCCCGTACTTCCGCGCCCGGCCCCTGCTTACGTTTTGGGCTGACACAGTGGCAGGGGTGGCAGAATGCGGGCAAACCGTGTCGGTGGCCGCGGCGGTAGATGACAAAGGCAAGAGACCATCTTTGGAGGAGGCGGTGACGGGGTGGTGGTCGTTGTGAAGATTGGACGGGGTGTGATTGTCATTAGGGAGTTGTTGGTCCATAATTTGGAGGAGCACTAGTACTAATTTTTTTTAACTCTTTTTTCAATCTAGGGTTTTAAATATATAAAGACGTTTTGAAATAAATAAATAGGCTAATATAATAATTCAAATCTAAAAATTGACCAAATATCTCAATTTAAATATAATATTTTATTTAATTAAATATATATTTTTTACTAATATCTCGTTTATAAAAATATTAATTTTAAGTAAAAAAATATATCTGTAATTTAAATAATTAGTAATTTTTTGTATTTATAAACTAAATCAAATAAAAATATATTTAAATTAAATTATGGTATAAACTTTTGATCATTTTTATGGGTAAAAAATATTTAAAATGGATAAAAAAGATTTAAAATATTTTAAATTTGTACAAATTATTTTTTAATTATTTTATTAATACAATATATTTTGGCAAATATGGCCTTTAATGGTATCTTAAATTTGGCACTTTTCTTAACCTAATTGACCACCAAATTTAGATGATATATCAAATTGTATACGAAGATTGAAGCATAGAGTAATTATTATGGGTGTCTTCAATCTTTAGCTATTGTACAATTTTTAAGGTATTTAAATGTATTATTAATAAAAAATTATAAATATAAATTTATCATTTTAATTAAATTCAATAATTTATTTAACTGTATTTTATACTTTCTTTTTTTATTTTACCGTAATTAAGTATTAGTAAGGATAAGAATTATGTATTTAATAATTAAAATAATATACGATATAATTGAGAAATTTTTAATAATAAAGATATTATATAACATATATATTACAAGATTAATTAAATTATAATCAAACTCTTAAATAATACTTCTAAAACATAATTTTTAATAATTAAAATAATATATAACATATATTAAGATAATATATGATATAATATATTACAAGATTAATTAAATTGTAATAAAATCCTTATATAATATATATAATATTATATTTGAATAGAGTGATTTGAAGATATTTAAATATATTATTGATTAAAAAAATTATAAATAAAATTTTATTATTTTAATTAAATTAAATAATTTATTTAACTACAAGTATTTTATACTTAATTTTTTATTGCACTGGGTAAATAATTTATTTAATAATTAAGATAATATATGATATAATTAAAGAATTTTTAATAATTTAATAATTAAAATAATATATAATATATATTAAGATAATATATAACATAATATATTATAATATTAATTAAATTACAATCAAACTTTTAGATAATATTTGTAAGATATAATTATAAAATTTTTAATAATTTAATAATTAAGATAATATATGACATATATTAAGATGATATATATGACAAAATTAATTAAATTGTAATCAAATTCTTATATAATATTTATAAGCAATTTGAAGGTATTTGAATATATTATTATTAAAAAATTATTTTATATTTTAATGTATTATTATTAAAAAATTTATAAATATAAATTTACTATTTTAATTAAATTAAAATCTTATATAATTAAAGTATTTCATATTACATTTTTAATTGTACAGTTAGTATTAGTAATGCTATAAATTATGCATTTAATAATTAAGATAATATATAATATAATTGGAGAATTTTTAATAATTTAATAATTAAGATAATATATAATATAATTGGAGAATTTTTAATAATTTAATAATTAAGATAATATATGACATAATATATTTAATATAATATATAAAAATATTAATTAAATTATAATTAAACTCTTAAATAATATTTCTATAATATAATTTGAGAATTTTTTATAATTTAATAATTAAAATAATATATATAATATATATTAAGATAATATATATATATATAATATATAACAAGATTAATTAAATTGTAATCAAACCCTTATATAATATTTATAATACTATTTTTTATTTAGCAATTTTAGGGTATTTGAATATATTATTAATAAAAAAAATATAAATATAAATTTATTATTTTAATTAAATTAAATAATTTATTTAAATATAAGTATTTCATACTCCTTTTTGCAGAGTGATTGAGTATTAGTAGAGCGGATGAATATATAGTTGGAACTTTACTCAATCAGAAACATTATAGTTTAGTCCTCCTATTTTTATATAATAATAATTACACCCGTTTTTTTTTCTTTTTAAAAAGTTAAATCTCCAATTTTACTATTAGGTAACACTTTCATCCTCACACTCAAATTGAATGAAGTTCTAAATTTTTAATTAAGTAAATTTAGATTATTGAAAAATAAAATTTGAGATAATAAAGTATTAATTAAGAGTAAAAGTATATAATTAAATTACTAAAAAATAAAAATATTAATAAATAATTTATAATTAAATTGTTGCTCTACTCTCCATAATGCATGGGGCTTCCGTATGAATTTAGTAATGATATTGCTTATATAAACATTTACTCAGTGCATGCAAATTGGGCTATCTTACATTTTAAGTTGCCCCATTGATCTTAATAGAACCAGGAGAGATTATGTATCATCATTGTTATTGTGAATGAGACCATTACTGTATTAATCCTTGGGGGTGGTCCATTAACTTTCAATTATTTCCATATAAGACTTCAAATTAACTCTTATTATGTAGTGCCTTTAGAGTAATTTATAGGTTTATTACATTTAAAATAAAAAGTAATTAATTTTTTTGAGTAATTGGTAAGGTTATTCTTTTTATTATTTTAATAGTATTTTATATATCTATGTTATTCATTTTTTATTTGTTTTAATATATTATTATTATTATACAATATTTATATATAAATAATATTAATTCATTTTTTATTATAATAACAATTCAATATATTATTAATTTTATTATATATAATTTATAATATATAATTCAATTATATATATTACTTAATCTATGTTAGATTTGTAGGTAGATAGGGCACATTGTGCCTAAAGAATGTTATAATTTGTATGTTCAAATGACTTGCCTTATTTGAATGCAGAGAATATAGCTGATAATAAATTATTATAAAATATAGGGACCGTATTCGAAAAACGAAAGAGTTTAGGAATCAAATAATATAACTGGGCCTTAGGTTCAACTTCTGCCAACGCTGCGGCCCAAACTATTTGTATCCATTTCTCCCTTCTGGTTGGTCTTCAACTTCATTTCACGCAACTGCAGCAGTAAGGGTTTTGAGAGAGCTAGCAAAATATGGCGCTACAAGAGAGGGAGGAGGGTCTGGTGACCCCCGGAGATGTGCTGGGGAAAGCAGCTGAAGTCAGGGCAGGGAAGGGTGCATACGAGCATAGCGGGCTCATCTATGCCTCCATCACTGGGCGGTCCCTCACCGTCTCGCCCTCGGCCGAGTCCCCTGACCAGGTACTTTTTTGTTTCTAGCTCCATAGTCGTGGTTTTTCACTTTAAAGTGTGGCGCTGTGGTATCTTTTCTCCGAGGTTACAGTAAGGAGATAAGCTTTGAGCTATGGTCTTGATTTTTGGGGCACTTCTAGGTGCTTAGGTTATTGAATAAAGAGAAAAAAAAGAATGCGCTATGCTTGCAGAGAATGTGCTTGTACACGAAAATACCTTTAAGAATTGGGAGAAATCCTTGTTTTTTTATGGCCTCCTGTTCTGGAAAATCATGATTGAGGAAGCAGGTTACTTGATCATTGATTGCACTCTCGGATTGAAATTTGTGAGGATTATTCAGTTCGTTATTCTTGGAGAGCAGAGCAATGAAGAATGGAGTACCTTTATCATGCTCCTACAAATAAGGGGAACACTTTTCCGTTCTTCAATGTCCTGATTAGAAATGGATTGTATGAAAGGCTAACAAAAATGAACAAGATGTGGAAATCACATGGATATCCTGGGGCAGGCTGAATTTTAGCTCCTGTCTGCCTTCAGTAGATAGCTGTGTTATTTTGTTCAGCTGTTAGTCATCTTGTTATCTGTTTTTCAGAGGCCTACTTTGGAAGTTATGGGTCTGAAGGCGCACGGTGCTGTTCCTGAACCAGGATCTATTGTTATTGCAAGAGTAGGTCACCCTTTTATTCTGAATAAGTTCTTGTTTTGATTTGGAGATGCATCTATTACCTAATTCACTTATGCCCTTGATTTGCCCACATTGACACAAGTTTTTGATGTTTGATTTAGGTGACTAAGGTTATGTCAAGGATGGCTTCTGTTGATATAATGTGTGTAGGCTTCAAGTCTGTAAGCGAAAAATTTACGGGAACTATTAGGTACGGCTTATTTCGCAAAGTGCATATCTATGTTGAGCCATTGAGCCATTGAGCCATTGATGTAGAAGCTTAATTCGATATGAAATGACCACAAAGTGCATATCTATGTTGACAGGCAACAGGATGTAAGAGCAACCGAGATTGACAAAGTAGACATGCACTTATCTTTCCGGCCCGGTGATACTGTCCGTGCTATTGTTGTATCCTTCTTTGATTTTCTGTGTTAGTCATTTATGAATCGGCTTAAATAGTATGGATCCCTTCTCTAAAATTATGGGCGTTGATCTTTTTCTAATGCACTATCCAATTGTAATTCCAACTACTTAGCATATTGCTTTGGATCATCTTTGCAATGTTTTTCCATAACTATATTTGTTTTAGCTATCTCTTGGAGATGCACGGGCTTATTATTTGTCAACTGCAAAGAATGAACTTGGTGTTATATCTGCAACGAGCTCAGCAGGTCAGACTAAGAATGAACTTAGTCCGGACTTGTTATACTTCAGCCACCTGCTAGTGAAATCTTTCATTCTCATTGAGCATCACCTTGATGAACACCTTTCCTTTGAGTCCCAGGAGACACAATTGATCCTTTTCTATTATTGTTTCAGGTGAAACTCTTGTTCCGATTAGCTGGACAGAGATGCAATGCCCGTTAACCGGACAGATCGAGCAGAGGAAGGTTGCAAAAGTTGGGAGCTGAAATATCTCAAAGCTCTCTGCCATACTTATTACCATGTAACCTGACACCATATACCCATTGACTTGAGATGTTCATGATATTTTTTGATAATACAAGATAGTTATCCCTTTTTATGCATGCAATGGCTTGTTTTTTCTGGGATTCTTCTGGGTTGTTCTATGCAGATCAACATTTTATAGTAAAGATACTGATGTTAATACATTATCCATTATGACTTTTCACTTTCTATTCAAAATTTGCCTAAACATTGTGATGTTCTTTTGTTGTGATATCACTGCATCTAGCAAGAAACATTTCACTGCCTATTCAAATGTAGCCCAACATTTTGATGCTCATTTGTTGTGTATCACTGCATCTAGCAAGAAACATTTCACAATAAATTCACAAATAATTCTTCCTCCAACAAACATGGCTTTGCTATACTTCTCTAAAACACTAATTATATATATATTAGGAGATTGTGCCATTGTGGTTTTCTCATTTCAATATTGTAAGTTTATATTGGTTATGGTATAATCTGTTGACCTAAAATATATTCATTATCATTTTGTTAATAGAATTGATCTCCATCAAAATATAGATGCAACAATAGGTCAACATGGTCTTAATGGAATAAGACTTAATCATGTGTGGAAGGTGGTGGTGGTGGGTGTTGTCAGCTTGAATTGGCTTGGGAATCCCATGTTTTGCTTGAATTACAAATTAAGGATGGATCTCTTAGCTGTGATTATATATATAGCATATGCTTTGGGTTTAGTTGAAATCTTTGTACTTGTCTTGCTGAATATCCGGAAGTTTAGCCGGGCATGTAGCTTGATAGTCACTCTATACTAATAATTGGTTGGTTTATAACATCTAAGATAATTGTAAGTTGTTAATATGGTATTTGCTTGATGGGTTTTACTTGGGTGTGTGAATCCACAATCTCATTAAACTTGGTACATGCCAAAATTCATAATGTTTATGGGATCATTTTCATAGATGGGACATGACCCTATTTTTGCAACCATTGTCTTATACCCAACTCCAAAAGAAATTTAAGAATTGAGGGTAATTATTTTTAATTTAGTTATTTAAAAATAGAAAAATAATCTTTTTAACTCCTCTCATTTCATATGATATTGTTGGATTAATAATTCATTTATGCACAATATTTGGTTAATTTTTTAAATCTAGCACAATCTTATTTGTTTATTCTAACAAATAAGTATATTTTTTCTCATTTTTTTCCTATCAAAATTGGCTTATTTGGGACACACAAATAATATATAATAAATATAAAATAATTTTTTTATTGTCATAATTTAAAATTATTAATAATATTTTCAATATTATAAACTAATAACACTATTGTATTTTAACTCATTAACTCATTTATTTAACACTAACTTTGAACAAAATTTAGGGTAAAATCAATGCATTATTTTCAACATGCATGGAGATTATATGAGTGGATTCCATGTGTCATTAGGGTTTTTTAACGGGTCTTCTTAACAAAACAACTGTCCCATTATCAATTTAATGGAGTCAAATGATGCTACCCATTAAAATAAAAACAAGGTGAACCATTTTTTAAATGTTGAAATTCAGTTCACCTCATGAGGTCATCAAGCATGCATGCATGCATGGGGCTTAAGCCTCAAGCAACCTCCACATCAAATTAATGTCAAGCAGTGTAATATTATATAGTCTAGTCTAGTGCCTTCCTCTAAGCAAATGACAAAAAAAGGAAAAAAATGGATAGTTCATAGTTTAAAGATGAAGATATAGTGATCTGTAGATTCTGTACTTTGGAATATAATCATGTTATTGCCATTGCCCATTAATATGGTTACTGATTTAAGATAGATGAATGCAAGCTTATGTAGATACTCTTAGCAGCTTTGATTTTGTTGGGTTAAAAGCCAATATGGCATCCATTAGTTTTTGGTCCATCTGATGAAGAAATGTCAATTATATACTTTTTTTTATCATGAATTTTAATTTTCTAAATTTGATCTTATTATGGCAATGCAATCAATCATCTCATTGAGATCAATTGTGGGTCTCAAATTGTAGCACTTCTTTGTGTCTAATGTTGATCAATAGGTCATATGTGCCAATGGTTGTGATGGGGGCTTGCTGCAATGGCTTGGCATAACTGCTTCAATGGCTGCCAAGAAGACCTGTAGTGTAGAATGAGGCCTATCTTTTGCTTGGGATGGGTCTAGGTTTACCATAAGCTCATACCAGAGATGCTGACATCCTGCGTGTGTCCAATGCTATTATGCCTCGAGCAGAATGGGACAGGGGATCAGATGACATCATGTAATTCTCATGGATATTAGAGAACTACTGCTGAGCCTTGTGGCAAATCCTGAACCAGTTGGGCCATTTTCATATCCTATATAATGTGAGCAAGTATTATTTCGGGCTCCAATCTCACCCATACCAAAAATACCACATGGCTTCCGCCACCTCTCCGCTCACTTGCTCGGCCTCGGACCTGGCCCCGCTCCTGGGCGCCACGGCCAACGCCACCGCAGCGGCTGCCTTCCTCTGCTCCCGCTTCACCGCCATCTCAGACCGCTTTGTCGACACCAGCTACGCTGTCGACAACACCTACCTCCTCTTCTCCGCCTACCTTGTCTTCGCCATGCAGCTGGGGTTCGCCATGCTCTGCGCTGGCTCCGTCCGTGCAAAGAACACCATGAACATCATGCTCACCAACGTACTCGACGCTGCCGCTGGCGGCATCTCCTACTACCTCTTCGGTTACGCCTTCGCCTTCGGCTCCTCTTCCAATGGGTTCATCGGAAAGCATTTCTTCGGCCTCAAGGAGTTCCCCTCGCCTCTTGCCGACTACAGCTTCTTCCTCTACCAGTGGGCCTTTGCCATAGCCGCCGCCGGCATCACCAGCGGCTCCATCGCCGAGAGGACGCAGTTCGTCGCCTACCTCATATACTCCTCCTTCTTGACCGGTTTTGTTTATCCGATCGTATCGCATTGGTTCTGGTCCGGGGATGGCTGGGCCAGCCCGGCCAGGACCAGCGGTCCGTTACTCTTCAGTTCGGGTGCCATCGACTTTGCCGGATCTGGGGTGGTCCATATGGTGGGAGGGATCGCTGGCTTGTGGGGGGCTCTTATTGAAGGCCCTCGCATCGGCCGGTTCGATCGATCCGGCCGGTCCGTGGCCCTCCGCGGTCACAGCGCCTCCCTCGTGGTGCTCGGCTCTTTCCTTCTCTGGTTCGGGTGGTACGGTTTCAACCCCGGTTCGTTCCTCACCATACTCAAGGCATACGGAACCGGCGGAGACTACTACGGCCAGTGGAGTGCCGTGGGGAGAACGGCCGTGACGACCACGCTGGCCGGCTGCACGGCGGCCTTGACCACCCTATTCAGCAAGCGGCTCCTCGTGGGCCACTGGACCGTGACCGACGTATGCAACGGCCTCCTCGGGGGGTTCGCCGCCATCACGTCGGGGTGCTCCGTGGTGGAGCCGTGGGCGGCGATGGTGTGCGGGTTCGTGGCCGCGTGGGTCCTCATCGGGTGCAACAAACTGGCCGAGAGGTTCAAGTACGACGACCCGCTAGAGGCGGCCCAGCTGCACGGTGGCTGCGGGGCCTGGGGGCTGCTCTTCACGGGTCTTTTCGCCAGGGGGGGCTACGTGGACGAGGTGTACGGTGGCCACGGGCGGCCGCACGGACTCTTCATGGGTGGCGGAGGGAGGCTACTGGCAGCGCAGATCGTACAGATACTAGTGATCGCGGGGTGGGTGACGGCGACTATGGGCCCTCTCTTCTACTGGCTGCATAAGATGAAGCTGCTGAGGATCTCCGGCGAGGACGAGATGCACGGGATGGACCTGACGAGGCACGGTGGGTTCGCATACGCTTACACCGACGAGGACGACCAGTCGTTGAGGGCAGGGGTGATGATGAGGAAGGTGGAGCCAGCGAGTGCGAGCCCTATTGGCCAGCCTCAGTTCTCGCCGTCCGCTGTATAACAGTGCCACTACGAACCCCACGCCCTCATCAAATTTTCTGACACACAAAATAAACATATATTTAGATTGATGTTCCAAACTAGTGATAATTTAAAAATAATTTTGCAAAAATAAAAATAGCATATATTTAAAAATTAATTTATAATTTGTGGAATTTTAATTATTGAATGCATAATAAATTATTAAATACTAAACATATAAGGTTATAATTCTACATATTATGTATTTATTTAGATAAACTCATACAAAATACAGATTTTAAATTATAATATAGGAAATGTATTTTAAATTTTATATTATACACTTTATTATTATAAAAATTATATTTGTTTCAAAATAATTACAAATCTATTTTTTTATAATACATATTTTATATTTTAATACTATTTTACCTTTAGAATAAAGGTTCGCTCAGCTCACACCTAACTACTATATTTTTATTTTAAAAATAAAATAATATATATTATTATTAATATTAAACTATAATAAATTAAAATATATTTTCTTACCTTTCATTCTTATTTTTCAGATTTAAATATATTAGATACGCGTAATTATAATTTATTCATATTCGATTATACCTTAATCGGGTTGTATTAAAGTTTTTCAAGGTTAATTCGAGTACATATCTAACATATTCGAGATTTACTCAAGTTAAATATGCAATAAAATTAACGAATAGATAATAAATTTGAACTAATCGTATATTTAGTATTCCTAATACCTAATATATATGATTTAAATCATATACTCGCTTGATTATAGTTTTGTTTGATTACATGTCTGTAATTATAAACTAAACTAATGTTTATGATAAATTCTAAAATTCTAAATAAGGGTTTTAATTTTTTTTAAATATAAGTTCATATATTTGAAACCAAGGGGTTATATTTGCCCGTACATTTATTAAGGTCGATGATGCATGTGGGCATGGGTAGAATCGACCTATCCGTTTATTTATAGTCACACATCCGAATGTAAAGGGAAATTCTCCCGAATATAAGATGTATAATAAAAGGCTTAATCATATTTACAGTATACAGTGCCTAACATTTTTAATCTATTTAAAAAATAGTGAAAATATTAATATATAGTATTTTATAAACAAAATTATGGTATCTTACCTATAATGGACCAATCATGTAATAATTATTTATTTATTCTTTTTTATAAGCGAGAAATTTAAAGGTACCAATACTAATTTATCAAATAAAATTACATTAATTTATATATATAAATATTATATTACAAAATATGAGTGTAAAACAAATTTAAAATCCCAAATTTAAGAGAAAAAAATTCCATAAATTTTTTTATTCAAATAATTATTTATATTTTAAATAAATAATAATATTATAACATCAATTATCAATTATATTAGTACTTATAGTACTAATTTACTTATACACTAACATCAAGATTTATACATTTTGATAATATTATTCCATTTTTGATAAAATATGTAAGTATTATATGGTTATAAATTTGGAAATTTTTTATTAATTATGGACTTTTAATTAGATATAAATATTATACTTTATTATTAAACAATATCTTATTATATGGTATAATAGTTAATTATGTCACTGTAAACCCCGCAGATGCACAAGTATAAATGAGATCGAATATAAATAAAAGTTGAAAATGTGATACTAAATTTTATAAAATAGATAAATTATTTAAATTTATAATTAAAATTAATCAATTTTAAGTATTCTCTGAACAAATATCCCATATTGATATAAATAATACACGGAAAGGAGAATATATTCACACAAAATGACAAGGCATCAATTCGGTGGACACATATGCCCCCAAAGGATTAGCTCGATTGGAACTTCACATCCCTCCACACAATTTGATTTAAATGCCAAATGAGCCATTGCCAACCCTTCATTTTAGGTTCTCAAAGATTTGATCCCTACATCAATACCTCTCTCCGGCCTCTTTTTCTATATGACAAGTGTATTCCCAATAAATAATTGCGATGATGTAAATTAATATCATAAAAACTGAAATAATTTATTTTTGTAAGAAAATTAAATACTACCACTTATAAATTTAATATTTGGATCTGTCGTGGACCAACCATGTGACGCCACATCACCATGACATCCGTAATATGTGGTCCTGTGGACAGTGTGCTCAATACGTTCTGCATGGATCCATAGGCCTATCCAGCCCTATAGGCTGCGGGCCTCACGAGGGCTAGGAAGGTCAAACCCAATCTAGCCCATTAAGGCATTGTGTGAGTGGATATACTCAAAGGGAAATGGAATGGCGCACCTACTGCACTATCAGAGTAATTCAATAGCCTGAAATTTTGGCTTCACTTTTTAACACAGCCTGCTACCACTGAGTACTTAGCTCCTTCCCAAAGGGGAGGTGAAGATTGACAATGAATGAATGCTGTAAAAAGTAGCTGGCTGCATTGATCACCCAAGCTCATGTTTACCCACTTCTGCAACACCAATGGAGTCACACAACTTTGTCATGGGGGATGGGGGGGGTGAGGGTTAATGGGTTCTAATCTATCAATGGAAGATAGGGTTGGGTTGGGTGAGTGGAAGGTCCACAACTTTACCTATCAATGGCGGCAGCATATAAATCTCCATTTAATTTACCAGTAGGGTTCATAGACGGCCTGATTTATCTTCTTCACACTCCCTACTTAAACCCTATTATTGCTTGTGTTGCTCTCACTCCACAACCTGCTACTCTTCCTCTGATATTATTTCAGAAGATGCCAAGGTTTCAGGGACTCGTTTGCTCGGCCACCCTGGCCATGGCCCTAGCCCTCGCCCTTGGATCTCTAATTTCCTCCACCCAGGCGGCGGCTCGGGCTTTCTTCGTGTTCGGCGATTCTCTGGTCGATAACGGCAACAACAACTACCTGGTCACCACTGCCCGTGCTGATATGCCGCCTTATGGCATCGACTACCCGACCCACCTCCCGACCGGCAGGTTCTCCAACGGCATGAACATCCCCGACCTCATAAGTACGTATGGCCACCGCCACGTTGTTGACTGAACCATGGAACTGGTTCTAGTTTCTTCTTTATATATTTTTGGCTTATTGTATGCTGGAATTTTTGTCCACCCCGACCATTAATCAGGCCAGCAGATTGGCTCGGAGCCCACATTGCCGTACTTGAGCCCACAGCTCACCGGCGAGAGGCTGCTCGTCGGTGCCAACTTCGCCTCCGCTGGCATCGGGATTCTGAATGACACCGGGATTCAATTTGTAAGCACGACGTTCCTTCTCTCCTTCCATCGACGATCACTTACCTTTGATGATTTGCAGGTGAACATCATAAGGATCTACAAACAGCTGGAGTACTTCCAGCAGTACCAGGAGAGGGTGAGTTCACTGATAGGAGAAGGACAGACGCAGCAGCTAGTGAGCCAGGCCTTGGTCCTCATCACCCTCGGCGGCAATGACTTCGTCAACAACTACTACTTGGTCCCCTTCTCCGCTCGGTCCCGCCAGTTCTCCCTCCCCGACTACGTCGTCTATGTCATCTCCGAGTACCGCAAAGTCCTAGCAGTAAGCTATTTCCTTGGCGTCAGATCAAGCTCCTCGTCGTGCCATATCTTTTTTGTTTTCTAAGACTAAATTATGCAGAGGCTATACGAGCTCGGGGCAAGGAGGGTTTTGGTGACGGGGACGGGGCCGCTGGGGTGTGCTCCGGCAGAGCTAGCCCAGAGGAGCCGGGATGGGCAGTGTGCGGAGGAGCTGCAGCGAGCTGCAGCCCTCTACAACCCTCAGCTCATCCAGATGATCAACAACCTCAACGGTGAGATCGGCTCCGACGTGTTCATAGCCGCCAACTCCAACCAGATGCACGCGGACTTCATCAACAACCCTCGAGCCTTCGGTATATTCATTAATTGACGAGTGTTTTTAACCCCTATAATAATTCTCTAATGTTGGGGCGTGGGTATGAGCTGCAGGGTTTGTGACATCCAAGGTTGCGTGCTGTGGCCAAGGGCCCTACAACGGGATCGGTCTCTGCACCGTGGCCTCCAACCTGTGCCCTAACCGAGACGTCTACGCCTTCTGGGACCCTTTCCACCCATCGGAGAGGGCCAACCGCATCATCGTCCAGCAGATCATGGGGGGTGATGCCAGCTACATGCACCCCATGAACCTCAGCACCATCATGGAGCTCGACTCCAGGACACCCTGATCCGACAAGATGGATCTAATTAGCCATTCCTACGTGTAGCCAGTAGTTGTTCTTACGTGGCATCCATTAAGATTGTAGGGTTGTCTCTCCCTTGTTATGTTTTGTAGTGTTAATGTTGTCATTATGTGGTGGTTTTGAAGAGCTATATAATTTTTATTTATGGATTATTTAATACCAAAAAAAACCCTAAAATACTAAGAAAACATATCGAATTAAATATTATAAACTCACACTATTTTTTATTTTACTAAAATTTTTAAATATTGGATCGCCATATTTTTCATTATATTTCTCGGCTCACGTGACATATTTTAATAAAAATATAGGGGCCAATTTCAATGCGGGCCTACACGATTTCAGAATGTCGTGTTTATGGGCCGATTGTTGAGCCTATATGACTTTGACAAATGGAAAGCCCATTAACTTTTGGAAACTCTTTCTTGGGCTGGAGGTACTGTTAATTTGTAGTGTACGCGCCGAACAGAGCGTGGGGTGGGGTGGGGTGGCTTTGGTTGCCTTCTTATCTCCTTTCACTGGATGGCTCTCTGAGCTTCTTAAACCCTGTCAATCATTTTACCGCCTGAATGAATTTTGCCTATCCGGCAAAACCTCCCAGATGCTGAACTTGAGCTCTCTCTGCGCTCGCCATCCGCACCGCCCATTCCTCTATCCTTCAGCTCCTCATCTTCCTCCTCCTGGAAGAAACGCTGTGGTCCGCTCCTCTGTTGCCTCTCCCACGCCGGAGAAGAAGACCAGGCGGAGGCGGAAGCAGCAGGACCAACGGAGCTCCGGCGATGACTTGAATTATAGCTCCTCTCCCGCGGGTTCCGGGATTTTAGCTGTGTCTGCTGCTGAAAAGGCGCTCCGGCTCACTTTCATGGAGGAATTGATGACCCGTGCTAGGGACCGGGACGTTGCTGGTGTCAACGATGTCATCTATGACATGATCGCTGCTGGTCTCAGTCCCGGTCCTCGGTCCTTCCATGGACTCGTTGTGTCCAACTCCCTAAACGGAGACGTTGAAGGAGCGGTAATTGAAGAATGTTCACCAATTTGTGGTCGTAGTCCATGGAACTATGCAGTTAGTAGGTTTTTGGAAGGCATGGCACGGTCTTTTCTGACTATTGGAATTTTCTTATCCCATTTATGGTATCAGATGCATTCGCTGAGGAGGGAGCTCAGCGCAGGACTTCGACCACTTCACGAGACATTTGTTGCGTTGATCCGTCTCTTTGGTGCTAGAGGGTATGCAAATCGAGCATTGGAGATTCTTGCTGCAATGGAGAAATTCAACTATGATATACGTCAAGCATGGATAGTTCTTGTTGGTACATAATGGGGCCTGCATATTACTTCGTCTCTTGACTATTCACCTTTTTTTTCCCCTTGTATATTATGGTAAAGATCAAATATTCAAGGCGGCTGTTATTTTAACAGAGGAACTTGTTAGGAACAATCATTTAGATGATGCAAACAGTGTATTCCTGAAAGGCGCGAAAGGTGGTCTCAGAGCTACTGATGAGCTATATGATCTTCTGATTCAAGAAGACTGCAAAGTTGGTGACCATTCTAATGCCTTGGAAATTTGTTATGAAATGGAGGCTGCTGGCCGAATGGCCACAACTTTCCATTTCAATTGTCTTCTCAGCGTACAGGTAATGGTGGGGCTTTCTATATTTTTCTGCTTATTTTCTCCAGATGATGGAATCCGAAATTTTCTGCCTGCCAGGTCTCAGTATCTCATGGATGATTGTTGGGTTTGCCTACGTACAATTCTATGAAAAAAAGCAGAGATTTGCTTTTTTTTTTTTTCATATTGAAAGTCCAGTAAATTTGAGAAGCTTCTTATTGGTTTAACCTGTTTTTTCCCTTCATATTTCCACCCTATTCTCAATTTCTAATTCCATCTCTTTCTGTTAGGCAACTTGTGGAATACCAGAAATAGCTTTTGCAACATTTGAGAACATGGAATACGGAGAAGGTCTTAGTTTCTATTCCATGATTTAAATATTTACTCAATCTTTACATGCCTTCCATGAAAATGCAATTATCCCTTGTGGCATGTGCGATTTGTATTTTTTTTCTGAAATTATGAAGAATGGTACACTTATAAAAATGATTTATAATGTTTAGTATTTTCTTGAACAACAGATTTCATGAAACCCGACACTGAGACATATAATTGGGTCATTCAAGCATATACAAGAGCTGAATCATATGACAGGTATACTTTAGTGCCAAAATTACAGCAGAATCATTTGTTTGTAGCTGAGTTTTGAAGCTATAAATGGCTGGCTGTTTATGAAAGTATATAGATTTTCTACCTTCTTCTAGCACATAAGGCGTTCCTTTGTACTACTATCTAAAGAGGTAACTATCTTGCTCCTGGTGTCTTCACCTTATTGCACTAAAAGATGGAAAACTATGATGATAATATGGGATATAATCTTGTGTATTAGTTGAATTGTCATTTTTCAGATATTGCTGTATGGTTATATTTATTCTTTAAACTCAATATTATGAACAGAGTGCAAGATGTTGCTGAGTTACTGGGTATGATGGTTGAAGATCACAAACGATTACAGCCTAATGTAAAAACTCACGCGTAAGCAACATAAAGATTTGTACCTGTTACCAATTAATTGCCATCTTATTCATCAGTGATTTCAGTAGGGGGAAAATGAGAACTAGTTGGCAGTTATTCTACTTTTTTTTATTTACATGCCATATACAAATGCTTTTTATTTGTCTATAACAGATAGATCCAGATATCTCAAGTTTTCCAGTGTTCACACGTACAGGTTGTTAGTGGAATGTTTTACCAAATACTGTGTAGTACGTGAAGCGATTCGACATTTCCGTGCCCTTAGAAATTTTGAAGGGGGAACAAAAGTTCTACATAACGAAGGGAATTTTGGAGATCCGCTCTCCTTATACCTAAGGGCCTTATGTCGAGAAGGTATTTAGTCAATGACACTCCTGTATGATTCAGTTAATGGTTTTCATTTTCTTCTTCGTATGATTGAGACACTAATAGTATGTAGTATGTAGCCATCTTCATCTACAGCAGTATGTAGCTGAAAGTTAGAAGCATAGTTTTTGTTTTTCTTAATGCATAGTTTTTTTTCTTGTTTTGCTTCATGCTGAGGTGAGAATATCCTTGTGGATAATATTTTATAGCTTAAGGTGGTTAATCCAATTTACTGTTGCTTCGGTCTAGCATTACGAGTATTGGCATGTATTTTGAGGGTTTGAAAATAATTTTGGTTGTGCTTTCATG
Organism: Trapa incisa; assembly: GCA_030064435.1. Taxonomy (NCBI): domain Eukaryota; kingdom Viridiplantae; phylum Streptophyta; class Magnoliopsida; order Myrtales; family Lythraceae; genus Trapa; species Trapa incisa. The sequence continues at coordinate 606,845 of CM057768.1, read as the reverse complement.
TTGATTGTTTGGCTCTAAAACTGACCTTGTTGCTTAATATGGTTAGAGGAACAATTCTCTCTTATTTGAATATGTTCCTATGCTAACCCTGCACTTAGATCTTTAAGTTGAATCCTTTTCCTGAGTTGCTACTTGTGATTATACTTTAGGGAGGATACCTGAACTACTGGAAGCATTGGAAGCTATGGTTAAGGACAACCAACAAATTCCACCACGTGCCATGATCTTGAGCAGAAAATACCGCACATTAGTGAGCTCGTGGATTGAACCCTTACAGGAAGAAGCTGAACTAGGCTATGAGATTGATTATGTTGCTAGGTAATATTATTAATGGTATTCATGCATTTACTGTAATACTGAACTGAAAAGCATGTCATGTTTACCGCTGCTATCAACTCTGCATTGTTTCATATGAGGGGGCATAAATTATCCTTTAGTTATTTGTCTTAGGTTATGTAATGCTTCACATGTTAGTCAACCCTTAATTTGCATTTTGCTTGAAACTAGGTACATGGCAGAGGGTGGGCTAACTGGTGAACGGAAACGGTGGGTTCCTCGGAGAGGAAAGTCTCCTTTGGATCCCGATGCTGAGGGGTTTATTTATTCAAATCCTATGGAAACTTCTTTCAAGCAAAGATGCTTAGAAGAGTGGAAGATGCACCACCGTAAACTTTTGAAGACCTTGCTGAATGAAGGTCCTGCAGCTCTGGGGGATGCTTCTGAAGCTGATTATATTAGAGTGGAGGAAAGGTTGAGAAAAATCATAAAGGGTCCTGATCAGAATGTCTTAAAGCCAAAGGCTGCAAGCAAGATGACTGTATCTGAACTAAAAGAAGAACTTGAAGCTCAAGACCTACCCACAGATGGCACCAGAAACGTCCTTTATCAGCGTGTGCAGAAAGCAAGGAGGATAAACCGTTCACGCGGCAGGCCTCTTTGGGTTCCTCCTGTTGAGGAAGAGGAAGAAGAGGTGGACCCTTCACTGATATCCCATTTGTCCTCTTATAAAGTTTATGCTCTTTATAGATCACTTTGGCTTTTGCAGCATCCATGCTCTGCCTGATTGAAAATTTATTTTAAGTTAAATGCATACTAAATTTTCTTGACAGATTGACGAGGAGCTGGATGAACTTATATCCAGAATACAACTGCATGAAGGGGACACAGAGTTCTGGAAAGCTCGCTTCTTAGGAGAAGGCTTTAATGGGAACCAGGGTAAGATTATTGAAATGGAACCAACAGAAGTTTCAGATCTGTTGGATGATGCTGATGCTGCGGATGATGGGACAAAGGATGTCGAAGATGATGAAGCAGATGAAGAAGAGGAAGTTGATGTTGATGTTGAAGTTGAACAGACGGAGAACCAAGTGGAGCAGATTGTCAAGGAGAAAGAAGCTGAATCTAAGAGGCCTCTTCAGATGATTGGAGTTCAGTTGTTGAAAGATTCTGATCAAACAACAACCACAAAGAAATCTAGGAGGAGGGCACGAGCATCTGTGGAGGTAAGATTGTTAATTCAGCTTTGTCACCGATCCCCATTCAAAAGTTTTCGTTAGTTCAGGATGAATCAGCAGAGGCACTGATCTTCAGATGCTAACTGCATCTTCTAATGAGTATAGGATGATGATGATGACGACTGGTTTCCTGAGGATATATTTGAGGCATTCAAGGAACTCAGGGAGAGGAAAGTATTTGATGTCGCAGATATGTATACATTAGCTGATGCTTGGGGCTGGACATGGGAGAAGGAACTGAAGAAGAAACCGCCACTGAGATGGTCGCAGGAATGGGAGGTTGAACTGGCTGTGAACATAATGCAGAAGGTCCATTTTCTCGAAAGTCCCGCCCCTCGATGGAGAGAATCATTTATTTGCCTGATAGTTTTCTTAAATCATGCCATTATTCACACCCCGGTGCCCCCAACCTTTACATAGGATTTCCTTGGCACAGTTCAGTTGAGCAGCTTGTTTGTCTGTGGTTTTATGAACCCTATTTTTCTTCCTTCATTAAATTATGGTCCATGTGCATATCTTAGATAGAACTTCATGAATGCCAGTGAGTACAAAATTTATGCTTAGGATTAATTTTGTTTTTCATTTTAGGTGATAGATTTGGGAGGAAAGCCCACAATAGGGGACTGTGCCATGATAATACGAGCAGCTATAAGGGCACCCTTGCCTTCAGCGTTCTTGAAGATATTGCAGATGGTCCACAGCCTGGGCTGTGTATTTGGAAGGTAAGATGCCACATCTGAATGGGATTCCATGGTTATATCTTACCCCCATGCTGGTTTGGGCTTTGCCACCCTTTTTCTTCACTGTTTTTGGGCAATTTTTCCTATTACAGGCAGTTGTTTTCCTTTAGACCTTTCTACCGCAAACATAAATCATGCTTTCATTTTATTCATATAAATGTAGCTGCTGAAGAATTACGAGTATCTTCAGTTTCTCCAGTTAAAATTCATGACATGGAACTATAACTTCATTAATGTTGCAGCCCTCTGTATGACGAGATCATATCGCTGTGCCTTGACCTCGGAGAACTAGACGCCGCAATCGCGATCGTGGCGGATCTGGAGACTGCTGGGATTGCTGTTCCCGATCAAACACTTGACCGAGTCATCTCCGCTCGCCAGAACATGGAGACACTGAACAAAGCCAATGGATCAACCTAGGCTTGGAACCCAGCCCCAACTCCTCTCAGAAACTCCCTGACCATCTTGCTGATTAGGAAGCACCATCTTTCAGTGCCTGAACAGCTATGGTGAGGTCCCATTGCCAGGAATTGGCCATTCTCAGGTTAGTAGAAAGTCCACAACAATTCTAGCACAAAGCCTGAAACTCCCCCCACCTTTCTACACTCATATGTCGGTTGCCTCCATTAGGTCCAGATGAACAGAGTCTCCTGTATTTGTTGATTGTGAGAAACCATTTTCTTATCCTCGGGAGTTTTGTAGAAAGACAGGAGTATCACATTAGAGCATGCTGTTTTTAGCTAAACAACAAAAACTATGTCTAATCTTCTTTTATGATGTATAATTTATGTGGGTGCTTGAAGCCCAAGCAAAAGGGTTCAACTTTTTGTGAGAAATTATTGTGAGGTCTAAATATTAGACACAAATTTGCTTAAAATATAAATAGTTAGGGGTAGAAATCTATTGTGTGATGTGGGGATGTTGTAGGTAAGGGAAAGTGTGAGTGGTTTTGACCAGATCTCCTGATGTGAGGATTCACCACTTATCTTTTTTCTACATTAACAAATGCCCAATTAAAATTACTTGAAGTAGGAGATGGAGGTAGGTTGTACAGTGAAAGCAACATCCTAACTAGATTTGTTGACTTAAAAAAAGGAGAGATATGATCAGCTTCGTTGGGATCTTGCATTATCCTCACAAAACAACTTGATTGGTAATCATGTCAGATTAAATCTCAAAATTCTAATGGATGATTTTTTTTTTCTTATTCAGGAATAAAATTGCTTAACAAAATATTGCAAGAGGGTGATTTGGTATCCGACCAACTGGTTATTGACATATCACTTATGTTCTCCCTGATGTATACTATACGTAAGCAATAACTAAGTTAATAAACCATATCCTTACCTACAGCACCCAGAATAGAATTCCAGGAGGGAAGTCTATGCGCCTGGTTAAGTATTTCCAACTGGGATTGGGAAGCTGTTTCTAGATCATGGGGAGGTGGCGATGGAGCTTGCTGTTGCTGATGATGGTTATAATGCACTACTACTACTGTCTTCCAGTGTCCATGTCGTTGTTCCTTGATGATCAGTCTGTAGGGGTTAACCTCGAAAGGCAGTACCTGCTGGAAATCAAAGGCAAGTTGTCCGGTAGCCTCAGTCATCTAAGCAGCTGGGATCCTAATGACCCAACTCCATGTTCATGGAGAGGCGTCAACTGCTCCACAGGAAGGTATGACAACACGCCAGTAGTTACATCTCTCGACATCAGCTCTCTCAATCTCTCCGGCCCCCTTTCCCCTAGCGTCTGTATGCTGTCTGGCTTGACCTACCTCAACGTCTCCTTCAACAAGCTCTCCGGCAATCTCCCACCAGAGATAGGTAACTGCTTGAATCTCGAGTTTCTGGGGCTGAACAACAACCAGTTCGAAGGCCGGATACCGGCGGAATTAGGCAGGCTTAGAAGCCTGCAGACCCTCAACATCTGCAACAACAAGCTCACCGGGCCGATCCCTGAAGAGCTTGGAAACTTGACAGCTCTATCAGACTTGATTGCCTTTTCCAACAACCTCTCCGGCTCCCTTCCCCGGTCACTCGGGAGCTTGAAGGGCTTGCGGGTTTTTCGGGCCGGCCAGAACCTCATCTCCGGGAGCTTGCCACCGGAGATCGGTGGCTGCCGCAGCTTGGAGTATCTCGGCCTTGCACAGAACAAGCTGGAGGGTGCTATACCCAGAGAGCTCGGCAAGCTCAAGAACTTGGCAATGCTGATCCTGTGGGGTAATCAGATTTCCGGATCCTTGCCAAGCGAGATCAGTGACTGTACCAACCTGGAGACGATCGCCCTATATGAGAACGCTCTCTCCGGCAGTATTCCAAGGGAAATTGGCAGCGTTAGATTCCTCAAAAGGCTCTACATATATCGGAATCAGCTGAACGGCTCCATTCCAAGGGAAATCGGGAACCTGTCGTCCGCGACGGAGATTGACTTCTCGGAGAACTACTTGACGGGCGAGATACCGCCGGAACTCGCCAGTATCGCCGGCTTAAAGCTGCTCTATCTTTTCCAGAATGACTTGACTGGCTCCATACCAGAAGGGCTCACCAACCTGAAGAACCTCAGCAGACTTGACCTGTCTATTAACAACCTTAGGGGACAGATTCCTGTCGGATTCCAGTACCTGCCGGAGCTGACCATGCTGCAGTTATTCGACAACTTGCTGACCGGAACCATTCCTCGGGATCTTGGGCTCTACAGCCCCCTCTGGGCGGTCAATCTATCACAGAATTTTCTCACCGGAAAGATACCTAGAAATATTTGCAGGAACGTGAATTTGGTTCTTCTGAATTTGGGTTCCAATAGGCTCACAGGCCATATACCTCGGGGAATTGCCAGTTGCAGGAATCTGATCCAGCTTCAGTTAGTAGGCAACTCCCTTGAAGGGAGTCTTCCTGCCGATCTATGCAAGCTGGTAAACCTCTCGACTGTTGAGTTGGATCAGAACAAGTTCACCGGCCCGATTCCTCCCGAGATCGGGACCTGCAAGGCTCTCCAGCGACTCCACTTATCGGACAACCATCTCAAGTCCGAGCTACCCTTGGAGATAGGCAACCTCTCCCGGCTAGTGACCTTCAACATATCATCCAACTCGCTGTTCGGGCAGATTCCGCCGGAGATTTTCCGGTGTAAGAGGCTTCAAAGGCTCGACCTAAGCCGGAACAGCTTTGTGGGTCCCTTACCGGGTGACGTCGGGAACCTGGTCCAGTTGGAGATCCTGAAGCTCTCTGACAATCAACTCACCGGGACCATCCCTGCTGAGATTGGGAGGCTATCGCATCTGATGGAATTGCAGATGGGAGGGAACCTCTTCACCGGAAAGGTACCGGCGGAATTCGGGTCACTTTCCGGTCTTCAGGTCTCCTTGAATCTTAGCTTCAACGACCTGTCCGGCAAGATCCCTCCGGAGCTCGGGAATCTCCTGATGCTCGAAAGCATCGTGCTCAACAACAACAACCTGACCGGCCAGATCCCGGGCTCGTTCCAGAAATTGTCGAGCTTGCAGATCTGCAACTTCTCCTACAATGACCTTTCGGGTCCTCTCCCGTCTCCATCCCGCCTGGAAAACATGTCGATTAGCAGCTTCCTTGGCAACAGAGACCTCTGTGGGGGTCCCCTTGGCCCCTGCAACATAATTTCAGCCCCTTCGCCTCCAGGAACAGGGAGGAGAAAATCCCAATTACGCCGGATCATAGCCTTAACGGCGGCATCGGTTGGGGCGGTCTCACTCATCATGATTGCGGCGATCGTGTACCTCATGAGGCGGCGACCGGTAGAGGTTGTCGCTCAAATGCAAGGACAGCCCATCTACAGCCCCCCAATCCCAGACATGTACTTCTCCACCAAGGAAGGCTTCAAGCTCCAGGATTTAATCCATGCCACCGACAATTTCCGGGAGAGCTTCGTGATCGGGAGGGGAGCTTCCGGGACAGTTTACCGAGCGGAGCTGCCGACCGGCCTGACGATTGCGGTGAAGAAGCTGTCTCCTGACCCAGAAGGAAACGGCGGTGCTAATAGCAGCAGCTTCCATGCCGAGATTCTCACGCTAGGCAAGATCCGGCATAGGAACATAGTGAAGCTCTACGGTTTTTGCCACCACCAGGGCTCGAGCCTTCTCCTTTACCAGCACATGGCCATGGGAAGCCTAGGAGAGCTCCTCCATGAATCACCTTGTTCTGATCTTGACTGGCCGAAGCGATTCAACATCGCCGTGGGAGCTGCCCAGGGTCTGGCCTACCTCCACCATGACTGCAAGCCTAAGATCATCCACCGCGACATAAAATCTAACAACATCCTACTGGACAAGACGTTCGAGGCGCACGTCGGGGATTTTGGCTTGGCTAAGTTAACGGACTTGCCACAGTCCAAAACAATGTCCGCCATAGCTGGCTCTTACGGCTACATCGCCCCTGGTGAGTACCACGCATCGCCAAGCACATACCATATCTAGAAGTCTAAATTTTTTTTTTCTGGTTCACGTTGGCATAAAAAAATTACTGCAGAGTACGCATACACGCTGAAGGTCACGGAGAAATGCGATGTTTACAGCTACGGGGTGGTTCTGCTGGAGCTACTGACAGGAAGGACGCCGGTGCAACCGCTTGACCAGGGCGGGGATCTAGCGAGCTGGGTGAGGAGCTACATTCAGCGGCACTCGCTATCTTCCGGGATCCTCGATCACCGTCTAGGCATGCAGGATGAGATCACCGTCACTCACATGATCACGGTCCTAAAGATCGCTCTCCTATGCACCAGCACGTCCCCGGCGGACCGCCCGACTATGCGGGAAGTTACCGGAATGCTGATGGAGTCGAGTAAGCGGGAGGGAAGCTATGATTCGTCGTTGAACCCGAACAGTGATGGAGGAGGCCACGGATCCCAATTGTTGTAAATTTGGAAATTTTATTTTTCTGGCTAAAATATTCTCTATAGTTTCTGTAAGAAATTATATCTCAGCTTCATAGATTCAGGTAGAGCAAGCAGGCACCAGGCATCTTGATATAAAGCCCAGCATCTTCTTCTGTAATGCAATGGAAAAGGGGGGGAACAGACTCAGAAAATCATGTGGTATAGTGCCCATTTGGAAGCGGAGAGGATGGTGAGAATTTTACCCTCTCGGCGGAGGGGTGGAGCTCCGGCGGAATCTTGTAGAGGTCTTCGTCGACTGCTTTTGGGGGCTTAGCCCTGGCGGCGAGACGGTGGGGTTTCTCGTCGAAGCGAGGAGGAGAAACGGCATGGCGGAACTTGGTCGGTGGCTGCACGACGTTGCTGATTCTTCCGGCCTTCTTCTGCTTCTCCCTCGGCCTCGTCTGTGCACGAGGTAACACAGTTTGAAGGAGAGTGAGAGAGATAAGGGGATGTGGATGTAAGTTTAAATGAAGCAAACCTTGCGAGGTGGAGTGTAGAGGTCGGTGGTGGTGGTGGTGGCAGCAGCACGGGGGTCGCACTCGCCGGAGGATGAGCTGAAACGGATGAGGCCGGCATGCCTGGCGCAGTCGAAGTACTGAGTGATGGGGAGGTCGTTGGCGTAGTCCCAGTCCCCGAACGCCGGAATCTGCCCACTCCGGAAGTTCTTGGAGTAACCGTCGTAGTAGTAACCCTCCTGTACCCAGACATAAAAAACTGATCTTGAGCAAGCATTAACAGAGCAAAAGCAAAAACAGGCAAAAGAGACTAAAAAAAAGGAGAAGAAAACAGAGCAGAAGAATAAAGCTCCGAAAGCTCACGTCCATGGTGGTATGTCTAGGTGGAGGAGACAACAGGGGAACAAAGGTCACTTCTTTCAGCAACTTTTAGGAGAACTAAACTGAACTCCTCCCTCCTACTGCAACTACCAGAGCTGATTGATGAAATGGGACATGGGAGAAGAGGAAAGAGTGGTAGGGTAAGGAGGAGGAGCAGATAAGCTCTCTGTCCGTGTCTCTGTCTTGGCTCTCTAGTCTGTGATGCGAGAGAGAATAGTCTTTTCTAAGAACCAGGAAGAGGAAAGAGTGGTAGGGTAAGGAGGAGAGGATGAGGGACAGGGACAGCTCTGGTGCCCAACACGGCCATGTCTTTTACTTTCTTCAGCAGCAACAGACATGCTCAGAGAGACAGACAGGGAGTTGTTGACAGAGAAAACAAAAGAGGAGAAAGACAATCTTTTTACTGTCTGATGGATTGAAGGGTCACATCAATTTTGTCATCATCATTCCTAACTACCCTCTTTCTTTACTTCAAAGTAAAATGACAAATTATATTCAAATATCATTTTTCAAAAGGGTGTTAAAATTTTCAGACTTTTGAGAATGCTTGTAAAGTAGTTTAGTCAAAAGTGACAGTATTGTCCCAATTTTAGTGCAAATATAAACTTACCCTCAATTCCCCTTTCCCATTTTGCTGCTTTTTCTAGTCATGTGAAAGGCTTCCACTGTCTCGATTCGACAAGACAGACAAGAGACAGGAAGATGGGGTTTTTGCTTGTGAAAAGGCATCCATGGTCGCCGGAGTTTGGCTTTTTTCCTTCCGGCGGCCGGTTGCTCAGTCTTCAAAATACTGGAAGTTTTAGTGCGCCCAGAGAAGAATCATCCATTGGTGCAGGTCTGCATAAAAAAAAATCAGTCAAGAAAATTGAACCTTGGAAATGAGAATGAAAGAAGACAAATAAGTGAAGCTTGTCATCTTCCTGCCCCTCTTAGAAGTCAATCTTGCCCGAGAGGATGCAATATTGTTGGAGACCATAATCCTAACTTCAGCGGATGGATGGCTTTGACATGTTAACCATGGATGTTATATATAATTATAATTAAATAAATTAATTTTACACTACTAAAATAACTTTTATATTAAATTATTTACTTTATATAAATTAATTTGATTGCATATAAAAATATCTCTTATATATATAAAATTTAAAAGTTTTAATTATATTAAATTATTTTATTTATATAAATTGATATTTTTGTACACAAATTTTAAAAAATTTTCACTATTTTTATTTATATAAAATATTGATTTACGTAAGTTAATTCGTAATAAAATTGTGAATAAAAAAATATATTTTACTATGTATAATTATAATAAATTAATTTTTTTTATTATAATAATGAATTGATATTAATATAAATAAAATAAAATTATAATTTATTAATTATAAACTATATATTGTAAATAATATTTTAATTGTTATTATTGTACATCATTATTTTAATTTATATAATTTAATTTTAATCCATGATATTATTCAAATTCATTTTTAGTCTGATTCGGGTCTGGATATAGGAGTAGTGGGCAGTTCTAATTTGGCCCATATTCTTCCTTCCATTTTATTGCCACCTCTAATATACCCATTTCCAATTAAAATTTAAAATTTAAAATTTAAATTTTATAATTTATAAATAATAAAATAATCTAAATCTTATACTCGTTTCCAAATAGAAAAATAATTAAAAATTTTAAGTTTAAAATAAATGAAAAAGAACAAAATTTGTATATTTGTAAGTAATGTATCCAAAAAACATATTATAAAAAATTAAAATTCAACAAAAATGAATTAAGAAAATTTAATAAAATAAACATATATTCATTTCGAGGACTAAAATAATATTTTCAACTCTTGCTGAGCTGCAAGAGTACAAGCTTTCAACTCTCCCCTAGTTTATATCTGAAATCTATCTGGTTAGCCTATCTGACAAGCTGATTTTGTTTGTTGCCAAGTGATATTTTTCCTCAATTCTGCTTGACGCTCGTGCAAATTCAGTGCTTTAGATTAGGTCAGCTGTTGATACTGATTTGTGCGTTTCCGATCGTGATTTGTGTTCTATTTCCCATTGTTAGTTACTGGCTTAATACCAATCTAATAAAATTTAATTATATAAACACTTATTTGTTTTTATAATTATGGTACAAACTGTAACTTTCAAAGCAAAATAATATTTTGCACTCTTTGCAGAACTGGAAGCTTTTTAAAGGAAGACGATCTCCCCTTCTGGCCGATTGAAGTTAATAAGCTTGAATCCCCGTCTGTCTCATAGCTTGATCTGGCTGGCGTCTGTCCTTGCAAGCTGAATTTTTTTCGTCAGGTGACATTTTTCCTCAATTCTGCATCATGGCTGCCCCATTGTGCGTATGTGTTCGGTCATACAGATCAGATCCCCTTTGGGTTCGGTCAGCTGAGATGGATTTGACCCACCCGGAATGATTGTTCGTTTCTGTGTAAATTAAACAGTTTCTAGGATTCTCTTATCACGAATCCCCGAAATTGGGCTGCGAATTACATACTGTTTCCAGCGAAATTGAATCCCTCAACAGTTTCTAGCGATCTGACTAGCGTCTGTCTTTGCCAGCTAAATTTTTTTTATCAGATGATATTTTTCCTCAATTCTGCATTACGTCTGCCCATTGTGCGTTTATGTTCGGTCAGTTAAATCCCCTATGGGTTCGGTTAGCTGAGATGGGTTCGACACACCCTACATGATCACCCGCTCACTCTACATTTCTACCCAGTTGATCCACAATCTCTGAAACGATTCCTCCTTCCCAGGCAATGCCTCACCTGAAACTGTCATCTCTTCAAGGATTTAAAGTGAGTTTCTCGCCCTCCCGTTAGGTTTTCTTTTTCTCGTCGCAAGTAAATCCGCTTCGTTTCTGGGCAGATATTTTGGAGAGAATGTGTTTAATTTTCTGAACATTATTGTGTTTGTGTCAATTTTCTGAACAGTTTTTAAGCGTATATGATAGCGCATCCCCGAATTTGAACTGTGAATTACTTACTAGCCATGTGTATTTTCAAGCAAGAGTGTCATTGTTTACTGCTGGCCATCGATTTAGTGTTATGATCCCCACTTTTAATCACCGGCTTAATCCCTACCTGGAATTATAATTGGAGTTTATTTTAGCGGTTATGGAGGTCCTTAGGTCCATGGCCTGCATCAAATTGACAAAAAGATAGGGTCGTATATGTAAAGAACACAGCGAGTATATTTCATTAGCCATTGATATTATCCAACTTCATGATGAATATAGTCAAAATGAACTAGATTAAATCTGATGTAGTTCAGTTTCTATTACCTTGTTTTATGTTTCTGCAATTTTGGCTCCTTATTAGCTGAGGTTGAATTTCACTGCTTTTCCATATCAATAGAATACTCCATTAAGTGAAGGAGCAAACCAGTTACAAGGTCAAGCTGATCACATGGAAAGTGTAAAGTTGAATGAAGTCCCAAACTTCAAACAAAGAGAACAAGTCAATGAAGATATTGAAGCTTCTACTGCAGCAGAGACAATGGCAGAGGACAAAATTAAGGTCCTTGGCTGGCCTGGAAAACATTCATGCCACGATCGCTGCCAAAGTCATCATCCTCAACTACATCTATGATGTTCAGTCCATTAATTGAATCTGAGCTTCTGAACGAGGACCTGAGGTCAATCGGTGCCAAGTCCTTGTCCGAACCTGCCATCTTCCGTCAGTCCACATATCTCCTCGGCCCCAAAGTCTTTCAGGTGAGGCTGCTTCATCTCTTTCTAACTCTTTGCCTTGCCCTGATTAGATTTAGAAAGTGGAAATCCTGACCCTAAACAAGACAAGATGATGGTTTTGCACCAACTGAAAAAAAAAAAGTTTACAAGTAATTATACAAGTGTCATGAAAATCCTATGATAGTCGCAAATTTAGTCTAGAGAGAGGTGCACTTCAGCTTTATAGATACCTATGCAGGTGCCCTTAATAGATATCAGTCATTGCTTGTCTCCAATAATTTTTCATGTTAACTTGTTATAGAAATAAATTGTCTTTGCATTAAAATCATAAGATACTTATTTTACACCCAATGAGACAATGTCATGTTTGAAAACTTAAACTAATCGGTTGTTAATCTATATATTTATAATATCACAACGTTTAACAATCTTATATATGTGGGATAATTGTCTATCTTGACACAAATAAGAATATTTTTTTTTGTCATATACATGTATTTCTATGTATTTTATATATAATAAATATTTTATTATCAAATAAAATTATTTTTACGATATAATTAATATATTGTAGAGATTTATTAAAAATCTTGTATTTTGTTGAATTCTATTAAAATATTCTTTTAGTGTAATTTTTTCCCATATTCAAACTCATTTATTTAACACATTTTTTTATATTTAATATATTTTTTATCTATCTTATTTTTATTATTTATATTTTGTTATATATAATAAATATTATATAATTATTTCTAATATATTTTTCTTACCTTTCTTAGAAAATTAGGGATTACGAGTTTTTAGTACATATTTTATGTTATATATAAGTTTTTTTATGTATTATATTTTTATTATATATTTTTTGTTATATATGATAAATATTTTATTATCAAATAAATTTACTTTTTGGATATAATATTTTTGTAAGAAATTTGATATAGTTAAAATATATATAATACTTTTTTATAATATGATTTTTTATTTAATTATACTAACTACTATTAATTTTTTTATATTTAATATACACTATATAGCTAGTCAATTTTAAGGACCCATATTATATATATAAGATTAATAATATTTTATCATTAATAAATAAATTATAAAGGAAAATTAATAATTATATAACGAGTAAAATAAAAAATATTATATATATAAGATTAATAGTATTTTATAACTAATAAATAAATTATAAATTTTAATATAATTACTTATTTATCCAAATAATTCATAATAATATAACATAATTATAAGGTGTTACAAAGAAACCTGATGTAAAGTTCATTTAGCACTTGCAACTATAATATTCCCTATTTCTATATATTAAAGAGAAAAAACTAAAAAATTGAATAATGTTATTTTATATAAATATTAGATAGATATCTATGTTTTAAGTTAATAATAATACCAATATAATGTTTAATAAATTATTATAATTAATGTGTTCGTTAAAATTTAATATTTTTAGTTTGTTAATATTAGTTATTTACAACAACTGATACTAAAATTAGTAGGCTAAGTTTTATAGATTAATAGGTGATATTTACTTAAATATTATTATACGTACTTATTTTAATTTAAAATTAATAAATTTTAATCAAATATTTTAATAAATATAAAATTAATTTAACAAGATTAATTATAAATTATCATTATTATATTTTTAATTAAGATAATACATAATATAATTAGAGAGTTTTTAATAATTTAATAATTAAAATATAATATAATATATAATAAAATAAATTAAATTGTAATCAAACTCATTGGAGAATTTTTAATAATTTAATAATTAAGATAATATATGACATAATATATAATAAAATTAATTAAATTGTAATCAAATCCTTATATAATATTTATAATATTATGTTTTAGTGTAACCCTTTCGACTTTACTACCGTATATTAGATTTTTTGTTATAATTGTCTTCTAAATTGAGGATTAGTAATATTTTAAAAGGTTTATTTAGTTCTTGTATGCAAGATTAATATTTGATTTTTTAAAAAATATATTTAATTTTTTTTACATATCTGAAATATATAATACTCTAAATTATACTTGTTATTTATTTTATTAGTTATTATATAAAATAAATATTATCTTTTTTCTTGTTAAATAATCTTTATTACTAGTTCGGGTCTTGTACTTAAGAAGTAAGAAGCCTTCCAGCTGAACGATCCCATCCGCATTCATTTTGCTCCACCATTATTATCAATATTGACTTATTCGGGTGATGATTACTCGTTTAAAATCTGTTATTACAAAATAAAGAAAATATTTTTTTATAAATGAATTATACACGAAATATCAATCAATTTATTAGAATTTATTAAAAAATGTAAAAGATTATAGGTGAAAATATGTAAAAAAAAATGGAGGTGAGGCTCAGAAAATAAAGTGTATATGTGATCCAGCGGTGTTTCTCTTAAATAAATGATGAAATCACTTATTATAATTGAGGATAATAACAAGCTTATTTCAAGAATGATAAGATAGAAATTTTATATTTGCTTGAAATATTTATATTGGCATGTATCACTCTTTACCTCCTTATTCCTTATTCCGTTGTTGTCTCCATGTTCAAAGTAATAGTTTTGCACAGTTTTTAATTACAATTTTTATATATTTCTCGCCATGTGATACTTGAATAATTGTTAGTTGTATTATCAATGGATGATTCTCTTGTATAACTATTCCCTCTTGTCTGTTTTATATAGTTTTTTCGGTATAATTTTATCTACTAAATTAAGGATTAGGAATATTTTAAGAGAGTTTAGACTCGTATGTGAATTTTTAGGAATAAATCCGATTTTTTTTACTTATATTAAATCTCTCCTACTCTAATTATTATTGTGATATTTTAATTAGATAACGAATTATTCAAATCTTATAATTTATTTTATTAATTATTATATATAATAAATATTATATCTCATAGTGGTATATTTTGACTGAATACAAATCATATATATAATAAATATTATATCTCGACGGTATTATTAGTTTTTAATATAACAAATAAATTTTAAATAATTCTTGAAACCTCTACCGTATTATTTGAATGGATGAGTTTGGAATTGATAGTTTATTAATAATTACAAACTTTTAAATTAAAATTAAAATTTAAATACTACATATTCACCCGATATTTCACCTGGTAATTATATATTTATTTTAATTTATTTTTAGTTATATATATTTTTAATAAATTTATATATTAATAATAGTTTATATAAAATTATATGATATAATTTCATAATAAATATATTATGATATAATCATATTAACGTATATATTTTTTATTAATATGATTATAAAATATTTATATAATAAACTTATATATATATAATTGATTATATATAATATAATTATATATTTGTTATTATATAGGATATTTAATATAATTTAAATATATATACACTATCTAATAAATTAATTATTTTAATAAAAAATAGTAAATTTATTTTTATAAATTTTAATTAATAAACATAATATTACTGGTAAACGAATTGGTAGTAAATTAAAAAATTTTCATTTTTAATTTAAAAAACATTCTATTATTTATGTATATTTTAATATTTATATTGGCATTAATATTTTCAAAATTAAACATTAATTTTTAATATAAAATAGAAAAAAAAACATCAAATTTCATTTTGTATAAAAATTAAGAAATTTCATTTTTTATAATTTTTTTATGCAAAAAGATATTATTTTTTATATTTGATATAAACTATTAAATTTTACGGTCCCATATTATATATATATAAGGTTAAAGTATTTTATCACTAATAAATAAAATATAAATTTAAAGCACTATACAAAAAAATTAATGAAAATAGAATGAGTAAAATAAAAAATATTAATTATATACAAGATTAATAGTATTTTATCACTAATAAATAAATTATAAATTTTAATTAGAAATATGTATAATTACTTATATACCTAAATAGTTTATAATAAATAATATAATTATAAGATATTATGAAATAATGGAATATTATATAAATGTTGGATAGATATCTATGTGGTAAGTTAATAATATTATTAATATAACGTTTAATAAATAATTATTATAAATGTATTCGTTGAATTTAATATTTATAGTTTGTTAATATATATTATTTATTTACATCAATTATACTAAATTTAAGTATTTAAATTTTATATATTAATAAGTGATATTTACTTAAACATTATTACACACTTACTTCAATTTAAAATTAATAAATTTTAATCAAACACTTTAAATATTATATAATAACAACTAATTATCTATTTTAGTAAATATAAAATTAATTTAACAAGATTAATTATAAATTATTATTATTATTATATTTTCTAATTATGATAATATATAAGAGAATTTTAATAGTTTACGAAAATATTTAACAATTAAGATAATATATAATATAATTAGAGAATTTTTAATAATTTAATAATTAATATTATATAAAATATTAATTAAATTGTAATTAAACTTTTATATAATATTTCTAAGATATAATTGTAGAATTTTTAATAATTTATTAACTAAGATAATATATGATATATATTAAGATAATATATGTTATAATATATAACAAGATTAATTAAATTGTAATCAAATTCTTAAATAATATTTATAATATTATATTTTTGTATAACTACTATTCTTATCTTAATTTTTAGGAATAAATTTAATTTTTTTACATATTTAAAATCTTCTGTTCCCTAATTTGTGATTTTTAAAATTTTTACATATTTAAAGTTTATTATAACAAAATAAAGAAAATACTTTTGTGTACAAGGCAATTATAGGCCAGAGTATAAATCAATTTACGAGAATTTATTAAAAAATGTAAAAAATAATAGAGGTAAAAAAATGTAAAAGATATGGATGTAAAGCTAGAGAAAATAAATTGTATATGTGATATAGCAAAGTTTCTATTAGATAAATAATGAAATTATTTGTAGTGAATGGGCATAGTAATAAGCTTACTTATAATATTTATATTTGCGTGAATCACTATTTATTAAGGTTATACAAAATCCTCTATCACTCTTTCTTAAGCTTTGTGCATGTCAGCAGCACATGTATAATCTTTGTACTACGAGTAAAAAAAACACAATCTATTATTTATGTGTATTTTAATATTTATATTACTATTAATATTTTTAAAATTAAACATAAATTTTTAATATAAAAATAGAAAATAAAACATCAAATATCATTTTGTATAAAAATAATAAATTTCATTTTTTATAATGACATTTTTATAATATTTTGTAATAAATTTGATATAGTTAAATATATATAATACTTTTTATAATATACTTTTTTTAATTACACAAATTACTATTAATTTAATTGTATTACATAAACGATTATTAATTTTTTATGCAAAAATATTTTTTTTTTACATTTGATTTGATATAATGTATATAGGTATATCAATTTTACGGGTTTCATATTATATATATAAGGTTAATAGTATTTTATCACTAATAAATAAATTATAAATTTAAGGCGAGAAAAATTAATAATAATATAATAATAAAAATAAAAATTATTATATATGTAATGTTAATGGTATTTTATTACTAATAAATAAATTATAAAATTTAATTAGAAATACATATAATTACTTATTCAGTCAAATAATCTATAATAACATAATATAATTATAAGGTATTAAGAAAAAACCTTATGTAAAGTCCATTTAGAACTTTTATTTTATAATATTTCTTATCTCTATATAAATATTGAATATATATAGTTTATAAGTTAATAAGAGTATCAATATAATGTTTAATAAATAATTATGATAATGTCTACATCAAAATTTAATATTTGTAGTTTGTTAATATATATTAGTTATTCAAATTAATTAATACTAAATTTAGTAGGCTAAGTTTTATGAATAATTATTATTATTATATTTTCTAATTAAAATAATATATGATATAATTGAAGAATTTTTAATAATTTATGGAAATATTTAATAATTAAGATAATATATAATATAATTAGAGAATTTTTAATAATTTAATCATTAAGATAATATATGACACACAAGATTAATTAAATTGTAATCAAACTCTTATATAATATTTATAAGATATAATTAGAGAATTTTTGATAATTTAATAATTAAAACAATATATGACATAATATATATAAAATAATATATAACAAGATTAATTAAATTGTAATAAAAATTTTATTTAATATTTCTAAAACATAATTTAGTAATTTTTAATAATTTAAAATTTAAGATAATATATTATATATATATTAAGATAATATATTATATATATATTAAGATAATATATTATATATATTAAGATAATTTATAATAAGATTAATTAAATTGTAATCAAATCATTAGATAATATTTATAATATTATATTTTCCTGTAAAAATTACACCTTTACTACTATTTATATCTTAATATTTTAGGAATAGATCTGATTTTTTTTTACATATATTAAATCGTCCTCCCTCTAAATTATAATTGTAATATTTAAGTAGTGAATTTTTTAATATTTAATATTTATTTTATTAGTTAATAAATATTATTTTTTCTTTATAAATAATATTTATTACTATTTTATATTTTAATATACTTATTATTCTACCGGAACTGTATATATACACGATTGAATCGTTATTCTACTCCACCATTATCATCAATATCGACTCATTGATCACTTATTTAAAGTTTTTATAACAAAATAAAAAAATACTAGCAGTAATTAATTCATTAGAATTTATTAAAAAAATAGTGTATATGTGATAAAGTAGAGTTTATATTAGATAAATAATGAAATAACATAGTAAAATAGTTATGTAATAAATGATAAGATAAAAAATATATATTTACTTGAAATATTTATATTAGTATGTATCACTCTTTATTAAGCTTATACAAAATATTATATCACTATTTCTTAACCTTTGTTCATCTAAGTGCATGCATAATCTTTGTACTATCAGCTAAAAAAAACACAATCTACTATTTATATGTATTTTAATATTTATATTGGTATTAATATTTACAATATTAAAAATTATTTTTTAATATAAAAAGAAAATAAAACATCAAATTTTATTTGGTATAAAATTAAGAAATTTAATTTTTTATAATATTTTGTAATAAATTTGATATTGTTAAATATATATAATACTTTTTATAATATTATTTTTTATTTAATTACAAAATTTACTAGTAATTTAGTTATATTACATAAACGACTATTAATTTTTTTATGCAAAAAGATATTTTTTTTACATTTGATTTAAACTATCAAGGTATGTAAATTTTACATATCCCATATATATATAAAGTTAATAGTATTTTATTACTAATAAATAAATTATAAATTTAATGCACTGTACTAGAAAAATTAATGATAATATAATGAGTAAAATAAAAAAATATTATATATATAAAGTTAATAGTATTTTATCACTAATAAATAAATTATAAAATTTAATTAAAAATACGTATAATTACTTATTCCCTCAAATATTTTATAATAACATAATATAATTATAAAGTATTAAAGCCTATTTAGCACTTCAATGTAATAATATTTTATATATCTATATATTGAAGAAAAAAACTAAAATATAAAATAATATTATGTTATATAAATGTTGTATTGATATCTATTTTATAAGTTAATAATAGTATCAATATAATGTTTAATAAATAATTATAATTAATGTATTTGTTAAATTTAATATTTGTAGTTTATTCATATATTATTTATTCACAATTGATACTAAATTTACTAGGCTAAATTTTATTTATAAATATGTGATATTTACTTAAATATTATTATACACATTTATTTTAATTTAAAATTAATAAATTTTAATCAAACCCTTTAAATATTATAAAATAAAAACTAATTATTTATTTTAGTAAATGTAAAATTAATTTAAAAAGATTAATTATAAATTATCATTATTGTATTTTATAATTAAGATAATATATGACATCATATATATGATATAATATATTACAAGATTAATTAAAATATAATCAAACTCTTATATAATATTTTAAAAATATAATTGAAGAATTTTTAATAATATATAATATATAATATATATTAAGATAATATATGACATAATATATATGACAAGATTAATTAAATACTTGAATAATATTTCTAATGTTATTTTTACTTATAACTATTGCTCCAGTACTTGTTATTAGTATCTTAATATTATTAGGAATATATCTAATATTTTTTACATATCTAAAATCTTTAATACTTAAAAAGTTTTATAAGAAATAAAATTCTTATAATCTTATATACAAAAAAGCAATATTATTTCATAAAAAAAAATACTACAATATCTTAGAAGAAAAATATACTATAATGTAATTTACTATTATTCATAATTTCAATGTTAGAACTAATATTTTTTAGAATTATTATACAAAAGTTTTATTTTATTATAT
The DNA here is from genome assembly GCA_030064435.1 of Trapa incisa. Classification (NCBI taxonomy): domain Eukaryota; kingdom Viridiplantae; phylum Streptophyta; class Magnoliopsida; order Myrtales; family Lythraceae; genus Trapa; species Trapa incisa. The sequence goes on along the minus strand of CM057768.1, from coordinate 586,673 downwards.
AACTTCATCCATTTTACTAGTTTTAATTATAAAATTTTAATGTTTTTTAATAAATTCTGATGTTGTAATTGGTTATTATTATACATTTCCTTTGTTAAGAGAATTAATTCTTTATAACCATAGAAATGCACTACGGAAAAAAAATATATAATTAGTAAAATAAAAAATATTATATATAAATTTAATAATATTTTATCACTAATAAATAAATTATTAATACATATAATTACTTATTTTTATAATAACATAATATAATTATAAGGTATAAGAAAAAACCTAAAATCTCATTTAGCACTTAAATGTTATAATATTTAATATCTATATATATTGAACGGAGAAATAAAATATAAAATAATGTTATTTTATATAAATATTGTATAAATATCTATTTTGTAAGTTAATAATACTATCAATATAATGTTTATAAATAATTATAATCGATGAATTTGTTGAATTTAATATTTGTAGTTTATTAATATATATTATTTATTCACATCAATTCATAATAAATTTACTAGGCTAAGTTTTATTTATTAATAATTCATATTTATTTAAATATTATTACATGCATTTATTTTAATTTAAAATTAATATATTTTAATTAAACCCTTTAAATATTATATAATAAGAACTAATTATCTATTTTAGTAAATACAAAATTAATTTAACAAGATTAATTATAAATTATAATTATTATATTTTCTAATTAAGATAATATATGATATAATTGAAGAATTTTTAATAATTTACTAAAATTCTTAATAATAAAGATAATATATAATATAATTATAGAATTAAAAATAATAATAATTTAATAATTAAGATAATATAAGATATCATATATGATATAATATATGACAATATTAATTATATAAGGTTAATAATATTTTATTACTAATAAATAAATTATAAATTTTAACTAGAAATACGTATAATTATTTATTCACCCAAATAGTTTATAATAATATAATATAATTATATTGTATTATGAAGAAAGCTATTGAAAGCTCATTTAGCACTAATATTAGTTATTTACATTACTTGGTACTAAATTTACAATGCTAAGTTTTATAGATTAATAAATGATATTTATTTAAAAATTATTAGACGCACTTATTTCAATTTAAAATTAATAAATTGTAATAAAATCTATTAAATATTATATACTAACAATTAATTATCTATTTTAGTAAATATAAATTAATTTAACAAGATTAATTATAAAATATTATTATTACATTTTCTAATTATAATTGGAGATTTTTTAATAATTAAGATTATATATAACATAATATATAAAAAGATTAATTAAATTGTAATAAAACATTTTGATAATTTTATATTAATTTTAATAACAATTATAATATTTAAATAGCAAAAAGATGAGCAATTTCTTTAGTTTTTTTTATTAAATATATTTTTGTTAAATGAGAAAATTGAGTAAAAATTTAAGATAAAAATTGGTATATTTTTAAGTAATTTATCAAAAAATGTCTTACAAGAAAATTAATATTCATAAAATATTAAAGAAAAAATGAATTAATAAATTATAATAAATTCAACATTTATTTATTTTATATTTCTGGTACAACGTGCAACTTTTGTCGGGTTAAAATAGTATTTTCAAGTCTTGCAGATCTGCATCTGCAAGCTTTTAAAAGGAAGCCAGATGTATGAAGTTTACTTGATTCCTCTGTCTTCTGTCTGAAAGATTGATCTGGTTAGCTTCTATGTTCTTTCAAGCTGAATTTTTTTTGTTGTTAAGTGAGATTTTTCCTCTACTCTTCATCATGCTCTGCCAGATGCTCATGCGTTCAGTGCTTTCGGTTCGGTCAGCTGATTGTTCGATTTCTGTGTCAATTTTCCGAACAGTTTCTAGGCGTATCTGATGGTGAATCCCCGAATTTGAGCTGCGAATTACTTACTGGTTGTGTATTTTCAAGCGAAGAATTCCTTTATTTAGGTATTGCAAGCAAAAGTGTCATTATTTACTGCCCGACCATCCATTTCGTGTTTTGATCCCCAACGTGTAGTTACTGGCTTAATCCCTACCTAGAATTGTAAAACTCTCTTTTTAGAGTTTCTGTTAGCAGTGATTGATCCTTGGGTCAATGGCCTGCATCAAATAGGCAAAATATAGGGTCGGATAAGTAAAGAACTTGCTAGTATTCAGCATTCGCCACATGTCCTTTAATACCTTTTTCTGTTGGCAGTGCTGTTCTGAGAGTGGGTCTAGCTATAAAAGCTCGGGTCCAGTACATTACATCCCAATGTCATACGTTCCACCGCATAAGCGGGCTGACAAGGAGAGTACCGGGCTGAGACTAACTCCGGCAATTCTAGAGCCTCAAAAGAGAAGAAATCTCAATCCAGGATCATCCAGAACTAATATTGACAAGAGTGGGAGAATTGTTTATTCAAATTCTGCAATATCTAAATGGTTCATTGTTGGTTTAGATGGGGACGGACAGATTCCGCCTTCGGTTCTTCTGCAGCCAGTTCGGGTGGATTCTGTTGAACGAGTAACAGGAGAGAAGCCACTAGCACTGGTGAAGAATAGTCCAGAAAATGGTTAGTAGTGATTATGTTTTTCCTAAACTCTGAGATAGGTTCCTGACAGATATTATTTATTCTTCATTTTTCCGTGGTTAATTTTGTTTGCACGGTGGAAGGTGGTGGATTGAATCAGGATAATCCAGAGCAACCCTGGGTTTACATAGCTGAAAATGTGTTGCATGACCTGCTTTCTGCATTTGAAAATGTGATGAGTGGAAGGAAGGAGCAGCATTCAAGGGATTCAAAACCAACCCTTGTTGCCAAAGTTGGTACAATCCTCTTTCATGGGTATGTGCTCTAATTTCATGGGTGTGGCTATGGTCTGCTTCTCTTGATATTAAAAGTTCTCTCTCTGCCTGTATATATAGTTACTGTAATGTCATATCCCTATTAAATAAACCAAAGCCGAACTGTTAGAGCTGGTGTACGAGTGTATGACATGTTATGGGGGTTTGCAGGTCTAGGAAGAGTTCGATCCCCGAGGACCCAGAAAGAACTTTGCTGAGTGAATCCCTTCTCAGACAGTTCAGGAGGACCTTCTACACAAATATTCCCAGCTCTTACATGGAGAATGTCATGAACAATGTTGCCTCAAAGATTGGAGTTGACTTCGAGCAGTCAAAGGATCTGTACAATGTGAAGGTACTTATGCTCAAATTATCCATCCTTGTTATTTTCTCTTTGCGTTGTATTTTTTTCAGCCTGCTCAATCAGTTTCTTTGTCATGCAGTTGTCCGATAAGTCTCAACCCAAAGCAACTATCTCATGCAAATGTAGGGTCAGAGAAGAAGGACAAAGGCTCCAAGTATTCAAGGTTGTTTCATCTACTGAACTATGCAAACTCGGCAATCAACTCGAATCTCAGCTTCAATCAATTATCATGGACATTTTTCTGGTTGTCAATTCAAGTACTATCTTGTACAGATTGAAATGAACCCAATTCGCCACATGGTTGCCGATGTATCTTGCCTCGGCAAAAATCTTGATCTAAGGCTGATGTTGACCACAAAGACAATCCTAACAGATCTCTGTGTAAGCCTACATAACCCCATTACTAGTTTGCATTATATCTGCCTCTGCAAGCTTTCATTCATTAGCTGCTCTGATTTATTATCAAAGACTAATTGACTTATGCCGTATGCTCAGGAGGATGAGATGGCTGGAATTGAAGAATTGATCTCCTCGGTCGTCATAGATCCCAATGTGAAGGGAGGACTAAGATGGCCTCTGGGGAAGCAATCTTCCCGTGATAGGTTTGAAGTGATTGGAGTTTGGCACACATCTTCCAGAGCTTATTCGAGCCCGACATTGAGATTAAAGGTCCGAAATGCCGATCGGTTTGATTTTAGGACTTCAGCTGGAGAAGCCACTGGGGAGGTCAGCTTGAAGCTGAAAGGAATAGCTTCGGAATTACTGGTATTTCTCTGGTTAGACGAATCACTTTTACCTTCATTAAACAGAAAAGAGCATGGCTCACCTGACTGTCATCACGCTTCCCTTTCCCAGGGATCCGATAAGCTCGACAGTGAATCAAACCGTGGCATGATCCTAGATGCAATAAAGCTTCTCTGGGAGCAGTTCTTGCAGTCAGACAAGGTCTTGACATAGGCAGACTATTTGCCTCTGGTAAGCATTTCATTCAAGCATTCAACTATTCTCTCCTCTGTATCTATGGCTTTTACCTTTAAGACATATGTGATCTGACTCAATAAAGGAGCTATTGTTCATTTTCAGAGACATTTACTAGCATCTCCATTTACATGCTCATTGAATAGTTCATTATACATACATGACCTCCATATGCCATGGAGGTCATCCAAATTGATAGCCCTTTAGCCAGAACTGCCCTAGGTGCTTCAGGTAACCCTCCAACTACCACACCCCAATTTTATATTTATATATTATTATTTTATAATAATTTAATAATTACATTATTAATTTGACTAATGACTTTAATTTTTGGTCAAGTCAACTAAATATAAAACAAGTCACTTTCACACACACACATTAATTTTTGTCTTATATTTATTGTCTTTATAAAATTATTTTCTCTTATTAATTTAAAAATAATAATATTTATCCAATTTTACTGTATATAATACCATATCAATTTTATTGTAAAAACAAACTTATTTTTTTGTGGGCTAATAAGAATTAAAGCATATTAAGTCAAATATTGTTTTTTATGCACATTTTGTACAAATGACAATTAATTGCATAAAACAAAGTTTCCTTCATACACGGGATCGCATTTTTCATGTTTATTAAGTAAATTTCACAAAAAATAAATATATAATATTGCTACAAAATTTTGTATTCTTATAGATTTGAAGAATTTGGTGTCATCCCACCAAAAAGTCAACATTTTGGTTGTGTGTGATACTCCAAATTATTTTTTATAATTCAATTTATTTATAAATATTTTATCATAATTTTTTATATATAATTTAAATGATTATTAAAAAAATTATTTACTATTTCATCCATAGATAGGTAAATAAGATGCTTGTACTTAAATGACATGCATTTAAGATTAATTATTTTTATGTATTAATTAAATACTTTGTTATTTACACAATTTATTTAACAATTATGAAATATCAATATAAAAATTAAAAGGGCATGAATTCTAGTAGAATGGACTCCCACCAAAATTCACTAAAATAAATATATAATTTTGCTACAATATTTTTTATTCATATAAATTTGAAGAATTTTGTGTTATACTCCAAAAAATTAGACATTTTTTTGTTTGTGATAATACAAATTATATCTTATAACTTAATTTATTTATAAATATTTTTATGATCAAATTTTATATATAATTTAAATTATTAGTAAGTTTTTTTATTTACCATTTGATAATTGGGTAAGTAGTTTATTAATCGAGATAAATAAAATGTTTGTACTCAAATAAGTGAAATTATATTTTTATAATTAATTATTTTCATATATTAATTTAATATCAATATAAAATTTAATTACTTTTATATCCAATGCTATTTCCATAAAAGCTTAAAAGAAGTAATTTATTGTTGTATAAACTAAATTCCCTAAAAATATTCATAACTTGTAAATTAAAAATAGTTAAAATTAATATCACACATTTAATAAAATAAATATATTTTATTATTTAACTTATAAATAATCAATTTTAATTATATATATTTAATACTTATCAATTTTATAATACTCTTTAATATAATATAATAAAATGCAGTTTTATTGATCCCACATTAAAATTTTAATTGATTTTAATATTCAACAAGACTACTAAATTCAAAATTGTATTTTTTCATAATCCCATACAGAAAAAATTATACTTGAATATACTTATTAAAACAGTATTTAATTATTATAAGTGTACACTCTCTATAAGAAAATATTAATAATTATAATTACAAATTAAATAAAATATATAAACCTTTTAAGTATATAAAAATAAAATATTATATTATTTACAAGTAATAATTTGTATTTTTTTCTCGGTAGTTACTAAATGTAAATTATGTCATTAAACCAAAAATTTTAAAATATTATATTATTTACAAGTGATAATGCACAATTCATAAACTATATAATAAAAGAGTATAGACTAAATTGAACGAATAGAATAGTGGGGGGACTTAATCGTTATTCTCGTTTGTTAGTGAATGGCATTGTTGTGAAATAAGTGAACTCCGGGGGTGAAAAGTCAGCGCCATGTCTGGTTCGAGGCTCATTGCGAATATTCATTAGTCAGCGGGCGAATTTCGCCTCCTCCTCCACCACCGCCCGCCGCCTCAGCGGCGGACTGTAGGACGAGTTCGTATCCACGCGCAAGTCCTCCTTGGACCGTGGATTCTCTGTCATCATCGACGACGAGAAGAAGAAGAAGAATTCTGTGTGTATATTTTCTGCCGACAACTCAATTTCTGTACATATCAATGAATGAATCTCCTCTGATCTCTCAAAACCCTAAGCATACTAAAGAATAAAGTTTCTAGAACATCTTCTTCAATCTATGCAGGCGATCCATCTCATGCCGGGTCGTCCTCGAGCCACCCGTTGGCTTGTGCAGGTCGTAAGGCCTCCATAGGTAGTCCACTAGACATGGCTCGCCGGAATCGAGCCTATCCCATGGCTTCAGCTTCCCGCTCCAATGGAGAAGACTCACCGGTCCTGGATGCAGGGATCGGCAACTCCCCGACACATTGTCCCCTCCAAGCCCATGCTGGTTCCACCTCCGATCGATGGGGGTCACATTTCCGCCAAAAACCAGCAAGAACGGCGGCAGAGAGCCCAGCTCGTATATCTTCGTCTCCTTCTGGACTGCCATCCATCCTTCCATCCGGCTCGTGTAATCGCCGGCCCTCCACCGTGATAAGTCCATCACCATCACCCCCGTGTTGAAGTAACAGGGGTTCTTCCCCTTGAAAACGGCCGATAGCCCGGAGTCCGACCAGAACTCGCCGGTGAAGTACTTGGCGAAGTCGGCATGGCAGTACTCCGGCGCCCCGATGATACTCGACCCAGATAGCTGAACCTCCCATAGCTTGTGGATATCATCGACTACTATCACGTCGGAATCGAGGTATATTACCCGACCGATGCACGGCCCCAGCATCTCAGCCAGGTAGTTCCTCGCGTAGTTCAGCGGGCTATCCAGTGCACGGCGCACCGACGGAGATATCAAGTGGTCGACCCGTCTCTGGTCGAACCCGTAGACCTTGAACCTCAACGAAGGAAAAATAGCTCGGAGAACCGGCTCGAGGCCGTCGCTTTGACTCAAATCCGAATTACTCAACGCCACGAAATGGAAGAAGATGTTTTCGGGGCACGAAGCATGCTTGAGGACGGAGTGGACCGCCGCCACGGTGCCCCTCAGGTACCTGAGATCCAGCGTCATAGCCACCCGGACAAGCCGCGGGTCGCAGGCCGACTCCGAGCTCCCTCGATCCAGAGCGTCGCACGTCTGCCCGTTTCTGTATTCCGGCACCTCGGAGAACTCGCATACCGGCATCTCATCTATGAGAGAGCTCGCGGCAGTAGCCGGGATCGATCTGGAGGCCACGGAGACGCATGTGGACACGGCAAAGGTGACGACCACGAGAAGTAGAAGGCGACCCTGCTGCGACGGCATGGCTGGGGATCGGCCAAAGGAAACAGAAATTAAAGAAAGTTGAGCTTCCTCTCCTTCTTCTACCTGCTCCCTGTCGAAACAGCACACAGAGACAATGGCTAAGGAAGACGATGGTTGCCAGTATATATATATATATATATATAGTGATAGACGCGTAGAAGGAGAGATGAAAGGGTCCAAAAGAGAGGGGAGTGAAAGGTGGAAACGCGTCTCCCTTGAGGAACAAGCACGACCTTACTTCAATAATATCACTTTCCTGGAAGCAGACTTTCCCCATATACGACAAAGCTCGTTTTTTCCTCAATATTCTCGAATTAAACCTACCTTGGAAAAATCACCACTTGCCTTCGGACAATTATTTGCAGTCGTAGTCCTCTTTGAGGGCTTCAATTTTTATTTAATTCAAGTTATGTTAAGCCATGGCATATACACACACGCGACCACGTGCTACAATTCATTTCTCCTTGTGAAGGAACAAGAAGGGGTGGTCCATCATACATAAGGATTCATTTGGTCGGATTAAGGATGTTCGTGGAATCATTGTCTGTCATTATATCGGTCAATTTTATAGGGTTGGCAATGGAAAATAATTGAAGTCTAAAATTGGATAAAAACATTAAATGGATCGGATTTGCTTCATATGAAAATTGGATGGGAGAACTCTTATAATTATATTAAATATTTATTTATTATTAAATTAATAATAATATATAAATATTTAAACAACAAATATAATAAAATTTCTAACTATCCCACATTGCTCAATTAAGTAAAAAATCATTAGAAATAATCTATAAAAGGTTACAAACATTCTTAATATGGTATAATTTATACTAAAAAATTAATAATAAATTATTATATTAAATTTTTGTACAATTGATAAATTTCATATTAAAATTTAATAATAAATTATTATATTAATTTTTTTTGTACAATTAACATTTGTGTAAAAATCAGTAATATTAAATTAGTTGTCTATACATAATATATTGTGAGATAACGTAATACTGATATGTATTTAAAAGTAATTAATTCTTTATTTACGATAATATTATCAACATCTACACTAAACTTGCATATAATATTTATACACTTTCAATTTTAATCCTACACGTTATCTATCACAACGAAGTAAAAAGTGTAGTGTGAGAATTACAAAATTCTTAATATGGTATAATTTATACAAAAAAAATTAATAATAAATTATTATATTAAATTTTTTGTACAATTGACAAATTTCATATTAAAATTTCAAAATTAACAAACAATTGACCCCTTATCTAAAGATGCCTAATAGATAGGGCAAGAAGGAAAGGAATAGCAAAGAGTCACCATAAAGGAAAAGGGTGGGGTGTGAATATTGGGGATAGTGGGAGACACGCTAGTAATGTTGGGATAGTTCAAGTAAAAGAATAAATTATTTACCCTAATTAGGGTTGAGAAAGGGCGGATCCCTACCCGAGTGTCCATTCTCGGTTCGGATCCGCTTTTCCAGTACTAATTTTAAATTTTAAAATTCCGGTTCATTAATTCGAAAAAAATATACAATAAAATATTAGTAATATAAAGTTTCATCGATTTATAATGTATATCTCTTGTGAATTTATACCATAATAAAAAAAATCCAAAATATAAAATAATTTATCATCCACTCCAGTGCATGAGTCACTCCACTGCCCTTCTTCCTCAGTATGGTATTAGCGTGTCCAATGTCACTCCTTCTTGGTCTGCTTTTTCTTTAGCCATTTTGGGTCTTCCATGGCTGGACTCCACTGCTATATTTATCACTGCCCTGCAAGGAAACCACTTCATCCTTTTCCCTTCTACCATCATTTTCTCCTGGTAAGAGCATCTCTTTACTCTAGGGTTTTTCCTACTTCTGGTTCTGCTCCATTTAGTTTGATTGAAGAACCCATCTTCTTCAGCCTTTTCTTATGTTTGCAGGGGATAAAGACAGTTATGGATGACAGTTCCCTGAGGTGAGAATCCTATATATTTCTTTTGTCCATGGCTTAGGATTTTTAGCCTAAGGAGTTTGCCATATCACTGGATAAGCTAAATTTTGGCTTTGGTATGAAGCAATGGTCAATCCCAAGTCCCAGGAGGTGGCTATGCTTCTGATAAAGATGTGACAGTGGATGATGCCATTGCATATGCCAAGGAGGTCAGGCACACCCTGCAACCGGGGAAATATAAGATGTTTATGAAGATCTTGAATGATTTCATGGTTCAAAGGTGGCAACTTTGTCTCCCCTGCAACTTTTTCTTTTGATTTTCCATTTCTTGTTGAACTCTCCAATTCCATTTAAAGTATTTTTTTCTGATGGGGTGTGTAGGACTGACATGGCTGGAGTCGTTGCAAGAGTAAAAGAACTATTCAAGGACCATTCCCATTTGATTCCCAAGTTCAGTGATTTCCTGCCAAAAGAATACCAGGCAACTATATATGATGATGGTGAAGTAATAGACGAGTAGTGAGGGACCTGATTATCACCATGGCACAAATTAAATACTAGGATGAACTATATGTGGGTATCAATATGGACTGCCACCTTCATGGAACTCACCACTTGTTATGCAATCATCTTAGAGTCAAATATGCAATTACTTGGTCATGATTGCAAGGAACTTGGGAGAACTCATCTCCCACTAATCAACATCTTGGGTATTTTTACTCTATAAACAAAAAATTTAGTATAATAACTCAATTCTCAATAATATAAACTAAAATAGGATATTTTTACTGTATACTCAATAATATAAACTCAATTCGAATATTTTTATTATATACTTAGAATAAAATACTCCATATAAACAACTCAAATCTGAAAAATATAAACTCGATTAGGGTATTTTTACGGAATATTATATGCTCGACCATTGTATCAATTCTCATAATATAAACGCGATTCAGGTATTTTTAGTCTATACTCGACCACGGTATAAACCGAGTTTCTACCGTTACCAAAATTATGTTTAAATGTATTATCAAACCGTATTTTTACCGCAATCTTGACCTCATGAACCTCTCCACGGCCTTCAATCCCACGTCATAAAGCACTAACCATTCCATTTTCACACTCTTGCTTGGCCTGTTTCTTCCTTCTTTTTTCTCGTAGTTTTCTCCTAGTAAGCGACTCGTTTTACTCCTGGGTTCCTTCCGATTTCGACGTTCTGCTTCGACTGTCCTTCAAGAACTGATCTTTTACATTTTTCTTATCCTTGCAGGGGATGGGGCGTGGTGATTACGGTTCTTGGAGTCCTAAATCGTAAGCTTCCCAGAAGCTCTCTCTGCTTGATTGTTTTGTTTATGACGATGAAGACCATCCGATTGTTGCTGATTACTCCAATAGAGAGCTGCAGATCTGTTCTGTTTATATTACTTGATTATCAAGATTAGGTTGTGAGTTACTGCTGATTACTTGGTTCCAATGGGTTTTCCAAAGTGGATGAGAGATGTTTAATTAATTATTTCAAGCTCTTAGTCCTTCGCCTCATGAGTTCTGCCAAAATCATGTCATCTTCTTCTGTGAATCTGTGATATTCTCTGGGTTTTTTTTTGTTCTTGGAAGATTTGTTCTCTGGATATTATACTTAACTGATAGGCCACCAATGCCTATAATTGGCTTATTTTGCATCTCTTACTTAATTGGCCATTTTTTACAAGTTAAATTTCATTGATGATTTTCCTCCATAGATCAATGTTCAAGCTTTATCTTATGGAAGAAAGGTATGGTTTGCTCTAAATTTTTTAAATTGAGTTATTTTTTTAGTTTTATATATTTGAATAAAACTGATACTTTTCATTTTATATATTTAAAAATAATTTTTCAAATTATATATATATTGTTAAAATAAAATAGGTGACCTCCATTAAAACTAATATCTATAATTTTGGAATTTAAAGAGTTGTGAATTTTGTTATTTAAATAGTTTTAATACCTTTATATTTTTATATTATTTTTTCTTTATTTTAATTTTAATATATTTTAAATAAAAAATGTATATTATATACTGATATAGTCAAAATATTATAGATAAAAATAACACATTATATATAAATAATAGTTTCTATTTACAATTATAATATATATAATTACTATATAATTAATATTAATTTATTTTTATTGTATCAATAAATCAATTATCTCAAATAATTTTAATATATTAATATAATATAACTATATAATTTTATTTTTATTATATAATACATGTAATATAATTTAATATATATATATATATTATTTAATAAATTATTAAAGTTAATTCAAAAGGTAAACTAATACTTTTCATTTTATATATTTAAAAATAATTATTCAAATTATATATATTTAAAAAACACTCATTTTTAAAAAATTTTGTGATTTACTCAATCATGTTTTAATTCCTATATAAGAATTATTAAAACAATTGTGTTTTAGTTCTATATAAGTTATATTAAAGCCATTTTAAGGAATATTCTTATAATAAAAATAAATTTAAAAAATATTAAAATTTTCATGTACTAATACAATGGTTATGAGGTTTGAAGATTGAAAATATCATATTTTAATATATATATATATATATATTATTTTTTTTGTTTTTATTTATACGACCGTAGAAATTATTTAAAAGTCTAAATATATATTGAAAGTACCACTTTCTCTAATAAAATACAAAATATTATTTTGTGCTCATCATATTCATTCAAAATTCATGATTATATATTTATATATATTTAAAATATTTATTTATTTTAATTAATATTAGCAAAAAAAAAAAAGCCAAACAAAGGCAGCAAACATTCATTGATGGACTTCATACCTCGCTTATTGTCCCACTGCTACGTACTACATATGATGTCCCAAGACACGAACAAAACACGCACATGTTCGTATGCATAACGAAGAAAGCAGCCTAACCGTACATACATATGACCGGAAACCCAACCCTGCACGGACATTTTTCGTGCTCTCTTGATTAGCCATTTCTGCAGACTTGCTGCGGTCCGGTAATTCGCAGGCGCTTGCATGAACCAACGAACATCCTGCACACAAAGTAAGTTCTTTTAAGCTTTTTTTGCTCCACCTAAAAAGATTTGATCAGCATATGAATTACCGGACTTACTCCCATGGAACATCTCCGACCAACATCCAGTCCCCGTCCTTGTCTTGGTACGTCGGAACGTAGTCGGAGCTGTTCAGCAGGTCCCTCAGCTTGTTCTCATTCATGAAGTCTATCATCCCTTGATGATCTTCGTAATTCCCTGAGGTGATGGAGCAGAACATCTTCCCGAGGGCGTGAGAAAGCTCCTCGTAGCTCTTGTACGTCTTCAAGTCGACTTTTCGGAGGTAAGGCGCTCCGTCCATGGATACCTTCACGAGCACCGTGGCCGCACCGTTCAGGGTCGCCTTTCCGGTGGCTGCCTCCTCTTGACCGCCGATGTTCTTGTCGTTATGAGCCATCACGTTCTTTCTGTATGACCGCACCGGTGGCCAGCCCACTACCTGAGCCCTGAGATCCAGTGTAGGCGAACTCACAGCTGTGAGACCGTGAACATGGAACTGCCGGGATCTCGATGATTACTCAGACCCAGATGGAAAATGTACAAGGAAACCGATCATAACTAGCCTCTGAACTGAAACTACTTACTTGGCCGGTGGTTTTGCAGGGTCCGGTTGGATCTTCTCCTTGGAGAAGCTACATGGATCCACAGGCGGAGACTCGTTGGCCTTGAAGTTGAGCTTGAGGTCAACTTCGGCAGTCTCTGAGAATCCTCTCTTGCCGCATGATCTCAAGGCTTCGACAGCTCCACCAGGCAAGCCGAGTGAGAGCTCTGCTCCGACCAGCATGTCAACGGCCACTTTCCGGCTAACTTCCATTGGAAACCCAGAAGCTCTTTGAAGGGAGTTGGTAATGTGTAGTGCTTTTTGGGTATGTACTCTCCTTCCTCCTCCTCCTCCTCCTCTTATGTATTTTTATTCAATGTTGATAGTTAACATTGACCCCATCAAAATTTGGAACTTTTTGAGAGATTACATCATTTCAAAAAAAGATTCTTAAAATGAAAATTAAAGCATGTTAACAAATTCAAGCTGGGTGAAATGAATAGAAATTAAGTTAGAACTATTTAAATGACCAAATTTTATATAAATAAAATCTATTATAGATGATACGTATACCTATAATTATAATACTCATATTGAAACTTTTTAAATTTTATAAACAAACAATATTTTTCTATTTTATTAATAATATGATATTTTAAACAAAATAATTTAAATAAAAAATTTATCAAACTTGATATTACATTAAAGGAAAAAGATATAAAATAAAAAAAATATCTATTTTCACTCTAATGGACCCTTAATCCTTAATATTGGTATTCATATAAGTGTTTATAATTAACCAGCCACAATACTAACATACCCACAAAACTAACATGTTAGATTGGAAGAATCATTATATGCCATTAAAAAAATTGATCAAAATTTATTAAAATAATGAAATATTACAAGTACATAAAATAGAAAAAATTACCCAAAATATGTAATATGTATATCTACCAAAATGGTAGGAAGCCATCTATTATATGTGGTGTGTTCGCCTACAAATGGGAAAGGGAGAAAAGGGTGAATTTGAATATATGTAGGTGGAGATCACCCTCTTCTTGTCTCTTACTCTCTCTTTCTTCCAAGAATCCTTGCATGTGCTATTGAATGAGAATGGGACCAAAATGTTTTTGTAAGATATACATCAATTATTTGTTAAGATCCCACCAGAAAAAAAAAGCCTTTTTTTTCCTTTAGATAAAGTTAGAGACTTTATGTTATTGTATATTCACCTCATCATATGCTTATACAACCATACTTTGTAGGTGTAGATGTGCTATGACTTGATACCATCTCTTGAGTGACTAGGATCCACATGCATGAACCCAAATGCATTAATGCTAGGTTTGCCCACACGGAATCCATTATAGCAGTTGGACATGTCTTGTTTTGCAACTCAAACATGCATAATGCAGTTGCATTGTATGGATCATGATGAGTGAGCCACCAACCTGCTGCTTAAGTCAATGGGATCATGTTCATTGAACAGATTCAGAGTTCGAGACTATGGTAATGGTACGTTGTGTACTATGGCTTTGGCAGGTCACATCTGAGCTCAAAGGGAACATCCCTAGACCCATGTGTGCCCTTGTCCACCACACATCCCCTTCCACTTACCATATATATTATCTTAAATCTAAACTATTTTATGTGAAAATGTCTATAATATAAACTTTGCATATAATTTAATCTTGTAATTATCTAATTTATTGTTAAAATATTATAATAGAGGCTTAGTATATTATTTTATATAATATTTGATATAATTTTATGATTTAACGTAATATTATAATATTATTTATTTTTACTTTTATATTAATTTAATAGTCAGAAAAAAATGTATAGTAAATGAATGCGTTTGAAGCATAATTATAATTTATAATAATATTATAAAATTAATAATATTTTTTCTATTTTATTCGGATTTCTTACTAGTGAAATAATAAAGGTTAGAACAACAAATTCTGAATTTTCGTATTCTGTATTTTCACCATCAGTATTAAGCTCATAATTAAGATTCTGTATCTTAAATCTAAGCTCATAAATTTATTGGGTTGACTTAGTTATAATTATAAGTTTTTATGGTAAATTGATCCATTATATATAATTAAGATTCTAATACATAACTTTATTTCTTTATTATAAAGTATTATATTATTATTTAAGTCATTATGTAATTATTATAACTTTATTTGTGTGGAAAAAAGAATAATTCCTTCAACTTATCGTCCATGGTTTAATGTGGGGGTATTATTTGGTATTTCAACTTTTTGTCGTATATGATTTTGTATTATAGTGTCACAAAAAAAGTTTTTCTAACCACTTTTTTTATATTTTATTTTGTAAAAAATGATATAATAAAAATATAAATTAAAAATTTGTAAAAAAAATTAAGGGCATTCACTCGCCGTGAAATATTATTTATATTTTTAATATATAGTATTTAAATATAAAATTTAATATAAATAAATAATATTTAGAAATATCAAAATTTGATGTTCTATGAACAAAAAAAATCTCATTATTATAGAGTAAGGTTACATATAAATCTATATAAATTATGAAATAATTAAAAAAATATTTATATACAATATGTAATATAATATCACAATTATCTGAAGATTTATTTAGACACTCCCATAATTTTAAAATAAATTTTATTTTATTTAATATTTGATAATATTCTTTTACACATTTGTAAATTTAAATATCTTTCTATTATATTAATTATAAATCGGATTATAAATGGTATTTTTTGCCTTATTTGGTTACTCGTAAATTATAAAATATTTATTTTATGTCAATTTAAAAATTAATTAATAGGTGATAAAACTCTAAAATAGTATATGCATAATACTTTTTTTTTATTTTTTTTCAATTTATAATTATATTCAGGTTTAGGATGCACTTCTTTTTTATTGAATTTTTGTGATAATTAATTAATTGAATATAATTTTGAAGTATATTACAATTTTTTAAGATTTGAATAATTAAATTAATTAAAAATATATACTTTTTAAATACATATCAAATAAATAACTTATATGACATAATATCAATAAATGGAATCTTGTATGGATTTAAAAGGAAAAAAAAACATATATAGTGAAGATGAATGAAGGGGGTGGTGGAGGATGACTGTGGGGTCCTCCTGGGCTGCTATAAATGAAATACAAGGACAGAATCTTGGAGGGTTCACTAGTAAATATTCCAAATGAAGGAGGAAGACCAGGCAGTCGGCATATTCTTCTCATTTCATGGATATTATGTGTCGCTGTAAAATTGAGAATTTGTACATAAATAATTATAATATAGTGTATAAGGTTTTTGAAGAAAGTTGTACACAATAATTAATTTTTTATCAATAAAAAATGTGCTAATTTATAATATTTAAACCGTTTATGTCCTAATTATATAATTAACTCATATATATATATATATATTAGATGATAAGGGTTGATACTGTTAATATCCATACAAATTATATTTAAAAAATAAATTAAGTTGTGTGAAATTTATAATATTTTATTTAACTTAAATTATATATATTTATAAAAACAAATTATATATTATTTTACTAAGTAAATTTTATATATAATTGATATTTTATATAATTAATTAAACATATTATAGAGATATATTTAGCATCCTCTATATTAATATAATTATAATAACAAATTATATAATACCATAATTTTGTCCCTCTAAATTAGCTGTCATTCCTCCATATTTGGGAGTATAAGAAAAACACATAATATTTTTTAAATTATATTATTTTTTTATCTATATTTATGGTATTATATAATTTTTATTTAGAAGTGAAATTTAAGAATTTGATTGAAATGTGTTGAATTAATTAAATATATACTTGATAAATATGTGAAAAATAAGAAATATTTATATTAGAAAATAAAGTAAGCTAATAACAAAAAAAGTTATTAAAATGTATTTAAAGTAGAGAAAATGTATTTTTATTTAGTTTTTTTACTAATAAAATATCATTTTATTAATTTATCAAATAGGCTATAATATTTGTAAAATAAAAAGATAAAAATTAAAAAATTCTCTTATTACCAATAATATATCTAATATTATAAGATAAATTAGTATTTAAATTACTTGAAACTTATATCTAATATTATAAGATAGATTAGTATTCAAATTACTTGAAACTTAATTTTTAACGTATAAAACATTTTAATACGTTTATACCGTAGTTGTACTTTTATTTAGTTTAATTTAGGTAAAAATAACATAAGTAATATAAATGAATTGATTAGAAGTTGGGTATAAAAATGGATTAATTATAAATAATATAAAAATAATACAAAACTATATTGCATATTTTAGGGTTTCTCTCATGTCATGCATTACACCGACATTATTTGACCACGTGGTGCTTGAAATGCACTGGCTCACCATGGTTGTGTGGTAGATAGTGGGTAGATGTGGCTCAAGCCATCACCAACTATTATGAGAGTACAAGGTTCCCACAATCTCCGACATCTCCAGACGTGTGCAGAGGGAGTGCTGTGATGGGTTCTGGCCGCCACAGCCACTCGTACCCCGGGGCGTTGGTAAGGCTGGTGGGACCCACCCCCATTTGTACAATTAATCAACTAACTTTAAAAACATTGTAATTTTATACTAAAATATCGTGTTTTTATAAGTTTTTAGAGTTATAATATTTAAAATTTTTAATTGAATATATTTTTATTTTTTAGTTCAATAAATTTTCCCATATATATATGGGAAAATGTATAATTTGTTTGAGTATAAAATTAAGATATATAACTTGTATGGGTTGTATTTCAACATAAGATGGAAAAAATAAATATAAATATTTATTTCATAACATATAAATTATTATTATTATTAGAGCTATATATATATATATTTAATAAATATAATTTTAAAAATGGTTTACGAGTCGCATTTCTAATTTTAATTCCGTATGGGTTGAAATCAATAAGTAGGATATTGTAGATAAATAAATTATTAGATTTATATATATTTAATAGTTATTCATGGTAATTAATAAAATATTTATAATATTATAAATTAACAATATTTTTATATTTTTAAAAATAGTTTATTATCGACTAAGTTTTTTTATTATAGATACCAAATTAGATATTGACAAAAAATTTAATAAAATAAATAAATAAATAAATATTATGGGTATATAAATATAAATTATATACTTTAATAGAATATAAACATAATATATTATTATATTAATATTTTTTTAATAAAACGATTCTGGTTTTCATTCCCTCCCTAATTTTTTTTAGTGGGTCTATTTAGCGAGAAGATTTGGTATTTTGACTTTTCTACATTGCAATTAGCATTTGACTTGGGACTCGATATAAAATGGGGAGGCATCTTTAGGGCTTTGGGTGGAGGGTAGGAGTAGGATGGGGCCATCCGGCCTTCTCCTTCTCCCATGGGTCAGCCGAGGAGGGCTACCGAGCCTTTCCTCTCCTGCCTGAAACCCATTTGGTGGAGCCCGATGCCCTTACCCAGTAGCCCCCTCCTTCCCTTCAATTATGTATAGACTACAGACTATACATAATAATGCAAATGCACCTGCATCGCCCCTTGTAATCGCTCAGACATCACAAAAGGATGACCTACTGGATTTATTTACAGTATCAGCAATCATCCATTATTGATCCACCTAACTAATCATCAAGCTTCATTTTACCTCTTCAGAAGCTTGTTTGATCGGAGAAGATGATAGTCTTCCTCATTCATTCCATGTTACCTTGTATGTAGCAATTTGACCATGCTTCTGAATGCCTTCCTTCTTGCAGAACCAATGTCAATGTAGAAGATCACTTGAAAGATAGTTCCCAAGTGATTTCCTTCCCAACAGACCTCCTCAAAAGTGATGAGTGATGATCATGGCGGTGGTGTCCATCTGTCAACTTCTCCTGTCCTGTCCCTAGAAAGTTAGGGCATACTTGCCTCAAAGCTGCTGCCTTTTCTGCAGACACCCATCTCTTTCCTTAGTTTAGTTATCTATAAAGGAAACACTCCAACCCTGCAAACCATCATAACTTCATCTTCTCCTTCTTCCATCTCTATATAGCAATCTGTTTCTGCAACTCAAACTATTGGTATGTATGTTATAGACAAGGATAAGTTCCACCATAAGATAAGATGGCTGAGAATCATCCATTTTTTCTGAGTATGATGTGAACAACATGTGGAGGAAAGTCTATAATGCTCAGAGAGCCAATTCCTCTCAGTTGGCATTGTACACGGGTAGAGTTTGATCATTACAACCTCATTTGAAGCTTGCTTGAACTACTAACTTATATCCCCCAAGGCAAATGATAGGAGAGAAAAGGTATTTACTGATACATCAAGAAGCTATCTCTTGGTGATATCATCCTTCTTCACCGTGAAGTCCCAGAGGTCTCCATACTTCTCGTTGAAATCCCATATATCCATGGTGTTGTAGTCAGATATGAGCTTGTCTCTGGCTCCTCTCTCCATGTTGTATATCTGTGGCTCAAAGTTATGGGGCTGGTCGGGTTTATCCATCTCGATTATGCAGAATACCACCGTGAACAAAGCTGCTCCGATGAACAAGTACTCCGTCTGAAAGCAAACAGCAACGCATTAATCATCTTTACACTCGTCATAGTTTGATTCAGGCAGTAAGTAATGTACACTTACTGGAGCATTGAAGTACATGGCAATGGCGACTGATGGAAGGAAGAGCCATGAAATAAGACCTGCAGCAGGAATTGGACTGTCACTCAGCTCGTGAAGGAGGAAAGCTTAGCACTTTGAAAATCTTACCTTGAAAACCTGTGGGCGCCCCCACTGCCTTAATATCATCTGCAATGGCTCCCCAGAAAGTTCCTGAGTCGAAGGCACCGGTTAGCTAGGATCAAGGAATGAGCTTTACAGAGACCCACAAATTCATTGTGTTTTTTTTTCTGCAACCACTTACCTTTCTTCTCTCCTTCGAAGTACGTGTGGTGATCATCGT
Source organism: Trapa incisa (assembly GCA_030064435.1). Taxonomy (NCBI): domain Eukaryota; kingdom Viridiplantae; phylum Streptophyta; class Magnoliopsida; order Myrtales; family Lythraceae; genus Trapa; species Trapa incisa. The sequence continues at coordinate 566,395 of CM057768.1, read as the reverse complement.
ACTTTCCATAGTTGAAATCATCCTGCAATTTCCATATCCCATCAAACAAACAAAAAAACACACAAAAAAGCAACAGTTATCATTCATCCATAGAACATAGACTTACTGGGTGCACACTGTTGGTGGCCCAACGATCTTTCGGGTCCTCGTTGAGGTCAGGCTCGATTTCAGACAATCCCATTTTCAATCGGGTCGAGTCATTCCTTCGACTTCTGCTGCTGCTCAAGATTTCTGTGTACAGTTTGAAAGAAACCCGTGATCCGAATGCGGGGCTTAGCGTCTCTGACCTGACATCAGAGGATTTGGAAGTAGAGGCAGAGCAGAGCTTTGGGACGGAGCTTGCAGAGAGAACAGAGGCAGCCATTTTCATTTTTGCTTCACTTTATCCTCTTCACCCGACCAAGCAATGGATGAGCTTAAAAGTACCCGCCTTGTCCAGTAATGTTCAGGGAAGGCACCGTCAGTTACTTTATTCCGATGAATGTCCAACCATAACAAGCCACGTGTTCATCCTTGACACCTTCGCTTCACCAAGGCACTTAGCTTTCAGTTGTTTCTATGCTTTCACTGCTATGGTGGATCCATTCTGACTACCATTATTTTCTATTGAGCTATCCTTCTCACCTTGGATCCAACTTGAATTAAACTAGATATCAAATGCACCCATTAAGATGAAATTAATAATATTAACTTCAAAAATAAAGCTCAATGTATGGCTCAACCTTAAACAAACTTGTGCATATAAATATGGTACATGACTGATCTCCCATGCCTAAAATCCTATACAAAATGATCTCAAGGCACGTTCATTACTTGGATTGACTGTAACATGTCTGATACTGCAATCACAAGGTCGCCTGACTTGATCATACCTCGGGCCTTGAGGAGGGAGAAGGTCTTGTTCAGGTTACTCTCCATGTCGTCGGAGAAGCTCAGGCGGAATGGTATCAGGCCCCATTGAAGGTTAAGGCGCCTCCTTACAGAAGGAGTGGTGCTGAAGGCGAAGATTGGGCAGTCGGGCCGGCATCGAGAAAGGAGAGATGCCATATGACCTGATTTCGTGTAGACAAAAAGCGCATCCACTCCCAGGTTGTTGGCTGCAGGGTTCGGGATCACGGGACCAACCAAGAAACATGATTAATAAAGCACATGTTGAGAACATAACATACCCTTACTACAGGCAGAAGGTGTCAAATAATAGCACTAAAGAAACTGAGTTGATCTTTGCTCTGTCTATGCATCTCTAATCATGTTGGAGAGGTTGAAAAGGTTTTCTTTGTTATTTCTTGAAATAAAAGTGAAAAAGAAAGACTATATCAAATTGACTAAACTAGCTCTCATGATGCTCGATAAGGCAAAGATCTGAAAATTTGATGGGAAAACGATGTTGAGGGCAAAAACGTATCAGAAGAATCAAACAATAGGAAATCTAATACCATATCCGAGATTAGTTTCTTAAAGCAACAGAGAAAGGGATTATGCTTTACCCATTTTTGCGGCCGATACGCAAATTTCCTCTTTAATGTTGTCTGCGAAAGAATATCCTACTGGCGGGAGGATCATAGCCTCGTGTCGTTTTTCCTCCCTCCACCACTTCTCAATCCTGAGACTGACACTCCTCAACACTGTCAGTGCTTTCTCTGGGTACTGACCCATTGCGGACTCACCAGAGAGCATCAGAGCATCCGCCCTCTGCCTTACGGCTTCGGAAACATCAGCCACTTCGGCTCTTGTGGGAGTTGGATACTCGATCATGGATTCTAGCAGCTGAGAGGCAACAATTACAGGCTTGTTCAGCTGCCTGCACACCCGAACGATCTTCTGCTGCGCGGATGGGACCTGTTCGAGGGGAATCTGAGCACCAAGATCTCCTCGTGCAACCATCGCTCCATCCGAGGCTTGAACAATCTCTTCCAAGTTCTTCAACGAGTCGATGCTCTCTATCTTTGCTATCAGGGAAATACCTCTGCACCATCAAATTACAATATGAATCTGCAGGAGGCGTGTCAGAACACAATTATTTCAAAAAATTGGAGTTGGTATCACCGTTCCTACCCATCAGGAGATCGGGCTGCAATGTAGCTTTTCAGGTGATTTATAACTTCAGCAGACTTAACAAAAGATATGGCAATGAAATCAACCTTCTCAGCAATGCCAAAATCTATGTCCAACCAGTCCTGAACACATCAATGAAGCATAAATCATTTGTCAACCACTTGTACGACAAAGATAGTAACGATAAATACAATCAACTATCAACAAACTGAGAAGATACAAAGAAAAACTGCCGCTAGACCTTTGAAGAAATTGTAGGGAGCATGGCATTTCGTTCTCGGACAAGACTCGCATTCCTCCAGAACGTCAAGTTTGCCCGCGGAAGCAACAGTCCCGGGTCTGTACAGAGGCATTTAACATCTGGACCAATCTTCTCGATGACTTCAAACCTCACCATCCCACCATCTACAAGAAGCTCATCCCCGACCTTCACATCTGTGATACAATAAAAGTTCCCACATAACAAACACAAAATTTAACACCAAAATCAGCAAGTAGGATCTTAAACATACACGCAAACACCGAATTATTTTGAAAATCTTCCACCTTCAGCGAAGCCATCATAGTTCACATGGATGGTACGTTTAGGGAGAGTTGAGTTGAAAGCTCTTACACTAAAGGTCCACACCTCGCCATCCTGCACGGAACAAGCTGCACTCTTGGGCATTACAAATTTCAGTTCAGTGCCCTAAACCGGGCATCATGGTACCAATTTTGAGCAGCGGATCATTAACACGGTGACTCGTGTAAACTCAATGGAACCAAATAAGCAAGTCATAGCCAACTACTTTTTAAGAAAGGCTAGCAGCCAAGTGCTGCTCCATGACTGTCTTTTCAATCATAATTTGTCAATGACAACCTCCTATTCCTATTTCAGGCATTACAAGCATTTGATTTCTCTTCATCAGCATTATACTGATCCCAATTTAAACAGGTAAATTGCCCATTAGTCCATCAGCTCTGTCCAGGAGTAATCCCCCCAGCTAGAAGGCATTCAAACAACTTAGTTAGCAGTCCGACATCAATGAGAGTTAAAACTAAGCTAGAAGAGCAAATCAATCGAGAACTGATCAAAACCAAAAAAAAATTCAGCAGATTTTGAGTGGAAAGGGATAAACTTTACTTCTGCTTTAGCAGATGGGGCACCGCCGAGGTCGCCCATGTGAATCTCGCTCCCCTCAGTGTCCATCATGATAGCCACGGCATAGCCCTTCTCCTCGTTCAGCTTCCTGACCCTATCGATGACGCGCTTGTGCCACTCGTGAGTACCATGGCACATGTTTATCCTGGCAACGTTCATCCCCCCGACGGCCAGCGCCTCCAGCTGCTCCGACCCACAGGTAGCAGGCCCAATGGTGCACACTAGCTTCGTCCGCCTCGTGCTCCGGAAGCCATTCTCCTTCAGTTCCACCTCCGTGACCGCATCAACCTCGATGGAAGCCGTAGAAGCAGCGTCGGACACAGTCAACGTGGCTCTGGCGTATCCGGTTCCGTTGTCGGAGACGATGACGTGGTGTGCGGAAGAGTCAGAGTCGGAGGTAGACGCTCTGATGGAGAAGACGGCGCCGCTGGGACAGCTGGAAGAGGTCGGCACGCGGCGTGGGTTGCCATAGAGACAGCGCTTGAGGGCGGGGGAGAGGGAAGGGAAGTTGAGGTGAGGGGAGCGAGATACCAAAGGGATGGACTGGGCCATGTTAACGGCGGCGGCGGCAGAGCGACGTGGAACCGGCTCACGATTGCGGCAGATATCGCAAAGAAAAGAGACGAGTAAACCTACATTTTAGTCCCTAAATTTTAATAGAATCAACATTCAGTCCCTATATTTAAAAACCAACACAATTACCCAAATATTGAAGAATTTGCCAATAATTTAAACTTATTTCGTCAAAACATATTTTATATAATATGGAAATTAATTTATTTTTACTATATAAAATTTAGAATTTTATTTTTAAAAATATTCAGTATAATGTAGATTATAGTATTTAATATATGTATAATTACTATTAAATATATAATTGTTATTTATTTTTATTTTTTCTTTAAAAATGTATTGATTATTTTGTCCATAATAAAATGCACAATTAAATTATGATACGAAGTTAACATAATTTAAATTGTGAAAATAAATAAATGTAATAATACTAAAGAGAAAATTAAATTATTAAATAAAAAATGAAATAACAAAAAATGGTAAAAAGGTAGTCGGTAGATAAATTTTCAAATTTTCTTATATAACAAGTGAAATAATGAATTTATTAATGCAATTTTAGTGTTTTATTATTATTATAGTTTTATTCACCAAAATTTTGACAAAATATAATAAAATAAATAAATACATTTTTTTTAATTTAAATGTTTCTTATATTATATTATATCTTATAAATTAATATTTAACTAAGTAATCTCAATTTCAAAATAAGTAAAATTGATGAAATTTGATGAGGTTTCTAAACAATAGGGACTATAGTATTATTTTATAAAAAAGAGGGATTAAATGGTAAAGGGAAGGGGGCAATGGACAAATGACTTATTAAAAAAAAGAAAAAGAAATCTTTTTTTGTTCTTTCTTTCCCACAACCTCTTCATGTATTTTTACTTCACCAAGCTATTATCCTTTTTCCAACCCATGAGATGCAGCAGATCTTGATCTATCCAATGGAGCATAGGATATAAGATCAAGGCTCCTTGAAGCCCACATAAGTTTCTTAGTCAGCTGAACATCACCATGTAACTTTTGAATCAAAGAGACACATACTCTGAAGTAAACCTGCAGATGGCATTCAAACCTCATGAATCTTGCCTGTGCTTGCTGTAAGTTCCTATACAATAAGATGCCAGTTTCCAAGCAATGGCAATTTGCAAACCAAGAAACCATAGTTGAATCCTCCTCTCCTCCAGTGTAATATAATATTTGTCAGTTCAGTCATCCTCACATGTATTGGCTATGTCTACTGCAGAAGACACCAAGTGCTTAGATTCACATTATCAAGCATCTACAACCTCGTCCCTCTTGTGGGCCTTCGAACCACCGGTCCCACTGTGGATTAAGAGGGCCGAGCGTCCTGCAGAGAGAGCTTGCATTTCAGAATTGCTTCCCGGGATCGGCCAGAGTAAAGATTAAGAAAACACGGAGTCTCAAAAGGGGATTATTACACTGAGAGTAGAGGGTCTGATTTTGTTTCAACAATATTGAGCATCCTGTTCAGGCAGAATATGAGTTGATCATAACATTAGAAGTAGGAAATTTCAGGGTCTAATGAACATGGACAGCTATTAGTTCTTACTCTTTACACGATATTGAGGCCGCATCCATCTTCTCTAGCTGATCCAACTCCTCCTGCAGATAACACGACTCAATAGGTTATCATGTACTGATGAAAAGCAGGAAGTTAGAATTTATTTCTAGCATTGAAGCACATGGAAATACATTCGGCTGTCATCAGGAGGTCATCGGATCACAAATACTAAATCCTTAAATGCAATAACACAAAAATTTGAAAATTGGAGGCAAAAGTAATTTATCATTTAGGAAAATGCCTTTCCACCCTTAAGTTTTTACATTGTATGTACAATGGGATTGAGAGCCTTTCAAAGATGGTTTAAACCATAAAACAATGATAAGTTTGGAGAGAATCGGGTTCTAGAAACACAAAGATAGACCAGATCATCTTCCGCATTCAGATTTAAGTATAGAAATATTGTTGTACTTACCACCGCATTAAATGTTCTGAAAGAACAATAACAGACTTAAAGTGACATCCTTCTATTATTTCTATTAATATCAAAGCAACAACAAAAAAACTGTCAAACCAACAACAAAAATACTCAAGGCTCGACTTGAGTATTTTTCCTCCATAATCGTGCAGATCACGAACCACACGAACCGGATTTTCAAGTATTGCGTACCCATAAATATTAAGTACATCAAACTTAAAAGTCATAAGACTGATTCAGGCATAAGTGATCATTGACTCATCAAGAGCATCTTTCACTTTTGTAGCCACAGATACCCAATAATTTCATGTGATCGAATATCCAATAAGTCAAGACTCTCTATTGCTCATAGCATCAACCATGAAGATTAAACACACTTCAAGACAGTCCTTCCCCAATTGCATTGAAAAAAAAGTGCAGGCTAATCGTCGTCTAAGCTTTAAGCTCAACATCAACCAAAGCAAAGCTCGGGACTTGATCAAGTAAATGCATCGCTAAACAAAATTTACCTGCAGTGATCGGGCTTCTTGCTCGAGCCGCTTCAGCTCCGCCTGCACACGATGCTTCCCGCGAGTGTCCGTCGTTCCCATCGACTGCAGCCTCGCCAACGGCGCGGTTCCAGAGTTCACGATGGCTACCGTTTCCATCACAGAGAAAGACAGCCTCAAAAGGCCCAATTCGTCAGACAGTAAGAAATGGGAGAAAATCGACTATGGGGGTGGATTTCAGGCAGAATCCTCCGTCGCCAAAAGCCAGAATTTTGAGGAGTGCCCAGAATTCACCATTAACACTCGGAACCGAAAAGGCATCAACTTTAAATCCCAAGAGAGAGATCTGTAATTTGTACGAGCGATGGTAAAGGTTACATAGCAACAACTGGAAAACTCTGGAGGAAATGAAAAAAGGGAAAACGAAAGGTAAAAGGCTGCCTTTCCCCTTTTTCCCGGGGGCAGGTGTTGAACCAAAAAGCTCATACGGATTTTCTTCCAACATCTTTATGGTTTGGACTCTTTCCCCTTATTTTTGTCCCGTTCATGGAAAATTTTCCCACCCTCACCCACTAGATTAATGGTCAAAAATATAAAATTTAATATGATATAAATATTATATACTAAATAACTAACAATATTTTGTTGAATAATGGAAGACCAGGGATAAGTCATCTTCTATTGACTAATGAAGCACAATCGGCTACTTTGACTTCCAAGTCTTGCAATGCAAAGTTGATGGGAAAACGCGTAAATTTGTCATAGAAAAAAGATGATGGATTTAAATGTTAATTTTTGTCATCTTTAATCAATATTTTCATTAAAAAAATATTTTAAATACACAAATATTCATTGGAGTATGATGTGGGATCAAAGTGGTAGTAAGGCATTCTATATATTGACCATGGTGATGATAGTGGTGATGAAAAACACCACAAAGCACAACTTCCCAAGACATGTTCCTCTTTTTTGGGTTTAAACATGCATCGATTTTGATGTTTTCCATAATGTTTACAGCTGTCTCAACTGTTAGTTTACTATATTCATATATATTATATATGTATATAAGTGGTTATTCCAGTAAGTAGCAAAGATTCCTATTTTGACTTTTTGTTACTTTTGGCCGTCTCATGTCACTTGTTAATCCGTTTGAGTGGACCACAAAAAGCATCAAAATTCAAAGATGGTGGAAGCTTCCTCATTGTCATAGATCCATATGTTGGCATAGACATGGAAATGTTAATTTTAAATATATATAAAAGGTATATATATAATATTAAAATAATTTTAAATAATTAAGAATATAATATTAAATTAAATAAATTAGAAAATTATTAGATAGTTTATATTATATAAAATTTATAAATGGTAAATAGCGTAATTTTTTTAATTTTATAAATTAAAATAATTTTTCTATTTTATCTAATTTTTACAAACTTTTACCTTATATTATAATGAATTATTTTGCTCACTTTTTTTTATATATTACAAAAATCTGTGTTCGTGGTTTGTTATTAATTTATGGTAATTATTCTCATAATCTCAAACTACAATAATTTTAATAAACTCTCTAAATTTATTGATGATAAATTTAAAAATTAAATATAAAAAATATATGCATTAACATTAATAATTAAGAATATAATTATTTTGGTTATAATTGTCTATTCTACCTTATCACTCTCAAAGATTTTTTTTTTGCTAAAAATGTACTATTTAATTAATTTAATATAAATATAATAAAAATATTAAAATAAAATAATTATTTTATTCTTAATAATATATATAATATTATTATTTATAGCATTTTTTTTCGTAAAAATATGTTAATTAATCTACACAGTAATTATTTAATAGTTTAATTAGTAACATTCTAAAAACTTAATGTAACGTAGAAATTAATCGATATAATAAAAATAATAAATAAAACTTCTAGTTATTAGTATAGTAAATAATGTGTGCAAAAATAAGATTCAATTATAATTTTTACTACAAATTTTAATACTTATAATACGGTTTATATTTCGACTTTACAATAAAATTAGGAGTTAATAAGTGGGAGAGCTTAATATTCATTACTAACTATAATTTTTATTTAAATACGAGTGGGGTCTAAAATTTATTAAAAAAATTGTAAAATGTTAAAAATAAAAATTACTAATCTATTCATTTTTAAATCTATTACCTATTTAAAAATATATGTGAAACATTAATTTATTTATAAATTATTAATAATATATTATATATTAAAACAAACAAATTTAATAAAAAATTTTAATTTAGAATAACACGTTACATTCCTATAGAAAAATTCCTAAAAATATTTTATTAAAAATTAATAGAGTTTTATTTTTATTTAAAAATATTTTTAATCAACTCTAATACTAATAAAAAAAATCATTTTTTTAATCGACTCATAATCAACTCTAATACTAATAAAAAAATCATTTATTTTTTTTATTTTATAGTTTTCCGGTAATACCGGAGCTTGTCGACTGTTACCCCATTGATTTGTTTATTACTAAATTTGAAGCTCCATGCCCACAATTCAACCAGCAGCATGGTTTCTCTCCATATATGCACAGCTAAGAATGAGCTATGCTCAACTCACCATTCCCTCTCCCCCCGTCTCTCTCTCTCTCTTTCTGTCCATCTTATATTAGGTTATAATTAGACCAGAATGGGTACATTTCTGCTTGTGAGGTACATATGAGCTCCATGGAATATGATGGAGATATATGACTAAGCTTAATATTATGTGATATATGCATGCAGCTGAGGCAGGTGATGGTGAGCCTGGGGGAGAAGCTGACAGATGAGGAAGTGGAGCAGATGATCAAGGAGGCGGACATGGACGGAGACGGCCGAGTGAACTACGACGACTTCTTCAAGCTCATGACCACTGCAGGCTGATCCTACCTGCAATATATATATATATATATATATATATATTACTGAGCATTTTTTTCAGTTCATTGCTCTGCATTCTCCCATTAAATTTTATAATATATTATTTTGTTATTATCTAATTTTGAGAGTTACTTAAATACTTTTTTAATTTATTTTAGATTAAATATATATTTCTTATTTATTATCACTCAAATTAAATTAGTGTGTAATATTCACTATATATATATATATATATATATATTAGCCTTAGCCATCCAAACGGGCAATTAAATTATTTGGAGTTGATGCCAATCCACAATAAAGAGTTAGGATGTGATATCCAAAATTCCATTCAACATCTTAATTATATTATAAAAAATAATCATATTAAAATTTCAAATATATAAAATATTTTAACATTTTCATCTAAATAATTATTTATAATATAAATTTTCTATTTAAAAAAATAACAAATAATAATAATATCTCAATTATTTTATTATAAATATTAATATTTATTTTATTATACGTTCAAATTTAATATTTTGAATAATTGATTTAATCGAAATCGACGGTAGAATAGGAATCCAATAATTAAATCCGGATCTTGGGTCGGTTTCGGGTACGGATTACGGATCCGAACCATTCCTGCCGCCTATCTCAAGAATTCTGCGAAAACCAGAATCTGAAAGTCAGAAAAGTGACTGGAAAAACAAAGAAAGAAGGCATCCGTTTTTATGCTGTTGCCATGTATGACGGCAGGCAAGCTTCCCCCTGTGGGCGCCTCCTCTCGTCAGGCCGTTTTCAGTCTCCTCAGGCACGCGTTGTGGAAAATTTATGGGTGAAATCTTGAATTGTTGCTGGTGTAGGCCAAGGATAAGCTAGAGGATTCGATGGTGGCTGACAATGAATCGGGTGAGAGCTTGCGGAGTAATGATCGTACAAGTTCTGGGATGTTCCTTTCAAAAGCTCAGGTGTGCACATTGCTGCTTCTGGCAGTCTGCAGTCCACGAATTCTCGACTTGACTGTGAACTTGTGAGGATTATAAGCTGCAAATTGCTGTCTATGACATGTTTGTGAAAATGCGTATGTGGTTGTGCAATGTTGTCTGAGGACTGAAATGGTTACACTGTGTGTCTTTGAAGGATGGAATTGTTGCTGATATTGAGGATAGGATTGCTTCATGGACGTTTCTTCCACCAGGCAAGATCCTTTCTTTGGCTTCTAATGGCAATCTAGCCACACTTTCTTATTGCTCCAAGAATTGCAAATGCTCTTATTTTCGATGCTATGATCAGAAAATGGAGAGGCAATCCAAATCCTGAGATATGAACTCGGCCAAAAGTACGAACCCCATTTTAACTACTTCGAAGACGAGGTCAATCAAGAGCTTGGAGGCCACCGAGTGGCTACCGTGCTGATGTACTTGTCTGATGTCAAGAAGGGAGGGGAGACTGTCTTCACCGATTCAGAGGTCAGCCTTCTATGGCTAATGCAGTTTGTTATACTGTTTTCTTGCTATACCATACCAATCTCTTCTTGCAATGCTTGCTAGCTGCTTGCCATGGAGGGTTCAATACACAACCTTCTGCCCTTAATGCTGAGATTAAACTTCATACTTACAAGGGCTCTACTGGGTCATTGCTAATGGCTTCCTTGTCTATTGCTTCAAACCAGTAGTACTAAGTGTAATGCTACAGACAAAATCAGGTCCAATTTAGAAGGTCAACCAAGATTGGCAGAGAGATCTACCTTGCACCACTTGTCTGACACCTTCTTATCAGAAGAATATCTCAAAAGACAGCTGTGGTTTTTGGAACTGCAGAAACTAAGTGCTTGGAACTGCTGATTTGAAGTAACATTGGGATTGGTGGGCTGGGTCAGAAGATAATGATCTTTCGTGGGGCAATCAGTTAGTTCTCCATCCCTTCAGTCACTGTGGAGTGGTCTATGGAGATATTGGAAACATGATGGTCTGAGCTTACAATGGTGATGAATATAAGTGGGAGATAAAGTCATGTGAACAGAAGAAGTGACTCCACTCATTGTCTGCATTGACCAATTCCCCTGTTTGTGGACATATCACCAAAAGCATTAGCCATCCTCGGCCCCAACAAACTGCAAGTAGCATACCATACCCCTCTTGTTCATGTATCACAGTACACTCCCAGTTGCAGACTTTCTGCCCATGATCCAAAGCTTACCGTGCATATTCCAAGGCAAAGATAAGCAGTTGGGACGTTGCAGATTCCGCACTTGTCTTTGATCTGTCTTGTTGCTCCTTGTTTATTCATCAAACTGCTTCAAATTGCATTACTTTAGTCTCCAAAAACTGCACATGAAGCCAATGGATATTCCATAAGTTGACTCCCATTAATTTAAATGGTAAATGGTATCAATTTCTTTGTAATAAATGATAAAAAAACTTTACTAATATTCACCTAACCATTGTTGATCAACCCGTAGAAAAATGCTGGTGATGCAAGCTGGTCCAAAAGCCTCGAGTTTACAGCAAAGATCAGATCTTCCCCATATAAGCATTCCATCAAACACCATCAAGAAAAGCGTCACTAATGACGCTTAATGGCCGCAGAAAAGTCCACTGTCATCCCTCTCATCAGCACATACATGCACCTTTCATCATCTCCCATATTTAAATCGCACGATTTCAACCGGACCTTCTGAATACTGTGTATCATGCACCGCTCTCCTTTCCTTGAGACATGAAGTGAGTCAATCATCCATTCATCCATCCATCTCCCTCCTGCTCCCTGCTCTTCGAATATCCGGTATGAACATCCTGTGCGAGTAGATAATCGATCTAGAGATGATGGAGAAAGAAAGGCGCGAAAAGGGAGATGCCGCCACGGTGGATGCGAGGGACAAGACGAAGCCTGGAAGAAGTCCGCTAAGGTCGATGTTGATGCACGCTGATGGCGTCGACAAGTGCCTGATGGCTCTCGGACTCGTCGGTGCTGTCGGCGACGGACTATCGACGCCTGTTGTGCTGTACGTGAGCAGCCGCCTCATGAACAACATCGGCGATTCACCGTCTTTGGACTCCAATGCTTTCCTCCAAAACATCAATAAGGTAAGTACTGGTTCCTCCCTACCTACTAATATTGTCTCCTTCTCCACCCGAACTCGAATCCGAACCCGGATCGGATCGGATCGAATCGGGTAAAATTGGCATATCTAGAGTGAATTGTGACTTGGACTAATAAACTGATACAGAATTCGCTCATCTTGCTGTACGTGGCAATCGGATTGCTAGTGGTAGCTTTTCTTGGTGAGTACACACTGCCTACTGTCTATATTTTAAATATATTTAGGATTTTAGTTTTATTTTTTGAAGAAAATTTTGTAGCAAATCATTGTTCGTTCTATATGGTCGGTTCATGCATGACGATTGATTGATCTCAGAGGGGTATTGCTGGACGAGGACGGCGGAGAGGCAAGCTGCGAGGATGAGAGGAAGCTACTTGCAGGCGGTGCTGAGGCAAGACGTGAGCTACTTCGACTTGCATGTGACCAGCACCTCCGACGTCATCACCGGCGTCTCCACCGACAGCCTTGCCATCCAAGACGTCCTCGGCGAAAAGGTTACCCCTCTCAACCTCTAACTATTACCATGACTTATATAGAGGCTACGTCAAGATGAATTACAACTGTTGAGAGTATCCCACGTTCAGAGTATGATCATATTATCAGAATTCTGACAACAATAATTGTTTATTTCATCATTCCAACAGCTACCGCACTTCCTGATGAATATCTCCCACTTCATCGGGACCTATGGAGTCGCCTTCGTCCTCCTATGGAGGCTAGCAGTGGTCGGCTTCCCCTTCGCCTTGCTGCTCATAATACCTGGAATGGTATACGGCCGAACCCTAATGGGGATAGCAAGAAAGATCAGAGAAGAGTACAACACAGCCGGCACCGTCGCCGAGCAAGCCGTCTCTTCTATCAGAACCGTCTACGCTTTCGTCGGGGAGGCCAAGACGATGTCCGAGTTCTCATCAGCCCTACAAGGTTCTGTCAGGTTGGGCATCAAACAAGGCTTGGCAAAAGGGTTGGCGATAGGGAGCAATGGTATCACTTACGCCATATGGGCATTCATGGCTTATTATGGTAGCAGGATGGTCATGTACCATGGAGCTCAAGGAGGGACGGTTTTCGTCGTCGGAAGTGCCATCACGTTCGGCGGAGTGTAAGTTGTTAAACTGCATCTTTAAGCCTTTGATATGATTCATGGCCGTCTTCAACATCGATGGTTTGCATGGACAGGGCATTAGGATCAGCTCTATCTGATCTCAAGTACTTGTCAGAGGCATACACCGCCGGAGAAAGGATCTTCGCGATGATTCAGAGGGCACCCGTGATTGACCTGGAGAACGAGGAAGGAGAGATCCTCCAAAATTTCGCAGGCAAGGTCGAATTCCGTCATGTCCGATTCTCTTACCCTTCTCGACCCGATACTGCCATCTTTAAGGACTTCTGCCTTACCATCCCTGCCGGTAAGACGGTGGCCTTGGTCGGTGGCAGCGGGTCCGGGAAGTCGACGGTGGTCTCCCTTTTGCAGAGATACTACGACCCATTAGGCGGGCAGGTGCTTCTGGACGGTTTCCCAATCGATAAGCTGCAGATCAAGTGGCTGCGATCGCAGATGGGTCTAGTGAGCCAAGAGCCGACCCTCTTTGCGGCTTCGATCAAGGAAAACATACTGTTCGGAAAGGATGACGCGACGGCCGGAGAGGTGGTCGAGGCTGCAAAGGCTTCCAATGCTCACGTGTTCATAAGCCAGTTGCCTCACGGCTATGATACTCAGGTCAGTCTTCCCTAAAATGTAGAAAATTGTTTGATCATGTATAATGTTGAAAATGTTACGGTATTTTCTTACTAGTTCCACCACTTGTCCATGTGGCCCCTCACCTACATCATGCCCTACTATGGCGTTCTAGGTCGGAGAACGGGGCGTTCAGATGTCAGGAGGGCAAAAGCAGAGGATAGCCATAGCACGAGCCATCATAAGATCACCTCGCATCCTCCTCCTGGACGAGGCGACGAGCGCATTGGACTCGGAGTCGGAACGGGTCGTCCAGGAAGCACTGGACCGAGCCTCCATCGGGCGCACGACCCTTGTAATCGCCCACAGGCTCTCCACCATCCGTAACTCCGACACCATCGCAGTCATCAAAGAGGGCAAGGTGGTCGAGGCCGGCCCTCACGAGGAGCTGATCCTTAACCCAGAAGGCCACTACACCTCACTGCTCAGGCTCCAAGAAATGGAGAAAGAAGAAGACCCAGATGAGACCAGTGCAACAGCAGCATTACCCTATGCTTCGTCTTCTATACTCAGCATGGACCCTGTGAGCGGTGCAAGCAGCCGTAGGCTCTCCAGGGCTAGCAGGTCTAGCTCGACCAGATCTATGGGGGCAACTCATACTCATCCATCCACGGAGCCAGGCGGCGATGTAAACAAGCACCCAATTCCATCCTTTCGAAGACTAGTGGCCTTAAATCTGCCAGAGTGGAAGCAGGCGACTGTAGGGTGCCTCAGCGCCATTCTCTTCGGCGGGGTCCAACCTGTCTACGCCTTCACCATGGGGTCGATGATATCGGTTTTCTTCCTTTCAGACCATGGACAGATCAAGGAGAAGACAAGGGTCTACTGCATGTGTTTCCTAGGGTTAGCAGTCTTCTCATTTCTGATCAACATCTGCCAGCACTACAGCTTTGCTTACACCGGAGAACACCTGACGAAGAGGGTCCGTGAGAGGATGTTCTCAAAGATCATCACCTTCGAAGTCGGGTGGTTCGACGAGGACGAGAACTCCAGCGGCGCCATATGCTCGAGGCTCGCCAAGGATGCCGCTGTTGTAAGTCCTCATTCCATGTCTTTCTCGTTGATAATAAGATCCGACGAAGAGTATCGTTTTCCGATCTGATCAGTTATCAGTAAATAATACCTTCTATTAAATACTATCAATTGCAATGGGTTCACACACCCATACCGACCTGAATAATCCGGCTAGTGTTATATTTATATATAACTCAAGTAATTGTCCTCAGTATATAATATCCGTCTTATATTTATATATGGTTATTGAGTACGGGTTGATTATGGGCTCTTGCTCTGACAGAATTTCATTTTTTGTGTCAAGTGCAGGTGAAATCTTTAGTGGGTGACCGGACGGCTCTCCTCATACAAACCTGCACGGCCATCGCCGTTGCTTTCACCATGGGGATGATCATCGCGTGGAGGCTGGCGCTCGTGATGATCGCGGTGCAGCCGCTCATCATCGCGTGCTTCTACACCCGGAAAATCCTACTGAAGAGCTTGACCGGCAAGGCGATCAAGGCCCAGGAAGAGAGCAGCAAGTTGGCCGCAGAAGCCGTATCGAACCACCGTACAGTCACCGCCTTCTCATCCCAAGACCGGATCCTCAAGATGTTTGACAAGTCCCAAGAAGGCCCTTCACGGGAGAGCGTCAGGCAGTCCTGGTACGCCGGTCTCGGCCTAGGCTTAGCCCAGTTCCTGACAAAGTGCATATGGACTCTGGATTTCTGGTACGGCGCCAAGTTGATCACCCACGGGTACATCACACCCAAGGAGCTCTTCGAGACGTTCATGATACTGGTAAGCACCGGCGTGGTCATTGCCGACGCTGGGAGCATGACTTCCGACATCTCCCGAGGCTCCGACACCGTCGCATCAGTGTTCGCCATATTAGACAGGGAAACGAGGATCGAGCCAGACGATCGAGAGGGCTACAGGCCGAAGGAGATCACCAGCCACGTAGAATTCTGCGGCGTTGATTTCGCATACCCTGCAAGGCCCGATGTAGTCATCCTGAAGGACTTCTGGTTCAGGATTGAAGCCGGAAAATCGACCGCACTTGTGGGGCAGAGCGGGTCTGGGAAGTCGACCCTCATAGGCTTGATGGAGAGATTCTATGACCCACTCAAAGGAGCGGTCAAAATCGGCGGCCGAGATCTACGATCGTATCATCTCAGGTCCCTGAGAAAGCACATAGCACTGGTTAGCCAAGAGCCGACTTTGTTTGCAGGTACCATAAGAGAAAACATCATATACGGCATGCCGGAGAGTACAACGGAGATGGAGATCATAGAGGCGGCAAAAGCAGCAAATGCCCATGAATTCATAGTGGCGCTGAAGGACGGGTATGGTACCTGGTGCGGCGACAGAGGGGTTCAGCTCTCCGGTGGGCAGAAGCAGCGAGTGGCCATTGCAAGGGCTATACTCAAGGACCCGAGATTGCTGCTGCTGGATGAGGCTACAAGTGCACTTGACAGCCAGTCGGAGAGGGTGGTGCAGGATGCGCTTGAGCGGCTGATGAAGGAGAGGACGAGCGTCGTGGTGGCTCACCGGCTGAGCACCATTTGCAACTGTGACCTGATTGCTGTTCTGGACAAGGGGAAGGTAGTTGAGAAAGGGAGTCACTCATCACTGTTGGCTAAGGGACCCACTGGTGCCTACTACTCGCTTGTGAAGCTCCAGAGCAGATCTGACTCGGGCCAAGCTTGAACATGGCACTAAAGACCGAACCTTTTGCCATTGGAGAGTCAACCAGAAGAGCTCAGCTATCTCTCCTCTATGTAAATTCATTGTTAATAATATCAAATGTAATCATGCATTTTGAATGAAAGGAATTTCTCAGTGTAAAAAAAAAACTAAAATCGGCCACAATTATATAGTCTATTTTTTTTAGATATCATATACATTTTTTATTTTATTCAATGTTTTATTTTATCTAATTTAATATTATATTTCGGTAACATTTAAATGTATAAATTACACTAAATAATTATTTATAAATTAAATATTATTATTTTGAATTTAATCGAGTGAAAATAATTAATTCGACTTTCTTATTTTTTTTATATACTTATTTATATCATTACCTAGTTTCGGTGATCCAATCCATTTACTCTAATTATTAGAGTAAGTATTGTGGTATATGATATTTAATTAATTATCAATTATCATCCTATATAAGCCAAATACAATAGGTTTATTTGAATATAAAGTAATATGAAAAATTATTAATAAATAATTAGAAAGATAAATTTATTATTTTAATTAAATTAAATAATTTATTATCTATTATATATAATTAAATTATATTAAAAATAATTTATACAATAATTTTTTTATTTATAATATTTATATTATATAATTTTATATAAAATATATTAATATATAAATCTATTTAAATTATATAAAAATAAAAATAAATAAATAATAATATAAATATATTAAAATAATTTAATTTATACCGTACCTTCAAATCGTCTTACAGTGTAAAGGCTATTCCTTACACTTCATTTTTTTTATCAAATAATTAATTTCTACGCCTCCAAACCTCTCCATTTTTTTTATTAAATAATTAATTTCTCAATCACTAAATCCATCGAAATCTCTCCAAACTCCTCAATCCAAATAAGTTGAAGGCCCCAGTCCTGCAAATTTTACTTGGAAGAAGGTATAATACCCAGATCTCCCAATTGCCTGCCTGTCCTTTGCCCATCCTCTTTAGGCTAGTTAACATTAAGGAAGAGTAGCATTCATGTTGGCTGGCCTTCTCCATTGACAATCTTTTACCAGAGTGCAAAGAAACAATAAAAAAAAGGAGAGAATGTGACTCTACATCTCATGAAAACACAAGCTGCAAATAGAAGGTAGATTACAAGGAGCCGCCAGAGAAATTGTGAACTCCGAGAAAAGTGTAGAAAATTTACACCTTTTCTTCCAACTCTACACTTTTATGTACTACTAGTCCCCTAAGTATTCTCTTTTTGCTTAACTTCGATGCTTCCATAAAATAGATCCGTGGAACTGATTAACTCTTTGTGGGTTTAGAGACAAGTGCTTCTCTCTCTTGATATATATGCCTTCTCTTCCTCCTTGGACGAAAGAAGAAATCTTCTGTGTCGAAAACATATGAGATCTGCTACAAGACAATAAGGAGGGGGAGTGTGTTAATCTACTCTGGAAAAAAAATATCCATGATCATGAAACCTGACACAAAATTCACATAATACCTTCTTAGAAATGCAGTTAATCTTGTATTCAAGTCCATTGAACAGATGAACTTCCTCCAAGGCTGAACATGTTGCAGAATTTTCATCCATTAGGGAATATATCTTCTTGTTTCTGCATATCAACAAAGAACTGATGTTCAAACCCTCATATCATCAGATGAAGAGTCGTTATCTAATTTGAAATGCAGGTTACTTACCTGCGAAGAAAGATGTCGGTTGGCTCATTTCCGCTGGGCGATGACCTCAAAAAATCATTAAGCAAGTAGGCACCAAAATTAGGTTCAACTGAGACAGCAAAAACGTCGGGATTTTCTCTTACATTATCCATCAACTGAATAGACAACCTGGGCGGATCCATTGACTGATGCAAGAGGGGAAGAAGAGAGATCCATCATACTTGCTGTACTGGTACTGATGAATAGACTTCAATCACATAAAGGATGGAGGGAAGGGAACTTACAAATTTCATCCGGTAGATGTTCTCTTCATGAAGAAACATACGCACATTTTCATAGTAGACCGAATCAATGAACTTGTGCTTCCGGCCTTTTTCGTATTCATACAGCTGAAGAAGCTTACTGTCCATTTCATCCGTCGCAACGAGTTGAAGCTGAGTCGAGAACAAATCAGAATCTGATAGAAACTAATGACGCCCAAAAAAAACACAAAGGGAAAAGGTTGAAGTTGAAGGGAACCTGCTTCACCAGCTTATATATCAATTTGTCCAATGTAAAAAGGATATATGACTGGTTCCCAATTATAGCTCGACACTCATCCTCAAACTTCGAATTATCAATTGTGCCATGGAGAAGGTTGTACAAGGCCTTCATAAATCTGCACAATATGCAAATATGTATATACTAAATAAAAGGAATATAGCAGGCAATGGAGTGTCTCTCTACCATTCTAGCAGAGTTAGAGAAGGCAAAGATAAAGCACCTGTTATAGGGATCAAGATAACTCGTTTCCTCTGAATTTCTCGGCTTCCCAGTGCCGCCCAAGTTAGTTTTAGCAGACAAAATCCTCTCGTAAAAGGTCTGCCAATTAAAATATACAGAGTCATTTCAGTCAGAACAGCTACATAAATAAAAATCCAGGAATGAAATGGTTCCTACTGCATCACTTACCTGATAGAGCCTAAGAAGAACATAGAAATCATCATTTGCATAGAAAATGCTAGACAAATCCCTCTTGCCGTCGAGCTGATCAGCCTGGATCCGCTTCGAAAGTGGCTTCGCCAATGAGAGATGCCTGTCTGGGAGAGGTAAAATTATGCCGTTCTCCATTCCACAGTGACCTTCACTCTCAGCCCTTGTCTCAGCCTCATCACAATCTACTTCTTCCTCTTCCTCTTCATCATCATGAGAACACATGTCACTTCCTGAGACTTCACCGCCTCTATCAGAGAGGTTCTGACTATCCTCATCATCTGCTTCAGCACCATTTCCTCCCCCACCATCCTCATTGGTTGATCGATTTTCCTGCTCATGCTCCGAGTCGAGCATAGACTTAACATTGTCTTCCTTACAGTCCATGAAATTCTCCTCAAACTCACCCATAGGAGATAATTCACCCTCTTCTTTCTCAGCTTTGGAGGGTGCAGCAGATTTGTCATTTTTCCCATCAACTTCATTGTTATTCTTATGCGATGTTTCCAAAGATTTTCCGACCAAGGATGGTTTAGCAGCAAGCAGATTGATCTGCACAACACAAATCAAATGCAAAATGTTTATGGTAAAGATTAAAATAGATGACAGAAGATTCCATTCCTTAAATGCGAGAAATACTGAAAGCCTCATACCTCATTGGTAGTGTCAACATTAGAATTCTTGACGGCAACAGGAGGAACATTGAGCTCAGCGGGAGTTATACTACATACTTGAGAGCGAAATGAAATCCAAAAAGAAAAAAAACCTTCAGAATCAAAACAATTGGAACATATTCATAGGGAATTCCATATTAGGCAGTGATATAAACTTCCTTGCAGAGCTAGAATGAGCGAGATTACTGAGAACAAATCCCAATAGACAGATAGAAAGTTGAAACCAAGTTTATCCTCCTTAATGAAATTGAAATGAGGCACTTCATTTTAAGGGCCGTACCTTTGAGTTCCTTTTCCCAGAAATGGGCATTAGAACTTGTGACATCTTTAGAGGCATGGTCAAATTCTGTACTTGTTCTCTCCGTGACAGATACATCCCCATTTATCAACAATTTTGACAGATTCTGGTCTCTATCGTTCTCAGATTTCAGTTGCTTCAGATTACTTGAAGTAATAGTTACATCAGGGCTTCCACGATTTTCATTTTTACCAACCAAAGTAGAAGAATATACCATTCCATGTGAAACTTTCCCCACCTCGATTATCCCTTTATCATGGGTTCGAGAAGGAATACCCAGCAATGGCTCCAAAAAGCTTGTCCAGAGCCGTAAGACCTTGTTGAGCTGTTCTTTTGTGGAGCAAACTTCTTCACATGAATACTGGAAGATTTTGTACAAATCCTCGTGAATCCCCTTGTCTGAGTATGAGAACTCCAACTGAGCAAAGCAGACTGATCTGCTTCTAGAAGCAATGGCTTTTAGAAGGTCATCCTCCTTATGGTGCTTCTCGTTCATCTCTTTGATTTCAGCTATCAAAGCTGCTAGTAGAAAAACAAATCAGATGAAATAAAAACCAATAATGCATCAAGAGCCTGACAGATATAGGCATTCGTATCAAAAAGTGCTTTTATCTGGACTGAGTTGTAATTTTCATGGAAAGCAATCCCATTAATTCATCAAAAGCATGAAAATTTACCTTTATAGAAAAGGGATAAAAGAGAGAGAATGTAGATGTACCAATATCAGGATAAACAAAGGAAAAGAAAATGCCTGGTAACATAATATTCCTGCACATTTGACTTACATTTTGCGCTCAAATTCTTGAAGTCCTGCTGCTTGAAATAGAAGCTGCGGTGATCAAGCGATTTGTAATGATTTTTGGCATAGACATCTGCCCAGACCTTATTAAAATCTGAACGGCATTTTGTCCATTCCTCCCGCTTCTGCTTTAGTCTAGTTAATATGACTGGTAGAGCAACATTCGGATTTTTCCCAAGGATGTCCATCACATCAAGCCCATGATCCCCATATAATCTTTCAATGCACCTCAAATAGAGAGCTATAAGAGCAAAAAGAACAAGTTCCATAAAACCAAGTAAGATCACATTATATAGTCTGCTAACTTTACACATACATGTATATTTACATACCATTGAAGTGAATTTCAACCCGGAATGGTATCTCAAAATTACTTTTATTCTCATTGCTGCAATTTAACAACTCCTCAACACGCTTACAAGTTGAGATTACTGACTCTATCAACATGTCAAGTTCAAACCTGCAAACAGTATGAACATTAGGCAATATGAAGGATTATCACAACACAAACGTAGTGCTACCACAAAGAATATCCATACACATTGCATCATAAAGATGAAATATTCAAAAACTTCCTGAATTTTTGTATGAAAGGGCACCTATCATCTTCGCATCTGAAAAGACTTTCTTCATACTGGTTCCGGCGCATATGTTTGAAGGAGTAATCCTCACTGCCTGAAGTCACTGATACCCAGTGATCATTCAGTACTTGGGCACCAAGCTCTGATCTTTGGCTTGCTGAAGGAATTGGATACTACAAACAAAAAGAACAGAACAAGAAACAGTAAGAACTAGCTCAATCCCTTTAACAAAGCTTCAAACTCAAAACCATTAGTACCCATTAACAAAGTCGCCTTTTGGTGCCTGATATCTAGGCAAAGTTTTCCAGCTATTCTTTTTCTTCTTTTAAAGTATAAAAAATGAATGTTTTTGCCGCAATTCATGAGAAGCTTCTGTCAACCAAAAGATTTCTTTTATATTTTTACCCCTCGTCTTTCTCATGTTTTACAAGGGAAAGTATTTATAGAAAACAATGGAGCATAAATGACCACATACATCATCTGGGAGAAGACGATAACTAGGGGTACAACGTTGACAATCAGAAAGGTCCAGTTCTTGAATGGACTTTAACAGGTAGTCTGATCTTATCATGTCTTTCTTCCCCTCAGACTCATGCTTCCGGTCAACCTTTGATGATTTATGCAGGTGTGAATTGTTGGAAAAGGATTCTGCTATCAACAAAAATTCAAAATGAGATTGAGGCCTGGGTACAGGTGGTTATCACGAATCCTATAGTAATAAAGATGAAAGAATGAGCATACTCTTGTTCATAACTCCGGCGAGAAAGCCATCTGCAACAACAAATATAATTTGATATCCTTAAACCAGAGAAGACAGATCACTGTGACAGAAACTTGCTCATATACCAATATTTACCGATATTTTCACATCGCTCTAGAAATTCATTGAACTCATTCGTGAGATCTGCACGCTTTCCAAGTAAATCAGTTACCTGGAAGAATGGTGCATGAAGATGATATTTCAGGGAAGATAAATAAATTATTGCTAAACAAATGGGATGCATACTTTTTTTTCTGAAAAGTAATAGAAATGGAATCTATAAAATAAAACATGCTAAGATAGTTGGCATGATCTAAAGGAACAAAGAAACTGGACACCTTGGTGGATGTGAGGTGTCAAAGAGTGAAAATCAAGTACCAAATTTTGCAAATCATTTCTTTTAATGATCCCATTGCTGTAAATATCGAGCAATTTTAGGAAAGCCTGGTAATCATCAGCACTACACAGCTTTTCCTTAACTTTGTCACAGAACAAGACACCTTCACTATACAACCCTGCACAACATTAAGAAACCAAAAGTAAAATAATACTGTCAAAAGAAACGCAACTGCAAAGAGCTGGGATGTTTGGGCAGTAATATGTTGAGAGCTATCAACCGTTTACAGCATCCTTTTGATCATCAAAAGGAAGGTCAGGACGTTCCCTGAAGCCCTCAACTTTTCTAGTGTGTCTCCTTTTTTCCTGTACACGGTGTGAACAGAAATCCCGATGTTCATGTTCGGGCTCTCTATCCTCCCCCTCAACGTTTCTTTTATTACAACTAGAATCCTTGTTAGTATGCTTCCTCTGATCCTTCTGCACCTTCAGCAATGCTTTATCATCACTATCATTGGGACGGTCAAGACTAGGATCACGATCATACCCAGCAATCCTATGTGTACGGTTCCGATGCTGCGACAGTAAACAAGAACTAACTAATGGGCAAACAAGGGGTGTTTGTAGGTAGGGAGTGAGAAAGAGAGGAGAGGAGGGAGGATTACCTTGTCCATATGCATTGGTCGAGATGCTAATTTTGCAGAGTTCCTTTCACCAGATATTTGAGATGAATTCCGGTTGTAGATAACATTATGAGTAACATTTGTTGCTGAACTAACTGGTAAAAACCTTCTAAATTCACCCAGTAAATCAGGATGGTCACCCAGAAGGGCAGTCACCTGAGACATAAATAAGAAAATCAAGAGAAAATTAAAGGCGAATACTACAGAAGAGGAACATAGATTTTGAAGATGGCACGTCGTGGATTTTTAAAAAATATATACCACATCTATCATTTTACCTCTGTGTAGACCTCATTTATGTCCTTGTGCTCCTTTCTGTACATATTCAAGATGTCTAAAAATGATTTATAGGTATGTCCATCATTTTGGAACCGCCTCTGCAAAGGAAAAACAATTAAAAACCAAACTTAGAAGTCTATGCTGAAAAGGCAACCATATATTAGAGGGTCCACATTTTCTTACCCTGATCTTGTTAACAAAATTGATTGCTTCATGAAATTCCACTGATTTCTTTGTTGGAGATTCATCTTCATCCAGTGTTATTTCATATCCTTTTGGTAAGAATGTATTGAATCCCAGAATCAAATTGTCATGCCCCGTGAATAATTCCTTTACTCTTGCTATGACTCCAACTGTATCAGTTCTAAACCACATCACAAAATACATGAATATATCCACGGGCAACAAAATGGAATGGTACTCTCAACACAAAAAAAAAAACCAAGAAAAAAATTGCCACCTTTTAGCCTTGAAATCTTTCATGACCTCCAGAAACATGTCATACTTTTCCCTCTGATCTTGAAACATCTCCTTGACCGCCTTGAGATATGCCATGGCATCATGGGTCGTCAATTTCTGAGAAGCATCGTCACCTCCATTGCCATCTCCAGCTCCTTCTCCACTGTCAGCACCTCCTTCTGAGACTTGTGATTGATCATATCTTCAAATCAAAACCAAATGTTAGCCTATTCAACAATTTGACAATCTTGTTAGCTTAAAAGTTGTTCTAACCTAAATCCTTGACATGGAATGAATTTCGAATGGATCTGGAATTGGAGTAGAAAATTAATAATTCTATCATACAATACTGAAGGTATGACAGTGATCGGTAAAAAAACTTATCCGGATATTGAATTAGCACATAACGACCTAAGTGGAAAACATGGGCATCGGAGCCCTTGTAGTTAGACTACCATCAAGAGAACATCACAGCTGATGATATGATTCTGTGTCAAAAGCAACAGTGCAAGGAACTTGCAGAGCCAAGGTAAGAAACTAAGAGCTTGGAATAATTGACTAAACTCATCTCGTCCACTTTGTGAAAGCATTGAAAGCAAACGTCCTGGCTACAGAAAATTAAATCACAGCTTAATCTTGATGATGTTAAGGATGCATAGCAAGCACGAATTAATTAGATGGTGGATATCACGAATCCCCAGACGCACCAAAGATGCTCGTTGATAGGCAGCAACAAAAAAATCGGTTTACCAAGGTGACATCCATTCAATTGAGGTGACCAACAAACCGGACGCTTCACCATCATAAACAGAGAGAGCGATTCGTACCTCGAAGAACCAAAGCACCGTTTGAATTGAGGGCAAGGGTACTCGTCATCTCTAAATCTCTTCATCCCCTGCAAGCGGCAGAAAAATAAATTAAAAAAATCAGTTTTTGAAATTAACAACCAAAGCGAGGCGAGGCGCGGGAAGAGACTCGGGAAGGAATACCGAAATCAAATTCAACCACTCGTTGGCCCAGCTATATGGATGTGAGTGGAGTTAGAGGGGGCAGATCTCGGTGGTGGAGGTAGAGTAGCAACAAGGGACTCCGATCGCGAAGCTGATGGACCAATATACCATGTAATACATCAAGATTAACAAGATTTTACCAGGGGAGAGAGATAGAGATGGGAGAAGGGATAGGAAGGAAGCAAAGAGATGCGAGTATATTCAGAGTCGAGGGAGGGCAGAAGTTCAAAAAGAGAGAGGGAAAGGGGAAGAACAAGTGAAACTCCATACGCTAATACTGTGCTTGCAATTGAGGGTGGTGGCGACGAGAGAGGGAAAGGGCTTAATGAACCAAAAATCCCAACCTAAGTCATCCACCAAATAAAAACATATTATATATATTTTTATTTAAATTAATTACCAATAATAATTAATATAATAATAATAATAATAATAATAATAATAATAATAATATGACTTTCACCTTTATTATCTAACTTTCTGGATTTATTATTGAATTATTGATTTTAATATAATTTAAGTGAATAAGTGCACACAATATAGTGTAGGACTGAACGGCAGATGGCCGTCTGGCTGCTCCGGTAGGTCTCCTTGCTGCCATGGACAGTTCTGGACTCCTGGAGGAGTACACCGTGGACGACTCCTCCGACGTTGAAACCTGCCGCCGACGTCTTCCTGTGGTTGCCCCTCAGTCTCCTTCTATCCCGTTGGAAGTTGTGAGTGATTGTTGGGTGGAAAGAATTTAGGCTTGTCAAAAAATGGATGGTGCAGCCTGGAGTGGTGGGCTTCAACCTTATGTTCCGAGCCACAGATGACCCGAGGAGCAAGTTAGTCATGGTCCCAAGATGGTGAACTTGTGCTATAGGTCATAGGGTAGGGCACAACCTTGGACCCAGCCCATTGTCATTCATACTATTAGGCTAAACCGTGGACCCAGATAGCTCCAAGCACTAAACTGTTGTCACCCATTTATGATGGCTCTTCTTGGTCACCACCTTGTTCTATTGTTAATCATTCTTTGAGAATTTAAATACTTACTTAATAATATTTTGTGTATTGATAAAAATTTAGATATATTTATATTTAAAAGTAATTAATAATAAATAGTACAATATTTTTAATATTATAAAATAATAACATATATATTTTATTAAATTTATAATAATATATGTTATATAACATATATTTATTTGATATTGTTTAATGTAATATAATTAAGTATTTTTACTTAATACACGTGTATATGCGAGCCCGTTTCGGTAATTAATTAGATGCGGTTGCGAGATTAGGATGAAAATATATTACGTACTAATAAATATAGATTTGATAATTAAAAGTTATTAATTATATATAATGTAATATTTTTAAATATTATAAAAAGACAATATTTATTTATTTTATATAACGCGTGATTACCGGTTACGGTTGATGGGAGCGGCAGATAGACATCCATGAGGTCGTGAACGGTGCATAGTGACGGAGATATGAGCCGTTTATTTTAATATTAATTTTTATATAAAAATGTTTTTATATAACTATATAAATTAATTATATAGTATAGATAAAAATATCTATTTTGCATATAAAATATACTTTATCAAATAAATATATATTACTTTTCATGTTATTATTATATAATATCTATATGTAAATATTCTTATATGATTAATATTACTTTATTTTATAATTATAATAATTACTTATTTTTATTATATGATACATAAAAATGTATTTGTTATCTATATATTATACTTTATTATATAATATTTATATATAAATATTTTATACCATTAACATTGATATGAAATGGATTATAATATTAATATATTTGAATTATATAATAAAAATAAAGATAAATAAAAAAATATATATTATATTTAAACAATATATGCATTATTGCTATTATATAATATTTATATAAAAATGTATTATTATACAATTAAAATTTATTCATTTTCTAAATAGAACAATAACTCAAATTTAATTATATAATATAATTATATGTATATTTTTTATTTTTAATTCAATTATACTTATGTTTAATAATTTAATAAATTATTCGTCCATTCAAACAAACCTTACATTTCATCCACTTCATATGCCACAGTAGGAGCCCACCAATAATACTTCTCCAAGTAATGGCCAAGTGAGGTTACCCAATTAAAAAAGACAATTTAAAATTACTATTAAAATCTAATTAAAATTAAATGTTCTTCCAAGCAAGATATGATGCTAAAAATTTGGTCTCGATTAATTTAATTGAAAAAAATTGTATTTAAAAAAAAAGAAAAATGAGTAAACTTTTTATATTCATAAATTATTTATCTATTTCATTTTAATTACAACTTTAATTTATCACAACTCCAAAGAATGACACGTGTCATGTTTAGATCCATAAACATACCATGTCTGTCCAAATTTACGTGCTTAAGCCCAAAAACTTAAAAAATAAAATAAAAGGAACGTCTAGAATGCATACGTCACATTGATGTCATACATGACGACAGTCACAGTTGTGATCAAGTGCCGTTGGGTGCTGGGAAACTTCAGTGCGGCAGCATCATAACCCTTCATTTCCTCGCTGCATGATCAGCCTTACCTACAACCAATAACACTGATATTTCCCGTACACCTTTCCGCACTAGATGATCAGCCTTAGCGTCGTCCTCCGCTCGCTTTCACCATCAGAGCTGCTGCCAGAGTAATCTCGGGCCCATCCGCCGCCGCCGTAAGGGTCTACACGATTAAAAAAAAATGTCTCATTTCTGCTCAACCTTGCTGGTTCCGTCGTTTCTCTCAGGCTCGCATTGATTCCAAGAACCCATGAATGGATTACACCGACTGATCGAGCTTGCTTGGGAATCGATGGCGTCAATTGCAGTGGACGTGAAATTCTTTTTCTGGGTATCTAGGAATGGAAACCGGCCAATTTGGGAGTTCGAAAGGCAGGACGCTATCCCACGAGAGGCCCCGGAAGCTGCCGTCCAGTTCACAGAAGACCCCCAGACTTCTCGCCTTCATGTCATAGCTTGCAATGCACTTCACGTTCCACAGGTACACGATCCCGGGATCCGACGGATGGAAGCACAGCGGGTGGAAGCCTCTGTGCAATGTGCTTACATCGACGCAGTCATCCTCCAGTCGGATCTCGACCCATCTGCAGGCGTGCAAGAGACCCCACTTCCCTCCATTGGAAGGATCTGCCAGCTCCCACACCTCGAGTTTTGGATCCTCCCACGCTTCTGATACCGTGTAGTACCTCAGTTTTTCTCCGAACCCGTCGCAGAGCTTGAACCACTCTGGCAACCGGCCGAGCTCGTGATCCGGCAGTCGGACGATGCTGAGTTGATCTGGGCTTGTGTAGGGGCTATAGGCCATGAGAACCCCTTCCCTGTAGTCAGGCAGGTAGACCGTTTCCTTCACCGTCACCGCCCTAGCGAAACGGAAGTAAGGGAATGGCTTCGGGAAGTGGTCTGGCTGTGGAGAACAGAACCTGTAGTAAGTCCACAGGCCAGTCTCGGAAGAGAAGACGTCCACGGAGAGCTCGGCTGGGCTCTCGGGTTCCTGGCCTACCTGGACCACCTTGTAGCTCCTTAGCTCGTCTCCTTCAAGTCTGGTTATTAGGCCCTCCCTGGTGGGTTCGGTCCATGGAAACCCCCGGGGGAGACTAAGCCATTGAAGGGTCAGTGGATTGTACACGTAGTAGAGCTCCTTCCACCTCTGACAGCAGAGAAGGAGCCCGTTGCTGCATCCTAGGAACCGGACCCTGCCATGGCTCGAGCGTGACGGCAGAACCGTGAACCGCGGCGGTGCAGCATTGCCGATGGAACGGTGATCCCATCGTGTGCTCCCGGGGACATCTTCCACGGCACGGGTGTAGCCGTAGAGGAGTGTCCACGAGGGAGGAAACTTGGCCCTTAAGGAGACGTACCGGCGGCGGAAGAAGGGGTGGAAGAGCCGGAGGTGCCATCCCTGGGAGACGCACCGGAGCCTGAAAACGGAGCTCAGGGGCAGCCGGATGAGGATCTCCTCGAGCAGCCACTCCGGCAAGTCTTCTCCACTGCTGAACTCGGGTAGGAAAGGAAGCGAGGGCCGAGCTTGGGGGCCTCTAGAGCTGGACCGGTCCTCGTTTCTGCCATTCAGCTTGAGTATCTCCATGACTGAGAATCAGTGCCCTTGCAAATCTGCTGGTGTTGGTGGCCATTGGCTTCATTCATCCTTTGTCCTTTAATCATGGCGGTGGTTGGGACTTGGGCAGAGTGTGGTTGTCCCATCCCCACCAAAGACACTGAATGGGACCATAATAAAAGCTTTCAACTGGATGTATTAAATCACTAAACTGTGCAACTAGCATGGGAATTTGAGCTCGAGAGGATTTGCACCGACCTTAAAGGATACAAGTTCGGGTAGAGGAGATTAGACCCGAGTGACCCGATGCCCAAATACAGATGCAGGGGATGGAACCGGTGGTGGATCGTATGGATCCGGAAATACAAATCCGGACCCGACAAAGTCCCTCCTTTTTCATCATAATTATCTAAAAAATATTTTGAAATCAATTATATTAAAAAATACAATATAAATGTAATAATAAGACTATTCTAATGAGTGAAATAAGATAAATTATGTTATATATTTAAATATAAATATTATATTATAAAAATTAAATAAAAATTCAAAATTTTAATAGAAAATTTAATATGTATTATGTTTTTAAATTTATAATACAAAAATATATTCATGTTATAATATTTTATTTTAAATAAATAAAAAATAATATTTAAGTTATTAATTTAATTATATATTCAAATACACTTGTTAATATAATATATTTTATTTCTTAAATAAGTTGTACATAATTTATTTCGAACTTATTTTAATTTATTAAGTTTTATTTTTAATAATAAAAATTTGAAATTATTATTCAAAATTATGAAAATACAACAAAATATTTTGCATTTATGATAATTTATATTACAATTATCTCTATTATATTTTCTCTAATATTCTTATGTCTAATCATAAAATTTATAACAACTTCATGCAATAATATATGATATATTTTAAAATATAATTTATAATTTTGACTATTATTTTTAATTAATAATATTAATTTTAAATTCCATCATTAAATTCACCTAATATAAACTTACAAACAAGCTAATTCATTTTAGTTTCAAGTGTTATACTTTATCATTCCTCAAAAAATAATGAGGAAATGTTCATTCCATTATACTTGAAACTCCATTCCCATTCAATTCCAAACATCATACCAAAATCAATGGGTCAGCCAATGATTATAGGAGACCTTTCTTCCATATGTGACCATATTTCAACCTTTTTTTTTTAAATCCTTTTTTTTTTGTGTGGATAATGCCTACTTTCTCTCCTACCCACTTGGAAAAAGGTGAACCATTGTTTCATCTAGCAAGAATGGTAGAGCTTCGGCTTTCTGGAAGGCCATTGGGATATCACATAATTTTTAAAGGACAAAAAGAAAAGGTGAAGTTGACTGTGAAACTAAGGTTGGGAGCAGATATTCCAATTCAAATAACATTGAATTCAACCGGGACCCAACATTAATTTGGGTCGAGTGAATAATTTTTGAATGATTTGAGTAGTACAAAATCCAATCTGATTGTAGTTGAAAAATTAATGTAATTATTATGATAAATTTAAATAATGGATAAATAAATTAGTTAGAATAAAATTTAAATAATATTATATGGGTCTAGAAATATAAATACGAATAATATTTGTATGATATGGTTATCTCTCAATAACCGTATCATACAAAAATGAGAAGATTGCTATAATTACATAAGAACTACTCTAATTTTGGTAACCTCCATCCACCAAACCCTAAAATACTAAATTAGACTACCCCTTACCTAATGCAAATGGTCACATCCCCATCCCCATCCCCATCCCCATCCCCATCCCCATCCCCATCCCCAATAATGGAGCTCTTCAAGTTGCATGTTAAGATGGGGAATTTGGAGGGTGCCATGATGTATGCTTCCTTCCTTCGCTTTCAACACGATGAACACAAAGGCTAATCATCAACTCGGGCCACCGCTACTCACACCCGTGAGCTCAACGGGCCCCGAAATGACCTGATCCAATAGGGAAATCCCAATTGATTGAATCTTTCGATACAATCAAATAGAAAGCCACAAGTGCCCATATTTTAAGGTTTGTGGGATCAAAATCTGGCATTTTGCATCCAATAATATAATCTCGACTTTTTTATAGCTCAAATTTAATAAAATTATAATATTATAAAATATTTATAAATAATAACACTTAAGTTAAAATTATACTTGATCCAACATTAAAAATTCAACCCGTATTTTAGATTATTATGGAGTAAAAATACTTAATTTAAAGTTATTGTGTTTCACTATTCCAATACTTAATTAATAATAATTAGCTTGTATATTCTTGTTAAGAATATAATGATAAATTAAATAAAATAGAAAATTCTCCACATTTTGTAAGGTTTTAAATATTTCATTACTTCCTACCAACTACTTTTAAGTAGAAATTGACTCGATTAATAGTGCTTTCGTACGGGTTAATTGGATATGAGTGCGTGACGGCAGTTTAGTAGGGTAGGTCGTATGATTCTTTGTTGGGTGATGATGTGGGGGTGGCAATGCTTGTAGGTACAATGTCATACAATGCTTTTCACCCAAAAGAAAGCTAAGAGATGCATACAATGCTTATAGCATACCATCCATCTTTCATCTTCCTATTTCCAAGTGGTACGAGGAATGAGATTGGCCAATTTGGGGGAAGGAATGGCATCGGGCTCTCCCAGGAGAGGCCCCGGAAGCTGCCGTCAAGTTCGCAGTAGATCTCCGGCGTGTCGCCTTCATGTCATAAACTACTATGCATTTCACGTTCCACAGGTACACGACGTTGAGATTCAACGGATGGAAGCTGTTTCGAGTTTATAAATTTGTAACAATTATACTATTTATAATTTATTACTTTTAAGTAAAATATTGTAATATAATAAATTATTTCAGATCTTATCAGATTTATTAGCTAGTAATGTACTCGATTCAATACTATAAATTCGATTTCTAGTAGAGAAAAAAATATCTAAATTGAATAACAGTTATTGAGTGAACCTAAGAACGGGTTTAGAATTGAATGTGAGAGCTGAAGGATATTCAGAATAAGATCCTACATTAGCTCAGGTGTGATGGCAGAACCGTGAACAGCGGGCTTAGAGCATGTGGTCTCCGGGGTATCTTTGGTGGCACGGGAGTAGCCATAGAGGAGCGTCCATGAGGACGGGAGACGGTCCCTTAAGGACAGGTACCTGCGGTAGAAGAAGGGGTCGGAGAGGCGAAGGAGCCATTCACGGGAGACGGAGCGGGGTCTGAAAACGGAGGTCAAGGGCAGCCGGATGAGGATCTCCTCCAACAGCCAGTCGGGTAAGTCTTCTCCGGCGATGAAGTCGGGTGGGAAGGGAATTGAGGGCCGAGCTCGCCGGCTTCTAGAGTAGGACCTGTCGAATGCTGGGCTATTTGGCTCGAGTATCTCCATGGTCGAGATTGGCTGAAAATGCTTCTTGCAGTTCAATTGGAAGGAGGGTAGGAGCGGATATGGAACATCCTCGGACACAAGCAATAGGACAAATCCGATCTGTCCCTTTGACGGTGGATCGGATGCCACGTCATACGGTCAGCAATATCTTTATTATATATTTAAATAGAACAATATTATAAAAATTACATACAAAACAATAATGGTAAATTTTATATATAAAGTGTCTAATAAGGAAATAAGATATAAAAATATGAAATGTGCTTAATAAATTATAATAAAAAAATACATTTTTGTACAATTAAATTTTAATAATAACTTTAATTGTTTATGTATGAGTTATTACAATAACAACTTACATTTTTTTGTTTTGAAAATAATATCTAAATTTAAATAAAATAAAAAATTATTGTGATAGTATAAAATTAAAAAAATTCATCACTTATAACTTTTAAATATTTATAAATTTAATCTCTTATCATTCTAACCCAATGTTTATATGGTATTAGTGAACTCCTACTTTTATAACCTAAAATAGAAAATTTGTCTTGTACTCAATAGAATATACAGAGAAAATACTCTAACACATAGTTATTGTTTTCCTTTTATCATATAACAAAATAATCATATTTAAGATTGTACGTTTAAAATATATAAATTATAAGTTTTAAGAATAAAATTAAATATTTAATATTATTATCAATATACCTTATAAATAAAATAGAAAAATGTTATAATTTTAAGTAATAATGCTTAAATGTACATCAAAATAAATATAAGTAAAATTGAGGTTGGAATTTCGAGAATATTTATGCATATTTTTTTACATATATGGTGGGAATGTACTGCATAATTATGGTTATAAAATATATGGTGGGGAATGTTAATCTATGAAAAATACTTTTCAATTAAGAATAAAATTAATCTAATTATGTAATAAACTACATTTATACTTAAAAATAATAACTTATAAATAATAAAAAAAATTTAAACTTATAAATATAAAACACTTATTTATTTTATTCAATTTAAAATTATATTTTCACAACTTTTATACACTTATTACTTATAATTTCAAATTCACCTAAACAACTATTTATAAAACTTATAAATATAAAACACTTATTTATTTTATTCAATTTAAAATTATATTTTCACAACTTTTATACACTTATTACTTATAATTTCAAATTCACCTAAACAATTATTTATAAGTCTGTTATTATTTTTTTAGTATGTAATTAGGAAAAAATATATTTAAATTGAGTATTTTAGTAGTAATTTTAAACTAAAAAATGTATTAAAATTGAGTATTTTTCTTTTATATTCGAGTAAAACACGAGATAAGTTTTTAGTGTTAAATAAGTTATGTTGGTAAGCTTAATAACTTTCATATAATATAAGTAATTATTGTGTAACCATATATGTTTATACTTATATATACTTAAAAATTATTATTTATAAATATTGTAATATTTTTAAACTTATAAATTAATAATAATTCTTTATTTTATTTAATTTAATATTATATTTTCAACTAAAAGTATCCTATCTTAATTGGCTTACCTCCATGCACTCTGCGTTAGTATGTACCTCAACCGCGATTTAATACACCTAGTGAAGCCATTTGGAAATTGAGGGGACCCCCTAGGCCTCAGTTGGATGCTCGTGTGTTTGTATAATTAGACATAACACGAATTAATTTTTCAATTTCGGGTTAAAAATAAATTTGACCCCACTAATTTTTATAAAATATAAAAATATATGTGATTTTAGAAGTAATTAAATTAATATTTAATTAAATTTTAAAACTTATAATTAGTCTCTTTATTTTAAAAGAATTTAATATTTTATTCTTAATATTTATAATTTAAACTTTTTGATTTAGAGATGATGATTTAATTTTATTATATTTACTTATTAGAGTCTTATGCTCCCAAAAATAAAATTTTAATTTCGTCATTTTTTTAAAATTCTCAAATTATGGCATAAATTACCTTAATTAAAAGCTAACGATAACACACTATTTACATAATATCATATTAAATAATTAAACAAGTTAAATTAACACAACTGTTATACTAAATTAGATAAAAAATAAAATTTTGTGAACAAATGGACTAGAATGAAAAGTTGAGTAAAGTTTGCACATTCCAAAGTAATAAACAAACCCAAAGATAGATATACATATATTATATAGATGCTCGGGAGCTGTACATGCACAGAAAACCCTAGCTGAGCTAACTCGGATGGATGGTTCATAATTGAAGCGCAAAGCAAATGTAAAAGCAAGCCCTTCTGGTCATCGCAATTATGGATGTCTATGTCATCGTCTCCGACACGTCTCGTATTTTAACTCTGTCTTCCTCAGAAAGATCTCTATCTCTCACTCCCACCATCTCTGATCTCCCTCTCTCTCTCTCTCTACAAATAGAGAGAGAGGGAGGAAGGGAGGGAGAGATATCACAGAGACGTCTGCACAGAAAACTTTGATGTGCGATGATAGCTTTCAACGCACTGTGTTCAGAGAGTCAGAGGAAGCAATCATGATGTCTCTCTAGTCCGTTCTTCACCACATCATTGCTTCCACCATGATGAAGAAGACAGAGAAGAAGAAAAAGAAAGTAAGCCTCTCTCTCTCTCCACTCCTCTTCTCTTCTCTCTCTCATAAAAATCATTACCTGATTCACAACATTGAAGACTGGCAAAGATAGATTAGAGTGTGTGAGAGAAGCTGATGAGTTTAGACTTTCTTGCTGGGGAATCAAGCGCCTTGGTCCGATGAAAAAGAAACCCTCAATCCATCCTTGTGGGCTTCTTCTAAGCAGCAGAAAAGCTGTAACTTTGGCTTTCTAGCTAGCTAGATCTGGTCATCCTATTCATGAATATAGAGGGGGATCTATGTGTGAATTGAATCTACACTTTGTTTGCAGAGCTTTTTGATGATGAACATGTAATAATGATATGTACCAAAGCAGAAATTCTACTAGGGTTTGCTTAGTTACTTCATATGTGTTGCCTTTTGTTCTATCAATGATGGATGGGATTGTCCATACTAGCCTAAAATAGCCTAAAATATGCATATTTTCATCTGGGTGGCTTTGCATGTGCTCAAGCTTCTCACTAATGCTTCATGGTGTTTGTAATTTGGACCATTCAATAGAAGAAGAAGAAACTCAATAGCCTATTCACTTGATGACCCTAATCTTTGGACTGGTCTCATGTGAATTATGCAGGACATATTCATTTCATGTCCATCTGCCCTTTTCTCTCCTTGTGTAAAGCTAGTTGGAGGTTGTCATGGTTGTGGTTTTTTTTGGGTCAAGAGTCATATATTCAAAGTTTATTGAACTATTACCAATCTAGATTAAAGTTATGAAAATTAAAAATAATATTTTTATCTTGATTTTAGGCCCAACAAATCTTTTCCAAGTTACAAAATTTTGAATAAGTGATAGTTACATGGAGGAATAACTCAAATAGGGATTGAGTGTATGCATGATTTTGATCAATCTAACTAATCCAGATGTGTTATATAGACATGAAGGTTTGTTGGGAATGGATCAATTAGGGCTAGAATCTAGCCATCTGGTAGGTCTATAGGTGGGCAAATAAATGGTAGCTATCAAAACTCATATTTGTTGATGGGGATAGATTTGGAGGCATTGGGTTGGTGTGTAGCAATAAGAGTAAATATCTGTCTAAAATGCAATAATACTTCAATTGCAATATGAATATACTTGTGATAATGGGTAATTAAATGGGAATTAATAATTATTTAAAATAATATTAGTTTTATAAATGTTGAATTATTAAATTATAAAGAAAGAAAAAGAGGGATGTCAATAATTAGGGCAAATGTATGGACACTAATTTTTTTTTCAACCCTCAAAATAAATAACAATAAGATGATTAATTGCTATGGAATGATTATGTTGGGCCACTTGGAATACTTGGATATATTTTTTTCATTAATAAGGCAATGCTAATTAGAGTTTATAAAAATGAAAAATATTTATGTTTATAAAGTTTTGGAGTTTAGTGGGTAGGTTATGTAACCTGGGCAATTTGGAGAGGTTTCTAGAAGGGAAAGTCATTATTTAATTATTAAAGTAACTAGAAAATGATAAAAAAATTCGTAAATGTGTTAATAAATATAAATTTTAAAAATTAAAACATACATAAATGAAAGTAAAAATTGACCACGCGGGTCGAAGTGAATGTTTTACTGACTCGACAATATCCTATTCATCTCATCTTTTTTTCCTTTAATATCCTATTCATCTCATTTATTTATGTAATGCTGTAATTTTCTAATTGTGAAATTTAAATTCAATTAAAATGAGAATGAAAATTGGTAAATCGAAAATTGAAATCACATTATCCCAAAAATCGATATTTTTTTTTTCAAAATGAGTTTGAAACTAAAATACAAATCCAAACTTGTAATTAAGAACAATTGAATTAGTAATTGAAATAAAGAACAATTGAATTAGTAATTGATTTATTAAGTAACAAACTGAGATTTTAGTTAATTATTGCAGGCTCCCTTTTTAATAGACAAATATCAGTTATACATTAACAGAAAACTCGACCTAATTTATCCGATTTTTTTACTAAATTTTACGTAAAAAAAAATAATTAAGTTGACAAATTTTATATCACTCTCCTACAAGATTAATTAAGTAATATTATTTTCAATAAATCAAATTTCTCATTTAAATAAAAAAATTATTAATGGACACTTTTTCAAATATCTAGTGTGTAAGCATCAAATTCTCCTTCACCCAATCGTTAAATTAGATTATTTTATTTCAAAATATTGGTAAATAATTTCTCTTTTAATTTATTTAGTGAAAATTTAAAACTAATGGAAAAATATTACACAACTATTATTTTTTTACTCTATTCTGAGGATCGAAAATCCGTAGGTAGCACTCAAACCACTCTACTGGATAAGGGTGCCAAAAAAACTCAATACCTTTCCTCTATGGTGGCAATAGACCTAGACCCGACTTGGGGTCCCTACCACCGGACTAGGACCTATTTGGATTGGGGGTGTAGGTTTAGAAGTTGGCTTCGTACCCGATGGTCGAGTCCAACTTAGAGGGTTGTGACCTAGCCACTAGGTCTCTGAGTTTACACCCGGCCATCCCAAACTCAAATCGGGCCCCATAAATCTGTTTCGAATTAGATCAAGTCTTCTATGTCAAAATGGGGTGTCATTAGATCGTTCAGGTTTCAATCCAATTCCGCTCTCACACTCGATATCTAATTCGAAATTTGGTTTCTGAATCTAACCCGAATCGAAATCGAATAATCATACCCTTATTCAAGTTATAATTGCCACACTACTACTCGAATTGGTTTTTAGCAAGTGGGTGGATATATTTAATTTAAAATTACATCGATATATATAATTTACAATAATTATATTTTTAATTTAGTAATATAATTTTACATATAAAATTTTATAATGATTAATTGTTTTTTGTATATCTAATTTTATGTATTATATAATTAATAATTTTTATGATTAAAATATGTTATTTATATATATATAATTTTAATAAATAACAATTTATGTATAACACATAATTAACTAATTTTATAATATTTTTATTTTACGTCCAATAACTTTAATTATATAAATAGTCATTTGTAAATAAAATAATTTAATATAATTATGTGCAGTTAAATAATTATTTTATAGTTTTTTAAGATTTTCGGAATAAATAAATTTGTTAGAGTGATTTTAGAAAATTTATAGTTAAAACTGCTATTTTTTATAAAATATAAGCAAAATATTATTTTTTACTCAAATAAATACAAAATGGTCATTTTAGTCCATAGGTGGTAAATTAGTAATTTTTAGATGAATGATGAAAAAATTATTATTTTTATATAAAAATGAGTAAAATGATAACTTTTACTTTTTTGTTCAACAAATATTAATTTTTACTTAAAAAGGGTAGAGTGTTAATTTTTTTTTCCAATAGAAGGTAAAATTGTTAATTGATTTAACTTTTATTTGATTAAGGATTACAGAGTTATTTTGATAAGCTTTGATAAATTTTTATAATTTATATAAATTCAAATAAATTATGAGACATACGTATTCATTCATACAAAAAATTGCACAAACTATACCTTAAAGATAAACCAAAAATATATACAAGGTACAAGATATACTCATAAATAAAAGAATTGTCCCGATTGATCACCTCTCATAGCACTCACTTGAAATATCTAAATATATTTTATTGTATAACCTCTTACGATAAAAATGTGTCAATTGCAATAATATTTAGCCCAATAAGGTGAGGGATGCATAAAAAGTCAGAACAATACTTAGGAAATTAACCTATGAAATGATGAGTATAAGAAAACTCTTATTTCAGGAAGGGAATTGAATCAAGGCAGGATATAAAAAAGTTACACTAGTTGCTTCAATTAAAAAAGTTACACTAGTTGCTTCAATTAAAAATATAATTGGGTAGACATATACTATCCAAAAAGGTTGTATCAAGGTTATACATTTACTATTACTATGATAGTAAAGTTTAATTTATCTTAAGTATGACTTAAGCGAATAAGTAACACTAATTCATCAAGTGAGTAAACTCTTAAAACTGAGGCTTATAACCTCGAGTATTCAAAAGTAAGTATAAGTATTATTAAAAAGTAAATACACCTATATTATCCTCGGTGGCCAACTCATTATAATAAGCTATATAATAAGCGAAATATTGACGAAAATAGTTAAATATTATTAGAGTTTAGAAGATGTAAGTTAGCATTATAGTAATCGAGATTAGCCTTAATTCGAATTTGAAAAATTA
This sequence comes from Trapa incisa, assembly GCA_030064435.1. NCBI lineage: Eukaryota > Viridiplantae > Streptophyta > Magnoliopsida > Myrtales > Lythraceae > Trapa > Trapa incisa. Next base: position 526,750 of record CM057768.1, on the reverse strand, counting down.
AGATATCATGCTAGAAATTGATTTAATGTAATAACTTTTTCCCATGGTTTTGCGGACAATAAGTGGTAGTGATATTTACTAATCGAAAAGTTTACGAGGGAAGATGGCTCAAGTGAAATAAAACCAATATAATCTCTATATTACCCAATTAGTTAAGGTACAAAAACCACTAAACAATGAAAATGAAAGGATTTTATAGCGTCTTCAGGCGCTCATCGAGTGACTTAGTGGACGCAATTTGTCATGCAGCGTCTACTGATTGGTTGTGCAGGCTTATTCGGCGTTGACTCACATGCAGTTTGTTGACCGTTGGATCGATTCGGTCAGATCGAATTCGGTGACCCAAAATTAAAAATTGACCAGTTGATGCTTGATTATACCGGTTTTCTAAATTTTAAAATTTTAAAAATTTATTTTCTACATAATGATTACTTTTAATTTTATTAATTTATGTTTTTAACCCATCTAAAAAAATGAATATTCGAAATATAGATTCAAACTAATTCGGTCCAATTAAAATTGATTCAGCTCCGGTTCAACTTGAAACAGTCCAATTTACTCGTAACATTAGCTATATATTTAAACAGATAGCATACACTACTAAAATATATTTTCGAAAATATATTACCGCTATTGTCACGCCCCGACCCAATTTGGTCGGATACTCGTGAACAACCCGCCACTCTCCCGGTTTATTAAAGGGTTTCCCCTTATTATAATCCGTAAAGAGTAAGGCGTCATTTAAACCTGCACCATTTCCTAGAATAGTATAATCAAAACTACATAAAATTTTAAGTTTTACATACATGTATTATAGGCATCTTAGTTGATGGTCTTTCAAGGTAAACTTTCTAAGATTTCCTGAAAGGGATATAAGGGAGTGGGTGAGTACGACTACTCAGTGAATGGATTTTCAAAGATTTAGTTTTAACTTTTAAGAAAAATATTTATATGGAGTGTGTCAGACTGCTTTCTTTTAAAAAATCCATTCATTTAAAAATTTGGGTTTTTCCATTATTTCTTAGTTACAGGTGTGTTATCACCCAACACACATCCTTCATCATAAAAGTTACACACATTCGTAAGTCAGTATCACTACTGAACCCGCAAGTGGCTTCGGAGCGACTTTTCCTGCCACCCGGATAGAAGTACGACCACTTCTACCTTGGGAATGAGTGGATGTACGCGACATCCGACCCACAATCCCGAAATCACTTCTTCGTGTCCGTATGAGGACATAGACCTCATCCGTCCCCACCTAGGTCTCATGCGCTTGGTGCTACTCCAAATTTTGCACAGACACCTGGAACGACGAACTGCCCTTATAGCCACCAGGTCGTCCAGTGCCCTTAGGACGCATCACTACCCCTCATGGGCATCTTGATGATCCCGTACTCACAGTGCATGCACAAATAATGTTTTCTCATATTGCCATGTAATCTGTGGTGCCCCTAGTCCAACGGCCCCAACTCTTAACTCAACCCGCAATTGTTTGTCTTGATTGGTCCGTCAACCTATCATGTCGCACTGCCGGTAGTTGACTGAGTATGTCGGTTCTATCATGGTACCATGGCCAAACAATTCATGTAAACCCCGCACCTTTGAGTTAAGGAAAATCGAGAAAAGAACCGGTCAAACAAAACAAGAAAACCGAGCCGATTTACATTTGGGAACAAGCAATATGGAAATTTACAACTTATGGGTGATCCAAAGGGTTCATTAAACATTAGAAAAGAAACTTAAGACAAATTAGAAAATAAAAACTAAATTGGTTTAAGTGAACTAGATTCCATAAGAACTTTAAAGTTAAGTGTGCTTGCCCAAGAGTAGTGTGAGGATGGGTGACCTCTTAGTAAGTATGATTTTTTGTAACCTGAAATTTCGGTAAAAAATATTTATGATTTATGACAATATTAATACTAGTAATAAATCTCTCCCATTTAATACACGATTTTACACCTATATAAAGACGTCATCCCCATTCATTCTCCTCACACCTGAACACTTCTCTCCCTCTCTCTGCTGCTCCATTTCCCGGTGAAGCTCAAACTAGAGTCTCAACTTAAAAATTTTTCTTAGCCTCGGAAGGAGAGGTCGAGATCTTTAGAACCGGGGAGAAGACAGCTATCTGATAGCAAACTCCAGTTAATCCGAAAATCGTTGGAGAAGCACTGGTATGATGAAATAGTGAAGCAGCTTCGGCGGACCGAAGCTGCCCTATTTCGACCAAGCTAAAATCGGCCATTTCAAGCCCTCCCAACACTTCCTCAGCCTTTGCACGGCTGAACTAGGACCGAAAGGTAAGCTAATTCGACTCCCCTTTACAATTTTTCATCGATGCTAGAGAGAGAGTCGATCGAATTTCAATGACGAAATTCTAATCCAATTCCGCATCAATTGATACGATTATTGATTCTAGGATGATCTTCAAGATGAGAGCTATCTGCTCAGAACGAAAGCTCGAACTGCCGTGCCCTCACCGGTGAGAAATTGAAGTTTTCTCTCTCTACAATTTGTTTTCCAGCGAAGATTCGTTAGAGCTTGTTTCGGCATTCAAATCTGCTACTCAAAAGTTCCTTAGAATCGTATGAAGATGTAGGAACTCAATTTCAACTCCAATTTTAACAATTAGAGGTGTTTGATCAGTCAATTTGATAAAATCAAATTCGGTAGTGTTGAAGAGTTGAAATTGGGGATTTTCGAAATTCAAAGGGCCAAAATGCAATTTTATGAAATTGAGGGTCAATTGGGCATGAAAATAATGTTGGAGGACCAATTGAGGAATCTTGGAATTTTTGGGGCAAAACTTACCATTTTTGTAAAAGAAGGGCAAAATGGTAATTTTAGAAAAATTGGGGGACCAAATTGGAAATTTGGGAAATTAAACCCCTTTTTGGTGAAATTGAATAAATTGAGGTCCTAGGATAAATTTTAAAAGTTATGGGACTCAATTTGAGGAAAAATCGATATTAGGGACTTAAAGTTAAAGAGAAATAACTTTAGGGACCTAATTGCAAATAACTAAATGTTTGAGTTTTCTCATTCATTGGAAATGAATGAAGGCTGTTATGCCGAGTAATAATGAACAAGGTTGTTCATATCGTGTAGAAACGTGAAATACCGGGAACGCTAGCAAGGAAAAGCTCGCGTGAATACAAAGAACCGGTCTAGTAGAATTCACGGCATTAACGGGTGAGTGGGTTTACTAACATCATACTCGGTTGGGATGATGAGTACAACTTAATGTTAAAAACCACTTACCAGTTGTGAGTGAGTTTACTAATATCATACCCGGTTGGGATGATGAGCACCACTTAAAATTAAAAAACCACTTACCGGTTGTGAGTGGAAATTTTGTATCATGCCCGGTTGGGAATGATAAATACCTCAGTATGAAAACCCACTATTAAGTGGTATTTTAAACATCACTACTTAGAGGAAGTGATGTGAAAATCATGTGGAAAAATTACTTACCGGTTATAAGTAGATCATACCTTGTTGGTATGATGAGACTTCCTCGAAAGAAGTTGAAAACCCATTCATCGGTTATGAACGGAGGTGTCCTTATACTCGGGCGGTATAATGGATAGAGAAAACATATGTTTTGTCGGAAGTGCTCTCCCCTGACTGTGTGCCAATGCTTAAACAATTTGGGAGACCTTCTCGACGAGAGCTCGAATAGCTCTAATAGGCCGGGGGCCTCGGTTTTAGAACTTGGAGGATAAATGCCCGATTTTGAAAATCTCGTACAGTGGGCCCAAGGCCAGTTGGCACGAGCAGGAGCTCATAAACGAACATGATATATGTGCCATAAAACTTAATAAGTGAATTGTTAGGCCATGGTACCAAGATAGGACCGACATGCTCCGTCAACTAGCGGCAGTGCGACATGACAGGTCGACGGACTAGTCAAGACAAATAGCTGCGGGTTGAGTTAAGAGTCGAGGCCGTTGGACTAGTGGCACCAATATTACATGGCAATATGAGAAAACATTGTTTGTGCATACACTGTGAGTACAGGATCATCAAGACGTCCATGAGGGGTAGTGATGCATCCTAAGGGCCCTGGACGACCCAGTGAATATAAGGGCAGATCGTCGTTCCAGGTGTCTGTGCGAAATTTGGAGTAGCACCAAGCGCATGAGACCGGGGTGGGGACATGATAAGGTCTCTATCCTCATACAGACAAGAAGAAGTGATTTCAGGATTGTGGGTCGGATGTCACGTACATTCACTCATTCCCAGGGTAGATGTAAACCCCGCACATTTGAGTTAAGGAAAACCGGGAAAAGAACCAGTCAAACCGAATAAGAAAACCAAGTCGATTTACATTTGGAAATAAACAATATGGAAATTTACTACTTTCGAGTGATCCAAAGGGTTCATTAAACCTTAGAAATGAAACTTAAGACAAATTAAAAAATAAAAACCAAATTAGTTCAGGTGAACTAGATTACATAAAAACTTCAAAGTTAAGCGTGCTTGCCTTCTTGGGAAGTATGATTTTTTTGTAACCCAAAATTTCAGTCAAAAATTTTTATGTGAACGTACGGTTTATCATAAATAGCCATAAATTAATATATATTTAATTATTATAATTAATACCAATAATTTAATACCTAAATTAAATTATTGGAATTAATACCAAAATTAATACCGAAATTAAATTATTAGAATTAATATCAAAATTAAATTATTGGAATTAATACCGAAATTAAATTATTAGAATTAATATCAAAATTAAATTATTGGAATTAATAACAATAATTTATGGCAATATTAATACTAGTAATAAATTTTGCCCATTTAATACACGAGTTTTACACCTATATAAAGAGTTAATCCCCATTTCATTCTCCTCTCTCTCTCTCACTACTGCTCCATTTCCCGGTAAAGCTCGAACCAGAGCTTCGACTTGAACAAAGGTCGAGCTCTTTAGAATTGGGGAGAAGACAACTATCTAATAGCATACTCCAGTCAATCCAAGAATCGTTGGAGAAGCGTCGGCGTGATAGAATAGTGAAACAGCTCCGGCGGATCGAAGCTGCCCTATTTCAAGCCCTACTCAGGCCAATCAAAGCCCTCCCAACACTTCCTTAGCCTTTCCACGACCGAATTAGGACCAAAAGGTAAGTCAATTCGGCTCCCATTTATAATTTTCGATTGGTGCTAGAGAGAGAGTCGACCGAATTTCAATGACAAAATTCTAATCCAATTCCGCATCAATTGATGCGATTCTTGATTCTAGGATGAACTTCAGGATGAGAGTTATCTGTCCAGATCAAAAGCTTGAACCGTCGTGCCTTCACCGGTGAGTAATCGAAGCTTTCTCTCTCTATAGTTCATTTTCCGGCGAAGCTCCGTTTGAGCTCGTCCCGGCATGAAAACTTGCGATTCACATTTATGAAGAATCGTATGAACATGTAGAAACTCAATTTCAACTTCAATTTCAACAATTGGAAACGTTTGATGGGTCAATTTGATGAAATCAAATTCGGCTGTGTTAAGAAGTTGGAATTGGGGGAAAATTGAGGATTTTCGAAATTCAAAGGACCAAAATGAAATTTTATGAAATTGAGGGTCAATTGGGCATGAAAATAATGTTGGAAGACCAATTGAGGTATTTTGAAAAATTTGGGGCAAAATTTACCATTTTTGTAAAGGAAGGGCAAAATGGTAATTTTGGAAAAGTTGGGGAACCAAATTGGAAATTTGGGAAATTAAACCCCTTTTTGTGAAATAGAATAAATTGAGGTCCTATAATAAATTTTAGAAGTTTCGGGACTCAATTTGAGGAAAAATTGTCATTTGGGACTTAAAGTTAAAAGAGAAATCATCATTTGGGACCTAATTGCAAATAAATGAAATTTTGACTTTATCATTCATTTGGAATGAATGAAGGCGATTAGGCCGAAGGATAATGAACCAAGATGTTCATATCATATAGGAATGCGCATGCACTGTGAGTACGGGATGCACTGTGAGTACGGGATCATCAAGACGCCCATTAGGGGTAGTGATGCGTCCTAAGGGCACTGGACGACCTGGTGGCTATAAGGGTTGTTCATCGTTCCATGTGTCTGTGCGAAATCTGGAGTAGCACCAAGCGCATGAGACCGGGGTAGGGACAGGATGAGGTCTTTGTCCTCATACGAACACGAAGAAGTTATTTCAGGATTGTGGGTCTGATGTCGCGTACATCCACTCATTCCTAGGGTAGAAGTGGTCGTACTTCTATCCGGGTGGTAGGAAAAGTCGCTCCGAAGCCACTAGCAGGTTCGATAGTGATACTGACTTGCGAATGTGTGTAACCTTCATGATGAAGGATGTGTGTTGGGTGATAACACGCCGTGGTAAATAAGAAATGGTGAAAAACCTGAATTTTTAAATGAAGGGATTTTTGAAAATAAAGGAGTCTAACACACTCAATATATATGTTTTTCTTAAAAGTTAAAAGCTTTTAAAAACCCATTCACTGAGTAGTCGTACTCATCCCCTCCCTTATATCCCTTTCAGAAAATCCCATAAAGGCTCCTCTTAAAGACCGTTAACTAAGTTGCCTATAAGACAGGTATGTAAAATTTTAAATTTCATTCAATTTTGATTATGCTATTCCAGGAAAAAGGAGCAGGTTAAAGGACACCTTACTCTTTATGGTTTACAATAAGGGGAAACCTTTTAATAAACTGGGAGAGTGGCGGGTTGATCACGGAGATCCGACCAAACCGGGTCGAGGCGTGACAATTCACTTATTAAGTTTTATGGCACATATGTCATGTTCGTTTACGAGCTCCTGCTCGTGCCAACTGGCCTTGGGCCCACAGTACGAGATTTTCAAAATTGGGCATTTAGCCTCCAAGTTCCAAAACCGAGGCCCCCGGCCTATTAGAGCTATTCGAGCTCCCGTACATAAGGTCTCCCAAATTGTTTAAGCATTGGCACACAGTTAGGGGAGAGCACTTCCGACAAAAAATAGGTTTTTACTGTCCATAATACCGAACGGTATAAGGACATCTCCGTTCATAACCGACGAACGGGTTTTTCAACTTCCTTCGAGGAAATCACATCATACCAACCGGGTATGATCTACTTACAACCCATAAGTAGTTTTTTCGCATAACTTTCACATCACTTTCTCTAACTAGTGATGATTAAAAATATCACTAAGTAGTGGATTTTTATACAAAGGTACTTATCATCCCCAACCGGGTATGATATAAAATTCTCACTCACAACCGGTAAGTGATTTTTAAATTATATAGTGTGCTCATCATCCCAGCTGGGTATGATGTTAGTAAACCCACTCACCCGTTAACGCAGTAAATTCCACTTGACTGATTCTTTGTATTCACGCGAGCTCGTCCATGCTGGCATTCCCGGTATTTTGCGTTCCTACATGATATAAACATCCTTCTTCATTATTACTCGACATAACAGCCTTGAAAACTCAAACTTTTAGTTATTTGTAATTAGGTCCCTAAAGTTATTTCTCTTTAACTTTAAGTCCCAAATGTCTATTTTTTCCTCAAATTGAGTCCCGTAACTTTTAAGATTTATCTTGGTACCTCAATTTATTCAATTTTACCAAAAAGGGGTTTAATTTCCCAAATTTCCAATTTGGTCCCCCAATTTTTCTAAAATTACCATTTTGCCCTTCCTTTACAAAAATGGTAAGTTTTTCCCCAAAAATTCTAAAATTCCTCAATTGGTCCTCCAACATTATTTTCATGCCCAATTGACCTTCAATTTCATAAAATTGCATTTTGGCCCTTTAAATTTTGAAAATCCCCAAATTTTCTCAATTTTCCCCCAATTTCAACTCTTCAAACACTACTAAATTTGATTTCATCAAATTGACTGATCCAACACTTCTAATTGTTGAAATTGAGTTCCTACTTGTTCATACGATTCTAAAAAACTTTGAATCGCAGATTTTAATGCTAGAACGAGCTCAAACGGAGCTTTTTCGGAAAATAAACTTTAGAGAGAGAAAGCTTCGATTTCTCACTGGTGAGGGCATGACGGTCCGAGCTTTCAATATAGGTAGATAGCTCTTATCTTGAGGTTTATCCTAGAATCAAGAATCGTATCAATTGATGTTGAATTGAGTTAGAATTTCAATAATGATATTCTACGGGTTCTCTCTCTAGCACCGACCAGATATTGCAGAGGGGAGCCGAAGTGTTCAGGTGTGAGGAGAATGAATGGGGATGATCTCTTTATATAGGTGTAAAATCTGTGTATTAAATGAGGTAGATTTATTACTAGTATTAATATTACCATAAATTATTGGTATTAATTCCAATAATTTAATTTATGTATTAAATTATTGGTATTAATTACAATAATTAAATATATATTAATTTATGGTTATTTATGATAAGGCGTACATTAGCATAAAATTTTTTTACCGAAATTTTGGGTTATAAAAAAATTCATACTTACCAGAAGGTCACCCATTTTCACACTACTCTCGGGCAAATATAGGCAAGCACACTTAACTTCAAATTTCTTATGGAATCTTGTTCACTTGAACCAATTTGGTTTATGTTTTCTAATTTTTCTTTTAATTTCTTTTTCAAAGTTTAATGAACCATTTGGATCACTTGTAAGTTGTAAATTTCTATATTGCTTGTTCCCAAATGTAAATCGGCTTAGTTTTCTTAATCGGTTTGACCGGTTCTTTTCCCAGTTTTCCTTAACTCAAAAGTGCGGGGTTTGCAGTTATAATGTAAACCCGTTTAAAAATAGTTTATTATATATTTCTATTATAAGTATAAATGACAAATTTTATATATTTGAGTATGAATTGTGCTTATAAATTAGGTCAAATACCATTGTTTTCAAACAAAATAAGTGGGCATTTTATAAAAATTTTTATGGTCAATTTATTCATTTCAATGTTTATTTATTATTTTAAATATTTATTAATTTAAAAAAATTAACATTTGTCTAATTTTCATTAGTGTATTACACTAAGTCGACATGTCACGTGATATATCCAATCCATTGAAAATGATGTCCAACATGAGTGTCCAAGCATAATTTGACTAAGTTGTTTAGCGGCTTAACAATTTAGTATATCCACACTATATATATATAATAAAATGCATTATTATTCGTATTCCTTTTGAATAAAATACTTTTATTATATATTTTAAAATAACTTTATAAATTTATTATAAAAGATTATAGAATATGTATAATTGTCACCAATTTAATATTTTTAATGTTTTATTATAAAATATTATAAGTAGATAAAGAGTTAAACTTATTTATTTGGTAAAGAATTATCTAACATAATTAATATGAATTTTTTTATAAAATATTATAAGTAGATAAAGAGTTAAACTTATTTATTTGGTAAAGAATTATCTAACATAATTAATATGAATTTTTTAATTCTCGATAAAGTTAAATATATTTAAAAAATGAAAATTTCAATCTCGTCTATAAATCATTTTTAGGATTAAAAATATTATTTTTATCAAGTATATAAAATTTAAATCATTTTTGCAAAATTAAAAGATTGGAAGTGCTATTTTCTAACTATATAAAACTGAAAAAATATCTTAAAAAACATATGATTTAAGTATAAAATATATATCAACTATCTCATGATCCATAATATATGTATATATGCGTGTGAATGGGTCCGTGAATGATTAAAATCTAAGTGAAAGTGGGTAGTGGGTCGGTGGCATGCATGCATAGTTTTAAAGACATAAGATGGGGGACAAAAGTTGCCCTAATGTAAAGTTGGAGAAAAGACAATTTACCATAGCTTTTTTTTGCACGTGAGAAATAATAATTCAATCCATAATTGAGAACCCTAAAAAAACCCTAATTCTACCTTGCTTTTCTCTACTTAAAACATCGTATTCAAGGGTTGTTGATTTAATTTGTTGTGTGAGAATTATTTTGCATATTAGTTTTAGTATTGGCAATATCTTTTTAATATTAATAAATATCAAATAAAATATAAAAATAATATTTTATTGATTTATTTATTAACCATATATAAAAAAAATATAATATATCTATCTTACTTGTACTTATGGTAATAGTACCCCAAACTTTTGATATTCACTAGATTTGAGGTATAGTTCAATATAGTATGATTCTAATACATGGAAAGTGATCAAAAGAAGTCAACTTTATTCGTTGGAATTTAACCCGATCTAATTTTTTGTACAAAAAAATAGAATTTGAATTGCAATGGAGAGAATAAACCTTAATATATAATGATAAATTGAAATTGATATTAGTTAATTTTGAGCATTTATTATCGTAATGTAAAAACTGAATTTTAATACAGGAATAGAAACCTAAAAACCAAGGTTGAAGTGTGTTTGGATCACATTACACCCCTAATTGTAGAGTAAGTAGGGGTGTCATAAATCATTTATCATATTATTTTGATATAGAGTTGTTTTAATCTAAATGAGCACAAATAGGTGAATAAAAGAGCCGAGGTGGAGGTGGAGAAGAGAGGGACCCTCCAAAAAGTATGGACATAATGGAGCTTTTTAGGGTGTCAAAAGAACAAAAACCACATAATGCAAGAGAATGTTTCTCTTTTGTTGTCTTTCTCCAACTTGTGAAGAATTGTTGATTGCTTTTCTACATGGGTTTGGCAGCCAAAGGTGTCTCATGGAGATGGATCCACATTTTTATATTAAATGAATTAAGATAAGGATATGGTGTTATATTTTTGGATTTTTTTTATATTTAAAGTAAAATATAGCATATTATATATTTAATTTATTTGATGATTTTAAGTTTATATTAATAAGTAAGTGTTTATCATATATTAATGGAAATATTATAAATTTACAAAGAAAGTTAATAAAATTACATATGAGCTTATACTTTTAAATAGAATTTGGTATGATTTCTTATATTTGGAGAACTAATTTTCAAGTTATATTTAACCAAATCTTCATGGAAAAGGCTCTTAAGCAAGTAAATGTATATGGGTAATATGTGGTCAAACTCTAACTCACCTTTAGTGCAAAAAAAAGATCTTTGATGGTGAGGGAGACAAAAGTGACCAAAGCAAGCATTTACTACAAAGATGAGGAAAAAGGTGTTAAAAAGGAGGAACTTTGGTATGTGATCTTTCTTTCTAGGCCACAAAAAAAACTATGGCATTGATTGAAATGCTATCATTTAGGTCAAATAAATAATAGTTGAAAGAAGCAAACAAAAGGCACATTTTGTTGAATTGAAATTACATATAGTCTCCCCTCTTAATAAAACATAACTAATTAATATGAAATATTTTGTCTAAAACAAATAAATTAAACTTAAATTTATTTAAAAATTATAATTTATAAAGGGTAAATTTTTATAATTTTATAAAATTATAATATTTTTTATTTTAGTAAATATAAAATTTTAGTTATTAATTATAAATGTGAATATATTTATAATATTTAATTTTAAATCCATTATCAATTATGATATATAAGATGGTATAACATGCGTCATAAAAAAAGTCAAAGTCGAGTTAAATATTTTTTCTAAATACTAATTTACTGATATTTTATATTATAAGAAAATTATTGTGGGTCGATAATAAATTAAATAAATATTAATTCTTTTCTAAATTAAATAAATATCCACTTAAAAATGGATTTATGGTTATAGGTAAAAAGAATAGAATTAACTAATTGGATATATTTATTATAAATTACCCAAGATGAAAATAAGTCTAATATAACATTGTAAATTATTTGTTATAATTTAGTCTAATATAATAATAACCTTTTAATTATTTAGAAAATTAACATATTAATATAATATAAACTTATTCTTTCAATGACACTTTTTGTAAGGAAAAGAAAATCACTTTGTAGGGTACTAAATTGAGGAAAAGGTGATATGTGGGGGAAGAAATCAAAGGAAGAAGAAGGATAAGAGAGGCTCAAGAAGCTTAGAACGTCCCCACCAATGTGAATATAATACACGTATTTGGCGCGTGACATCCATAAAAGCCTTAGCAAGTAAGTCTCTTCTCTTTGCCCATAGGAGCTCAATAATACACAGTGTGGGACAAAATTAATGTAATTTACATCTAATTAAAAAAACAACATTAAAGTGAACCACATATTTGGCGCGTGACATCCACATCAGTTGATAATTACTGTCTTGCCTCTGCCGCGTTGTTAAAGTGCCACGTGTCAATTAAGTGAATAATTTTATTATAATAAAAATTAATAATGGAAATGAAAAAACATGGACGCCGGGATTCTTTCTCGTAATTTGATTTTTCAGCAACAAAAAATCACTGAAACCAGCCGGGAATCTCTCTTACTAATCTTCTTCTTCTTCATCAATCCCACCTATGGCCTAACAGCCCGCATTCTACTCTGGTTCTGCTGCTCACTCTCACTGGCGCACATTACTATCCCTCGGAATATCGTTTCTGGGTTGCCGGCGATGGAGTTCCGGGAAGCTGTTACCAAGATGGGGAGGCCTGCCGACCGGCACGGCGAATTTTACAGACTCCTGTCGAAGTTCTACCAAATATCATCGAAAGCTTCATCGCCGGCATCGTCCCGGTCGTCCTCCCCGCGGCATAAACGGCATGTTTCCCAGCAGATCGACTTCCCTTCCGAGTTCGTCTGTCCTGTCTCGAGGTCTTTAATGGCGGATCCTGTGATTGTCTTCTCTGGACATTCCTTCGACCGGGTCTCTGTCGAAGTCTGCAAGTCGGCCGGCTACACCCCCACCCTCGAAGACGGCCTCTCCCCGGACTTCTCAGCCGTCATCCCCAACCTGGCACTTAAATCCGCCATCCTCACCCACTGCAAGGACCTCTCGCTACCGCCGCCAGAGCCAATCAGTTTCTCGTCCATGGAGAAGAAAGTCCACCGGCTAATCTCTGCCAGAAAGGAAGATCGTAATTCGATGATCAGGACGACGGCGTTTTCGAAAGACTCCGCCGGTGGCTGTTGCTCGAGCTCCGATGAATCAGTCGGCACCAGCAGCACCACCACCACGAGCAACACCCCAACCGCCGCCGCTAATGACGAGCCTAGCCGGCATTCGAAATTCGTGACCTTGACGAACGACTGCTCCTCGTGCTCCGGCTCATCTTCCGAGATCAATGCCGCAGTCCCCGAAGAATCCGACCTCGTCTCCAAACTTCAAATGTCGCTTATTTTCAGGAGGGAGGAGGCCATGGTGAACCTCCGGAGGATGAGTCGCGAGAAGGACGCCAGAGTCTCCCTCTGCACCGACCAAGTGCTGTTGGAGCTCCGGTCACTGATCGTCTCGAGGTTCAGAACCATCCAGGAGAACGCCATCGCCTCCCTGGTCAATCTCTCCCTCGAAGAGGCCAACAGAGTGAAGATCGTGCGGGCGGGGATCCTCCCCAACCTAGTGTTCGTCCTGATGAAGGGGTCGTCGGAGGCGCAGGAGTACGCGGTCGCGGCGACTTTCGCCTTGGCCCTCGACGACGAGAACAAGCTGGCGATCGGAGCCCTAGGCGCTCTGCCGCCGCTCGTGGACATCCTCCGCTCGTCCACCAGCGAGACAGCTCAGCGCGAGGCTGCCACGGCCCTCTACCACCTCACCCTCGTGCCGGCCAACTGTTCCAAATTGGTTACGACCGGTTCGGTTCATGACATCCTATCACTTACTAGACCGGGCCATTTATTGGACCGGTTACTCCACATAGTACGCAATCTGGGGTCCTGCCCGGACGGTCGGACCGCCCTGCTGGACTCCGGCGGTACCGGCTGCCTACTGGGCTTGATAGACCAGAATGCGCTCAACTCCGTATCCGCCCTGGAGAGGTGTCTGGATGCACTGGTTTCATTGAGCCTAGTCGGATTACGCTTCAAGGGTCTGGCCAAGGCGGCCCGGGCGACTGAAATCCTAGCTAAGGTCAAGACGGAGGGGCCCAAGAGGAAGGCGGTTTACCTAGTGGAAAAGATCGAAGAGAGAAGCCTCGACCACGAGACCGAAACAGAGGTCGATTGGGAGAAATTATTGGAGGAGTGACAGTTGGACCGGGTAAATCAGACCGAACCATTTTATATTTTTGTTTTTTTAATTTTCTAATTTTATTTAGTAAATTTTAAAGGTTAAATATGTAAATTTGGTGCTATTTTTTTTGTGGAAAGTTGTAGGGAAACATTGATAAAGTAATCTTAATTATATTATTATTTTTAGTAAATTTTTAATATTTATTAATTTTATTATAATTTTATAAATATTTTGATTTAAGCCGATTATCCTTCCAACTGGTGCAAATTAAACGAGAATTCGATATCGGAACAGATACGGATTTCCAACACTTTTATTCTACTGCAACATTTATTTACCCCCTCACTTTATTTCCGAACATGATCGGAGGTATCCAATGGGTGTCTACTAGTGATGACCGGAACCGGGCTTACGCCCACAACGAGGAGTAGGCGGGGTACCCACGGAGGGCCTGCAGCTGGGGCCGGATGGAGGCACAATGGATCCTTTGGGCAACTTCTGGAACCTCAGCCCTCCGGTGGCCTCCGCCGGGACGGAGCCGAACCAGCAGGCGGAAGCCAACAGAGCAAAGAAGACAGCACACACAAGCCTTGCCACAACCTTCGTTGTCGTCTAGTGATATGGAAAGACAGCTTATGTGTTGTTCTTATAGGCTGCGAGACAAGATCAGGGAAACTTGGTAGGGGTTTGGTGCATGTTTTTTGGTAATTTCTAATTAATTATAGCAATAATAGAAACCCAAACTAAATAATTATGTGATTTTTAACGATTTTATCAATATATATAATTATTTTTGCTTTTTATGCTCTAATTTTAGCACATTTCTTTGGGATTGTGAACAAAATTAAATATTGTATTAATTTAAATATGTCAGTCAACAATTCATCTAAAATTAAAATTTGGAGGTTCACACATCACTAATTTTGATACTATTAATTACAAATTACGAAGTGTACAAAAATTGATAAAAATATCTAATTAGACCGAAAAAATATGTAAAATTGATAATAAAAAAATATTATTATTAAGTTGACTATTTTTTAGGGTATATATATTTTAGATTTTTTTCATGATAATTTAGTAAAATATGGATAGAAAATAAATTTACTACCAAAATTGAGGTAAGCTAAAAAAATGTTAGACTAAATTAAAAAAAAATATGTATTAAAAGAGATGGACTTTCAAAATGCACAATTAGGTTAAACAAAAAATTGTGCATTTTGTGACTATTATTTATATTCTAATTTATTTTATTTATGGAAATTTAGTAAATTATGATTTAAAAGATTTAGTAAGCCAAATTTATGAAAATTGTGAGCAAATTAATACGTTTCGAGTAAATCACTCATTTGTTATACTATAAATTATAATATTAATTTGATTGTATTTTAAAATTAATTCGAAATTAGGAAAATACTTTTTTTATTAGATACAAAATATAATTTTAGTTGAATATCAAATAATTGATAATTTAGAAAATACACCACATTCACCAGCAAATAGAAGAAATTTACAACAAATTTTAAGTATAAATAAATATAATAATAATAATAATATATTATAAAATATGGACATTAAAATAAATAATTAAATATAAAATAATTTGAAGAATGAAAGTAAAAAATGAGTAGTTGAAGATGGTTAGAAATGATTGATAATTGATTATTTTAATTTCAATTGATTATTCGTCATAAATTTAAATATAAAATATGTGAATATTTGTTAATGTTCTATTTTTTAATAAATTTATCAATAAATTTACAATTATTTAATCATACCAGCTATCTCTCTTGCCTATTTTCTGATCTATTTGCCATGCTAATACTATAATACTGAAAATTTTGAAAATATGTTTTAGTTTAATTTGATCGAAAATCGATAATATTTTTTTAATAAAATTTCAAAACCCATAAGATATAATACCGAATAAATATTACTTAAGAATTTTATTTTAAAATAAACTATAAATACATTTTCATCTCTCTATTATATATTTAAAATAATTAATAATTTCAATATTTTTATATTTTTTTAATATAAAAACATCATATTTATTAAATACATAAATTTTTAAAATATTATATACTTAGCAAATATATATGAAATAGAGAGCTAGATAGGAATTTCAATAGCTCCGGTCGGGTAGATTTTTCCGTACTCGTGCCCGAGTGGATCCGAACTAGGTATCTAGACCCGAGTCGGACTGCTGAACCAGAGAATCCATTGATGTCACCACACACTCACATAGCATAAGACATTTATTATGACCACCAAAAACCTAATTCAGATCTCCATTGATGAACCAGGGTCGGGTCGACTAGCTGCCCTATGGGCATGCAACATAGCCACTACTACTTCCTAAGGGCATTTGACTCGGTTTCCATGGGTGGTCATGTCGGTGTAGCACTTTCCGCAGAGCTCGCGGTTGCCGTAGGTCCCCGGCGGCACGCACTGGCAGCGGCTGCAGCAGGTCGTGCAAGCCCTCATGCACAGCTTTATCCTCGAGTGCTGGCTGCACCTATTGCCACACAAGCGAGTGCAATCTGTAGGCCAAAAAAAAACCCACAGGAAGTTAGATTGACACCTTTTCCTGCTGGCTGGACCTTTTGTTGGGTTGTTTGGTGGGTGGGGTTTACCTTCTTTTGACTTCACCGGTGGAAGCTGCGGGGCCGGTGGTTTCACTGTAACTGGAGGCGACGGAGGCTTGACGGTGACAGGAGGAGCAGGAGGCTTAACCACAGGAGGGAACGGAGGCTTGATTGGAGGAAGAGGTGGTTTGACTGTCACCGGAGGGACTGCAGGAGGCTTGAAGAAGGGAGGGACAGGTACGGGTGGTTTAACCACGGGAGGAGAAGACGGCGGGACGTACGCAGGAGCTGCCGCCGGAGGCTGCACAGAAACACTCCGCACAGTACAGGTTACACTGAACTAGCACCAAAAAAGCTGGAAGGACCAGATGAAACGCAACGTATATGTATGCATGTATGTATCTTGGAGGTACCTTAACCACATCGACATGGAGCAACCCACCTTCGGGAGAAGCCTAGGTTGGAAATGAGGAACAGTCAGTGGGATGTTAGCTTGCAGAAACCTACTTGGAAGGAAGATGGAAACGTTTGCATGGAATCATAGCACTTCAAAGAAAGACCAACCTGGGCTGTGAGGAAGATGAGGTGGAGCAAAGTGAGCAGGAAGAACTGAGATCTCCAAGCCATCTGTTGTGCTGTGGATGGCCAAGCCTTCTTCACTTTTGCTACTCCCACTAAGCTGCAGTATAAATAGTCTGTACCCGTAAAGAAATCAGTTTCGTATCTAATTAAAATTTACGAGTAATTAGTGTGAAATTTTCAAATTTATAAAATTTATATATTTTTATTTAATTTAATTTATAATTATATTATCGACCATTCACGAATAAAATTTATATATATAATTAAATATTTAATTTTAAAATTACACTCAGTAACTATATACAATAAAGGTATTATTTTCGTGTAAAGGATCCACTACACTCGACTTGATGATTTTTACTATATAATTGAAAATACGAAGAGAGAGGTTTATAATCTCCGTAGCTCAATAACCCTTGTGAAAAGTGATTGTTTACATAAAATTCAAATATAACGTATCTCTATTTTATTAATCGTTATATCATATTTTTTACACATATAAAATTAAAAAGTATTATTTATTTATAATATTAAAAATGTTATAATATTTAAAATATAAGAATAAAGTAACAAAAAAATTTTAAATATATAAAATCAATCATAGTTTAGTTTGAGGAGTACGAATTTAAAAGTGCATGCCAGGTTGGCCAATCACCTCTAGCCCAGCCAGCCAGCCAGCCAGCCAGGCCACTGCCATGGGAGTTATGGCCCCTACAGTGCATTTACTCAATAATAGAGCACCATAGCCATTGACCAGCAAGTAAATCCACCTCTCCACCTTGCTGGGCAATCAACAGTTTGTGAGTCCATATGTTAATTATTTTTTATTTTAAAATAAAAAATATATATTATTCATATATAAAGTTAAAAATATTTTAATTAATTAGTAATTTTAAGTGGATATAATTTTAATATTTTACTACAATCTTATCTCTGTATCTATCCGTTCTTTGCCTTTATTTTATGGTACCCTTCCTCCATCATCACATCACTGCTCCCTCTGCAAAAGTCCCACTTGCACTGCACACGAGGCCTGCCTGCCTGCCTGACCAGTCCAGTCCTGTCATATCGCCGGAGTGGGAGGAGGAAGAAGAAGGTGAGGAGTTTTGGGTCCACTCCATATTATTATGTACTGCAGTATGGGAAAAAGGGGACCTGGATACTTGGAACTAAGCTCCCGTGGCGATGGCCAATGGGCACATTAGACCAGCCACCACAACCACATGAAGCTACAGTTTGCGGGCTCGCTTGCCCCCATCCCTCACTCCTTGTTGGCTATGTCGAGCCACGATGGCTAGTGATCATCGGATCCCACTCCCACCAATAACTAGTTAATAAATATATGTCCTTTAATCTAAAATAGCGCTACTATATAGGTTTATTAATTTGTCTATCACTTTAGATTTTATTCTACTTAAACACGACAAAAGCTCGTGTTATATAACTCGAAATTAAATAAACTCGAATTCGAATAAATTCAAATTTTAAATATATATCATAAAATTAAATTTGATACAAATTTAAATACACTACATTTAAATTTAAATATATTTAAACTTTATGCGTGTTAAACGCAACTTAAAAAAATACTTAGTTTTGATTAATTTACTTTTTAATTTAAATTAAACAGATTCAAATTTAAATTAAGTTAGAATCGAATTTAAGTTTAAATATATTTTAACTCAGACGAAATTTAATTTAAATATACTAAAGATTGGGAGGTATAAATTGAACCGTACCTAACTCGATATGGATATGTATCATCCGCTCGAATCTGATATCAGCTCGGGTGAAGTTCCACTATTTATATTGCTTTATTTTTTTTTGGTAAAAACATTTCTATATATGTTAATTTGGAGTACTCCATGTTGCTATAGTCATCTAATGTTGGTGAGAGTGCTTTACCACGCTTCATTTTTAAGTATAGAAAATGATCAAAATTTAATTTAATGAGTCATATCATACTAATAATTAATTTAATTTGAGTTTAATTAGTTAAAACTTAATACATATATATATATTAAAAAATAATTAAATAAAAAATATTTTTTTTGCTGGAATTGGAGCTGTCATCCACTTCTTCATCCAACCTATCCACCGGCAGGCTGTGCAATGTCTTGTCCCCTTGTGCCATTGTCAGTCTGCCTTTCCTCTTCATCTTCATCTGTCTGTCTTCTCCCACACACACATGTTTTTATTTATGTGACAATTTTATGAGTGGATTAACCGTAATTAGTTTTTTGCAATATTTATTATTACTAATTATAATATTTTTAAAAAATATTAAAATATTAATATCGCACATTGGATGAGCGTGGAAACTATTAAATGCTTAAAATTCACGAAATAATTCATTATGCATTTAAAATAGTGAAAATATGACCATTTATCTTAAATAAAAATGGGAAATAAATTATTTACTTTTTCACTTGTAAAATACTTAATTGACTTATTTAGTTATCATTAATCAAGTTTTTATTTTTGCTCATTGCCCTCTAATATTTATATCAATCAATAAACCCTATCACCCCTAATTACACCTCAAAATCTATCTTATAAATGTAAATGATAGTTAATTAAAAATAAGAATTTCATCATTTTAATTAAATATAATATTTATGTACTTAATATTATATTACAATTCAAAATTAACCATATTAATTTTCTTAGATTCTAGCCATGTTTTAGTGTATTTTCCAATGAAAAGTGTTTAAATTAAATATAATTTTTTGATTATATTATTAAAATTTAAAAAGTTGATATCTTATATTATTATTATTTAGTGACAAAATGAGGCAATATAATTTTTTTTCTTATTTACTCTTATTAATGCACTAATAGTTAGATATTTAATAATTTTTTTTCATAAAAATGTCATTTAAAGATGAAAAAGAAATACTTAGTAAAGGAAATAAAGAAATTTAGAAAATAAAAAGTAGAGAGAAATAGATAATATTGTGTTGTATTATTGATTGTATTATAATATTCTATTTATATACAACTTGATAATAAATAATAAATTGTTACACGTTACTACATTAAGTGTTGTAATAAATCAATATATTAAATGGTGTAATAAATACATATTAATATATACAATAATTAAGTAATATTTTGGTTATTACTCCCCGCAAGTTCAACCGGGAGTTCACGGATGTTGAGCTTATCTTGTAAAAGAGAGACAAATAGAAGGGAGATTTTTGGTGAGCAAATCCGCCAATTGAGCAATAATTCCTATAAAACGAACACTGAGTAAACTTTGACACACTTGTTCACTAACAAAATAAAAATCAATCTCAATATGTTTTGTGCGACTATGGAAGACGGGGTTGGCAGTGAGATAAATGGCTAAAAGATTATCGCACCAAAAAACTGAAGAATGAGTGGAAGAGATGCCGAGTTCTTTAAAAAGAGACTGAAGCCAGATTAACTCAGCGGTTGCATTGGCAAGACTTTTGTACTCGACCTCAGTGCTAGATTGAGCGACTGTTCGTTGTTTCTTAAAACTCCATGAGATAAGATTGTGACCAAGAAAAATTGCAAAACCACTAACAAAACGTCGATCATCCAGATTTCCAGCCCAGTCAGCGTTAGAAAAATAGTGAAAACCAGAAGGAGGATGTCGCCAGAGAGTAAGACCATGATGAAGTGTCCCTTGAAAATAGCGGAGAATGAGTAGTGGTGGGACGATGCATAAATTGACAAACCTGAAGAACCGCATTGCGATGTCAGGTCGAGTGAGAGTGAGATACTGTAGAGAGCCCACAAGTTGACGATATTCAGTAGGATCAAGAAGAGGAAGGCCATCATATTGTGAAAGTCGGGGACCAGAGGCAACTGGCGTGGAAATGGGCTTATAAGTACTCATGGCAGTCCGGGAGAGAAGATAATGAATATTCTTATACTGTGTAAGATGTAAACCATGAGAGTGAGTAGTAACTTCAATGCCTAAAAAATGACGAAGTGGACCAAGATCCTTAATAGAGAATTCTCTATGAAGGGCATGAAGGATGTTTCCAATGGGTGCAGCAGAAGAACCAGTGAGAAAGATATCATCAACATAGATAAGTAGAAAAATAACAAACTCACTCATGCAGTAGATAAATAGAGAGCTATCAGCAACACAGCTACAAAAACCAAGTTGATGAAGATAGGAACTCAGGCGGAAGAACCAAGCACGAGGAGCTTGTTTGAGGCCATAGAGAGATTTGCGTAGGCGACAAACATGGCTAGGAAAGTAGGGATCAACAAATCTAGGGGGTTGATCCATATAAACTTCCTCATTGAGATAACCATGAAGAAAAATATTATCCACATCAAGCTGACAAATGGTTCAATTGAAAGATACAGCAATGGAAAGAATTACCCGTATAGTAACAGGTTTAATAACGGGGCTGAAGGTATCATCATAATCAAGACCAGGACGCTGTGAGTAGCCCTTAGTGACAAAACGAGCCTTATATCGAGCCACCGAGCCGTCAGAATAATGCTTGATTTTGTAAACCCATTTGCACCCTACAATAGGCCGACCAGGTGGAGCGGGCACGAGATCCCAAGTATGGTTGTGAAGAAGAGCGACAAACTCAGTATGCATAGCCTTAACCCAAAAGGAGTGACGAGAAGCTTGGGAATAAGTTCGAGGTTCCATAGAGGTAATGAACACTGTAGGATCAATAGTGAAGCGCCGTTGAGGTAGACTGCCATCTTGAGAGCGGGTCACCATACGTGAAATTGGAGGTAGAGCAGGAGCATGATCCAATGTAGGAGAGGAAGATGGTGCAGCATGATCATCCTCAACAGAAACAATAGGTGAGTCAACTTGTGTTTGTACAGGAGATTGGGGTAACATACCTGAGTCCGGAGGTGGAGACGGGACGGATGTGGGGATTCACCATAGGAGGGTGCATTGCAGGAGGAGGGGAAGGCATACTTGTGGAACTCGAGGAGGCAAATGGAAAAATAGATTCATTAAAATGGACTGTGCGATATAGAAATATATGTCATGTTTGAGTATCAAGACAACGATATCCAAGATAATTAGAGGGATATTTAAGAAACACATAAGGAGTTGAACGAGGTTGAATTTTGTGAGCAAGATAAGGCCGGAGATAAGGAGAGCAACGACAACCAAAAACTCGAAGTAACTTATAATCAGGAGTAGAATGGTGAAGTACCTCATAGGGGGATCGAAAGTGGAGAGATCTTGTGGGAAGGCGATTGATAAGGAAGATAGCGGACTCAAAGGCAAACGACCAATATTTGGTAGGAACATGAGAGTGAATAAGAAGAGTAAGACCCATATCGATAATGTGACGATGCTTACGTTCGACAGATCCATTTTGTTGAGATGTGTGTGGACAGGAGATCCGTTGAAGAATACCTGCGGATTGGAAAGCACTAGAAAGAAATTCTTTAGCACCGTCAGATTGGAGAGATTTAATCCGTTGACTAAGTAAATTTTCAACTTGTAAACGGAAGACACAAAAAACAGAGAGAATATCAGATCGTTGTTTCATAACAAAATACCATGAAAAATTGCTATAATCATCCAAAAAATGAACATAATAGTGATGACCTATAGAGGAAATAATGGGGGATGGTCCCCAAATATCTATGTAAATTAATTCGAGAGGATGGGTACTCTTATGGTGAGTGACTGGAAATAGTTATTGAGTAATTTTACCAAAAGAGGATGAGTCACAAAAGGGTAAGGGAGAAATATTACTCATTGATAAATAATCTGAAAGCACACGACCCATAATTTGAAAAGAAGGGTGACCCAAATGTTGATGCCACAGACTCTATGCGACTAATACAAGCAATAGAAGAAATATTATAATGAGTGCGCAAATAGTAGAGACTGTCCCTACGACTCTCGCGAAGCAACTCCTGATGAGAAAAGAGATCTTTGATAAGAAAATGAGTGGAATATAATTCAAAATAGCAGGAATTATCTTGAGTGAAACAAGATACAGATAATAAGTTAGAGAAATTTTGGGAATATAATAAATATTAGTAAGTGAGAAACGTTGGAAATGTGAGGTTAAATAGGCAGATCCATAAGAGATAATAGGTAAACATGTCCCGTCTCCGATTGTGAGGTGCTCAGGGAGTGTCGAATCATCCTAAATAGACAAGTGTGACAGATCATTATTAATATGACTAATAGCACCTGAATCGACATACCAGTCTAGATGATGTGGATTGGGTTTATGTCCATAAGAAGAATGAGCATGAGCAGTAGAGGATGTGGGCTTTAATTCGAATGATGGACAGTGATGGGCTGAGTGGCTAATGAGCCCACATAGCTAGCATATCACATTATAGGAAGAGGTGGGCTTAGGAGAAGTTGGCCGAATTGTAGAATGTATAGTGGGTTGGGCATTCGTCTAACGTGAGCTGAAATGTGGTCCACATCCGCGTGGTTTGAATCCCTGTAAAGAAAAATTCCCATGATTTTCAAGAGGTTTTCCCCAGCCTCTATCAGTTCCTCCATTGCGTACTCCTCTACGATTATGGTTTCTGAGATCACTGAAGCAAGGACGGGGCGGAGTTGGAAGGAGTTCTCGTGGTCCATGACTAGAGAAGGCAGCTGCATGAGATGCAGATTTAGAAAAATCTCCGAGTAGGCCAGAGAGCGGTGCACTACTGGAGCCGGAGTCAGTACCATATTTTTGAACTCGTCGAGCATCCTGAGCAAGGAGAAGGGCCTTCAGCGAATCAAGAGTCATTGTTTTGAGAACTGGTGACATTGCAAGGGTAAGAGCTTCCCATTCCCTATCTAAACCATCAAATAATTTGTCCTTGATTTCATGATCTGGTTTCGGACGACTGATTTGAGCAAAAGAGGTAGCTAAGTTGGAAATGGTTGCCAAATAAGATGCTATAGGCTCTTCTCCCTTCTTTAACTCACTCTACTGTTGATCAATGATATCTTTTTTAGCGCGGGTTTGGGAGCTATACAAAATTTCAAGCCGGCTCCAGGCGTCTACAGAGGTAACAACTCCGATTATCTGTAAATTCACCTTAGTATATAAATAGGCAATTATAGTTGTTAAAGTGAACTTATCCCGAATAGTACATGCTTCATATTCCGAGTTGATTATTTTAAGCTCAGTAACTCCTTCTTTCAGCATTAAAGTGGATTTGGGTTGAGTGATACTACCATCTACATATTCAAATAATTGATATGTTTGCAGCAAATTTGTAATATTGTTTCTCCAAATATATTAATCAGTATTGTATAGCTTCATAGGTAATGCACGAAAAAGATTGATTTTGAATAAAATGTGGTTTTTGCTAAAAAGTTTTCAATAATAAGCGAAAGATATGTTCTGTAACTTAAAAGTTGGAACAATAATACGAAATTTTAAGCGCATCCGATAACTATAACATTCTATTTATATACGAATCAATAATAAATAATAAACAGTTATAAAATATATTACTATATTAAGTGATATAATAAATAATTATATTAAATGGTGTGATAAATACATATTAATATATACAATAATTAAGTAATATTTTGATTATTAATTAGGTTTATCTTATTTTTTTCGGATAAAAATAGAGATTTTTGTACCCAAAAAGTTTTATGTGCAAAATTATTAAAAAAATCATTTTAGTGACAATGTTATTGAAAAAAAATGTTTCACACGTTCAAAAGTTTGGCTTAATTATATTTTATAGATTAAATTGGCTGTCTATTCTACTGTGACGGCCTCCTTTTGGGGACATAGATTAAGCCCAATCAGAAGCCCATTTTCCAATGGGCCAACTTGACTCACACAAATATAAGCCCACGGCCCATAACAAATTCTACCAACCACACAGGCAAAACCTCAAATTGAAAATCAGTTTAGATAATACTTATAAATCAAAAGCATAAATTTAAGCCATTATTAAAAAATAATTAAAACTTAACTAATAATTTAGTCAAATATAGATATATACTTTAATTAGAAACTCTCGGCCTCATTTAGTATCTCTCCTAGTCGACCGTAATTTGGGCTACCGACCGACCGACCGGCCGGCCGGCCCCAACCACCACTACAACAACTTGGTCAGCAGCAAAGAGGAGGGTAGGGGGACTGGGCCTCTGCCACGTGTCAAGTGGATGGAACGAGTGGGGCTTGAATTCCATACTCACCACGCTCCAAAAGCACTCTCAGTCTCTGCGCGTGTCCGTTTCGTCTCTCTCAATTTGGAAAAAAAAAACCAAAGCTCACTTACCGAAAAACAGAGATAGAGAAAAAGGAAAGCCTCTCTCTTTCCTCTGTAACCCTCTTTCTCTCTCTCTAACCACATCGCGGATCGGCGCAGGCAATGTTAAGGCTCCGACTGCGGCAGAGGCAGCAGTTCGGCGTGGGGTTTGGGTTTAGATTTGGGTGAGAAGTGGCTGTAGGAGGAAGAACTTTAAGAAAGCAAGGAGATGGAGGACGGTGGTGGTTCGGACCGGCTCAGAGAGTCAATTCGCTCTTCCCCCCTCGGGATCGATCTCAACGAGATCCCATCCGCCGCCGAATCCGTTGACATCGTCCGGACTTACCAGGACGTTCCTGACCTTCCGCCTGAACCCCCGGCCACGCCCGTACTGGCCCGTGGGGCATCTGCCTGCGGCGTTTGCGGTCTCCCGGCCGACGAAAGCGAGAGCGTTGTGGTCTGCGACGGCTGCGAGCTTGGGTTCCACCTCGCCTGCACCGGAATGTGTCTGGCCGAGGATATCGACGCGGCGGCGGAGTGGGTGTGCCAGAGGTGTAGGGAGAGGGGAGTGAAGGGCCGGGGCTGGCCCCTTGGGTTTAAATCCAAGAGGAAGCCCGTTCTTGACATGAACTCTTCTCCTCCCAGCGACCGTGATGGGGAGGAGGAGCCTGGTAATGCTTCGATCGCCTCGAGGTACTCTCTTCCTACTGCCCTGATATCTTTTTGACTTGCGTGATGCGGTCTGTTAGGGTTTTCTCGTGTTTGGCCATTGATATCCTGCAAGATGCATTGGCAATTCTTGCTGCATGCATTGCCTGATCTCTTGTCCTCATTTGAACGCTGGCGAATTTAAAGATACGATTTTGCAGCTTCATGTAGGAGTAATTATTAATTTGCCTGGATAGCCCTCCGTTAATGCCTTTCTGGCATCTCCTGCACGATTGGTATTTATTTGGCTTGCATTGAATGTCTCCTAATTATAGCCCAGGAATGTAGGGATTTGAGCCAAAAATCTGTCTATGATCTGTTCTTCAAAGGAGAGTAATGCTGGTAAATCACCTGATTAAACTGGTGCCAGTTGAGTTTAATGTTTTCCCATCATGTTGCTCCTGCCTTTTGCTGCATTGATGGTCTGTGGAGATTGGTATAGATGCTTGGGTGTCAGCGGATACTTTGTAGGATACTTTGTAGTGGATTGCCCTCAACGGGTTGAGTAGTTAAGCTGGGATGGAGAATCTTTAAGCAATGAATTTAAAAACCAGGCAACTAAGTGCATTTGTCACAGCTTGAGTTATTTGGGGTATGACATGGAATATACAATGATCAGGCTATGGAAAGTTCTGTTAAGTTTGGACCAGTGGTTATATTGTTTTATCCTGTAAACATAATTGTTATAGCCTCGGTGATTTTAGGATTCGTCTCCTATCTGGATGGTTCCCACCTCTCCTTTCAGGACTGATTATCGTTATAATTTTCAGTTCATGTTTTTAGTGCAAATGAAACTTGGGGCTGATTTTAGAGTATCCACATTTAGAGTTACAGAGGAATGTAATGCACATTTTATTCCTTACCTACGACATACAAACAATTAAATCAGACATATTACTATCTGGAAGGATTTTGTATAGATGAATAATAATACCACAAAAACATGCAATAGATAAGTCATGCATATAAGGCAATGTTAAAACAGTTAGGGATCATTGATAGGGTTTAATATCGCATTAAAAAGTCAATTAAGGTGATTGGTGGCTGGTGTCAAAACTACTTTGCAAACTAATCTAGTTTTCATATGTTTGTTTTGGTACTTTGTCTTTCTATCAAGGGCTTTTGTGGATGGAGCCTATGGAATTTTCACAGTCTTTATTCACATGTGCCGGGGTTCTCTTTGAGCATTTGTCTTTGGGATATTTTTGGTGCTTACTATGGGATTTTTTTCCTTGTGTGAATTATTTGTTAATTAAAGATGAATATTTTCTATATCTGTAGCTTATTCATGCATTTATTCTGATTTCAGGAAGCACACTTTGGGCAGTGTCTCTTTTGGTAACAATCCATTCGATTCATTGGTGAGATATCCTAACTTATACCATTCAGGAAGTGGATTTGGCTCTGAAAATGCATCTGGAATCCTTAGTCGATGCTCTGAAGCTGGTTTTCAAGATATTGAGCATACCTTAATGAGGTGCCGAGGTGTTGACGTTGTCTTTGGCTCCTCATTGAGATATACGAAGAGCGATGATATTTCAGTGTCTGGATTTCTCCATCATAATCCCAGTGAAATTTTCTTGCTTGCTCTTAGAGAATATATTTCTCAAAGGAATGGTGTACTTGAGGAAGGCTGGCATGTGGAACTGAAGCAGTCCAACAGTGGAATATGTGCAACTTATTGTGCACCTAATGGGATGGAATTTGATTCAATGTCCGGAGTTGCTTCCCATCTTGGGTTGGCACTGGATCTCAAGATGAATGAACAAAAGGCAGGTAGGCGGGGGTCTTCATCACATGAAAATTTTCAATTGCCTAAAAAAAGAAAGGCAGCTAGACTTTCAGCTGCCAATGGTTTCACTGATGGTAAGGAGTTTCTTTTACATGCATACTATAAGGAGTTTTTGTCCAACACTGGGAGGGTTGATGCTGTTGGTGCTAATAATGGAAATGTAGTAAAAGCCTCAGAATTTGGAAATGAGGATGATACTAGATTCAGCTCTTACCAATCCAGTGTAAGTTGCTTCCCAACATGGTCATCATGACTCTCTCTCTCTTTCTCTCCCTCTCTCTCTCTCTCTCACACACACACACACACACACTAAAAATTTTCCATTGCTGGAGAGCTTGACTTGAATAATTTTCCCATTTCCTCGTCAGATCTCATGTTTTAGCCTAAACATTTTGTTTTGCTTTGATAGGATGGGCTGCCAGTGCAGTTTGAAGATTTCTTCCTTCTCTCTTTAGGAACGATTGACCCGAGGCCTTCATATCATGTGTCAGATCAGATTTGGCCAGTAGGTTACAGGTCATGTTGGCATGATAAGATTACTAGATCGCTTTTCTTTTGTGATGTATCAAATGGTGGCGAATCTGGACCTGTTTTCAAGATCAGAAGGTGTTCATGCTCTTCAGAGCCCTTGCCAAATGGTTCTATCATCTTGATACAGAAGAACATGCAGCATTTCACTTTTCAGGAAGGTGAAGAAAGTCTTCCACTGGATTCCAATATGGAATTATATGACGATGATTTTAATATTCGTAGTATTCTTCATGACCCTCTTCCACCCACAGGAAACGAGATACCAACTTTTGTTGATGGAAATTTAAGTAATGCTTGTAACATTCCTGTTGGTGTGGTGCAAATGGAAGCTAGTCCTAACCTGGTAAGATCAGGAAATTGTGTCAATAAATTGGAGTTCAAAGATGAAATTGGTGAGATTGTTGTTGAAGGCAGCACGCCATTATTAGCATGGGAAAAAATGTCTCAGAAACTTGTTGATGCCTTTTTCCATAGAGAGAGTCAGTGCATTACCCAGTTCTGCAAACATGTTGGAGATGGCATATTTTGGCCATACCGTGATATGATGAATGATGAGTGCTGGGCCTTTGGTACTTTGGAGAAATTTCAGAGTTTGCTGATTTCCCAGCTCATTGAAAATGGTCATAACAGTTATTCTCAAGTAATGGCGAACTGGTGGTCACAGGATAGGTTTGGGCTAGATCTGGATCTTGTTCAAGAAATGATTGAACAGCTTCCTGACATAGAGGTCTGTACTCAGTATGAACCTCTCAATAAGAGAAGTAATTATTTGAAGCTGTTGACATTAAAAAATGGGTGTTTATTTTTGAGGAGAGATGATGGAGTAGAAATAAAGGAAGAAGAAGCCTTAGATAGCTTGTGCAGAACAAAACGAGCCAGAAATCTAAATTGGCAGCGTTCCCCTCCATCTGGGACATCATTATGCCCATCACTTTTACCGGAACTTGTTGGTGATTGTTATCAGGTAAAAAAATATATGCCTTTGCTCGAATATTTCTGTACATGCATACGGTAATAGATTCTCCAGATGACAAACACTTAGCTTAAATGTAGAATATCCCCTGAGGACGAAGACATTTGATTTTATTTGTGAATGCAGATATGGGAAGTATTGTGGAGATTCCATGAAATTATGGGTCTGAAGGAGACATTCTCCTTGGGCGAACTGGAGAAAGAACTTGTTGGCTCTGGATTAGATGCTGCCAATCTCAAACAGAACACAGAAGGCTTTGCATCATCAAATTTGTCTCAAGTTGATAAATCAGGTGCACAAACTTCTATCTCAACTTGTGCATCTATTACAATTCATGGAGAAGATCTGCAGGCACCTGCACCAACAGAAATTGCAACTCAGGGATCAAATAAAGACAAAGACTCATGTGTTAAGAGAGGCGCATGCTGCAGCTTTGCATTGACAAAAGTACACAGCATTTTGCTTAATCTGCTTATAGGGGAGCTGCAATCAAAAGTTGCTGGTCTAGTGGATCCAAGTCTTGATGGTAGTGATTTGAAACCAAAACGAGGGAAAAGGAGAGATATAGATTGCTCCGTTCTGGCGAAAAGATGTAAGCTCAACATGCTGCCCATTAATGAAATGACTTGGCCCGAGCTAGCTCGAAGATATACTTTAGCTATTTTGTCACTGGATGGTAATTCCGACTCTGCTGAAGTTATTACTCGTGAAAGTAGCAAAGTGTTTCGATGTCTGCAAGGTGATGGTGGGTTGCTTTGTGGCTCACTTGCTGGTATTGCCGGGATGGAAGCAGATGCCCTTGTAAGATCAGTAATTTACATCTTATGCTTATTAGTTTTTCTATTTTTCTTTTTTGGCTCTGTTAGATGCTTAATCATTCATTCTAGTAATTGCAAATCAAACAGGAAAGTTTTTTCCTCTCAAATATATCTAGTAATGAACAGATAAATTCCTGCTCCATGGTGAACTTGAAAATAGTTTATGATGCAATTTGTTATTCTTTTCGAAGATTGTAGGTGGAACTCTTCAGATATTTTGTTACTAGCATGTAAAATTGCCACAGGAACCTGTGAATGAAAGTTGTCAACAAACTTCCTTTTTCTTGTTTATGTTTGAAGTTGTCAAAATCGCGAGTTTTATTGTCTGTTATTATTAAAGTTATCAATGAGTTTTTTTCCATAATTATTTGGATATTTAAGTAGTCAATAATATTCACATGACTTATGATGAAACCATTTGATGTATAGTTGATCACTGGATTGCCATTGGTTAAGAATAGGAAATAGTCTCACATCTTGAAATATTTGATCTTTAGCTGCTTGCAGAAGCATCAAAGCAAATCTTTGGTAATTTGAGCAGAGGAAATGATGTTCTTACTATTGAAGTAGAGGAATCTGCTGAATCAGATTCTTCTGGAACCAGTGATGCAAGTGAACCTCATATTCCTGATTGGGCAAAAGCTCTAGAACCTGTTAGAAAGTTACCAACGAACGTGGGCACTAGGATTAGGAAGTGTGTTTATGAGGCTCTGGAGAAACATCCACCAGAATGGGCAAGGAAAATTTTGGAACATTCAATTAGCAAGGAAGTTTACAAGGGCAATGCATCTGGACCTACGAAGGTATTGCTCTATCCTCTGTTGGACGTAGTGAATTGTTCTATTTTTCCTTCATTCATGGTCTAATTCCTATTGTTTTTCAAATAATTCGGGACTGCCCATTAGATAATATTATTTCAATCCTCCATATTTTACTATCCTTTTTTCCACCATGCATAATAGGGCGCTAATGCCCTCCATCCTTTAAAGAACCTTGCACAATTTAATTATACCTCTGTTATAAATAGAGAAGACCGGATATTGATTTGTTGTAGCTTGACAACTAATAATAGGATTATTGCTGATTTTTATGTGGTTACATATTTTGTGATTTTTTAATGTGGAATGTATTAATTCATTTATAAATGCATAGATGTGACTAGATACTAGTAGCATGACATACTATATCTATGGGGTGCATCTTCATTCCAATCCGATCATTTAATGAGCGGTTAGTGTTCATGTCTCTTATCAACATCAATGGCTAAATATTATCTTGTTGATTTAATGCAGAAAGCTGTCCTTTCCGTGCTATCAGATGCATCTTCTCAAAGAACACCACAGAAACCTGTAAATGAAAAGAAGGCTAATTCAGTCTTAACAATTTCTGATATTCTTATGAAACAATGTCGTGTTGTTCTACGCCAAGCTGCTGCAGCTGATGATTCCAAAGTTTTCTGCAATTTGTTGGGAAGAAAACTTGTAAAGTGCAATGATAATGATGATGAAGGTCTTCTTGGTTCTCCAGCAATGGTGTCTAGGCCACTTGATTTTAGGACTATTGATATACGATTAGCAGTTGGAGCCTATGGAGGGTCGTATGAATCATTTTTGGAGGATGTCCACGAGGTATTTTCTTAATCAGAGTCATTATATGACTCCTATAACATGTTTCAACTAAATCTAAAACATCTCAAATGCTTGTAATTCAGAGGTTTCCACTCTCATTTCATGTGGAATGACTTGGATAAGAGTTTGATGTAAATTATGCCATTGTGCAGCTATGGGATAATCTTCGCTCAGCTTTTGTGGATCAGCCTGATATGGTTGAATTAGCCAACAAATTATCTGAGAACTTCCAAACATTATGTGCAGAGAAGGTTAGCATATTGCCTTAATTTGGATTTCAAACTAGGGATCATCTTTGAGATAATTGTTTATCATTTCAGTTACATGAACAATAAATTAGTTTGGTTGATCTATCATGGAAAGTTTCCTGTTCATCAGATGTTGTAAATGTGCTAAGATAGGCACAACCCTTTCCATCTACTGTGAATTGTCCATATATAAAGTTTATGCGTTGTCAATATTTTCTGTTTTGGAGAATTTAGGAAGTTACATGATAAGTTAGGTTCCTAGATATATTTATTGGTAACTGCAATTTATAGAAACTGCTCCTATCTACTAGGAAATTCCTTTTTCCTTCTATTGGGTACAGAATCAATCTGAACTATAACTAGTCAGTCCAGTAAGTAACTATTTTCGTGCAGGTTGACCCTCTTGTTCATCAACTTGGAGAGTACAGATGTTTGGCATCCTTGAATGCTGAGAAGAAGAAACTACTAAGTGATATTGTTTCTTCAATAAGTCTTCTTCCTAAAGCCCCTTGGGATGAAGGAATTTGCAAAGTTTGTGGTGTTGATAAGGATGATGACAGTGTTTTATTGTGTGACAAATGTGATTCTGAGTATCATACCTATTGCTTGAACCCTCCACTCTCAAGAATTCCTGATGGAAATTGGTACTGTCCTTCTTGTGCTGTTGGAAGGCGCATTGTTCTAGATGGATCAGAGCAGAGTCTCTTAATCAGTAGATGCCAGGGTAGAAAGCAGGGAGAAGTTACTCATGATTACCTGGGGGCTTTGTCTCATTTGGCATATGTGATGGAAGAGAAAGAGTACTGGGAGTATAGTGTCGAGGAGGTAACTTCTTTTCCGTATATCCTTTCAAGAGGTTGTAAATGTGGTTGATTCTTGATTGCTCTTGCCACTTTGATCTTTTCTAGTGATGCCTTTTTCTTCCTATCTGGGGTAAAAAAGGGATCATTATTCCCACATTTGTGGATAGATACCTAATGATAACTAAGAAAAAGGATATGACATGACTCCGATCATCACGTTCTCATTTTGGATATTTTAATATCTCTCTTCTGTCTCCATTGATATTTGTGTGTTTGCATCGTACTCTACTGTAACTTTTGGAGTTCATTTTTTTGTTCTTTTACAATTGCAGAGGATCTTCCTGCTCAAATTCCTGTGTGATGAATTACTTAACTCAGGTCTCATTCGCCAGCACCTTGAACAATGTGCTGACACATCCTTGGAACTCCAACAGAAGTTGCGATCCTTATCAGCGGAGTGTAAGGTTCTAAAGTTAAAGGAGGAATTCTTGGTTAGAGCAATAAAAGCAGATGCAGTCATCGTCGATAGAGTTGCTGAAGCTTTGAAAGAAGGTTTAGCTCCAGCACATGCTATTAGTGGCTTTTCAAATTTAGAAACTCTAAAAGGGAGATGTAACCACTTAAACACCTTATCTGAGTCTCAGACATATGTTGGGCTAGGGAGAGAGATATCATCTGCTAGAAAAAAGGAGAATTGCATCATTGATAGACAAAATAGCCATCTATTTGAAACTGAGGGTGAACCTGGAGAGACTGAGAGGGTTCAGGGTGATACTAAGCAACAAGAGACTCTTTCATCGAGTCTGACTTCTGTAAATAATGCTAAATCTTCTCACCAGCATGAACATCCTGCATCAGATCCTGAACCGGGGGATTTCAAGGACTTGGAAAAAGAAACTTTGCTTGAGGGAAGGAATATTGCTCTCACCCGCCATCCAGATATGAACGATACCCAAAGTTGGCAGGCTGAATTAAGTTCTTTGAAAAAAGAGATATCACTTCTGGAAAGTTCAATTAGCACTTTATTATTGCAGTACTTGAGGCAGTCAATACGACGAGAGTTTCTGGGAAGTGATTCTCTGGGTCGATTATACTGGATGGCTGCAAGTCCAGATCAGCAGCTAAGATTTATAGCTTATGGAAATTTGGCAGAGAAGGTTGAAGGTAAAACACCTGATCCTGCAAAACTTAATAATGGAGCAAATTTGGAGGGGTCAAAGACCCCCTGCCCCTATTGGTACGAGTCTAATGCTACTATTGCTGCATATCCACTACTAGTTTCTTACCAAAGTAATGCAGATATCACGGACCTTATTGGGTGGTTGAGGGATAATGATCCAAAGGAAAGAGCTTTGAAGGATGCAATTCTTCACTGGCAAAAGTTCCGATCACATGATTCTCAGGACTGTAGAGACCATCATATGGATGAATCTCCATTAGTCATTTCGGTAGATTCTGGTGTGTCTGATCACCCAGCTACAAAGGCTGCTCTCTTCTTGGAAAGTAAATATGGTCCCTGCTTGGACTTGGAAATCAACGACATATTGAAGAAGCATGAAAAGAAGGAACTTGTGAGCAGCCAGCAGAAAATTTACAGGTGCAAATGCTTGGAACCTGTTTTCCCAACAAGATTCCATTGTCTCTCTTGCCACAAGACCTTCCTGACTGAGGCAGATCTTGAGACTCATAGGGAAGGTAAATGCATTTCAGCACCATCAGACAATGAGAGGGGCAAAGAAATTCATGACTGCTCAGGGGGGAATGGAAGAGGGAACATGCCCGAGAAAAATGTGTGCCTAGACCAGACTTCGAAATTCATCAAGTATCAGAATGACAGTTCCATGTGCCCATATGACATTGAGGAGATAAGTTCCAAGTTCATAACGAAAGATTCCAACAGAGAATTGGTAAAGCAAATTGGGCTTGTTGGATCCAATGGGGTTCCTTCTTTTGTGCCATCTAGGTCTCCTTATCTTGATGACTCAACTGTGATGCTGATACCAAAGAGTAGTGCCAATGTTCCATCGAAGGATCTCATGGATGTCGATGCAACCATCAATTCCCCAGAAAAGAGAAGTTTAGTGGACTTGAGAATGTCTCATAATTTAGAAATGAGACCAGCAAGTGATAGGAATGTATCCAAAACCAGTGTCAGAGCCGCATCAGGGTGTCACAAGGAAAGGGATGGTACACATTTTCAAGATAGTCCGAGTTGCCGTTGTGTAGTGCCATCATCTTCATTGAGGCAGTTGGTTGGTAAAGCCTCTAATGTTATGAGAAGGCTAAAGGTTAACTTACTTGACATGGAAGCTGCAGTCACTGAAGAAGCTTTCAGACCATCCAGGTCACATATTGAAAGGAGATGGGTGTGGCGTTCTTTTGTCAAAGCTGCTCAAACCATATATGAGGTGATTGTTATTTACTTTCTTGCAGTTTATTTTAGTTGTTTCAGCTCTTTCAGAGGAGGAAGACTAACTCAAAATTGGCTTGTCCTTTTTCTTCCCTCGTTTTTTCAATATCTTAGATCACTCTCTGATTAAATTAACAATTTTCATTTCAGATGATTCAAGCCACCATTATATTGGAAGACATGATTAAGACTCAGTATCTTAGGAATGAGTGGTGGTACTGGTCCTCCTTATCTGCTGCTATCAAAACCTCCACCATTTCAGCCCTGGCACTGCGTATATATTCACTAGACTCCTGCATTATCTATGAGAAGAGTAGCCCCAGCTTGGATTCAGCCGACAACATGCTGGACCAGAGGCCAGAATCAGCGTCAGACACACTGGAAAAACCGAAAGCCTCGAGAAAATCTAGCAGGAAAAGAAAGGAAGTTGATTGTTGATATAGCAATTGCCAATGTTAAACTAACCTAGAAAGATTCTATGGAGCTTGACCAGCTATGATGGCACCCTGTAGATATATAGTAGTAAGGAGAGGTGAGTGAAATAAAACGGATCTTTGTTAAGCTTGTTAGAATTCATGAGGGCGATATCTTTTTGATTTGATGATGGTTTCTTGGTTCCTTGCAGCAGCACCTGATTGGTGGTGGTGTATATAGGGATAAAGGTGACAGCTAACTTTTTCTGATGGATGGAGTGAAGAATTGTGGTGCCTAATTGTGGGAGCCTTTGATAGGTGATAGAGTGCACCACCCTTCATGTAGAATTACCTGAGCTACAATAGAGAACTGTAGCTTTACTTGGAGAAAAATAATGAAAAGGCCTTGCTGATGATGCCGGAGACCTCAACCACCAAGGTAGGAAACAGAACCTCATTCATTATTTCCTTGGTCTGTGTATCTGTCATTGTCTGTGTGAATGCTTGAAGGGAAACCCGATGAGGATGATCATAAACTTGCACGCCAGATTTGGTCCGAGGCAAGCACATCTTGTATGCTTGTGATTTTGGGTAAGATGTGATAACATTTACTTTGTAAAGAGATGCCTGGCAGGAAAACATGCAAGTATTCGACCTTGAATTGGAGGGGCTCGGGTTTTATATTGCTATGCTGTTTTTACCTGATTTTTTGCTCTGCCTGAAATCCAGCTAGGACGTAAAAGTTTCATTTGTATTGTGAACTGTGAGCTTCAGATGGAAGTCAGACCTTCATCTCATCAAATGACACAGAGGGTACACAGTTTTTGGATCACTGCATCACAATCTTGGTGGTTTCTCTTCAGAAATTCTATGCACAAAACTCATATTCTGAGTGCTTCAGATGGGGCCAGAGAGGCTGCTCTGGTCTTTTTATTGGCTGAAGCAGAACACCTTATTCTGCAGATTGTTGGAGTTTGGCAAGATGGCATCCATGACATATTTTACAGGGGAAACTTTATCCCTTAAGATCCCACTGCCACCCACCAGCAGGACTCTTTTTCTTCCGACTGGATGATGAGTCCCCGTCCCCGCCCCCGCCCCTGTCCAAGTAACCTCTCCCTGAGCTGAGAGGGTCCCTGGCCTCCTTGCCTTGCCAGTTGCCACCAAGCTCCATGACAGCCTCCTGTTTTGGGGCTTCCTGCCAAAGGCCATCCATCCACCATGCCATAATAAGAACTGCAGACAGAACAACCAATGAAGGAAGAGGGTTGCTTTGCTAGTGAGTTGTGTAATGTGCACGTCAAAGTGGGGCGCAGAGGCAAAAATATGCCGGCCACCATGTTTGGGCATGAGCTGTTTTCAGAGCAGAGGCTCATCAATTGGGTTTACGATGAAGATTAAGAAAGGGCTGGGTGGAAGGAATTATGATATGGGTGGGATAATGGCGGAGAAATCTGCTCTGTTTTTAGCCCACCTGAGATATGAGCTGCTGCTCAATCTCAATGGAGATGGAGTCGTAGGAAGACTTGAGGAGATAGATGGTAGGCCCTCTCGAGCTGCCTTCGTCTTCCACCGTGCGTGCGCGGCGGTTCTGGAGCTAAACAGCCACCTGCCTCGGCTGCAGCTCGATCTTCATCCGGTGGGGTTCAATGACGAAAGAAGAAAGACTGACTGAGGACGAATCTCACAATCCACCAAGTGCCCAACAGCCCAAAGCCCAAGGCGGATCCAAATCAGATCAATTACGGGCTCATTCGGGTTTCGAGTCAGGTTGACTCGATTTTTTTTTAAATTTGATCGACCCGACTCGTATAGAATTAAATCGGGTCAATTCTCATAACCCTGACTGAAGCTTCATTCCTACCTGGCCCTCGTTCTTTACTGAAACCAGCCAGCTATGTATATTTGGCTGTTACAAGGGTCAGAATTTCTATTCCTTCCTTGAAGAACTTGATTTTTGTCGTCTTTAGTTCTTCATTCTCTTTCACTGTCGTCGGTCAGCCCAATGTAAACCTCTGCTGTGCCTCAGCGTGTCAAAGAAGAAGAAGAAGAAGAAGCAGCAGGAGGAGGAGATCCAGTGAAGCAGAGAGTATGCATAGAAGGAGAAGAACGCCAAGCGGAGGACGGAGAAGAGGAAATGAAGCACGGCGTCTCTTCTCCATCTCTTCTTCTTTCTGCAGCTATGGCCTCTGCCCGCCATCCCAGCATCCGCAACGACGGTGACAGCGATTCCCTGCCGCACCACATAGATACTGAAGATGGGGCAAGGCGAGAGAGAGTACAGTGAGGAAGGAGGGCGCAGCTGGTTTCTAGGGTTTCTGGATGTGTGTTCTGCTTGGTCGGGTACTCAGTTATGGCGGCCGATAAGGACAAGGGCTGGGCCCTCGATTCCTTCTACAGCTACAAGGAATTCAGGTTCTACTCTTTCCAAGTACTGTTGAATTTGATACTGATACTGTATTCCTATATACTCTTTCATCTCTCCTTTGCGGTCAGCTCCATCATATCCTTCTACATGCTGTGCACCCTTCCAAGTTAGTAAGTCAGATCATACCACATACCACATACCCATCTTCAATCTCTGTCTGCATATATGTTGGGCCTATTACCATTACCAATTCATTGTCATTCCTATACTTCGGTCATCTAGAGATATAAGACTAGTTTTCATCTTGTTTACCATAACGTATATATCCTTGACTGCTCTAGTCAAGTTTATTTACAGGAAACAATCCTCCCGTTCTAGAAGATGGCCACAGCAACATTCCTTAGATCCAGACTCAACACTTATTGGGTTTAGGTCTGACTCAGGCCGGATCCGATTAACAACCAACCCTATTTGCAGCACTTCCCAACTACTAGAGCGGATTGTTCTCGTGCCATGAAATATTTTGTCTCCATCCACACAGTGCCCTCAAGTCTCCTATTATAATCGGAATTCCACCCGACATTCATCTCCACTGGACCCATTTCACCTATAACATTGCCTCCATTACGGCCTACTACTTGCCGAGTAAATGATATATCTATAGATGATTCACTTGATTATAGATAGCAAGGACTCTGGGCCATAGATCTCTCATCAGTAACCTTGTATGGGCAAAAGGGCAAAAGAAAACCACAGAGAGAGAGAGATGAAATGCAGCAGTTGTGACAGGGAATATGGATAAGGACTTACCCCTCAAAAAACATATGGATGGCCATTGGAAGAACATTAAAAGCTTCCACTCTGAAATGCAACGAGCCTCTATCCATTTGGTGCAATGGCTTCTTCTAACCAAACCTTGAACAGAGCATACTGTGGACATACCACAGTTATAAACCAATATAATTCAAGAAGTGGGTTTCAGAGTATCAACATTACAAGGGATGAGCTCTACACCTCTATAACTTAGAAAGTGGATCCGCAGAATTAGGTGTTCCACTGTGTGTACTAACTCTAAGGGGAAAATAAGAGGCGAGCTTCTTATGTCACAGAAAATAGAACTGCCTAAGAGGCAAGAGTGCAGAGCTGGCTGAAGCAGATAGAAGTAGAAGAAAGCTTAACCTAATTATTTAGGAGCCAATCTAATAGGGCAGATGGAGAATGCGATGCACCGAGCCGCCTTTGCCAGCATGAAGCGCTCACTCTCCGTCAGCGATCTCTCAATTACCTTCACGATGTTGGCATCCTGAGAATTCCCCGCATTCATGCAAATCAATTTTGATTGACCCCAGAGAAATCTAATAATGCACAAATCAATTGCCTTTTTTTGTTAATGCCTATGTTGTCCGGCACCATAGCTACCAACTAATCTGGTTACAGTTTATTATACTGCCTAGGGAAAGCAATTAAGTTTTATATGTACATTCACTAACCTTCTTTTGTTGTTGAACCATGGGCCTCACACTAGCTGTGTCACCTAACTGGATTACATTGTTGACATTGCCCCGATCATCCCTCTCAGAGGGCGATGCGGTAGAATGCCGCCACTGTCCATTGATGATATACTTGTAGTAGTACCTAAATTCAATTGAATATTTGAAGATAAACATGGACCTTAATTCAGTTATACAGACTCCGTTGGGCATATAACATATTTTTGTTTAATGTCCGAGGCAAATAACAGCGGTTAAAAAGCAAACAAGTTGCTACAAAGCATCTTACAACCTAAGGCAGATACCATAAATACTAATCTACCTGGATCTAGTTTGGGCAAGGAGGTGATACTAAGTCAGAAATTTAAGGCCAATTCTCAAAAGTCTGGCCAATTTATCATTTGGGTTTGATGTGCAAATATTCAGGTAGTGAGCAATAAAATCTGCACTTACTTTCCTTGTGGCAGTCTAACCTCGGCTTCATATCTTGACCCACCCTTGTGGGCTGCCTTAATTGGTTCCTTCCAGTTCCCAGTAAAATCTCCGACCAGGTTTACATCCTCGCCCTGAGTTATAGCACATCAAGAAAAGTGCTGATTGAGTAACAAATGGACTATTGAGAACTTAAGTTCTAGACCTTTTGATACAGTCAGCAAGCAGGTTGACATGCTGGCCAACAGACCACCACATATACCAACATGAAGTCAAAATAAAGGGAGAGCAGTGTGGAACTTCATTTACTAATTTACCTCATGTCCATTCCAAACAAAAGTGACAGCATGCGTAGCAGGTCCATCATGTCTACTTCTCTCAACCATGGCTATAAGATCCCATGTTGCCCAAGCAATTGCCGCCCTACAGCGACACTTAGTTGGAGTTATTGTTTGTACTAGAGAGAAAAAATTATCAAGATGAAAACCAGTTTACCAACAAATTTTTGTGGAGAATCTATATTAGAATGTCATCTACCAGATAAGCAGGTAAAAATGCTCCAGGCAGTAGTAATAGAGGGAAAAAAGGATTGCAGAAATATCATAATCTTGAAA
Source organism: Trapa incisa (assembly GCA_030064435.1). Taxonomy (NCBI): domain Eukaryota; kingdom Viridiplantae; phylum Streptophyta; class Magnoliopsida; order Myrtales; family Lythraceae; genus Trapa; species Trapa incisa. The sequence goes on along the minus strand of CM057768.1, from coordinate 486,149 downwards.
ACCTTCTCTCTCCAGTGATTCTCCAAAAGAAATCTCAAGTACATTTTACTTGGAAAGATCAATTGCGGTCTTGGACTACCTTCTATTTCAAGATGGCTCACCAATCAGCATTACAATAGTCACCATAAAAGTCTCCTAAAACCCAGTAATTGATTCAACATAAGAAACTTCTAATGGAATAACCAAACAACCTGAAGAAATAGAGACAAACCTGTCTGGTTTGCAAGAATGCAAGCTTGTGATAAAATTGTATGCAGCATGGAGGGAAGTGTCTGTCATCCAATGTAGATATGCAACCACGCATGCAGATGATCGATTCAAACCCGTAGTGCAAGTGATGTATACACGGTGATTCTTTTTTAACAGACGTAACATAAGACCAACAGAAAATGGTAGCTTCTTCCTCATATCAAACGAATCTGACTCTCTGAAAACAAAACAGAAAAATTACTGCCCATGTCAGCAATCATATCACTCACTGCTGTTTAGACATGATTTCCAATCAATCATAAAAAAGTATCAGCAAATAAACGATAAATCATTCATTCAGACATTAAAGAACACATTGGACACAATAATAACCAAGAGAAGGAAAATAAACCAAGAGTTCAGATGGCACCACTGACTCTCCTCATCAAAGCAACAATACCCAACCTTCTGATTACCTTATTGGATAGTTGATCATAAGAATATCGTGTCTTTGGCATGAATCATTAATTTCTTTAGCATTGATTCCCCAATTTTCTGCTTCAATTACACTTTGGAAATTCAGTATAGCAGTTATTCCCTGTAAAAAAAGTTGGTTAGCTGTTAAAAAAACAGGGACACAATAACAAATGGAGCAGATGTCTTCAAAGTAAGTGAAAATGCATTTTTTTCCAGGAGCATCAGCTCCAGATGTCTTGATATCAGCACATTAGCATACCAAAACATGTTTCCAATAATCTGCATTATTTAATATGTGATCAACTTTCTCTTCTTTGACAAACTGTTCAAAACTATTGGGGTGCTTTGCAAAAAGTGGGAAGGAACAAAAGCATAAAACTTATCACACCCTTGCATTAGGAGCTTTATCTGATATAAGTCGAACAATAATGGATTCCAGTTTTTCATATTTTGTGTTATCTATTCTCTTCCCCTGCATCATTCCCACTCTTATGTAGAACCCAGAAAAATAGTTATAGAACTTTAAGATAATATCCCCTAAGAACATGTGAATTATAGCCTGAGGGAGTTTTTTCAGCATCTTTGACAGCTGCTAAGGTGCATTTCAATAGCATGCTTTCTATGAGATTCTAAAGTGCTAAATATACACGTTAAGCATGCACTAAGAAAACGAGATAAGCATCCACTTACCAGAGCATTTGATAGAGTATTGATGTCAGTTTCTGTTTGTATGCATGATCCCACATATATTTGCTCTGTAATCTATGAGGACAAACAATAAACATAAGAAAAAGACAGGCATAGGATGCAATTTATTAAGATCCGTAAAAGCCGTGTGGTTGCATTGCACCTTACTGTAACGCATACCAAGTGAGTGGTCATAGTACAGCTCACCCTCAGAACGTTCTAGTGCTTTAATGTACTCTTCTAATGGAAAGCTCCCATAAGCCCATTCTCCATCTCCAGATTCCTCTTCAGTGAAGATGCATACAAGTGGATTAAAAGATGGAGGTAGGACCTTTTTCTGCGCCATTTGTGGTTGATTTTGTCCATTTGAATTGCTTTGGAACTTCCACCCTTGAGATGATAAAAACTTTGATGAGAATGTCACAAAACCCGAGTTCCCACCACTTTCAGAGGTCTGCAACTTTGATACAAGGACATTTTTATTCCAAGTGGCAACAGGAACATGACCTTGATTGTACAAAAGGTCTAGATCAGTAAACTGCTGCAGCCGATGAATAGGAAATGCAGAGAAAGGTCTCTCCAAGACCAAACTATAGGAACCCATCTTTTCCTTCAGCATCTTCCTGATAAAACAGAAACCGATTAAACTGGGACAAGTTAAAAAATGAGAATACTAGAATGCTTGTTCCCTCAACGTGCACCCCCATGCTTTAGTGGCATAATGCAAACTCATCCAACTATAAAAAATGAGACAACTATAAACTGGGACAAGTTAAAAAATGAGAATACTAGAATGCTTGTTCCCTCAACGTGCACCCCCATGCTTTAGTGGCATAATGCAAACTCATCCAACTATAAAAAATCTGGGGCCCAACCACCAGTTCAAACTATGAAAAGAAGTTGCATTCATTTACACCAAAGCAATTACTGCACTCAGCTTCTTATGATTTCAACTCCAATGAGATAGCATAAAGAATCAATCGTAACCTTCACTCCTATAATATCCAAGAACAGAATAAGACATGACACACAGCAAAGCATCCCGTTGTCAACTTGTTCAGCATGATGATATAACATAAAATGAAAGTTTTGTGCAAATTAAGACCAAGATGTTAACCCTTGCTTTGAATAAAGCTCGAGATTATGGCATAAATAATATGTAAGAGATAACTGCAAAAACATGAATGATAAAAATACATAAAAAGGGCTTTTACTCAGTATCACTGATATCCTTAATAACAATGAGCTGTCCCCCAGATGTATCACTAGCCTTTTTCAGAGTATCACCCACCATGATTATCCTTGACTTTTCTGCATTACCCTGTGACGACATAAATGTGTAAACAAAAGACCAATCAATATATCCAAGGGGAAGGGTAGAAAAAGAACTGCCAACGAGTCAGCCCATACGGGACCCGTGTGCCCGTTTGCACGTGGGTTGTCTGAAATTAGATCATAGCAAGGTTAATTGCTAGGTGAACATTCCAGTAACCGTGATCTCAGATATTTCCTGACAAGCTTTCTCCCCTCCTAATCTCTCTAGCATTTCCAACCCTCTTCTTTTCACGTTCTTATGAGTAAATGCACACACTAGAATGACTATTTTGGCAGTTCCCCTCCATCATACTGGTAATTTCCTCTACTTAATCAGAAACATTTTTTCCATACGAGGAATCTTGAGTTAATTAGAGTGGTCAACACATAAGAGAACCTTTTGTTTCAATGATCTCGCACTTTCTCTTAATCCAACGAATTGATGAGATGAACCAAGCGCCTCTTATTCTAGCAGCAGAAGAATAATCAATTATATATTTCACAAGTCATTCACTCTGGCCTCGGAAATTCACGGTAAATTAAAGTTGAGGAGAAAAAGTAAGGCACAACCTCTACAGAAGAAGCTCAAACAGAACGGAAAGACGCAAAGTGAATTCGAGAATAAGCACGGAAAAGGGGCAATCTTCCATACGGAAGCAGAGGAAGCAGACGTACCCCTCGTTTAAGGGCGTGGACGAATATTTTGCCATCAGAAGAGAGCGCAAATCGGATTCCGAGAGGCTTCTCCAGAGTGACCATATACTCGTTAAGATTCATCCTAAACAACGGATTTTCGCTCGACATCGCACAGACCTGCCCCCTCCAGGAAGCAATACGGACATTTCGCCGATGTGGAAGCGCGGAATTCCGGCCAAGAAAAAGCCGACCTCCGTCCAAGAACGGTGTCGCGAGGGGCCGATCGAGAGCTCTGCAGCTGGAGAATTGCAGCGCAGACATGCCGGAAGTGGCTCCGGATGGATCCAACGACGAGATGGAGAGAGAAGGCGACGGTGGTGAGCTGCTCGACCTCCATTTCTGAGGAATGGGATCAAATTTATAGGGATGGGTGAGATGCAGAGTAGCGGAGGGTGCTTAGCAGAAGACCGCTCTTTCATGTGGATGTTCGGTAGGAGAAAAGGCCGTGGCCTTTCCCCGCTGCATCAAAGCGCCACGTGGAAAGATCTCAGCGAGTTTAAGAGGTAGTGTTCCTGTGGAGCCAGACCCACGGCAGTAGAAACATTAACCCAATCAGATCTACTCATCCTTCAACTTCGATAATAGTGATGGAAAGATCACGGCGAAGTTCCTGTGGAGCCCCACCCACGGCAGTAAAAACAGTAACCCAATCAAATCAACTTAACCTTCAAGGGACGACATTGCAATTAAAAAAATTCTGCGAAAGATTTCGACACGTGGTCCCCTCCACGGTCCGCCATCTCCGTCACTCGCCTTCAAGGTGACCGAATCCGGGCACCACAGATGGAGCCAGAGTGGGTGAAAAGAAAACGGACACACGTCCCTTTGCATGAAGCCTTATCGTGAGTCACGGGTGTGGAGCAATGGTGCCATGATTGTGCAAGGTTATGGCATGGGAGTGTGTGTGGACTCACTTCTGCTCATCACGATCCATTACTGTTCATGGGTCCTGCGATCCTTGAACTTTCCATGGGTTCAGGGGGTCGTTTTCTTGATTTTGGTCATGTTGGTTGATGGGCATCCGAAGATGGACTTCTCATTACACCGTAAAATGAAAGGAGAGATTGCCATTGGAGTGTCTAGAGAGCTTTTGGGGCCATTGATGATGATGGGACTAGAGAACACTTTGTTTTATACTTCGCTGGAAATTGTTCTCCGTTTTCCAGTAAAGTGGAAAACCGAGAAGGTGGAAAACTGTCTATTTTCCAGAAAGAGAGAAAACTAACCATGCAGAAACCTCGGGAGTCGTTCACAACGAAGGGAAGCTGCGGCTGAGGCCGTTGACAGCGGCGAAGAAGCCGACGAGATCTCTCCGGTATGGAAGGTAAGACCTCCTCCGGTCGTTTTCCTTCACAGCGGCCCTGTTCCTCGCGTAGAATGCACCGTGCGCAGAAGCTGAGACTCTGTCCTTCGCCGGCGGTTTGCCCTTCGCCGGATATTTAGCTTCGCTGTTGAGGGCTCTCTTTTCCTTCGGAGGCGGAGCCTCGTGGCGCGGCTCCTTCGAGGCGGAGATGGAGGTGGTCGGTGTTAGGAAGACAGAGGAGTCCTTGCCGTCGCTGTTGCTGCGCCGCAGCAGATCCCTGAACCTCCACCTCTTAGAGCACGAGCCCGTGGAGTTGCTCTTCTTGCACCGGGGAGGGGACGGTTGCAGCTCCTCCACCGCCAGCCTCGGATTCCACACGCAGTACGATCCCTCCGGCACGCCGTCGAGCTCGTCGGCCTCTGAGGACGAGCAGGACAGAGGATCGCGGTCCTCAAGGAACAGACTCTTCAGTGGAATCTTAATCGAACACCGCTCCTCACCCTCTCGGGGGCCACAAATGACGTCGCGATTGAAGACGGGGTACACCGGGCCGCCGATCACTAACTGATCGGAGTTCTTAAAGAGGGAGACGAACTCAAAATCGTCATCCTCATCCTCATCATCCGGCTGCTCTCTGAAACCGGATGAGGCGAGCTCCGGATTAGAAGCCAGCTCCTCCTCCCGGCATACCCTGCCGGCAACATCCGCCAGCCCGCCGGCAGCATAGCTGTCGAAACTCAGGCACGGCTGCAAGGGCGAATCGCATCTCCCTCCGTCCGATTCCTCCACCACCGTATCCATTAAACCCTCCTCCTCCTCCTCAAAACGTCAGCAGTCCCCCAATCTTCACCTATCCACGAACAAGTACACATGCACAGGCAGGCAGGCAGGCAGGCAGACAGGATTCGGTGACGCTTCTTCTCCTTCCTCCCCCTCAGTTATTAACTCCGTTTAGAGGAACAGAGAATCAGCGTTTCACTGAAGAGGGAGATGCATTTATACGGTGGATAGCTTTAGCTCGCTTCACAGAAACCGCGTGGAGTTGTTTTATTGGAGGGGCGAGAAAGGGAGAGACACGCGGGATGCATGGCGCGTGACGTTTCTTTTCACCGTTTCTCACCGGGAGCATGCATCGGAAAGAATGAGCATTATTTTTTTTTACAGGAATACGACAGAATTATCATGTAATTAAAAATAAATTAATTGTAATGTTACAATATTTTGCATTAATGATTTTTTAATTAAAAAATTAATTTACTATTATTTTATACAATTATTAATTATGTCATAATTATGTGTTATGTCAAATTTGACACAAATGTGAAAGTTGGTGGCTGTTGCCACCTGTCGTAATCTGAGACGTCCGAGGGCGGCCGGCAGATCAAAGCCGTGAAATTGGAATACATATTTTTTCACGAGAAATTTCCTCTTTCTCATGTGCAGGGATGGGAGGGAGATGAGATGGCTGCATTGATGATGGGTAGATGGATGGATGGATGGATGGATGGAGATCACTACATGACCCATGTCTCTCGACTAGTCACCGTATGCTTATTGGTATCAATATAATACAAAATAGGACTGAAAAAATGAATTAATTCTAATATATTAATATTCGAGTTTGCATTCGAATTAAACAAATTGTGTCGATTGAGATTCGAATTGTGACTAATATGATATATAGGGACCAGAGATAAATTAAAAAAATATTCGAATAGTGAATAAATTCATATTTGTAATAAGTTGGATGGGTATATTAAAATTATAATTAATATATAAATTAAATTAAGTATTTAAATTATAATTATTTGAAATAAATTATTATTTTTAATTACAAATTATTACTACAAATTCGATCGACGATTTTAAAATAAAAATATCTAATAATATTTTGTATAAATTAGAGAAATGTATATTTTATAAAGTTAAAAATATTTTAATAATTATAATTATAATTTTTAAATACACATTTGTACATTATTAGTAAAAAAACTCTAATAAACTCAATTTGTATATTTTATAAAGATGTATTCGAATTAACAAATTGTTTCGATTGAGATTCGAATTGTGACTATGATATACAGGGAACAAAGATAAATTAAAAAAAATATTCGAATAGTGAATAAATTCATATTTGCAATAAGTTGGATGGGTATATTAAAATTATAATTAATATATATGAGATAAATTAATATATAAATTAAATTAAGTATTTAAATTATAATTATTTGAAATAAATTATTATTTTTATTTACAAATTATTACTACAAATTCGATCGACGATTTTAAAATAAAAATACCTAATAATATTTTGTATAAATTAGAGGAATGTATATTTTATAAAGTTAAAAATATTTTAATAATTACAATTATAACTTTTAAATACACATTTGTACATTATTAGTAAAAAAACTCTCATAAACTCAATTTGTTTTTTTTAATTTTTAATTTTTTGTACGACAACATGACCCGGTCCGGAGCGGATACCGAGTCGGGTCGGGTTTTTTTCGGCCGTGCATGGGCGAAACAAGTATGTGGAGGTTGAATATAAATTATGGGAAAATGTTTTCTTGAAATTGGAGGATTCAGGTCAGCAGAGCCATGGCGGAATCCAGCCAGGAGAGGAGAAAAGAAAGCATCAATGGCGAAAATTTAATCGAAAGAAAACTCTCCTCAGACGATGGCGACCTTGGCGCCTGCTTCCTCCAGCTGCTTCTTGGCGTCCTCGGCCTCGTCCTTGGAGACGCCTTCCTTGAACTTCTTCGGCAGGCCTTCGATTAGCTCCTTCGCCTCCTTCAGCGCCAGGCTCGTCTGCGCCCTCACGGCTTTGATTACAGCTATCCTCGCGTTGCTCGGCACGTCCTCGATCACCACGTCGAACTCCGTCTTCTCCTCCACCGCCGCTGCTGATGCTCCTCCGTCACCGGCGCCTACGCCTGGGGCGGCAACGGCGCCCACGGGGGCGAAGGCCGCGGCGGAGACGCCGAGCTTCTCCTGGAGGAAGTCGATGAGCAGGCGTGCCTCCGCGAGGGTGAGGCTGGAGATGTCCTCCCCGAGCTTCTCGATCGTCTCCGGTGCGTCGACGGCGGATATTGGGCGGAGAGGGCGGGAGGAGGTGCGGAGGCTGAGGCCCGAGGGGCGGAGCGGGAAGAGGACCGAGCTCGAGAGCGCGGTGGAGGAAGAATAGGAGAAGATGGGAGGGGGAGTAGGGGAAGGAGAGCGGAGGGAGAGAGTGGAGAGAGCGGTGGACGCCATTATCGCTTTGCTGAAGAAGGTCGGCTCTCACCGTGAGCTGTGTTAGGAAGGAAGAGAAAGAATGAGATGAGAGGATAAGGGTAGGGGATGTTTGAGTGGAAGAGGAAGACAGGTGCGTATTGACGAAAATAGCCCTGAGAAAAAAATGAAACGGTACGGAGGATAGAAAGGGCATATCGGGAAAGGAGGGGGTAAATGTTTGAGTCCGAGATGGCAAAGGTGGGGCCCAGTCAACCCCTCAATAAGAAAATAATAAATATTTAAAAAAAATGGGGCATTCCGAGAATTGAACTCAAAACCTCTCGCACCCAAAGCGAGAATCATACCACTAGACCAAATGCCCTTGTATGTTTTCACTTTAAAATAAATTATCTATAGAATATCTTATTGCATATTCTTGGGCCAAGGCCCTTGGTTACCGCTTTTGGGCCGGCATTTGTCAATATCCAATAGAAATTCTAGTAATAGATAAATTATCTTTAAATTTTCCCTTAACTCAATTTGGATATAATATATTTTTTATTATATATTATTTAGGGTTATCGATTATATATTTTTATTATAGTAAATATATTATATTGTAATTTAATATCATTCTTCAATTTTAAATAATATTATTTACGATTAATTCCATTTTAATTAATTGTAGCGTCTCCCACTTAATACGTGTCTATAGCTTAAACGAGTAAAAGGGGAAATGGTGAAAAAGTAAAGCGGAAAAGACGTCACCATGAATCTCGTGCAAGCTTATCTGCGTATCTCTGGGCGCACGTTTTAAATTTTGTAGAAGCTTATCTATCCACCAAAAACATGTGTTTTGCGTGTTTTTTCCAGTTATGGTCGCGTTGTGATATTTACGTCTTTTGCCTTGTTTAGTGGACCGTGCACGCATGCATGTGTGTATATATATATATATGAACGTCATTAGCATTTAAAACACATGATGAATGACGAAAGTAATGGACAGTGCACCTATACATGTCTATATATATATAGAAATGATCTCACTAATATGAAAAAAATGTGATTATTAAGTAAAATTATTGGCAATTTTTAAAATTTAGGGGTATAAAAATCATTATTTACTTGTAATAAATCATAAATAAATTATTTTTTTATAAACTAATAATATTTCTACATTAATTATCAAGTTTAATTAAATAAGAATACGTGTAATTAAACATATGAAAATATGGATATTTTCTTACAATTCAGTAAAATTGGAGACTAATAATATTTCTCTATATCGAATTATCGAATTTAATTAAATACAAAGATGTGTTTAGATGAAACTCATCATTTATTTATAAATTTACTAATATTTCTTTATTTTAATTAAAATAAGGTTGGGAACTCATTTTCTGTTAGAGAATAAAAATTATATTACACTTGTAAATAATTATTTAAATTTAGAGTGAATAAATTTAAAATTAAATAGGAGAAGGGTATAAATATCACAGGTGTATTAAATAATTGAACAAACATAAAATGAACCCTAACATCACATCTTGTGTGTTGCTGGTTAACTTTCATTATGGCAGGCACGTGAACTGTCGATCCGAAGTTGGCCTTTTTCTTGCTAATTGCGGGTATTATGGGCCCTTGCCCGCCCGCCATCCTCTTACTGACGAAATTTAATGCGTACTATGAATAATATCAGCAAAATCGGTGATAAATATATAAATATTATATAATAATATATTAATTATCATGATAATGACCATTAACCATACTGCATTCTATACACACTCATATAATTATGCATACATAGCAGCACTCACCATCACAAACCATGCATATATATATATATATTATATAGAGATAATTGATGTGAAGTGTGCCCTAATCACCGTTCAGTAACTTTTCTGATAAGAGGCCCTCCATGCTCCAGTAGCTTATGTTGGACTCCATGGGCGGTGGCTCCTGAAACGCATCCGGAGCGGCCGGAAAAGCTGCCGGAGAGGTGTACGTGTCAGGCATGGGGATTGTGTTTCCGAGGCGGTGATCACAGTTGATCCCGTCCAACCAGAGATTCGCCGGTGGAGAGGACGGCTGGAGGATGTCTGGCATGACAAATGCATGGCGGTGGAGGGGCGGCCGGTCCGAGGAGTTTTCCGGCAGCTGCTTCATGTGCTTCTGGATCCTGGTCCTCCAGAAGTTCTTTATCTCGTTATCGGTCCTTCCTGGGAGGTGCTTGGCGATTTTAGACCACCTAACCAGAAGAAGAATATCACATGTTAATGTTATTATGTCATGCCATATGGGAAAAAAATGCCATCAACTTTGCTCCCATGGCGTCATCCAATGCAGTGAAGATGATAGATGGGCTAAAAATTAATTAGCACGAGGGCTTTTTTTCCCACGTTTTGAAAATCATCCGGCATGCCATGTGATGGATCTCCTCGCGTGGTTAAATCACTTTGGTGGGCAGGACAGGAACTGACATAGGCGCACATATATTTGTTAAAATTGGAAGATCACCTGTTTCCCAGCTTAGCTTGCAGCTCCATGATCAGAAGCTGTTCCTCCAATGTGATGTTGCCTCGCCGGACGTTGGGCTGGAGGTAGTTCAGCCACCGCAGCCGGCAACTCTTCCCTGTGCGTTTAAGACCTAATGAAAGCAAGGTTGTCATGTCAGTTAATGCACACAAATTTCAAAAGAAAAAATATGGACAGAAGTTAACCTGAGCTGAAGATGAAATCCCAGCAGAAATATGTATTAGTGAGTTAGTACCAACCTGCAGCCTTGGCTAGCGAGTTCCAGAGGCCTTGGCCATGACGGGCGATATAGTTGGTGAGGATGAAGTCTTCTTCGGTCGTCCAGGGCCCTTTCCTCACCAGCTCTGGATACTCTATTGAGCTGTTGGTATACATACATGGCTGCTTCTTGCTGTCCATCTGACTCTGAACTGATCCCTTCTCTCAGGAGAGCCTCTTTGACAGTGGAAGAGAGGGAGAGATGCCTGAGAAAGCATAAAGGGTAGTGAGCAAAGTGTATGGCTGGCCTAGGGGGTTTTTATAGACCCGCAGTAACACATTGTACTATACATATTATCACTTGGTAAAAAAATGACACACACCATACTCAATGGACTCCAGCAAGCAATAATGCTATAATGTCCACACAGAACATAAATAGTATATGACTTATTAAAACCGAAATAATGTGATTTTCCTTAATTTCCCAATCTAAGCATGTTATCTGATTCCCACATTGTGTGCATGATCCCTCCACTACCACTCTTACCTCTTCTGCAATTATTTCATTTTGCTAATCCTGTATTAATATTGGGTGTATTTTGTAAGGCCCGTGAATCCTTGGAAAGGTTCTAGTTTCCCCTGTCTTATGAAGAATGGGCCCAGAGAGTTATGGGTATGCCGAATACCAACTTTTGCTCATCTATCTGTATCATATTGGCACTTCCTTATGTGCACAATGCCCATGCTAGAGATTTCACACCAAGAAACTTGTTGGCAAACTTAAGAAGACCAATATCTAATTCTCTGTTCACTTGGAAAGATGGAATCCATGAGAAGGAAATGTACAACTATAGCACTTCCAACTCCGCAGAACAAGAAACAACATGAAATCCCAAAGACTGAGGAAGAAAAGATCCATTTCATGTTCGAGGTCAACCATATATAAAGAAAGGTTCACGAAGGACAGAAGGCAAGTGATTTATGATACCATGCTTGCGATGTTGTTGGAGAGCCAATTCCAAACCCTTTCACAGGCCTTTTCTGGAGGTTGAACAGGTGCTCTGGATGGTACCTGGAATAGAACAGATCAATTGACTCAAACAAGTTGGACTTGGAAAAGCTAGAGTATTTTCAGACTCAATAAAATGGTTCCACCATTCCAGTAACTGATCAATGAAAAAGAGTGAAAATGTGTGCACCTTCCTTTTTATCTTCCATATTTTAGTTAAGATAAGATTAATGGATTTATCACAGGCACGCCTTGCAGATGGAGGATTCCCTCAGTTAAAATCTTTTCAATTTGAGCATTGAAGCATGATTTCATACTTTAGCATGGGCCCATAAACAATCTGGTATTTTAGAGAATGGGCAGCATCAGGTCCTCTTATGCTTAATTTTTCTTTGTCTAACCAACAAATGCTGATTTGTTCCCAAGGAACCACACTTACCAGTGGTGCAGAAGGAACAAATGGAAACCAAAACTCTCTGAATTTCTGCTGTGATCATTGAAGTGGGAAGATCCTGTTTGTTGGCAAAGAAGAAAATACTGCATCCTGCAGTTCATCCTGAAGGAAACATACCCTAAAATCTATTAGCCCTGAGTTTGTCATAATTGTACTACATTATTCATATTGAAAACTCCATCGAATTATTCAAGAAGGCCTTGCATGTACTCAACACAATGCAAATTTGATGAAGGGTAGAATCCAATCTATTGTGTACTAAGTGCACCTAAATAATGAGATCCTAGGATATTCTTTGTTAAGGGTACTTACATTATGAGATGGAACTGAATGTAAAACGCCAAAGCTAGTAAATTAGGAAAGCAGGAATTTAAACCCCAAGGCTGTGCTATGGTGGTAATGACTAAGCATGTGGACAGAGATGCACATTCATGGATCTATCAAGATTCTAACACCAACATGAGGACAGAGATCCAGATCAGCAGTGGAAATGCAAAATAGAAAGGATTACCTCATTCAGCATCCTATGCTGTTCATATTTTGCCTCAACTTGATTTCTATATTTGCAGTGTGCAACATATATTAGCCCTCAGGTATTTTGGAAGTATTGCCTCCATAAAGGATGGGTCTGAATGCAATAAAACACAAATAAAGAAAAAGGATGAACAACAACGAATACTTTCTTATGAGTCGTGAAGATAATGAAGGGACGGTTATGAACAGAAATTAGTCCCCGAGTATTTTGGAAGTAGTACCTCCATAAGGGACGGATCTGCCTACAAAATGGTAGTAGGTTCAACATAATCACAATTTGACAGACAAAGCCCGAAAAGATGTAGTAGTACCAAAGTTCCAAGAAGAAGGCAAACTGCTTAAAATTCTTATCCTTAGCTCTCTTTTCTTCATCAATCTCGTCCTTAGCTCTCTAAATGCACCTTTATTAGTATCTTCTTACCATAAATGAACCAATACAATCCCCATACAAAATGGAAATGACACTGAATAAGATTTACAGTTTCTGAGTGGCATTGAACTTCTGAGTAAGTGAAAGATGGGGATAGGGCCGACCTTGTCTTGGTCCCCAACACCCCAGACAAGAAGACTGATACTCTTGTACTTAGTTTCCACATTAAACACTGTAAAAGCATGACTTGGACAAGTAAATCATCTTATTAACAATAACGTAAATATTAAATATGAAAGCATCCAGTTAAGAGTTTGGTTCTTAAAGCGCAGATTCCATAGTCAGCAGGGAGATGGAAATATCCACAGCCTACACGCCAGACACCTAATGATGCAGATGCAGCAAATCAAAAGGAAAATGCAGCTCTCTATTATATAAAGAGACATGCATATAAAAAAAAATTCAGGCACGACTCACCAATGGTAGGGATGGTGGCAAGGATTTCTCCGACACTGAGCTTGCAGGATCATGGTCTTACCCGCGGCATCAAGGACTGCCATCAATATCCGCAGCTTCTTCTTGACAAAGAATCGGCTAAAAAGCTTCGAGAGCATCATCCCCATACTTGCAACTTCCTAGATTCTAACATTAACACACATTTATCATTACGACCAAATCTTTCCACAATCAAAACGGAAAGCGTCACTCCTCTAGGAGCATACACCCGTCCACTAAAAAACTCCATCAACCTGATGAAATAAGCGTCGATTCTCTCTATAACACGAGATCATCCTTCAGCTAAAGAAATGGAAACATAAACAAAAAAACAAATCCGCAAATTACAAAGACACTACTCGAGACTCGCCGTCCTGGTAATGAAAGCAAGCAAGTGAAGCTCATCTGTTAGGATCTGAATCCAGCAGCAACCGATTGAGGCAGCCCGGTGATGGTGACCTCTATGGAGAAGCAGCAGTAGCGTCAGATCGTCTAGAATCTTTGTTACTCCCTCCTCTTAGTTTGGTGGGATTGGCTGTTAAATCAAAAGGGCAAATTACTTAAATAGGCACAAAATTGATATAATAATAAATATTATATTTATTAAGATATTAATAAGTATCATATATTTATAATAATTATTATTTAATATTACCAAATTTAGGTCATTAAGTACGATCCTAAGAACCTTGTCATGATGACCGGATTAGACCGGAGAAAGTGGCTTTGTGCCGGAAATGCCGTTCGAAAACGGTCGAACTCGAACTGAACCGGACCACCAGCTCGCATACAGACGATCCCATAAATACGAGAATATTACTCCCCTAAGCTTCTCTCTTTGCAATTCCTTACTCGCGGCGGTCCCTTTATCCCTTTGCGCTACTGATTTCTCGGAGCCTCAGGCGTAGTTCCTTGTTGAGAGAGAAGGGAAGGGAGGCCAAAGTATCAAGCCTGTGACCTCATTCGCCTCCATCTCCTTCCTCAACCTGTGCTTTCTGTTCCTCCCCGGCTCTGCGCTCGCTTTATTTGCTGTCTCTAGGTAAGATTCTCAGCATCCATTTGCTTCCGTGCATCGATACTCAGGTTCAGATTGAGTATGAATTCTTTAGATCTGATAAGAATCTGTTGCCTTGCCGCCTCGGAATTTGTCGTTCTTTTCGTTTTTAGGAATAAATGTTGGCTAATTAGGGTTATAATTGTCGAGTATGTCACTTTTGCGATTTAAATGGCACAGACTAACGTCTTTGAGCCGCGGGGTCTGGTTATGCCTGTTTAGATTTCCACGCGTCAAAGAGTATGGTGCTGAAAGGGGTTCGCTGAGTGGAGATTGTCAGTTTCTGTGGAGCCCATGTCGATTTAAGTTGTGCAGACAATATCTCCTGCAAAATTAAAATAATCTATGGTGGATGAGGTTGAGACTGTCCGCTGGCGTTGTTTTTTTTGGGTTGAAATGAGCATGTGTAAAACATTTATTGGAGTAGGTGATCTTTGGGGTCGATTTCCTATTCAGCTAGATTATCTATGGTAGAGTATGCTCATCATGCTGTCTTGATAAACAATTGGCATGGTGCCTTAGGGTATATTTGATTTGATGGATTTGGAGGGGAGGGGAGGGGGGGAGGTGAAGGTTGAGAGTGAAATAGATTATTATGTCGTTAACATTATTCTCTTAATAATTAAATTAAGAGTAAGTTTTTAGAATCACTCTTATCCTCCTCAATCTCTTCTAATAAGGGGAAATTGGCAAATAGAAGGACAGAGGGATTTGGAAGGATAAATAATCCTTCTCATTCCCTCCTTGTTAAAATTGCCAAATAAGGATTCTTCCACCTGTCCAAATCCAACCCTTCCAAATCCATCCAAACATACCTTTTATGATGAAATTTTGTTCCCTTGAAAATAGGCATGATGCGTTCCCAAAATCATATTACACCAAAGATTTTGCATCTATTCCTCTGGTATTTAATTTTACTCTTTATCTTCTGCATATACATTTCATATGTAATTTGCAAGCTCTTGGATGAGGTTAGCAGTCCTACTAATCACCTTGAATTTTGTTTGGCTGTAGAACTTTTTTCTAGAAGATGACTACTGCAGCAACTGTTTCGGTCGGTCCCCGGTATGCCCCAGAAGATCCCACACTTCCCAAACCTTGGAGAGGTCTTGTGGATGGTAAAACTGGATATCTCTACTACTGGAATCCGGAGACTAATGTCACTCAGTATGAGAGGCCTACAGCAGCAGTATCCAAGCCTTCCTCAGCACCTTTAAGTTCATCAATTCAGGTGCACCGATCCTCAGAAGGGCAAAGATATGGATACAGTCCTGATAGAGATGATCACAGGCATAGATGGGCTAGCAGTGGTGGACCTGGATATGATGATATCTCAAGGGCTAATCAGGTACAAGCACTTCTACTCTGAATAGATTTCTAGCTATAACATCTGTTGATGACATATTTAAAACTTACCTCTCTTTCTGGAGTTAGCTGTTTTCCATTAATTTAGCTTACTGTATTTCTTATGGTATTGAAATTTATTCTACAAATGCAATAGAATGTGAGAGCTGCAGCAACCAGCTCTCCAAATACTGTAAAAGGAACGGTCCCTGTTGGGTATGGTACCTCAAGCATGGGGAGCAGTCTTTCAGTAGATGCATATCGGCGGCGACATGAAATAACTTTTCATGTGAGTATATATTTGCTGGCTTTCACTAATATGTACATCCTTTTATTACTAATTAATTTTAAAAACAATCATAAAGGATTTCTTCATCATTAATTAATCTGGATTATTTAAAATTTTAATTACTTGGAAAATATTTGGTTCTGAACTTTATGAGAGTGACTACTTTCCTGTCGTTTTAGCTATCGTAATACCTTTATTAAATATTGATGGAACTGTTGTTGGAACCAGTGTAGGGAGATCAACCATTTTATTTCATACACACAAAGATTGGTCATTTTAATCAAGCTTGTTATAAATTCATTAAAGTTTTTAACTTGTTTAATGGTCATCTGAAGTGAGGCATAATCTTTATCCATCAAGCAACTGTTTCATTTGATATCTGCTATTGCTCATGACTATGGTTCCACTAATTTGTCAATTTTCTTTGCTGAACCCAATTTATTAGGGAGATAGAGTGCCACCGCCTATGATGTCATTTGATACAACCAATTTTCCTTCCGAAATTCTCAGGGAGGTAATTTATAGTCATTATACCTCTTTCAATATTTTACACCTTACTACTCTTATCTGTAAGCAATCTGGGAGATATGGACCTAGCTAAATGACTATGAGTTCTGCTAAATTATCTATAATATAATTGCCCGAGTCCAAACAATAGTTTTTGGCTCATGTTGATTCTTCTGCTATATGTACTTCTTTTTGTCGCAGATGCGATATTTGCTCCTGGAGAGGAGCTAATGTCGTACGCTGTGCTGCCCTCTTTTGGAGGGCTTGCGTATATTCGGGGTGCCCTTTAACGGCGGAACAAATCCTGGAAAGGGCTTTCCGAGTTACCCTGGTTCGTGGCCAGGAATGCTGTTGGTGATGTTTGCCTGCCACCTGGGTCCCAACAGAAGAAGTGGCTTCCTCCTGTTCTTGCTTGCATCAGCAAGCACTGGGCGCTGCAAATGGGGGATGATGCTTCTTCTGGTGTTGGCGAAAACATCTATAATTGCGAAAAAGAAAACCAAAATGAACTATAGTGGCCCGTATTCCTGCTCACCAGGACTGCCGGGTTTTTGGCTATGCACAGGTACATGCTGCTAGGTTCGATGCCCCAACTCCAATTCAGGCACAATCGTGGCCTATTGCGCTTCAAGGTCGAGATATCGTGGCCATTGCTAAAACTGGTTCAGGAAAGACATTGGGTTACCTAATACCAGGTTTTATCCATCTGAAGCAACGCCGCAATAATCCACGGATGGGTCCAACTGTGCTGGTGGTGGCACCAACTAGGGAATTAGCTACTCAGATCCAGGTTGAAGCTGTTAAATTTGGAAAATCGTCCAGAATTTCTTGCACGGTATGTAAAATTTCCTATTGAAAAATTTTTGGGTGCTGAAAATGTATTTTTTTAGAAGTTAAGATTAATTAGATTTGCATGATTCTATGTGATGCTACACATTACAAAGTCTACCACCCCTCATGGACTGTATATTGGAGGAATTAATCATTAATGACAGTTATTGGAAAAAAAATAGGCTAGAGGTTTGTTATCAAAAAGGTAAATAAATGGGTTACCAA
The DNA here is from genome assembly GCA_030064435.1 of Trapa incisa. Classification (NCBI taxonomy): domain Eukaryota; kingdom Viridiplantae; phylum Streptophyta; class Magnoliopsida; order Myrtales; family Lythraceae; genus Trapa; species Trapa incisa. Next base: position 468,416 of record CM057768.1, on the reverse strand, counting down.
CTTTCAGGGACACTTTGACTTTAGAATGGAAGGGAAGCATGGTGGTCAATTTGCCCTCCTGGATGATGAAATCATTTCTACAAGATCCGGAGCAGCTTATATTTGATATTTTCTATTGTCTTGATCTAGTTATTGTGCCACTGGTGTTGGCTCTATCTGATAGAGATGTTCTCTTTCCTAGTGTCTTTATGGAGGAGCGGCAAAGGGTCCTCAGTTGAGAGATCTTGAAAGAGGAGTAGATGTTGTGGTTGCAACACCTGGCCGCCTAAATGATATACTGGAGATGAGAAGAATCAGCCTCATGCAAGTTTCTTACCTTGTTCTTGATGAAGCCGATCGCATGCTAGACATGGGCTTTGAGCCTCAGATTCGGAAGATTGTAAAAGAGGTGCCTTCTCGCCGGCAGACTCTGATGTTCACTGCTACATGGCCAAAGGAGGTCCGCAAGATTGCTGCAGATCTCCTTATCAATCCCATTCAGGTCAACATTGGTAATGTCGATGAGCTTGTTGCAAACAAGGCTATTACACAGGTACATATCGTACCTTATTGGATCATATATTATGTTCTTTTGGTACAGTAAAATTGATTGAAGTAGTGCAGAGGGTGAGGCATCATTCAGTCGACTCAGACTTGGTTTGGGAGCTGGTTTCTTGATGCATATCTTTTTCATTATTGTATTCCATATTGGATTTACTGTTCAATTGTTTTAATCTACAATGGTGACACTCCATGCAGCATGTGGAAGTTCTGGCTCCTATTGAAAAGCATAGGCGATTGGAGCAAATACTGCGATCGCAGGAACCCGGCTCCAGGATAATCATCTTTTGCTCAACTAAAAAAATGTGTGATCAGCTTGCCCGCAACCTTAACCGTAATTTTGGAGCTGCTGCCATCCACGGTGACAAGTCTCAGAGTGAGAGGGATAGCGTGTTGGGCCAGTTCAAGACCGGGAGGTCCCCAATCCTCGTTGCTACTGATGTTGCAGCTCGAGGATTGGATATCAAAGATGTCAGGTGGGTTTTTCATCACACATTCTAGCTCTCCCATAAAAATCAAGAAAGAGATCCCTTTGAAGATATTTACTTCCTCTGATGTGTAGAGTGGCTTGCTTGTAGTTTCAATGATCTTTGGCATTTGTTTGGCAAAGGTAGTTTGATACCTGTGGCCTTCTAGAGCATTATTATGTAGGGGCTTGAAATTACATAATGGCCCCTACAGTATGACCATGATCTTTTTTGTTCAACAATGCCATACTGTTATTACTGCCCTTTCTTGTGCTTTGTTGTTTTTCTATATTAACAGGGCCTTTGCTATATATGTGGCAGGGCTGTTATCAACTATGACTTCCCTACGGGAGTGGAGGACTATGTGCATCGGATTGGGAGGACTGGAAGAGCAGGTGCTACAGGAGTGGCATACACATTCTTCAGTGACCAGGATGCAAGATATGCATCGGACCTCATCAAAATCCTCGAAGGTGCGAATCAGAAGGTCCCAGCAGAAATCCGTAGCATGGCTACCCGTGGTGGAGGAGGGAGCAAGTTTCGGCGTTGGGGTGGTTCTAGCAATGGTGGTGGTAGCCACGGAGGTCGTGGTGGGCATGGAGACTCGGGTTTTGGTGGAAGGGCAGGTTGGAGTGCATCATATGGTGGAAGAGATGATGGAAGGAGTGAGAAGAGTGGAGGAGGGCGTGGTTATGGCAATGATTCCCGTGATAGGTATGGTACCTTAGTATTTATTGTAGGTTTTGGACTTCATCTCGAATTCATATGTATAATTGATGGATACAGGTATGGTGGTGACTCCAATGGTTATGAGAGGGGCCGGAGCAGAAGCCGGAGCCCTATTGCAACAAGGGGAACTGGCTTTGGAGGCAGCTGGCATAGTCGTGCCAGGAGCTGCAGCAGAAGCCGGAGTAGGAGCCATGAGAGGTTTGACAGGAATCGTTCCCCTGTTGGGGGCAGCTTCCACCCGGCAATCATGGAGAAGCCACATCCACATCGACATTCCTCCTACGATGGCAAACTGCCAAGGGATTCCTTGAGGCCTCATTCCCCGGTGGGCGGAAGAAAGTGGAGTGAACCGCAGGGACAGGGACAGGGACAGGGACAGGGACAGGGACAGGGACGGGGACGGGACAGGAAAGCCAAGAGCGGACCCAATGTTTCCTTTTACGGCGAAGATGAGGACGATGCAGTGATCTCTTTGGACCAATAGGTGGAAAAGAACCTTTCTCCCTTTCCTCCAATGCTCATAACTGCTGATTAGTAGGTGCAGGGTTCAGGAAGTGCTTCATCTTGATCCTCAAGCCTTATAACAATATTTATTTGCTGAACACTCCTGAGAACTCTTGAATAGTCAGGTAAGTAGTATGCCATGTAAGGTGAACGGCAAGGATTCTGAGACTGCTTGTTTTAGGTACAATGGCAACTGTGCCATAGTGATCTTTGATACCCATGTTGATTGTTTGGTGTTATGCCCAAAATAGCACACTCTTTCTAATGAATGGCAAAGGAAATGGCCAACAGTCTCCTACCCCTACTACAACTACTAGCATTTATTAGGGAAAGCCCCTTTCTGTAAACAATGTTCATGTCAAAGGGTTCCTTCATAACTCAAGTAACTTTGAAGGGGGGGGGGGCGGGGGTGGGGGGGGGGGGCAGATTTTCTCTAATGGGGGAGTGCCATTATTCTCTCACCAGTGCATGATTTTGGTTTCATTTTAATTATTAAAAATTAGATGATTAAAGAGAATATTCTACTCGAGTAGAATACCATTTATTCAAATTAACCATGAAACCATTTTCTCTAATGGGGGAGTGCCATTATTCTCTCACCAGTGCATGATTTTGGTTTCATTATAATTATTAAAAATTAGATGATTAAAGAGAATATTCTACTCGAGTAGAATACCATTTATTCAAATTAACCATGAAACAATAGATGTCATAAGTTCTTCCTTTGATTAAAAAAAATAGGGAAGGTGATGAAGCTGATTTTACGAGCTAGATTATCAGAAAAAGAAAAAGAGGCTGGTTTGAAAAGAAATCCACGAAGAAAAACAGTTGATCAATGCTGAGAAAGTCAAATCTGTTCATCGGAAGCATTTCCTCTACCTGTTCAGCTAGAGCTCGACATTTACGAGGCCCTATCTCCAACTCTGATGTAGGATTCCGATTCTTCGAAATCCGATTCAGCTCGTCCACTCCTAAAATGATCCCAAAAGATGCAATAATGCGTGTGCAGGAAGATATTTGCAGCAAAGAATATGTCAGTCAGTCATTTGGAGGAATCTCTGCCTCGTAAGAGAAACCGCGAATATAGTCCCACTGGTCATTCAGAAATCTGCACATTGCAAAGAGAAACCAGGAGATTAAGAATCGCCGCCGGTCTCCACCTGAGCTGGCTGATGACGGAGAGGTTGCGTTTGCAGATCAGAGATCGCAGAGAGCAAGAAGATGTAAGGAGAGAGAGTGTGAGAGATGCGGAAGCTGTAAGGCTTAAGAGGACAGCGGACTGAAATTAGAGGGCGAACCACTCTATAATGTTCCACTATGAGTACCATTTTATTCAAAATAGCCAAGAAGCCCCGGAGGCCATAAGTTTTTCCTTTGACCAAAGCTAGGGAACATAAGCTGAAGCACAAGACTTAGTTCATGAACGTGAGATCCAATTTGCAAAAAACACAGATAAGCAAACACAGAAACTGGAAGTATTAGTTGGCACACATACATACTCATTGAGTTGAAGCCGGCGACACTCATTACTTGGCCTTGACAGCTCCGGCCTGAGTTAGCAGTGGCACCAGCTTCCCCTGATTGTGCAATGCTGTGGTATCTGGTAGAAAAACAATTGGATAAAAAACTTTGAAGGGGAAGGATTTTGCAGGCTCAAAATCGCCAAATGAATTGTGTTTGTGTAAGTAAATGGAGGGATTTTGGAAGACTTGACTTACCATCGCAGCCACCAATGTGGTTCCCTCCGATGAACACGTTCGGCACTGTCCTCTGCCCGGTCCACTGAGCTAGTGCAGCCTGAACTTCACCCCCATCCTCTGGAAGACATGGAGAAATCCAACATTATGACAGTTTGGAGTCCCAACTGCCCCTTTTGATGAATGAACAGAACAGCACATGGGAGACTCTGATGGTGCATAAAATCAATTCATCTCCTCATGCTAGAGGTTGAGTAGCAAGAACAATTCAAATGGCTGTATCGTAAGGCACTATCTTATGGTTGCAACAGTTTTTCTAACCTTGGAAGACTACTGAACATGCAAACAACATGCTGCAACTGCAACTCCCAATAATTGAAGCACGCACATTAGATCATGTCAGGTAAAATCACACTACTGTCATGCTTGGCGAAACGGAATGAAATCATAATGATTCTGTTTTAGGGATCCACCTTCTCAGAACAATGCATTTCTCAATTATTGTTAGGGGATGCCCATTCTACGATACCAAGAGCATAATATCGCGATCAGTCACCAGTAAGATCACACGCCGCAAGCACACAAGCATCACACGAATCAAATCAAGCTCTACAGTCGCTGGACTCGAAGATCCGAAATTGACCACCATGCACAGAAGGAAGAATAAACAGTACTCACTTTCCTTGTCCAATTCGATCGCCTTGTAGTCAGCTCCCAAGCCAGACAGCAGCTTCTTCACCTCCACGCAGAACGGGCAGTACGTTTTGCTGCAAAAACGCGCAAGCTTCCATCACGCAGGGATCCAACGTACGATCGCGGTCATCAAATGAATCGGCGACAGAGAGAGCAAGATCAAGAACAAGAAGGAGACGAGGAGGAGAAGAAACCTGAAGACGACGACGGGGTTGGTCGAGACGATGTCCTGAGCCTTAGGCAAAGCCATAGCTTTTCCTTCTCCAATGTGCTGCTGGCTACAGAGCTGAGAAAGCCAAACCCTCAGATTTACACCAAGAAAATGGGAAATTCGCTATTATACTATTATGTTATCTCATTCCCTAATTTTTTTTTTCATATTTTCCAATTTACACTATTTTTCTTAAATTCATAGATGGCCCACATCTTTATAAAATATCTCCTCCCTAATGGAATAAAATAAGGGAGACTTTTCTATGATCATCCATCTCGAATTTGAAACTAACGTATTATTTAAAAATAATAAATTATAAGTGATAAAAAAATTTTAATTATTTAAAATATTTATATATTTTATTAAGTGATAAATTATATCGCTATGTTATACAATATTAATATAGTTTTTTTTTGTAAGATATTATTAATTGATAAACGCAATTTTTAAATATACTTATTTAAAAATATTTTATTTTTATATATTAATATTTTTCTATTTTATCTAATATTATATCATTATTTATTACAATGGGAATGAATGGAGATGCGGATTGGGAATGGCCCATATATAGATTCGACCATGGGCACCAAAGTACCAAACAACAAAACCAACTAGGGGCTCAACATCCACTAGAAAAGGCAAGATGTGGACCCGACCAAGCATAATTAAAGTATGCCAAAAATAATAAAAAACTATAGCACGGGACCATCCAAGGAAAGTCTACTTGGAGGGGGTAAACAATTCAAACGCACACATTCATCAAAAGCGAATGCAAGAACACTACTGTTGGGGATACAGACAACATGTGCATAACCTTATTCAGATAATTTTTCTCCCTTGGCAACTTCTTTAATCAAAATCGAGGTAGAACAATACAAACTCTTGTGTAAGACAAAATTGCGGGCATTATATGAAATGGCATGATTGAAATATAAGTTGTGAGCTAGATCTACATAATCTGAATATGCAGCCAATAGTAAGTATGACATAAGATACACGCACTACAAGCACCGGTTCAACTTAGGATGCTCCCATCAGTGTCCTCACTCAACAAGATACCCTCCCCAGAAGAGTGATGGAGCAGATCAAAGCAAGGATCAAAAACAGGAGAAACTCTTTCTCTAGAGTGCTTACAATTTAAACAGCATTTGGTTATGCAGTCTCCTAACATCCAAAGCCAAAGAATGAGGAAAGCTCTGCTTGCTCCAGCTCATAACTAACACAGAAATTGCCTACCTTTATCAGTTTGCCCAAACTGTAGTCGACACCAAAATTCGCCTATTACACAGTTCACTTCTTTGAGTAAAAAGACAACAGAGTTTTATGCATCTACTAGGAAAGAAGAAGAAGAAGAAAGAAGAAAATAAACTTTTAATAGCTTAGGATTTTACCATGCTGTACAGAAGACTGTTCGGCTGCCAGAACTCAATCAACTTTCCCACCAGGTACTGTGGAAGGTACAGGCTGAGGTACTTTAACAGGATTGGCATTAACAGATGCGGGTCTCCCACTTTCTGAATTTGCAGGATTGCCCTTCACCGGTTCCTCGGATGACACAGGGGCTGCTTTTTCAGCAGATTGATTATCAGACTCAGAAGGGTCGTTAGCAGCAGAGGGATTATCAGTGCTCCTTGTGTTAGTAGTATCAGGCTTCGCATGACCAGCTGAAAAGACCCATGCAAACTGTAGGTTGTGGCCTTGCCAGGACTTACAGTTGAGGAATGCTCTCTCAGCAGATCGCCTCTCTTTGAAACCTACTCGAGCAGAGGATCCCTTTGAACTATCACAGGTTTCCTCATCTTCTAACACGATGGTGGGATCACCATAGGATGAGAAGTGCTCTTTAAGAGCAGCAGCCTGATAGAAGAAAAAGAGAACTTATTAAGAGGAATGAAAAGGTTTTCTTCACTTCTTTCACAGACCGCAATTTAAAAGAAAATAGCAGCATCAACAAAAAACTGTCTAAAATGATTTTCAAGTGAAGCGCATTATGGAAGTTTTCCGGCTCAACTGCTAGAGATTAGAGAAATAGTGGAGGGGAGAGAGAGATATATATACATTTGCTAAATCAGAAGGCAGAGGTGGAAGTATTCTAAATGTCGTTGGTCGGTTGTCCAGCTTGTATTTGATTGGGGAAAATTGCACTGCTGGAGGTGCTAAGGGTCGAGGTTGTTGCTTAATAGATTCTTGTGGGCTCATTGACAAGCTTGAGTAAGGCATGTGAGGGACATCATTCTCTCTGATCTTATTATCAGTTTTTTCCTCTTGCGGAATTGCTGCGCCACCAGCAACAAAAGACCTTGGAGTTGGAGAAGCAGAATCAGAATATTGTGGAGTAATTGCTTTATTCAGATCAGAATCTGACCCCACTTTTTGCCGCTTTGCCACTTGCTCAGCCACATCCTCACACTTGACTCCAGTAGCCTGCAAAATTCTCTCGACATGAGGAAGGATAGGAAAGGACACAACGGTTTGTAATGCCAGATAGAACAGATTCATGGCCTTACAAAAACCATTGACTGCATCCAGCACTTGAAAACCTCAACAATATCAGCATAGATGACTTCTATCTTATTGCATAAAGCACACAAATAGTTTCATCTACTTTTCTCAGAAGCTCTTGGTTTTTCCCACTATCCTTGAGCAGAAACACAAGCAGTTGAAAGATGACCCTTCACTACCATAAATAAGAAGCTCCTGAGAAGGATCTTTATCTTACCTAGATGTGAGTCTATTATCTTAAAGAAGATAACAATCATAAAAAATGATATATTAAAGAGGACATTTATCTGGCATAAATGAAAGCTAATAACGCTATAATATAGCCCATTTATTTTCTTATAATATTTATTAGATGGTGGAAAAAACTAAAAGGAAAAAAATATTACAGAATTGTTTTCTTTGACAAGTGGAAATCCTGTTAATCCTTCTGAATAAATATACCTTTTAAAAAATCTCAAGTGTACCTGTTTGGAAAGTTTATCCAACTGCCTTTTGAAGTCGCTCCGCTTCCGGTCCAGCATTTCTTGCTTCTTGCGGAGTCGCTCCTTTAGCTGCTCTAACTCCAACTTCTTCTGCAAAGGAGTAACCTTTGGGCTGTTACTAGCGGAGAGTTTAGACTGATCAGGATGTGTAACAGAAGCACAGTGAGCCAGAGCATCAGTAGCTTTTGCAGCAGGTTGTAGATTATCTTTCCCTCTGCTGGGAATAGACAATGCAGTAGGAAATAATCTAGAAGGATTGCCTGAAGATATACCAGCAACACCACTAATTCCAGCATCAGCAATATTATCACGATTAGCCCACCAGAGCTTGATGAAACGGTTACCCATCACTGCATCAGGTGCCTTCAGAGCAGTTTCTGCTTCCTCTCTCTTAGAGAACTGAACAAAAGCCCGCTCACTGTTTACCGGAATGTAAATGTCAACAATCTTCCCAAATTTCTGAAAATGAGAGAGTAGAGCATCCCTTCTATTGCTCTTTTGGGGAATGCCATTGACAAATAAAGTACACAGCGCCTTCTGAGTCGGCTTTCTCATCAGACGAATGGCATCACCTTGTACCCTTGACAAATCTAGAGATTTGGGGTCAGCATCATCTGCAATAGACTTCTTTCCACGATTAGAACTGCCAGGGGTAACACCCACAGCTTCCTGGTCTCCTACACTTTCATTTTGGCCACTATCTGAAGCACTTGTCATGGAAGTTCTCCCTTTGGAATTTCCAATTCTGCCCCAGATAGATGAACTTGTACTCTGTGAACCAACAGGATGAGTAGTTTTATTTTGCCTTTGAATGTCAGCTACTTCGTTCATCTGATTATCAAAAGCATCATCATTAGACAAGGATCCAACTTCATCACCAACAGATGGGCGAATACCTACAAGAGCAGATGATGATTCTGGACCATCATTATTCCACAGCGGCTGATCAGGATCATACAGATCAGTAGAAGCAACATCTGCAGTCTCAGAGTAAGCAGATTTCGAAACAAAGCTATCATCAGCCATGCCATGTTTCCCATTTCTGCCATGTGCTCCTTTATTATTTATCATTGCTGACGAAGCTCTGCCTAGAGAAGGGAGAGATCCAGGGACAGCAGGTGCTCCAAGTATGGGCCCAGATGAAAGTGAAACAGGAAGGTTAAATTGTGATAGGCTCTGCAGATTAAAGACACATTAACTGAGTGATTATATAAAATCAAATCAACAATAGAGTAAGCACACATATCTCAGATATAGCAATTGAAAAAGACAGCATGCTTATCATAATTAGAAATGACAAATGCAGTAAAACCAGGAAATACATATAATTCCCAAAAGATGCATAGCCCACCGACCACCACAAGAGAAGACGACACACACTTACAACATAGTTTTTCAATTCAAAGAGAATCACTTGTTATTAGTGGGATGAGTACTTAGAAGTATAACCTTAAATAAACTGCTTCCTCTTTATATTAAAGAAACAAAAACTTTAGAGATTTCGAGGAAAAATTGTTAAGAGTTGAAAAACTAGGTTACGAGAACAACATGAAAGCAAAATTTGATCAAATTAGTTGAAGAAGTATTCTTTTGGATATGATAAGTTTTGGCATTGCAAGAAGATATTTCATTTTCTTTATAGAGAGATATTCAATCGTAGTAGACTTATTGAGCAAAAAAAAATCGTAGAAGACTTTAAAAAATGTTAATAAATTTCAAAATCCATTTCGTCACTCAGTAGTGACAACTGTCTTTTTGATTGGTACAATAGTGGCCCTTTGGTTGGGTACTGGAGCAACATTACCTATGATAAATTCCTAACCTTAGGTCTTTTTTAAATTGAAATCAATTGGGAAATAAAATATCAATGCCAATCAGAATGTGAAGATTCATCATGGAGAGAAAAAAAATGCAAAATGTCATCATATTCACATATTTGAAATACACTCGAGCAATTTGAATGTGATAAAGAATCTTACTAATGGAAAACAGGCATCCTTTTATAAAATTGAATATTCACAAAGAAGGGATATATTATAATAGATAGACTCAGAAAAGGATACCTGAACATCTTCAATAACAATGCGATTGATTCCGTGCTCCATAGGGCACATGTCACCTCTCAGACAAAATCCACGCTCCTCAAAATCTCTACATCTCTGTCGGGGGATGCCTAGAGAAGAACCCAATGGTGGTCTAAATGCTCCCTGCAAACCTATTGGATGTAGTGGTTCAGCAGTACCATTTGGAATCCCTGAAATAAGCCCATAACCACCCCAAGCTGCAGTCTGAACATTTGGAATACCTGGCAATCCCCGCTCTGGGAACAGGCCTGGAGGGATGCTTCTTGGTGGGACAACTTGAGAAGCAATATCATAAGCAGTAAATCTACTATTGTGATGGTTCCATGAAGCAGTGTCCCTTCCTCTCCCTCTTCCAAGAGCAAGGTCCCCTGAATATGGCTGGTTTATTCTATTTCTTTGATTCATATCAAAAGGTCTTTTTCCAAATTTCCCAGGAAATTGTTTTTCAGAGGATGTTGGGTTATATTGGCCACTCTGAAGTTTACTTTCTCTAAAAGAATGACCATTTTCGAAAGATCTATTTTCATTTCTGTACAGCCTTGTCGAGATGTTTTCTGTAACATTCTTATCAGAGGAATGAGAGTGTGTCTCTCGTCGACGATGCTTATGATTGCGATCATCATCATCGTCTTCGCTGATTTCCTTCTCAGGATCACTTGTATAGTCAGAAGCTGATAGATTTCCGGACCTTGGAGAAGAAATTTTCAGCACCATGGGATCTTCCCGAATAGAAGGGATGTAAAAGCCTAGAAAATATTAGCATTCAAGGCTCTGAATATTGAACTTATTATAGAGAACCTACAAGCATGAACATAGACAATAAGTGACAAAATAAATGTCATTGAAAGAAAAATTACTTATTAAAATGTAATCATATGGAAACAACAACACGTTGATGACATGGAAGAAAAGGATATGTCAGATTTTATGGAGGTAAAGGGGGAGAAGAAGCAGGAAAATCTAGGTGCGTGCACAAAGTCGAAATCAACATGGGAAAATCTCATCCAGATCCCTAAAGACTGGGTAACCGATGACCACTAATCAAGAACAATCTGCATATATTAATAAATCTAACAAAAGGTGCAAGTTAGCCTAATCTCAGCAATGAAAACCTCACTAACTTCATTAGGAAACAACACAGATAGTTAACATCAAATCCACAACAATCTTACCTGCGCATACAAATTCTAAAAATCCAACAAGAATGAAACTCCAAAAAAATTGAAATGGTCACAGTTAAACCTTCAAGTGAATTAAATGTATGGCACCAACCAAATCAATCTACTGATTGTATATTAATAGGCATATGACCAGCGAGACAGAAGAGCACAAGTCAAACATATAAGTGAATTAGCAGGCACAATGCTCGTATACAGAAGTAGTCCACCTACATCATTTTCTTCATCTAAGACAACCTATCATATTCCACTAATCGTGGACAAGATGGGACTGCGAAATCGAGCCAGAACGCATAATCCAAATAAACCTCGTCTCAGCCTTAATCGGACAGAAAAAAAGAATACAGCAGCTAGGTTTTAGACAAAAACATGGAAATTAAAATGAGAAAGAAGAAGTAGAACGGAAACCTTACGGAGTGACATAGGAAGATCGGTAGCAATGGTAATTGAAGCTCCCTCCGAGCAGACCCTCGCGTCTACTCTCAGATGGACCGGCAACGAGGCAATGGTATCAGACAGCGAAAGGTTAATGCGTTTGGATATTCAGTTGCGAGGCATGGAGCGGGAGAGCGGTGGCGGAGGAATAGAATGACAGAATCGGAAGGGCGGCCAATCGAGGGATGGCCGGACGGTAGGGTGGGAGAGAGAGAGGGAGGGAAGGCGAAGGGGTTCTCTCTGGGAGGCTGAGTTGTGGTTTTGGAGCTGTGAAGAGAGGAGAGAGAGAGAGAGGGCGTACCAAAATTTTGCAGAGAGAGAGCAGAGGGAGAGTCCGTCCAACCTAAATGAAAAAAAAAGATATTTGGGCAAAAATATAAAAAAATAAAATGATGAGGCCAGGAAAGATATTGCAAATAATATTTCAGAAAAAAATATAATATTCTGAATAAATATTTTATAATAAATATAACATTTGACGCTTAAATTAATATTAAAAACCTTTGATAAGCAAAAAAAAATTAAAAACTTTTAATTTTTTAAAAAATATCATGAAATTTTATTATAAAATTATTTTTTATATTTATTAAAAACTTTTAATTTTTTTATGATGGTAGTCGAACCTTAATCGGGTCGGCCTTTATTCAGACCGGATTGGAACTGGATCTGATAGCCGGCCTCCTCCGTCTTCTGCCGAACGTAGCCTCCCATCTCCTCCATGTGCATCATTGCAGGACGGTACATATATCGAACCGGGCCTGTAGTGAACCGGACAAAGTATCGGAAAATAGCCGGTCATAATTATTCTGAGGTGTATCAGTTAATGAACCGGACAAGGAACGTTTTATACAGTGGGCATACATGAGGAACCATGAAAGAGAAGATACACCGGTGAGACCGAAGGCCCGGGAGGTCAGAAACCCGGCCACACCCAGCACGAGGACCGGGCTGAAGATGATGGAGAGCGGGGTGACGATTTCCAGGCCGACCACAGTCGCGAGAAGGGTGAAGCCGGCGAGGGCCAACAGGATCCCTCCCACGGGAATAGAAGCCACGACCGCCAAAAACCTTTGATACAGAAGGACCGCCGGCACCGCCGTCGGCCAGCCCCGTGCCACCGCGGGGTGGACCTCGTGCACCGGGGGAACAAGTTTGACTGGGATTTTTTATTTTCATTTATATTTTATTGGCAGTGCTATGCAGGCTGATCCATCTTGGGCCAAATCATGGGCACTAAATTGGGCCTTGAGCTTATAATTGGTATACAATAATGGGCCTGTACCCATGTCTCCCCCAACCTAGATGATCCAGATAAAATTAATCTATATTATTATTTATAAATTTAAAATTTTAAGTAAATATTTTACTAATCTATTATTTACTCATAAATATTTTTTGAATATTTATTTACGGTAACAGTCACGAATAGGATATACAAGTCGGGTATTAATATGCCTACAAAATAACTCGATTTTTATATCAAATTACACGACCAATTAACTGAACAATGTTTTGTTGTACTTTATACACTTGATTGCCACTTTTTCCAGTGACAATGGGTCCCATTTCTAAGACCATTAATTCAAATCATCATATGTTCCAATAGTTCACCATGAGGTCCACAATCCAAGCCAGATGTGACCCTTAAAAAGGGGAAATACCAGCTGGGTGAATGACCAAACACCCCCAAAAGTGTCACTTCAATGGGTGGATAGATTCTCATCCTTGAAAAGTCCCACACAACATGCAATAATTATGGAGAAGGCTTTGTATATTTTAGTAAAGATTAGGCTAAGAAGTGTAAAAGGGAGTAGGGACAGTGTTGCAGGTTGCCTAAGTTTGTAGTTTTGTATATGGGAGGATGAATGAAACCACTTTTTACAATTAAAAAAAAGATCAAAGGACTTGATCATAAAATTGATAAAAAATATTGAATAAAATAAAAAATTAGTATGTGTATATAAAATTATAATAATTTATAAATTTTATAGGAATATAGAAATTCTGTTTATCAATTAACAAAATTAATCGATTTATTACTAATACTCAACTCAAAATAAAAAAATTTGTCTCATTTATTGGTGTACAAAAAAAATATTCAAACTTTGATATTGTTATTCTTTGGCCTCAATAATTATATTCAACTTTTAGACTTGTTGAAAAAAAAAATTCTCATTAACAACGAAATTCACCTTAAAATGGCTATACTCGAGTTTTGTACGGTATGATCTAACTCGATAAATAAAATATATTTTTTATTTAACTGTATTTGAAATTGTTAACAAATTAACTCGAGTTATTATCAATTTTATTATTTTTTTAAATGTAAAATTTATAATAGGAAGAGTTTTTTTCACAAAAAAAATTAATAATCGAATCCCCAACCCTAAAATTCAAAATTTTAGATTTTTCCTTAAATCAACTTTTTAACATAATACATATATATTCAGTTTATCTGATTATTGTCACCATTATATATAAAGTTAAAATGGTTTAATTACTAATAAATAATAAAATTTAAATAGATATAAATTAAAACTATTAAATACAAAACTCTCTAATAAAACACTATAATATAAGTTTGCATGATCATTTTTTGGATTGTATAAGGAACTTATATATCTAATTTAGGATGAGGAGAAGGAGGGAGTTGATAATTTTTTTTGTGAATGTTGCCCATGTAATAAATAATAACTATTTTGAGAAATATTTTTAAAACACTAAAAATTATAATTTGAATTTTGGCACATTGCAAAATATAACTTATGGGTTTGAAAGAAGATAAGCTTATATGAATTGGAAAAATAAAATTTTAAAATTCAAATCATCAGTCTTTTTTACAGACATTTGGTACCATAATTCAATTTATCAAAAAAAAAAAAGACAAAGGCAAGAAACAGTGGTGTGTGTTTATTTGACCAATCTTGGGACTGTTTGAATGGGATATGCTGTTGGTCGGAGGGTTCCAGCAAACAGCAAACGTCTAGTCAATCAATCAAATCAAAGGGATAACCAACATGACTGGCTGGTTGCCTGGCCGGCCGATGATATGTCAATCTCTGCTCACTATCTCCCAATATCTTAGTTGCAGTAGAAGGGTTTTCTAGGGTTCTTGCAGCCATGAAAGGGCTTTCAAGCTTTCAAGTTGCATGGCACCGAGGGGGCCTAGCACGATTCATGGGCGGTTCGCGTGGACCCTGCAATCAACTCCTGCAGAATTGACTGACATGATCGATCCATGGGACTGCTCCAAGAATTGAACTATGGTCAAACTTCTAATGCCTCTGGGCCCTCCTTTCCCTGTAAACTTCAATGGTTGAACTGTGCTCATGCTACTAGCTAGGGCTAGGGCTAGGGCTAGGGCTAGGGCTAGGGTTAGGGTTAGCTAGACACTTGTTTTGGATAAGAGAAAAGGATTGCCCAATTGTGTATACATGGTCATATAATAAAATGATTAGGGTTTTAACTTATTAAAATACAGTTAAATTCAGATGATAAAGTATTTATTTTAATTATATATATATACGTAATATTTATTTATTTGAGTAAATATATCTCAATCTCGGATCTCCCTATTAAACCCTAACATTTGATGTAAGAGATATAGGAGTATAACAAATTTTTATTTATTTCTAAAATATTAATAATATACCATATATTCAAAAAATATAAATATTATAATTGAGAAATTCATGGAAATTACATTAAATAATCTATAAAATACTAATAATATTCCAATTTACAATATAATTTTTAAAAAATAGAATTTAAATTAGTACTATAAAAATGACATTTACTTGAGTATTTTTCTTCAATACTCGAATATAATCGGGTATTTCAGCCTATTAACTCTTTATACCATTTAAAAAAATAGGGAGAAAAATATAAAATCATAATTTATCTCGATATTGGACTAATAAGAAAAATGACATTTAGTTGGGTATTTTTTTTCAATACTCTAACATAATACAAGCCATGTTTACAGTATTTTTTTCGATAATAACTATTTATACTATTTGAGAAAATAGGGAGAAAAATATAAAATTCCAATTTATCTCATTTTATCTCTCATCTATTTTATCTAATGTATAATTATATTCTCAACACAAATTAAACTAGTTATTTTATCTAATTTATAAGCATTTTAATACTAAATATGTTATTAACACATATATTAGTGCATAATTGAAAAATTATATTAGTTTAATATGTTTTTTCCCAAAAAAACATATGAATTAGTTGCTAAAACATCAAAAGATATACCATAAACAACATAATTTTCTCACATAACATCCTTAATCAACTAAACATATGTAGCTTTTAATCATGTGTAGTTTAAGGTTGATGATGGCACAGGTGAGTCCATGTAGATGGCAAGCGGATGCACAATCCGACAAGTAAGGTAAGGAGACATTAACTTCAGTGAACATTTGATTGTACCCATTTTTGTTTTCTTCTCTGTGTCCGGTGATGGGAGTACTGTGCATGCAAGGCCAGAGAAAGCGTAGATGGATATGATTTAACTACATGGAAAAAACAAAACATATTTTTAAATGATGTTTGTTCCATAATTTAAGAAGGCAATAAATATATCAAGTGACTAAATATTTAGTAGGTATTTCTCATACACATTTTTTAAGCAAAATATAATGAAATATTAGTATGCAATATTTAGGTTGCTTAATATTTTTTGAGTTTTTTAAATTTAAAAAATATATAAAAAACCTATAGATATAAATTAAGGGTAGAACACTTTTAAATTACGCCTAATAATTATTTACAAATAATAATATTATTATAGGATAATATTACATTTGTTAGCTCTAATTATTCTTATATTTAATAGTTATTTATAAATTGTATATTATTTTTCTAATCTCCAATTAGAGAATATTGAATATGAGTATAATATTTTTATTTTATAATTGTTTACATTATAAATAAAATTTTGTATTTCAAATTATGTACTATTTCCATAATAGATCATAGCTAATGAGATAAATAAGTGTGATAAGAGTTGTTTGAACAAATATAACAAACTTATAACATTTTACTAATTTAGTAAATTTGCAAGATATGTCGCTAATATAATAAAATATTAGTATGAAAGTTATTTAAATATATATATTTTAAGTTATTTAAATTAAAAAATATATGTATTTATCTATTATTCAAATACTTCGTGTGCAAAAAAAACTAGATAACTAACTCCCAAGGTAATACTCACCACCTATTGTGACAATGTATTTAAATTTATACCCGAACATCCAGAACTAGGTTGAGATTCGTGAGATCACTAGTTTAGAGCATCCCCATTTAAATCATTTAACACAATTTTTTTAATACAATTATATTTACTGTAATTTACCTCTTAGTTTACTCTATCGTTGGGTTGTTCTCGTTATTCTCTTATTATTTTCATATGAAATAATGTATATCAAAACAATATAACAAATACCAAGAAACTCAAATATCACATACATATAGGCAGTTCATGACCCACACATATGGGCTACCCTTAAGTGTGATTATGGATTGCAAGTCTCTTGAGTGTAATTATTGATTGCTAGTTCCGGTTTTCAATTCTTTATATATATAACCTAAAATATACAATAACATAGAAATTATATAAAAATGAGTATAAAATTGGTAGAGTTTATTTAGGTAGGAAGTAAACTTATCATGTTATACATTATTGAATTATGTAGCATTAATAGCATTTGAGACATGATATGAGCGTGAGCATGAGCATTCTACATGAAGCATGACTATATTGACACCATCACATGCTAGAAACATAAAAAAAGTGTTATACTATGAAGTGCAATTATTAAAATTAGTATAAATATGAATTGTGACTAGTTATATATATATATAGAGGTATAAATAAATTATATATATATACACACAAAAGTGGTTCTAAGCATATTTAACATAAACATGACACCTAAGAATTAGTATCGAGGATTTGTGTTAACTAAAAATGAAAAAATAATGGAAGTTATGATATAATATTCACATGTTACCTACAAATCTATTATAGGTATGAGTATATCCATGATGCATGGAGGGCGAATAAATCTTAGGTATATATATACACTTCATTGCATGGATGGTGGAAAATACTAAAATATATTATATCAACATCCCAATAAGTAGACAAACATATATGTTATCATATGCGTAATGCGACCCACATATTCTAATCGTCCCCCAAATACACTCATGTGTAGGCTCCTATGGAAGAAACAATGGTGGAACAATAACTCTAGATGATTTGATGAATATTGCATCCCATGATTTGTTGATTTTTCATGGTTAGGTATGTAGAAAATATAATTACAAGCATGTCATATGGATAAAGATCATTTGAACTTAAGAATTTAGTCAAATATTTTTTTAATAACTAAGGTTGCTAATAATAAACATATAACATTTTATACACCGAATTTTGGGTAGATAACTAGGGTTCGGACATGAAATATATAGACACTAAGAAGTCTAATCACTAAACTGGAGCATACCTACTTCCATAGAGTTTTATTTTTGTATTTTGATAACTTTATATTAATTAGAAAGGAAAATTTATATGATATATTTTTATATTTTAAGTATTGGTCCAATTGTTATTATAATTATCATGTCCCGACCTAAACCTAAATTCTTGGTTAGGTGCTGGTGCACAACCGTCACGTGCTCTCAACGTTAATATATTGGGTATGTTACTACGGTGATATCGACAGATCAAAAGAGTCAAATTATTTACATAACAAAATCACTGGTAATTTAAACTTTTTGAAATATTATTTAAATCGAAACATTATCTAAAAATAAATTACCGAGAAATTAGTATCTTCTATAAATTCACTTGTTTTATATTCAATTAGCTTGTCTTGAGTCTTTCGCTCTGATTAGTGTCATTGTTCTCGTGCTCCTTTCCTTCGGAGTTTCTGAAATATTTTAAAGGGAGGGTGTGAGGTATAGCTCAGTGAGTGCGGAACTATCGTAACTCAAATCGCATATATGGTTTTTACATTCTATTTTCCTTTTTAATTTTTTTACGGGGTTCATCACCAAACCTTCAGTTTACATGCTAGAGAGATTTATACTTATATCCTAACACACAATATTAGACGGGTACGTTTACCTGAACCGACAATAGAATCATGTACTGGTACTTGTCATCCAAACTAACATCCCCTCCCATCTAATGAGTATAACATTTAGACGATGGAAGAACACAATTTTTTGAACCAAATGGACGAGTATTTATCATCCGAACCAAAGTCACCTTCCACTACATGAGTACATTCTGGACGGTACACTCCTCTACACCAAATGTCCGAGATTATTGGACTAGGTACCAAGTATGTCACATCACTTGCCATCTCTATAAGAATTTTCTTATTGAGTTAATCCATGTGGTAAATAATAAATACTCAAGAATATGAGTAATTGATTTTATTCCCAAAATAGTATGTAATTGATTCATACTATCTACTATCTCTCATTTATAATTTCACTCTTGTAAAATACTCATTTTTGTATATTTATTTTTAAAAAATTATCGCTTTGCCCTTCATAATTCAAAATTAACTATTTTACATTGTTTTGAGCATAAATAACAAGTATGCCCATATTTTACAAAAAAAATACGGTTTTGCACCCAAACTCTCAAAAATGACTTTACACATCCCCATTTGGCTTAAAATTATCCATAAGCCCCTTAGGCTACTCTTACCGACATTTTTCATAAATTTTTCATATTTGTAATTTGGTTCCAAACTTCCATAATTGCATTTTAGTCACTAAAATTTGGAACTTGCATCTAATGAACTTTTAAATTTACAATCTACCCCAAATGATTTCATTATACTTATAATGACTTATGGTCAGAGTGAGGGGCCTTACTCCGACTGACAATGACTGAATTTGACTGTTTTCCAAAACTGGACGAAACAAAACTATCGAGGGAGTTGTCTCGCTAGAGGTGACTAGAGTTTAGGGGTTTTGCAACCAAGATCCAAGCGGAACTTTTTGTGGTGGTGGCCGACCAAGTGGTTGCGGATGGTGGGAGAATTTGGTTGTTGACAGGCCACGATCAGGCTAAATTCGATAGACATGATGATGAATATTGGCTCCTATGGGTCGATTTCTACCTTGTTGGAGGTCGACCCTTACTATGGAGAGGTAGATGGAAGGCATGCGATCACTTTAGCACTAGTGGCCAAATTTGGCCCCGCAAAGCTGCCGACGGTGAGTAGAAAATCTGTCATAGTTCAGGGTCGGTAGAAACGAGCTTCGTGCGGCATTTTCCGACCACTAATAAATCAGGACCCAACCACCTCAAGAGAAATCAATTAGTGATATTTTAATACCAAGATCACTTTATTTGGTGATCAAAAGAGAGATAATTGCTCATTTTACTGATTGAGGCTCGGGGTGGCGTCCGTGAATAGAAATTTTGAATTTAAACTCCAAATTCTATCAATTCAGGTGGATTTAATGCAATTTACTTCATAGGGAGACCAATAGATGAGTTATCTACCGATCTCTGCAATTTGTTGCATGCAATTTGATCAAGAATTGATGAATTGCATTGGTATTTACTATGGTGTGCGACTATAATTTCGGTTAGGAGGGCCCACAAGTGAGTAATACTAGTTGGGTTCAAATAACTCAAGTCAAATTAACCCGATTTCATTTATTTTCCTTATTATTTTTTTCAAATCAAATTACCTTTTGCCATTTTTAGCCTATTTTGTAATTTAATAAAAAAATCCTAACCCGTTCGAGCGAAAATTGGTTTTTCAAAGATCTCGGTTTTCAAGATCTGGAATTCGATTCATAATCCGTTCAGATCCCCCTTCGAGGTATTGGATTCCCTTTTCCATTTTCAATAATGAGGTCATAATCGTTCGATTTTACAAATCTCAACTCGGGTTCCATTCCGAGTTCAGATTTCATTATCGCTTTAGGTTTTTGTCTTCAATTTGGGATTTCATTTCTGATTTTAGATATCATCATTTGTCCAGTATTGCATTTCCAATTTCGTTTCTTATTCTCAATTTGGGATCCACTTCTTAATTTAAAATTGATTTTCGATCAAATCGACCTTAATCACAATTTTGAAAATTTTGGTGTTAAAATAATGGTGACAATACTCAAATTTTATTGGTAAGGGAATGTGGTGGGTTGTAAGTGTACCAGAATGGTAATTTAGGTCGGGGATTATAATTTAGAGAACTAACTTATATATATATATATGTAATTCTTTAGGCATATACAAACTAAACTATGGATGACCCATTCGGGTGGGGATGATCCATTTGGGTCAGGTCACCTATTCGGGCCGGGTTGGATCAATCGAATGAGTGTACACGAACTAAATTACTATTTTGTGGAGATTACCATTCAGGTTGGGTTGGTTCAATCGTGTCAAGTTAACCCAATCGAATTAGGTTGACACAATAGAGTCGGGTAGGTCTAATTCATGTTAGAATTTGAGAAATATACTTGTTAATATAATTATTACTACTACATGTATACAAACTAAACTATCTTTGTGTAAAAATGTCTCATTCGGGTCATGTTGGCCAAATCATGTTAGGTTGCTACAAACGGGTCTGGAATTACATAACTGACATTTTTTCGTACCCAATTGAATTTACAGAACCAACCTAACCTCGTATGATTCGGATACGAGTTGGGTGTATCAAACTCGATCTTGGAATCCGATCTCGAACCTTTGAGAAGGTACTCGATCATAGACTCGAACCTTGGGTTTAAGTCCAACCAAATGGAAACTAACCCCGGATTGGTCTATTCACACAGATCCGATATTCGAGTTAGGTCTGGGTCCGTGCGGGCTCAGACCCTATGGGCCAAAGATGGAGTTAGATTTTTTGTAGGCATGTCAATAAACGTAATCTCTACCGTCCACTTCTTCCACTTAGATTTGATTTATATTAAATAAAAAAATTAAAAATAATAAAAATTCTTAATATCTCGTTATATTATAATTACACCAAATACACACTTTATTTCAGAATTATTACTAATATATTGGATAAGTAAATATACAAAAATTATAAAAATCTTAAGTTATATTAGTACTTTGAATAACTAAATAATCCTTTCAAATAATGAAAAAAACTAAATTTATTCTATCTCACAATAATACTTTTTAAAAAATAGGGTTGGAATGAGAATTTAAGTATCAAACCATATTTGATTTAATTGGATTTAGAGTTGATAACGTGGTTTGGGTTTGCTAATTTAAAGCCAAATTTGGCTATGAAAAAATGGATCAAACTTTAACATTTAAGTCTGGTTTTCGTGATCGTACCGATCTTTAAAATTTTCTAATTTTTTGATAATTAAGTTCAAAATCTAAATCTAATTTAATTTAATTGGATTTAGGGTTGATAGGATTTGTGTATGTGGATGGGGTTTGATAATTTGAAGTCAAATTTAGAATTTAAATTTAGGCCGTAAAAAACGAATCAAATTTTAATATGTAGAGTTTATGTACAATTATTGAACTCGAACCTAGTCGGTTACATGTACAGTCCGGTTTTTGTACTTGACCCAATCTTTTGAAATTCTTAATTTTTTGGTAATTAAGTTGAAAATCTAAATGTTATAAACTTTCTAGATTACATTTTTAAAAAACCAAGTTGGGTAAGTGGTTAAATTAGGTTAAAAGCCACTTGATCAAGCTCATATATAGATAGTGAGTCCATGATCCAAGGACGATCCTCTCTTTCTCTCTCTACCTAGCTCTCCGTGTAAATGTAGCTAGCTCTTGATTGCCAGTGAAGAGATTTTGAACTGTGTACTGATATGATGATATGATATCAACTTACAGTCTGATCAGCCCTAGCTAGCTATATAGCTATGGAGGAAATATACCTATTGGGTAGCTAGCTAGCTAGCTCTTATCTCTATTGACTACATCAGAACAGTAAGCACCTGTGATACTATCTCTGCTGCAGGATCAGCTCACATGCACCAATACCATCTATCCTTAACTCACATTGTTAGTGAATCATTACCATAACCTAACCAGTTGTCAGTCAGTCAACTAATAGGCAAAGTTTCTTGGGGAAGAAGTGTGGAACTATCACTTCCATTCAATTTGGTCAAACATAAGATCACTATATTAGTAGGTTACAATGGTACTATTCCACCAAGCCCCCCTTCTTTTATAATATTCACATCTTTGTGATCTATCCTTTTCACATGCTGCTCAAAAGCCTATTTTGAATGTTCACACGGAAGAAAATTTATGGTAAGAATCCATGCACCTGAAACATGGGTCCCCTAATATCAATTAGATAATATACCTTCAAAATAGTTTTATTGTTTGAAAAACTGAATTTTGTATATAGGAAAAAAATTTCAAATTTTATAAAAATACAATATATCTTTATTTTATAAAATGTGCGATTCAATTATATTCTCAACTCAAACTAATATGTGTAATTTTAAACCCACTTTCAATAATTGTTTCCAAATCATATATAATTTTTCAAATATTGGACAAGTGAAACAACAATGTTAAGTTTAATATCTTTTTATTTATACTCATATATAATACGATACAAATTTTCACAGTCGGGTCGTGTACGTTTAGTTGTTTGAATTGAGTGATTTTTATAAAATGTGAGAAATTATTTTAATACGATAATAGTTTAATATTATCTTTTTTTTGCTTAATAAAATATTATTTTATTAATTTATCAAATCAGATACAATAATAAGATAAATGAGATAATTCTCTAATTATCGGTAATAAATCTAACATTATTGGTAAATTAGTATTTAAACCACTTAAATACCAATTATTTCGGTAGAAACATGCTAATGCATGTGCTAAGTAATTGATTAATCGTTTAACGAGTGGCACTTAAAACTAAAAATATAAAGTAATTTAGTAATTTATCAATATAAAAGCGGATAATATATGAAAGTTTTAGTTATTAATTTTAAATAGAGTCAAATTTAAGTATAATTTTGAATTATTATTATTATTGGGTAATTTTAATTATATCTAATTAAAAGTTATAATTTATAAATAATATAATTTTTTCAAAACTATAAATATACAACACTTTCTAATTTATTCCATTTATAATAATATTTTCAATCGAATATATTAAAAATAATTATAAATTATCAATATTTATAAATTTATAATATTTTTCTATTCTATTCTATCAAAACAATTATGAAAATAAACATATCACTTCCATTTATCAATCCAACTACACTTATAATATGGTATTGCAGGTCACCATCTTCATCTTCATGATGAGTACTAATTAACAATGAGTAGCTTGGAGCTTGGAAACCCTAAAAAAACAGTACATCTCATCTTATAGTTATACCCAAGACACATACATAGAAGCATACACACACAAATAAGCAATACACATTGGGTATACAGAAAGTATATATAATAAGATGAGCAAGCGGTGCTTCCCTTCTTCACCTTCCCTGGTGACCATCTCCGCCCAGAAAATACGTGCCGGAGCTGCCATGGTGATGGCCGAAGCAGCTTGATGATGACCCTCCTGCAGCGCCTCCATGGCTGTGGACTTGCCTCGAACCCGACCCCTGGAAAAACCGAACGTTGCTGGCGTTGTTCGGCATCATATCGCCACAGGCGTAGCGGATCAGGTCGGCGTTGGTGGCATCCAGCTCCTTCTGGAGGCTCATAACCTGCCGCTGAAGCACCGAGATGGCACCGACGCAGCCGTAGACGGGGTCCTTCACCCGAGCCTCGGCCTCGTATGCGAGGGAGTTCACCGCGTCCTCCCTCTGGTGCGGGAGGACCTCGTTGAGCAGCTTGCTCACGTTGCTAGCTCCGAAGATCCGGTGAACATTGATGAACTTCTGGGGCTCCTCGGGAGGGAAGTAAGGCGCGAATACGCAGTCGGGCACGCATTTCCTCCTCAGGAACTTGCAGGCTGCGCATGGCGGATTGGAGTAGCTTGAAGATGCCATGGATGGTACTGTACAACCGGCTAGCAACAGAAGCAAAAAAGAAGAAGAAGGAAAGAAGATGCATCAAACACCATCAAAGAGTTAGCAACACAAGAGATCATCATCTCCATCTTCATGTGTGACCTACGCTTGGTTACCCATCAATGGCGTTTTCTGGATCATCATAAAGGAGAAGGAAGTGAACCTATTGTGGCGATCAAACATGAACACATGAATCATCGCCCTCTTCACAAGTGTTGGAAAGCAAGAAAATTCCCAGAGAGTTCAATCGAAACGGCCTTTTCTAGCCGGAAAATGGAGGCAGAAAGTGGTAAATTACCTAGAGAGATAGAGAGAGAGATCAATCTGCAGCAGCAGCAGCAGGGTACAGTCTGATCGTACCAAGGAATATTTGATCAGGAGCAGCAGTAGTCTACGTGATCAAAGGAGGGCTGAGAATTATTGTACAGGAAGTTGTGCTGGTGAGGGTTGTATTATTGGAGGAGGAGGGTAGGGGATGAAATGAGGGGAGGAAGGAGGGGAGAAAACCCTAATAATAAGCAGAAAGAAAAGGGAGACAAGGGGAACTCCAAAAACACAGTGCCAAAAAGGTTGAGGGAATGTGAAACCAAAACCTAAAGATTTGGGAAAAAGGGCATTCATTCTATTCCATCACCCAACAAGTTCGATTAATTTTTAAAATAAATAACCTAAAAAATAAATATTTTTGTTGATAATAAGATCAAATATTAAATAAAATAAAAAAGTGTGGTGTGTTTATAATTTTAAAATTATTACCGTTATGATTTTTAAATAAAAATGGATTTAAAATGGATCCACTATTATGTATATATAATACTTACTGACCTTGTAAGAGTCGGTAGAATTACATCCGTACTTAACCCGAGACTGAAAATCCGATTACAGTATAGCTATTTAAAAATCTACCAATAAAATAATGGTTAGTGGGAATTTTTGGTTGTTTTGGTACCCATGAAACCAAGATTAAGCCACTCATCATGACCCACCCACCTCAAAGTAGACAGGCCCCTACCAGAGTAATGCTATTTATGACAAAGCAAGCTCAAGTAGGAAGCAACAAAGAAATAGCAAGCACAAAAGAGAATTGATGTTATTAATAAAGGCTATGATCAAAGCAACAAATCAATGGCTTCCTTCCTAATTTGTTGACATTTTCCATTGAGTTGATTGATATCTCTTGTGGGCATGAGTTCATGATTAACTTGAGGGTATTTTACTAGTAGCCAATGGAGTGGAATAGAGATGAGTTGCAACATCCATCCCTTTTGAAAGCTAGGCTCAAGCAATTCTTCAAGTGATAGACTTGCCCATTGAGCTACCAAAACATTATCTTTGAACCCCATTGTAGAAGTGAAGTTGATGCTTTAGATTGAGTACAACATAAGTGGGGATGGGTTTTATACTCATGTTGACGTAGTTTTCATGAGCCTAGAAGTTATATATGACAAGCATGTGCAAAAAGAATGTTAATGTGTAGTATAAAATGTGTTTAAGTAGTTGTAATAAGGGAATACATTTTGTACCAAAAAATAGTAATTAAATTTGTTTGATACGTAAACGATTATGTTATCAGTTGTATAAAAGAGAATTTTGTAACAATTTAAATCTCAATCCAACAACTTAGACATTAACACAAAACAAATGGGCAAACACAAAACAAATGGGCACTAATGGCCGTAAGATCTTAGTAGAAATATCGATAAATATGCCACCAATTGTAAAATTATATGATTTCGTGTGCATAACAAGTTATTACATAGGAAATGAGAATTGTGTTTACCGTAATAATTGACATGTTAAAAGATTGAATAATCATTGTAATAATTAAATAAATTAGGAATTGTTAAGATGAAAACTTATGTTAAACATTTTAAGTAGAGCTTAAAGTCAATTGAGAATTAGTAGGTATTAGTAATTCTGTATGAAGTGAGCTATAAAACTCAAAATATGTGCGAAACTTTATATATTTTATTTATTAGTTGTTAAATTTATAAGTGAAAGTTATATTCATTTTATGTCCATTACTTTAATTAAAAAAAATTTAATTTTTGTTAAAATTTATATTATTTTTATTTTGAATTTTTATTTTATCCGTAATATTTTGATTAAAATACCCACTATTAAATTGAGCAAAAAAAAGATACCCACAATTTTAGTATCGAATAAATCTAATTGAGATACCCACTATTAAATTGAGCAAAAAAAAAGATACCCACAATTTTAGTATCGAATAAATCTAATTGATTATAATTGGATCCTAATATTAGAAATCGTATATAAAATATAATATAGTAATAAGTACTTGAAAAACATAATTGGTAAATTGTGAAAATTTTCAAACTTTATATACTCATACTATTTTTCTATTTTAATTAATATTTGAATAATTCTCTAAATATTTATAATTGGATGTAAGGTTAATGCACTTATTAATTATGGTAATTGATATTATTTGATAAAAATGATGATAATGAGTTAAAATCATATATATTTAAAAAAATATATTTTCTAAGTAATAAATTTATTATAATCTTATATATTCATTATAATTCTTTATTTGATCTAATTTAATATTTTAATTTTCAATAAATTTATACACTAATACACATTTCAACTATAATCATTTTGAATATCTATTTGTTGTGTATTGTGTACAATCGATAAAATATACATTCATATTTTAAGAGTTTTATAGTAAAATACTTTTAAGAAATAACACAAATATAATTAATAATAATTAAGAAATTCGATGTACTAACGATAATAATTCAATAGTGGGTCCAATCATGGAATTCAATTAGAGTTATGTCGTGTTGGGCTTTGATGGTCATTTTGGAGTCCAAATGGGCCCATAACAATTTTGGGCACTTTCTAATTATGATGGAAGACCATGAAAATATCCTATTAATGACAATTTTAAATAACATCTCAATCTTATAAAATATGAAAAAGTGTACTTATATTAATGTTTATTTTTGATATAAAATTAAAAAAAAATTATGTATACAAATATTTATAATCTTATATATCAATAATATTTTTCTACTTTATATAATATAAAATTATGATTTCTAATTATATATAATAAATATTGCAATATTGCTATCACAAACATAATTTATAGTATTCAAATAAAAAATAAATTCATAATTTTTAATATATTAGTGCCAATCAAAATTATTTTCAATATACAAGAATAATATATCATTAACCATATATTTTTAAATATTATGGCATTTTTACATGTATTTTATTTAATTTAATCCAGCATTTACATGTGGTCAAATTACCATTTTAGTTATATATTTTTATTGTATATTTTAGTAACTTATATTTAAATAGTAATATTTTAAATCTTCTATATATATATATATAGTAATAACATTTCATATTATATATAAATTATCGCAAATATATTTTTTATAAAAAATATATAATAAATTATAATGGTTTAAAATTTTGGCATAATATTTATATTTTTAAATAAGTTTATTCAATTTTAATAAATATTTAATATATTTTCATTAATATATTATTTTAATCAAGCCCACCAATGATTTTCGTTGGCTCTTGTGATGCACATGCTTCCTGTGTCGTACACAGTATCACTCTCTCCCCCTCTGCATTTTTGATCGGCCTGCGGTCTCTGACGCAATCCCTCAGCGCCCCGGCGATCCCTCACCTGAAACCGCCACCTCTTCCGAGTACCTTGGCTGCTCCTGCCTCTACGATGGGACGAAGTCCTGATTGATGATCTGCATCTTCGCTCCAAGATAGGGCAACAACGTTCACCTAATCCAGTAGCGGAGAGTTGATTTACTTCGAATTTGCCTTGTTCGTGGATTTACAGTGAGTTTCTCGGTCGCTGTCGCCTCCCGTTCTGTTTTCTTTCCCTGGTTACATTTACGGGGTTTCCGCAAGTTACGGAGATGCAATAAGTAATCCCGCCTCGTTTCTGGACAGATACTTTGGAGAATCTGGGTGGTTAATTCATCATACTGTTAATCATATTTCTTGAAATTATGTCTGAATTAGAGAAGCTGAAGAAAAAGCTTACTCCTTTGTTCGATGCCGAGAAGGGGTTCTCATCGGGATCAGGATTGGATCCCAGTGATTCCTACATGGTAAAATCCGTTGATCCTTTAGATGGTGTGATATCTCACGTTCTCTTATGGCATTTTATGGACTTGTTGGTTTTTTCTCCTTGCAGATGTCTGATGGTGGAACTGTGAATTTACTGAGCAGGTCCTATGGAGTGTATAATATTAACGAACTCGGGCTACAGAAGTGCTCCTCTTGGCCTGTGGATGATTGCGATCATTCTGAGAAGACTTATAAATGTGCGTCCAAGGAGATGCTGATATTTGGGGCCATTGGAAATGGAGCGAGCAGTGTAGTGCAGAGAGCCATCCATATACCAAGTCATAGAATTATTGCGTTGAAGAAGATTAATATCTTTGAAAAGGTAATGACCATGATCTCAACTTCATATTTCTGTTTGGTCATGTTTGATAGTCACAAATAGAAAGAAAATGAAATATAGTGGAATGAAGCATACAAATTGATCTGCTTTGCTCTGGTTCACCTTGATTGCATATATTATAAAATATAAAATGAAAGTTTGATCTTTATTTCTCATTACGGAACTGTCCAGCAAATCCTAGAAGCATGAAGCTCTAAGTAGTATGTTCATTATGTGCTCCTTGTTTAATAGATAGGAAATTGACACTGAGCTTGCAATCAATGATGGGAAATTTTCAATCGTGGTGCAGGAGAAAAGGCAGCAGCTCCTTACCGAGATCCGTACATTATGTGAGGCACCATGCAACCTAAGTCTTGTAGAGTTCCTTGGAGCTTTCTATACTCCAGACTCGGGGCAGATAAGTATAGCTCTGGAGTATATGGATGGAGGGTCACTTGCAGATGTTTTACGGGCCAGTAGAAAAATTCAAGAACCAATTTTGTCATCTTTGTTCCAAAAGCTCCTGCAGGTAAGAGACAACATTACAAGTCATTTATTTTCAGGACAAGCACATTACCCGATCTGTTGCGGATAATTTATTTCTCTCTTTCTTAATCTTTTTTATCCTTTTCAGGGATTGAGCTACTTGCATGGAACCCGACATTTGGTTCACAGAGATATTAAGCCTGCAAACTTGCTTGTTAACATCAAAGGGGAGGCAAAGATAACTGATTTTGGCATAAGTGCTGGGCTAGAGAATTCGATGGCAATGGTAAGTAAATTTCTCTGGCCTTCTGGACTACTGCCCCCTTTTATTTAAGTAGCAAAAAATTGTCACATAGAATTCCTTTGGTTTCCATATAGCCAAATAGGACTCTGCGGCCTTGCCTTGCGTCACACTAGCAATATTCTTTTACTGATTTATTTCGTCAATTTGATCTACTAGTGTGCGACTTTCGTTGGGACTGTTACCTACATGTCGCCAGAGCGGATTCAAAGCAAGGGCTACTCTTATCCAGCCGATATATGGAGCCTCGGTCTCGCTCTCCTTGAATGTGGGACTGGAGAATTCCCTTATAGAGATAACGAGGGACCTGTCAATCTGATGCTGCAGGTAACCTTATGATGTTTTTTTCCTTGTTTGATGTTTGGTTTCTTGTTCAATTGAACAATTCTTCCTTTTGGATTAATAAATAATTATACTGCATGCATCTGTTGTGCCTTTTGTAGATCTTGGACGACCCATCACCTTCACCTTCAGAACAGAACTTTTCTCCAGAATTCTGCTCTTTTGTTAATGCATGTCTGCAGAAGGATCCAAAAACTAGGCCTACTGCAGAGCAGGTGAGAGAGGAGTGATATTAGTGAAGTTTATAAATTTGCTTTGTTTAAGATGTTTATTGTGACATTTAAACCATAATATATGCAGCTTATATCACATCCATTCATTACAAAATATGAGGATGCTGGAGTTGACTTGACAGCCTTCATTCAAAGCATCTTTGACCCCACTCAGAGGATGAAGGATTTAGCAGATGTAAGTTTATGCCGTATGCATATAAATTTAATTGATACTAGAATATTGATGAAATTGCCTTAGTCCGGAATCCGACTTGGTATGTTTTTACCTTTGTCCAGATGTTGACGATACACTATTACTCATTATTCAATGGACCAGATGAACTGTGGCAGCATACAAGGACATTTTATAATGAAAGATCAACTTTCAGGTATGATTCGGCATATTTATGTTGTAATTGCTGACTAGTCCATTAGGTTTCTACATGGGCTGACTAGATATTACCCATTAGTGTGAGCCTTAAACAGTTGGTAGTTTTGTATGCATGTGGTCTATACTTCACTGATACCATCATCCACTTTCCTATCAGCTTCTCAGGCAAACAATTCCTTGGTCAAGATGATATCTTCTCGAGCTTATCGAACATAAGGAGAACATTGTCAGGTGATTGGCCTCATGAGAAACTCGTTCACGTCGTGGAGAAGCTCCTTTGTCGTCACCACGGGGAAGATGGAATTGCAATCCGTGTGTGGGGTTCTTTCATCGTCGGGAACAGATTCTTGATATGCGGCGAGGGAGTACATGTCGAAGGAATGCCAAACTTCAATGATTTGGGAATCGATCTCTCTAGCAAGAGGATGGGGAACTTCCAGGAGCAGTTTATAATGGAACCCGGAGATCTCATTGGTCAATACTACATTTCCAAGCAGGAGCTTTACATTGTTCAGTAGAAAGACTGCTGAATTTCTTGCAATGACATTGAAGCCAATGCTATCTAATGTTGAGGGCCATGACATCCAAATGGATCACCGCCGAAAGCTTGATGCTAACTGATCTTGGACACGAGGTTTGAATCACATTCTTTGTAAGATGATTGCAACTCTGAATTAGCTAATTTCTGCAACCACATGTTCTGTTTCAGTGTTTGTTGTGAGAAGCATTGTATAATCTGAAACGCTATAAATTGGAAGTAATGTTCAAATGTTCTTTTTTCAATGCCTTGTGCAAGTCACTGGTTTGGTTGCATAAGCTTATTACAGTACTAAAATGCAGCCAATATGGTTGACACCCCCTTACGGGGGGGTAAGATCATGAGAGTATATTGCCACTAAAATATTGTTAATAATATTTTTATAAAATTAAATATTTTATTTAATTTAAATTACATATAATTATTAACAACAAGGGAATATATATTTTAATGTTTTATTAAGAACAAATTGTATATGATTAAAATTTTGTATAAGTGTTGTTATTGCAAGCAGTTATTGGAAGTGAGGCACGAGTATTATAAGGTTTAAAACTTGCAAAATAATAAATTATACTTAAATTAGTTTATTTTTAAATTGATTAATAGTTACATTAAATAAGATTTTTAAAGTGTAAAATAATATTAATTAAACGATTAAATAACTTATTTACATATAAATTAACATATTTTTTTAAAGAATAATCAGTTTTCACGTAGTTCGAATACTGATTTATCCGATAATGTTAAATTTATTATTGATAAATAAAAAATTATTTCATTTGTATCTTTTTAGTGTATAGATATTTTATATAATTTGATAAATTAATAAAATAGTATTTTATTGACTAAAAAGATTTATTATGTATAATTTTTATTTAATAAAATTATAAATAAATTTTACATATAATTAAAATTTTATATTATCAATTTGAAACAATTAATAAAATAGCTTAAATATGATATTATTACTTTAACAGACCAATATGGAGAGGAATAGCACTGTCTAGTTCATCAAGTAATTTTATTTGCTTGTAGATTGATGGATTGCTTGCTTTGTTTAAATGTAAAATGGCTATCTCCAGCATGAACTCAAGAGCTTGTTTATATGACTTTAACAGACCAATATGCAGAGGAATAGCACTGTCTAGTTCATCAAGTGATTGATCAAAGACAAAAACAAATCTCGTAATATGTTTGAGCTGCACAACAAACACACAAATCCAAAGAATGAAAAATGCAGACCATCATAGTGGTGATTTCCACTCCACCAGTCTCCAATTGACCATGAGCAATCATGAATTTTTCTTTAGAGACACGGTCTTCGGGTGAGAAGACTTACCTGTAATGGCCTTTTTCACCTTGGATATGGAATGCTTAACCTTGGACCCGACACCTGACAGTATGTTGTGAGACTTCTTGTGATATGCCTTGACATCAATGTCCTTGGATGTCTCCACCAGGACCAGACTTTCATGTTCATCACCTTCATGCTCATCCATTTCCTCATCTGTCTTTGCTTCTTCTTCAGCTTGGGGTTCAAGCAAGCTGTCAATTGGATTTTTTGCCTGCAACTTCTCGGTTTCTGGCTTCTTTAGAAGGTCGTACAGCAAAACACATGTTGACGCAGGCTCCTCACATGCCTTTTCTTCTGAAGCGCATAGGACTTTCCCTCCTCCATGTTTGGGTAGGTGAGGATTCTTGAGTCCCGAGATGTTCTCTTCTGGTCTTGCAGTCGTTGCTGCAACTGTTTCATCCAGTTCTGTTGAAGCTTTCTCTTTGTCTATTGGAACCATCTTTCCTACCTCCTTACACACACTCCTTTCCTTTGGATCCCTTTCTCCTGGTGTTGTAGTAGAGATACTATCTTCATGCTCAATCTCCTGCATTCAGTGACAGAGTTCACAACTGTTCTTATCTGATAGATCCCACTTTCAGCAACAACAAAGAAACAAATCAAACACTCCATATCGTATTCTAAGGTACAGTTTCATTAATTTTTTTGTCTACTCAAAGGCCATTTTTAGCCGGGATTCTTCTCCAGATAACAGTTGGGGCTATGCTATATGTCTTTATCTCTAGATACTTTTCAGAGGATTTCTTACAAGATTCTTAATAGTGGGAATGGTACAAGGCTAACCTGTTTCCTCATAGTTATGGTTTCTGCCAACAAGATATTCCCAGTGTTTGTCTGGCTCTTCTCATCCCGAGCATTCAGTTCAGCTACTTCATGAGCAACCCTCACTTCTTTGTCATGTGGGTGGCTTTTCTTTATCTCCTGCTCCTTAACAAATACAGTATCAGGTTCCTTTCCTGCCATTCCTTCATCAAGGGAGCGTCCCTTCACTTCCTGCAGTGAAACAGTAGTATGAGGTAAATCTACAGGTATATGCACGCATAGAGGTCCTATGAGAAGAAAGATATTTCATTTTAGTAGTCTCTCTTCTCTGACCTCCAGCTTTTCAATCTCATCAACTGTGCTTATCAAGATCTCTGTCTTCTCTTCTATGACCTCTTCAATTTTCAGTTTATGCTCTTTAGGAATCTCTTCAGTGGTTTCTGTCACCGTAAGATGAATCTTGCCAGACTCTTGTTCCTGAACAAATGGATAGACAGGCTGCAATTGAAAGTTAGCATGACATATAATTATAAGCGGAGGGTATATTTTGTTGACTCGAGTCTGATGTACCTCTTCTTTGAAGGTTGGATCCACCAATGTTTCATGGGCTAAATCAATGTCTGGCACAGATTCGTCTACCTTCATGCTTACTTCATCGGCCTTTCCCAAAAATACTACTTGCCTGGTCTGTGAAGAAGAAGTTAACTGTAGAACTTCATCATGCAGTAGTTCCATTTCTTTTGTAGCATCAGTGCTCTCCGCTTCCAATGGCGATGCTGAGACTGGAGCTTCAGGTTGCATCTCAGAAGCTGTGTCTTCTCCTGGGACATCTTTGTTATTGAAAAACTCCAATGGGCTTATTTCTTCGTAAATTTCTCCACTATCAAGCTTACTTCCAGCCACATTCAAGTTAATCACTGTTGTTTCTTCTACAAGGCTGGTTGCTTCGACAGGATGAGTTGAAACTTTGGATGATACAGATGCAGCTTGGGATCCTTCAGACAACTCTGTGATAGGACACCCTGTGGTAAGAGCCTCTTCTGATTCTTTGGCCTCAAATCTAGCCTCTGTTACAGTAGTTCCTAGAGATACTTTCTCATGACCAATGTCAGATAGTTCCTCAGATTTCTTTCCCCATTCAAGGAAGGCTTCTTCTGGGATTTTCTTCTTGACCTTCTTCAATTCCTTCAATTCTTCCACAGGTGTATATATGTATTCATCTTCTGCTATGTCTCTCTCAAGAGCTTTAGAAGTGGAGAGTTCACCTTGGCTTGTTGCATTCGCCTCGGGCTCAAAATTTCCAGCTGCTAGTATCTCTTCATAGTGTTTTTTTGCTGCGAAATCTTCAGCTTGTACTGAGGTAGAGTCTTTCTCCTGTGCAACATGTAATTTAAACCCCTCTGTTAGTGAAACTAAGGAAAAACTTCCACTTCGTGGATTTTATTGAAAGCACAATTCTCAAACAAAACTGACCTCTTTTACTGC
This sequence comes from Trapa incisa, assembly GCA_030064435.1. NCBI lineage: Eukaryota > Viridiplantae > Streptophyta > Magnoliopsida > Myrtales > Lythraceae > Trapa > Trapa incisa. Next base: position 433,523 of record CM057768.1, on the reverse strand, counting down.
ATGAACCCCATCTGTGATGAAACCTTTCTCGTTCACCTCTTTGTAAATCCTCACACCTTGATCCGCTTTTCCATGCGCTTCACAAGCCTGTTCCAGAAATATGGCATCAATAAATGGATGTACAGGTAGAAATATGTTCATGGATAAAAAGGTGAATTGAGCTGTTTTGTCAGTGTACCTCCTCATCAAGAATTTCATGACTTTCAATAACTTTCATATCTAATAAATCTTCAGAGTGTCTTTTTAGGTCAGCATCAACTGCTAATGCTTCTGAACTTGTAGTCCTTACTTTGGATTCCAGCAGCCCTGTCAGAATTTCATGGGCAGGTTCCTTTACAGGCTCATCTTGCTCAGTCCCTGCAGAGAAAGACCCTATGGCTTGCATAGTCAGAATTGCAGCATTGCTCTCCTCAGATGATGTTTCTGCTTTCTGAGAGACCACCTCTTCATTTTGAATGATATCATCTGCTCCAGCAGCATTCTGGCACTCTTTACTAGTCTCTACCTTCAAACTCCTGTTTTCAGAATCTTCTGGCCCTTGTGTTTTTTCTTCACTTTGGGTCTCTAACTCAACTTGTTCTGTGATTTCACTTTTCTGAGACTCTAGCTTTATATTCATATCAGTTTCTAAAGTAAACTCTGAGTTTTTCTCCGTTATTGGTGGAAATTCGGTATATTCTGTTTTGCCATCCTTTTCTGCAAACTCTGTCTTTATTGATTTTAATGGGGTGCAGTGATCATCATCCTCTTCATGTGGAATGCACACTGGAACTTCATCGGCCGCAGAGCTAACTTCCTCAATTTGTTCATTCTTATCAATGGATTTTGTGCCACCAAGCCTCGCCTCAACTACAGTAATTTTCTGGGATCCCTCAAGACATGTGTATGTATTTTCTGCAAATCTCTGATCTTGTTGAGATTCCTGCAAACCGATCTCTGGAAATGCAGAACTGGTCTTTGCCCCTCGGCCCTCCGCATCTCCTAGGATTTCCTTCTCAACATACTTCACCGCCTTCATCTCCTCCACATGGGTACTTAACAGTTCATCTTTAGTTGTATTGCTCTCAAGAATGTATTTGTTAGTCTTATTTGCCTCTTGTTCAAAGTTCCTCACAAGTATCTTTTCATGGTGTTCTGTTGATGCAATATCCTCAGCCATTTCCAAAGTAGGGCATCTATCCTGTACAAGTAATTGTTGTGTTAATAAAATAAGGAAACACAGCCAGTCCATATTCTTGAAAAGCATAGTTTCTCAAACCATTTCTTAATGGATGCTTGACAGTGGGAGAGATTATAAGATTTTAAGTCCAACCTCTTCCCTCAAATTTGAGATTTCTGTCAAGTTATTTTCAGGCTTTGTCTCTCCCTTCTCGTTCTGAGAAATCTGTTGAACTATCTCTTCAGCATTCACCTCTTCAGCATTCACCTCTACATTCACCTCTTCAGCATTCACCTCTTCATCATGTGGACGGCTTTTCTTAGTCTCCTGTTCCTCGACAAGTACCATGTCAGGTTCATTTCCTGCTACTCCATCAATGGAACGTTCCTTAACGTCCTGCAGTGAATCATAGCATGAAGTAAGTTTACAAGTTTATGCATTCATATAGAAAGTCAGAGGCCTACAGAGGCTCCATGAAATGATCCTTTGTTTTTTCAGTCTCTTTTTCTGACCTCCTGCTTTTGAAGTTCATCATTGGTGCTCACCAAGGCCCCGGGCTTCTCTTCTACGCCCTTTTCATCCTTTGGTTTATCCTCTCTATGAATCTCTTTTGTTGGTTGCTCCTCCGCCGGATGAAGCTTGCCAGACTCTTGTTTCTGAACAAGTGGATAGATGGGCTGCAATTGAAGCATTTATATGCAAGAGAAATATTTTACAGAATGTATCACATATACTCAGCTCAGATGTACCTCCTCTCTGAAGATTGAATCCGCCAAGGTTTTGTTGCCTAAACTAGTGTCTGATGCAGATTCAACTGCCTTCATGGTTACATCCCCAGCCTCTCCCAAGAAGACAACTTCCCCCGTCTGTGGAGAAGAGATTGATTGCAGATTCTCATAATGCAGTATTTCCATTTCCTTAGTTGTCTCTTCAAATTGAACTGTTGCATATGCTGCATCAGTGGTCCCTACTTCCAATGGAAATTCCGAGAGTGTAGCTGCAGGTTGCATCTCTAACTCAGAAGATGAAACACTATGAACAGAATCTGTGCCTACACTATGGACTTCTCTGCTATACAATGACTCTGACAGGCTAGTTTCTTCAAAAATTGCTCCATCATCCAGTCTACTTCCAGCCACATTCATGTCATTACCGGTTGCTTCTACTATAACATCAGTTGCCTTGACAGGAGAAGTTGAATATTTGGATGATACATATGGAGTTTGGGATCCTTTTCGTACATCTGCAATCAGGCACACTGTGGGAGGAGCTTCTTCTGAGTCTTTGTCAGCAAGTCTAGCCTCAGTTTCAGCAGTTCCTCCACAAGATCTCTCCTCAAGTCCGACAGCAGATAGTCCTTCTGGCTCCTTTCCCTGTTGAGCTTCCATCAAACTGATTTCTGATTCTTCATGACCAACATTCTCACAAGGGGCAGCTTCTTCTTGGTTTTTCTCCACTCCTTTCATCTCTTCCACAGGTATATATAATATGTGTTCATCTTCTGCTACATCTCCCTCAAGAGCACTGCTACATCTTCTGAGGTTTTCTGCTGCAATGTTCTCAGGTTGTACTGAAGTACAGTCACTCCTCTCCTCACATGACATTTCTGCTTTCTGAGACACTAGCTCTTCATTTTGAATGATACCATCAGGCGTACTGTCGTTTTGGGACTCTTTACTGTCCTCAACCTTCTCTTCCTCAAAGATCAAACTCCTATTTGCAGAATCTTCTGACCCTAGTGTTTTTTCTTCACTTGGGTTCTCTAGCTCAACTTGTTCTCTGATTTCGCTTTTCTGAGACACTAGACTTGCAGTCCTCTCAGTTTCTAAAGTTGAATCTGAGCTTTTCCCAGTTGTTGGTGGAAGTTCATATTTTGACTTGCCATCCTTCTCCACAGGCTCTGCCTTTAGAGCATCAAATGGAGTGCCTCGATCATCATCCTCTTCATGTGGAATGGACACTGGAGCTTCATTGGCTGCTGAGTTTATATCCTCCATTTCTTTGTCCTTACTAATGGATTCCTCACGGCTGAGTGCAATCTCAACTACAACAGTTTTCCAGGACTCCTCAAGACAAATGTTGGATTTTTCTGCAAACTTCTGATCTTGTTGAACTTCCTGCAAGCTGATTCCTGGTAATTTGACACTGATCTTATCTCCTTGATCATCGACATCTGTTTGGATTTCCTTCTGGACATATGTCACTTCCGTCATCTCCTCCGCAAGGGCACTGATCTGTTCATTTTGAGTTGTACTGCTCTTAAGAATGTGTGATTCACTTTTGCTACTTGCTTCTAGTTCAAAGCTCCTCACAAGTATCTTTTCATCTAGGTCTTTTGGTGCAATATCCTCACTCAGTATCAAAGTAGAGGCTCTCTCCTGTCCAAGTTGTTGTTCCGTTAGTAAAATATGGAAACAAAACCTGTCTAAATTCTCAAAAAGCACATTTTCCCAACACTGCTGACCTTGTGTACTGCATGAATATCCTCTGTGATGCAATGCTTCTCAACTAACTCCTCTCCAATGCTTGTGCTTTCAGCGGCTTTTCCGTGTGTATCATGATCCTGTACCGGAAATGTGATATCAATGGATTGCAAACATAGTTGGAAATGTGTCCACAAAAAAGATTGATTAAGGTCTATGCTTCTATACCTCTTTATCAGATGATTCACCCCTTTTGATGTAATTCTCTTCTAATGCATTGTCAGATTGGCTTTTAGGGTCAACATTACTTATTATTGCATCAGAACTCGTACTTCTTTCTTCAATTACCTGTGTCCCTGTCAAACTTCCATGTGTAGATCTCTTTGCAGGCTCATCTTCCTTAGAGGTGATATCTTTTTCTGTCGTGGACAGGCCTGCAACATTGCTCTCTATGTACGGTACTTCTGCTTTCTCATAGACCTCTTCAACCTCCATTTCTGTTTCCTCAGCTGGCACATCAGATGCAATTTCTAGACGATCATCTGTATTTGCATCTGCTGCTTTAACAGATGATGGACTTTCATCTCTTGGAATTGCATCAGTCTCCATGTTTCCTTCTCTAGGGAATATGCTGGAGCTTTCTTCCTATATGAAATAGAGCTTTAGTTGTTAAACTAAAAGAAAAATAAACAGAAACATGTTCCAGAGAAAAGAATAATTTGATTTTTCCTGAAGCTGACCTCTTTGGTTGCTAAGTTCTCTGATGGAATTTCTTGTGGTTCCTTCCCACCCTCACTGTGTTCACTTTCACGAGTTTGTGCAAGTCCACTCTCATCCTGTTTTGGGTAATTTTACAGTAATAAAAAAACAAACCTTAGAATGACATAAATTGAAATGCAAAAACCAAAAAACTTTAGCCAACATATCTGATCTTGCTTTTAACCTTTTCATTTGGGATGCCATCCTGAACTATGTCATCTGTTTCAGCATCATTCTTCTGCTCTTTGCTAGCTGTAAAAGTCTCTTCCTTGAAGATCAAGCTTGGCTTTTCTTCAAATTTGGTTTCAAGTTCAACTTTATTTGATATTACACTTTCTCGAGACATCAGATCAGTAGTTATCCCAGCTTCTGTTGTCAACTCCAAGTTTTTCTCTAGCATTGAATTAGACTCAGCATGCTCTGTCTTGCTACCCTTCTCCAGAGGCTCCAGCTTCTGAGCTTCAAGGAGAGAACTCCTATCCTCATATTCATCATGTGGAATGTTCACTTCAGCTTCATAGGCTTCTGAGACTATATCATCTATTTTCTCCTCCTTCTTGATGCATTCTTGGCCTCCATATCCAGCCTCAGTTGCAGCAGTTTCTTGGGATCCCTTCTCAATGCCGATAGTAGATTTTTCCTCAGGCTTAGGATCTTTCTGTGCTTCTTGCAAAATGATTTCTGGTATTACAGGATCAATATTTTCAGAATGAATGTCATTATCTTCCTGTACTTCATCAACATCCTTTACTTCCTTCATCTCTTCCATAAGGGCACTTGTTTGTTCAACTTGAGTTGAGTTTTTCTCAAGAACAGTTTCCACGGACAACACACTGCTGCTGGTCTCATTTGGCTGGTGTTCAAAATTTTCATCTAGTATCTGTTCTTCGGGGTCTTCTGCACTGATGTCGACATCCTGCACTGAAGTAGGGTCATTCTCCTGTGCACCATGCAATGTTAATTGCTCCTTTAGTAATTAAAGAAGATGACTACAAAGGTGTGTTTTATCAAAAAGTGCAATGTTCCAACAAAACTGACCTTGTGAACCGAATGAATTTCCTCTTCAATAAAACCTTTCTCAGTAAGCCCTTCTTCGATGCTTGCATTTTCACCATATTTTCCATGTACATAATACTTCTGTCCAAAAGATGTGTCAATAGAATGAATAAATCATTAGAAATATGTTGACAGACAAAGTTCACTATGCTCTTTTGCTGCCATACCTCCTCATCAAGAACTCGATCCCTTTTGGCATCTTTCACTTCAGAAACATTTTGAGATTGATCTAAAGGATCATTGTTATTTTTTATTGCATCTAAATTCATACTTTCTTCGGAAGCCACCAATCCTGCCAGCGCTCCATGCATGCATTCCTTTACAGCCTCATCTTCATCTATCTCTGCTGAGTTTGTGCCTGTTTCTTCTACATCCATACTTGGAGCATTATTTTCTTCATAAGACATTTCTGCTTTCTCTGAAAACTTTTTAACGAGCTCTTCAGTATCCTTGGCTATAGCATCAGAGACTTGTCCATCATCTATTTTCATGCCTGCTACTCTAAGGAATGGTGCAGTATTGTCTCCTTGAACTTCTTCACTCTCCAAGCTAATTCCACCAGGAATCATGTCAGAGTCTCCCTCCTATAAGAAGTAAAACATCAATTGTTTGGTTTATATGATTATGACAGAAGAAGCAATAAAGGATTACCCATAATTAAAAAAAATTTCTGCTGACCTCACTGGTTGCTAATGCTTTTATCTTGGTATCCTTTTCCGGAGCATCCAGTTTTGGAGCTGCAACTGGTGTGTTCTGATCCTCAATTTCTTCATGTTTAATGTCCTCTGCAGCTTCACTGGTTGCTAAAAATACATCATCAATTGACTCGTTTTTCTGCATGCAAATTTCTTCCTCAAGTCTAGTCTCAGATTCTGCTGTTTCAAGGGGTTTCTTCTCAAGACCAATATTCTCAAGTGGAGCATTGTCCTCTTTCAGGATTTCGTCCTCAACATCGTGAACTTCCTTCATCTCTTCCTTAGGTGTAATTATTTGTTCTTCATGAGTTATATTGCTCTCAAAGATATCAGCAATGGTCAATACACTTTTGCTGGCCTTATTTGACTCCCATTCAGAGTTTTCTACTACTATCTTGTCATCGAGGTCTTTTGTTATAACATCCTCAGTTGGCGATGAAGTGGATTCTTTCTCCTGTGTAATGAACAATGTTTTTACTTCTGTTAATAATTAAGAAGGCATTACCACTATTGATTTTCTCAAAAAGCACCCTCTCCCAACAAAGCTGACCTTGTATTCTGCATGAATTTCCTGTGTGCTGCAACCTTTCTCAATCACCTCATCTTCAATGTTTGTGCTGTCGCTAGCTTTTCCATGTGCTCTGAGCACCTGTTCCAGAAAATGAGCATCAACAGAATGAATGAATTCATAGTTAGAAACTTGTTCATGAACAAAAAGATATCATTTGGCTGCTACATCTTCATCTATAATTTCACCCCTTTTGATATCACTCACTTCTAATGTGTTGTCAATCTGATCATGATGAGCTTCCTGCGAACTGATTTCTGGTATTTTGGTATCAATCTTCTCTAAAGGAGTGTCTTTTTGGACTCCCTCCTCTCTGTCCTTCATTTGACTCACCTCTTCCACGGGGATGTTTACTTGGTCTTCCTGAGTTCTATGGCTCTCAAGAACGTTTGCAATGGATGATTCATGTTTTCTAATTTCCTCGGGTGGTTCAAAAGTTCCCATTAGTATCTGCTCACCGAGGTCTTCTGCAAAATCCTCAACCGTCACTGAAGAAGGGTCACTCTCCTGTGCAGCATGAAAAGTTTATAGCTCCACAATATCTTAAGGCAATAGATTTTCTCTAAAGGTACAATTTGCTGACAAGCTAACCTTATGTGCACCATGCATATCCTCTTTATTGCATCTTTTCTTGATCATCTCTACTTCCATGTTTGTTCCCTCGCCAACTTCACCATGTGCATTGTCCATCTGTTACAGAAATGTGGTAATAATAGAACAAATCAGTAATTAGAAATATGTTCATGAACAAAGATAATTAACATACTTTGCTGCTATACCTCTTCATGTAGAGATTCATCCCTATTCATATCATATGCTTCTAATGCAATGTTGAATAGGCTTTTAGAGTCTATATTTCTTTCCATTTCATCTGAACTCATACTTCTTACTTCGACAGCCAGCAATCCTGTCAGCATTTCATGCGAAGATTTCTTGACAGGCTCATCTTTATCATCCTTTTTCAAGTTGATCTCTGCTGCTTGTGTAGCTGTACTTGCAGCCGTACTCTCTTCAAATGACGTATATGCTTTCTCAGGTGCCGCATCTAGATGCTCTTCAGCATTCTCAGCTATTGCATCAGAAACAATTTTTTGTCCATCCATCCTTATCTCTTCTTGAGCAGATGGTGCAATTTTAATTAATTGATTTGCACCTTTCTCCAAGTTTCTTTGTCCAGGAGCAATGGCAGAGTCTTCCTCCTATAAGTTAACAGATCTTGGTTAAAGTCATAGAAGAAATAACAAATGGATTAAAGAAAAATTTTGATTCCTGACCTCATTGATGGCCAAGCTTTCTTTCTTGCCATCTTTTTCTGGTGTCTCCAGCTTTGGAATTTCAACCGGAGTGCCCTGATCCTCATCTTCTTTGCATATAATGTCTTTTGTAGCCTCATTTGATGTTGATTCGACCTCTTCAATTTTCTCACCTTTCCCAATGCATCCTTCTTCCTCAATTCCTGGCCTCTCTTCTGCAGTTACATGTGATTCCTTCTCAGGAATAATATCAGATTTTTCCACTGGCTTCTCATCTGGTTGAGATTCCTGTGAGCTGATCTCTTTTACTTCGGAGCCAATCTTCTCACGACGGTTATTTGCATCTTCTGAGATTTCCTTCTTGGCATCCTTCACATCTTCCATGAGGGAAACGTCATGAGCTATATCACTCTCAAGAACATCGGTAATGGACGGAAATTCACCATTGATAGTCTCATTCGCTTCATCTTCAAAGTTTGCTTCTATTATCTTGTCATCCAGATCTTTTGTTACAGCATCCTTGGCCAGTGCTGAAGTAGACTCTCCCTCCTGGACAACATGTAATAATGTGTATTGATCTGTTAGTGAATTAAGGAAAAAACTACTACTATTGATTTTCTCAAACAGCACTATTTCCCAGAAGAATTGAAACCTTGTATGCTTCAGGAATTTCCTCTGTCATGCAACCTTTCTCAATCACCTCTACTTTGATGTTTGCATTTTCACCAGCTTTTTCATATGCATCTCGCTCCTGTTCGTGAAAGGTTATGCAAATATAACAAATACACTGTTAGAATATCTGCACATACATAGTTAATTAAGCTCATTTTCTGTTGTACCTCTTCATTCATCGCTTTCAAATCCTCACTGCATTGGCTTTCATGATGAGCTTGTGCAAGTTCACTGTTATCCTGTTTCAGGTTGTTTCGCATTAACGGAAGAATCTAAACCTTAGAATGACAGTAAACTGAAATGATAAAATTGACACATTGACAAATATTTCTGATCTTCTTTTCAACCTTTTCATTTGGAATATCATCCTGAATGATATCATCTCCTCTTGCAGCATCCACATACACTTTGCTGGCCCCAGAAGGTTCTTCCTTGCAAATCAAACTCGGGTTTTCTTCAAATTTGGTTTCAAACTGGTTTTGTTCTGTTATTTCACTTTTCTGTGATATTAGACCCGTAGTTGTTTTACTTTCTATGATCAGCTCCGAGCTTTTCTTGACCCTTGATGGAGATTCAGCACATTCTGTCTCGCTATCCTTCTCCATAAGCTCCAGCTTTAGAGCTCCTGCTGGAGTAGTCCGACCATCTTCTTCTTCATGTGAAATGTCCTCTTTAGCTTTATTGGCTTCTGAGACTTTATACTCTATCTCTCCGTCCTTTTCAATGCATTCTTCTCCCCCAAGTTTATTCTCACTTGTAGCAATTTCTTTGGATCCCTTCTCAAAAAGTATATTGGTTTGTTCAACGGCCTTCTGATCTTTTTGAACTTCCTGCAAACTGATTTTTGGAGGCTCAGGATCAATCTTCACGGAATAAGTTATGGCTTCTTCTTGGACTTCCTCCGTAACATGCTCCAGTTGACTTATCTCTTTGATGGGGGTACTAATTTGTTCATTTTGTGCTGTATCACTCTCGAGAATTTCTGTAGTGGACGATTCACTTTTTCCAGCATCATTCATCTTGGGTTCATCAAGGTCTTTTGCTGCAATCTCCTCAGCTGGTACTAAATCAGCGTCACCCTCCTGTGTGACATGTAATGTTATTTACACAGCTAGTGAATCGAGGAAAAACTTCTGCAGCACAATTTCTTGAAAATCACAATTTCCAACAAAATTACCTTGTATGCTGTTGCAATATGAATTTCCTCTTTTGTGCAACCTTTCTCAATCACCTCTTCTTTGATGCTTGTGCTTCCATCATCTTTTCCAGGTTTATCAGGTGACTGTTCCAGAAATGTGGTGCCAATAAAATGAATTGCTTGGTAATAATATGTTCAGGGACAGAGTTATTTGATATTTTTTGCTGACTTACTGTTTCATCAGGACTTTCATCTGTTTCAATGTCACTCGCTTCTAGGGTATTGTCAGAGTGGCTTTTAGGGTCAACATTACTTTCTATTGCATCCGGACTTGCACTCCTTTCTTCTCTGACCATCAATTCTTCCATAATTTCACTTGCTGATTCATTTGTGGGCTTATCTTGCTTTGCCTCCATCGAGTTGATCTCTATTGCTTCTGTGACTAGACTCTCAGCACTGCTGTCCTCATATAACATATCTGCTTTCTCTGAGTGGATACTTTCTCCATCTACATTTTTCACTTCTGCTCTATCAGGTGGGGCACTTTTAGATCCCATGATAGCTTCACTCTCCAGCTTGCTTTCTCCCAGAATTATGCTGGAGTCTCCCTCCTATTGAGGATAAAGCTCAATTGTTAGTTGAGATGATAAAGGGGAAAATAATTGGCTAGAAAAATATTTGGCTGCAAGGCTGACCTTGCAGGTTGCTATGTTTTCTACTAAAGTTTCATGTGTCGCTTTCACATCCACACTGACTTCACTTTCAGGATCAGGAGTGCTCCTGTCTGCCCCATAATCCTGTTTCAAGTGATTTGGTATAGAGAAAAAAACCGAACCTTAGAATTTCATAAATTCAACAGAGAAAACAGACTTGTTATCAGAGATTTTGATTCTCTTTTCTACCTTTTCATTTGGGATATCATCCTGAATGATATCTTCTGCTCCATCAGCATTCTCATACTCCCTGGCAGCCTCAGTTTCTGATGGAGATGCAGCATTTTCTGTCTTGCTATCCTTTGCTGGTGGCTCAAGGTTCAGATCCTCATCTTCTTCATTTGAAATGACCTCTGAAGCATCATTGGCTTCTGAGACTTCATCATCTATGCTTGCATCTCCTATTTCAATGGATGATGCACTTTCAATTCCTGAGATTCTTCCAATCTCCAAGTTGGTTTCTCCATGGATTGCACTAGAGTCTCCATCCTATGAATAATAGAGCAGCTTAAGCTGTAAGGCTAAAAGGATAGAAGAAATTATAACAAACCGTGGAAAAAATAAAGATTTTTATATGAAGCTAACCTTGCTTGTTGCTAAATTTTCATGTGAAATTTCACAAGTTGCCTGGCCATCATTACCGCTTTCACTTTCATGAGCTTTTTCTTGTCCACTGTCATCCTGTTTTAGATTGTTTGGCAGTAACAACATAATTTGAAACTTTAGGATGACAATAATTGAACTGATAAAACCAATGCATTAGTAAAACTTTATGATTTTTGACACTTTTCACTTGCCTTAAGAGTTGTTTCCTCAAAGATCAAACACCTTATTTCTGAATCCTTCGACCCTTGTGTCCTGTCTTCTGTTAGTGTTTCTAACTTGTGTTGTTCTCCTATTTCACTTTTCTGAGGCATTAGATCAGAGGCTGTCTCAGTTTTGAATGTTAATTCTGGACCTTGCTCTGTTTTTTTCGAAGATTCTGTAAATTCTCTCGTGCTTTCTTTTTCTGGAGGCTCCAGCTCTAGAGCCTCAACTAGAGTGCCCCTATCATCATCTTCTTCATTTGAAACGTCCCCTGTAGATTTGGCAGCTGGTTCTTCATACTCAATTTGCTCATCATTTTTTAAGTATTCCCTTTGTGCTATCTCTGCTCCAGAAGATAATTCAACCAAGTGAAGCTTGTGTTCATCATGTACTTCTGGGATGGCTTGCTCATTTTTTCCGGATAACTCATCTTTCTCTTCTTCTTCCTTATGTTCTGCTGATACTGTGCCAAAGTCTTTCTCCTGCACAAAGAGATGGTATCAGATGAGCCTCCGTTTCATGGAAACATAGATTTCTTTATTCTTTTTTTAATCTAAAGCTGACCTCAGGAACACTATCTTTCTCCGTCACTTGCTTCATGACTTCTATTGCATCAACTTCTCCATCTTCATCATGTTCCTATTTTCATAAGATAAGATACCAACCAAAATTAAACTTCATAACCATAATAGAAAAGCAACATGTTCACATATATATTTCATTCTCTCACCTTGCAGTCTGATATTATTTCATGTTGAACAATATCTTCTGCTTCAGCAATATTCTCAGAGTATTTATTGGTCTCAATGATGGCTTCCTCAGCATTTGTGTCTTTTTCTTGGATTTGATAACTTGCTCCTTTTGTTTGAATGCTCCCAAGAGGGGCATATGTAGCATTGTCAGTCTCTATGCTTTCCCCTCCTCCTGTTGAATAATCAACATAAACTATCTTGATTTCTTCAGTCAGAGGTTGGTCCTGTCCTAGATCTCCACCTTCAGTTGCCCCTTCCTTATTGGCTTCAATTGAGAGGTCCTCTCTGCCTTCATTGGCTTCAGTATCTCGTGCAGATTTCTGCTCTTCCTTGACTTTTGCCACTTCTTCTGCAGAAGATAACCCCAGGTTTTCTTCTTGTTGTACACTAGTTTTGTTTTCTTCTTTTAGAGTCTCAACCAATGCATCAGTTTCATTCTTTTCAGTCTCTGGAATTACTGCAGCGATTGGTGTCAGAGCTTGGGACTCCAAGTTTGTTGATTTATCAGAATTTGCTTCGTCCATGAAAACTGATCCAGTGCATTGAGAACCAAACACTTCCCTTTCCCTGGGAGTTGGATCTATTTCTCCTGGAGTTCCAGTCATCTCTGGCTTGTCCTCCCCAAAGGTAACTACATCTACCATTTCAGTGCCTCTGTGCTTTGAGCCACATGTTTCCTCGAGAGCTGTTTTACTTTCCCCGTACTCACCTTCTGGATATTGAACCACTTCCTCTCCTTTCTCTGAATTATTCTGCTCAGCGTCAGATTGCTCAAATTGGATTCTTCCTGCTGCAATTTCCTCATTTTGCACATCATCCTCTTTTACTTTGATACCATCCATTCGTGGGCCAATTTCTGCTTCCTGTACACCAAAATAGATGTTTTCATGGCCATTATAATCAATAAAAGCAACAATTACATATAAGACTGTTTTCAGGAGTATGCAAGCATGACCAGTTTTAGAAAACATGAGTGCTTACTTCGACATCTGGCGAGCTTGTTAGAGTTTCATGCATAGACACCCGTGCAGGCTCATCTTGTTCAGCCTCCACTGAGTTGATCTCATTTGCTTCCACGGCCAGGCTTGTAGCATTGCTCTCTTCATATGATGCTTCTTTTTTCTCAGTGACCTTCTCAACATGTTCTTCTAAATCCTTGGATAGAGCATGAGAGGCAATATGTTGTCCATCATCTATGTTGGAGCCTGCTGCTCTAATGGGATATTTAATTTCAGTTCTTGAAATTGCCTCATTCTCATAGTTACCTTCTCCAGGAATCATGCCAGAGTCTCCCACCTATAAGAATTAGTAATTCTTGAGTTATAAACACTAACAGTCTCTTAAGAAAATAATGATTTTTATCTGAAATTGACTTTGCTGGTTGCTAAATTTTCATATGAAATTTCACAAATTGCTTTGGCATCATCACAGCTTTCACTTTCATGAGCTTTTCCATGTCCACTGTCATCCTGTTTTAGATTATTTGCCGGTAATAACAGAAAATGAAACTTTAGTATGGCATACATTTAAAAGAGAAAACCGATGCATTTGTAAATTTTCATGATCTATTTTCTACCTTATTTAACCATAAAAAAGAAACTAAAACTTCAGTATGGAAAAAATGGAGCTGAGAAAATGGATGCATTACCAAATCTTTATGCTTTATTTTCTACCTTTTCTTTCTGAGTGTCTTGCTGAATGATATCATCTGGGCCCACAGCTTTCTGGCATTGTTCACTAGCCTTAACAGACTCTTCTTCAAAAACAAAACTCCTTTTTTCATAATCCTTTGAGCCTAGTATCCTGTCTTCTGTTTGGATTTCCACCTCGACTTGTTCTCTCATTTCACTTATCTGAGACATTCCATCAGTTGCCACAGCTTCTGAGATGAACTCTGGAGCGCTTTTCTCAATTGTTGAGGGAGATTCAACACGTTCTCTCTTGCTTTCCTTTTCTGGAAGCCTGAGATCTAGAAGGTGAACTGGAGTGCCCCTATCATCATCTTCTTCATGTGATATGTCCTCTGTAGCTTCATTGGCAGATGGGGCTTCATCCTCAGTCTGCTTATCCTTCTGAATGTATTCCTTTTCTGCCACATCTACTCCAGAAGATAATTCTACTAGAGTAACTTTTTCTTCATCTTGTCTTTCTTGGATGGACTGCTCTTCTTTTGTTGAAAACTCTTCTTTATCTGTTTTTTCCTTATATTCTGATGATACTTTGTCAATGTCCTGTACAAAAGGAATCATGTTAGAAAGAGATCCTCCCCCTTATTGCAAAGTAGGAATTTCTTTTCCTTTTTTATGAAAAAATCTAAAGCTGACCTCAGGAACACCATCTTTCTCCATCACTTGTTTCGTGATTTCTGCAGCAACCTCTCCATCTGCACGATGTTCCTGTTTTCAAGAGAAAAGATGCCAATCAAATTAAACTTCAGAACAATCATAGAAAAGCAATATGTCTATATATCTATACCATTCCCTCACCTTATAATCTGATATTTCATGTTGTGCAATATCTTTCACTTCGGTGATATTCTCACACTGTTTATTGGCCTCAACATTGCTCTCTTCAATCATTCCAAAAGAAACATCAGTAGCATTGTCAGTCTCTAGGCTTTCCTCCCCCATTGAAGAGTCAACATGTACTGTCTTGATTTCTTCCTTCAGGGGTGGCTCCTGGTCTAGATCTCCACTTTCAGTTTTTCCTTCCTCACCGGTTTCATTTGAGGCATCCTTTCTGCCTCCATTGGGTTCATTATCTTCATGCACATCATCTGCGACTTTTTCTACCTTTTCTACAGAAGATAACTCCAGTTTCTCATTTTGTTGCAGACTTGCCTTGTTCTCTTCTTTTGCAGTCACAGCAATTGCATCAGTTTCATTGTCTCCAGTCTCCGGAATTACCACAGGGACTACCTTTTCCTGTTCCAGCATTTCTTTATTTCTGAGATCTTCATTAGCAGTTTTACTTCTGATTCTTCCTGCTGCAATTTCCTTCGTACACACATTTTCCATTGGTTCCTGCATTTCAATTTGATATTATATATGGCCACGAAAATTAAAAAAAAAAAAAGAAACAAAACTCTGACTAGTGTTTCCAGAAGCGAGCAAACAAGATCCAAATTATTTCTTTTGTACCTTTTCATTTTGGATGTCGTCGTGAATGATATTATCTGCTCTGAAAGTATGTTTGCACTCTTTGCCAGTATCAACACTCTCATCCTTGAAGGGCAAACTTCTTATTTCTGAATCCTTTGATCCTAGTGTCCTGTCTTCTGGTTTGGTTTCTAGCTCAACTTGTTCCTTGATTTCACTTTTCTGAGATATCAGATCAGTGGCGGTCTCAGTTTCTAAGATTAACTCTGGGTTACTTTTCTCAATTATGGAAGGAGATTCATTATATTCTCTCTTGCCCTCCTTTTTTGGAGACTCCAATTCTAGAGCCTCAATTGGAGTGCCCTTATAATCATCTTCTTGGTGTGAAATGTCCCCACTAGCTTCATTTGCAGCTGAGACCTCATCCTTCCCAATGTAATCCTCTTTTGCCACCTCTGCATCAGAAGATAATCCTACTAATTCAACTTTTTGTTCTTCATGTATTTCCAGGATGGCCTCTAATTGTTTTGTAGATAATTCATCCTTAACTTCTACTTCCTTATGTTCCGCTGATACTGTGCCAGAGTCATCCTCCTGTACAAGAAATAGTGTTAGAATTAGCCTCCTTTTCATAGAAAGTTCTTTTTTACTTTAATCTAAATCTGACCTCATTTTTCTCTATCACATGCTTCCTGATTTCAACTGCATCAGCCTCTCCATATCCATGTTGTTCCTGTTTTCAAAAGATTATGGACATCAACAAAGCTTGAACTTGAGAACCATAACAGAAACGCGAGATGTTAACATATATGGTTATTTTCTCACCTTGTAATCTGATATTTCATGTTGACAAATATGTTTGGCTTCTGCGATATTCTCACTTTGTTTATTGGCCTCAACAATGGCTTCCTCAACAGTCATTAATTGTTCTTCCATTTGGATTTGAGAACTTGCTCCCTCTGTTGTTTCCAACCTTCCAAGAGAGACATCGGTAGCATTGTCAATTTCTATGCTTTCCTCCCCCGTAGAAGAACCAACACATACTGTCTTGATTTCTTCCTTCAGAGATGGTTCCTGTCCTAGATCTTCACCTTCACTTGCACTTACCTCATTAACTTCTTTATAAACATCCCCTCCAATTTGATTGGCTTCAGTATTTCTATGCACAGTTTGTTGATGCTGCTCGACTTTTGCCACCTTTCCTGCAGATGATAACTTCAGGTTATCATCTTGTTGCACAATTATTTTCTTCTCTTCTTTTGTAGTCTCAATTATTGCACCAGTTTCATTCTCACCTATCTCTGGAATTACACTGGAGACCGATTCCATAGGTTGGGACTCCAACTCTCTTGAATTATCAGAATTTATTTCTTCCCTGGACAATGATTCTCTGCACTGAGAATAAGAGGCTTCCATTTCCACAGAAATTCCATCCATTTCTCTAGTAATTCCAGTTTGCTCTGACTTCTCCTCCTCCAAGGTTCCCTCTACTGCATTAGTCAATTCAGTGTCTGGCCGTTTGGAACTACAGGCTTCCTCGATAGCTGCATTACTTCCCTTGTCTTCATCTGGATCTTGAGCTGCTTCTTTCTCTGCATTTTCCTGCTCATGAATAGATTCCTGATTCATCGGATTAGGTGAGTTTCCTTCTCTTGCATCCTCATTTTTTAGGACAGAGAAAGTTACATGTTCCTCCACTTTTTCTTTCAAGAAATATTCAGGCTCATCTTGCTCAACCACTGTTGCTTCTATAGCCATACTTGCAGCATTACTATCTTCATTTATTGTACCTTCCTTATCATAGACCTCCTTGATATGCTCATCGGCCAGTGCATCAAGGACTGTTCTTTGTTCGTCATTTGAATGTGATGCAATTTTAGTTATTGAGATTACTTCATTCTCAAAGATGCTTTCCCCTGGAACTATGCCACAGTCTCGCTCCTATAAGAAATGGAGCTTTATTTTTTAGCTTGAAGGACAAAATAAAGGACAATTGTCTCCAGAGAAAAGAAAACAATAGTTTTTCTCTAAATCTAACCTTGCTGCTTGCTAGTCCCTTACATGGGAACAAGACCTTTTTTTCTTCTTTTTATCTAAAGCTCACCTCATGAACACCATCTTTCTCCATCCCTGGAATTATGGTTTCTATTGCATCATCATGTTCTTCGCCATGGTGTTTCTGTTTTCAAAAGGTAAGGCACCAATCAAAATTGAATGTCAGAACAATAATAAAAAAGCAATATGGTGAAATATATATTTCATTTTCTCACCTTGTAATCTGACATTTGATGTTGAGAAATATCTTTTGCTTCTGCAATATATTCACTATGTTCATTTGCCTTTATAATGGATTCCTCAACATTCACAATTTTTTCTTCCATTTGGATTTGACTACTTGCTCCATGTATTATTTCAATCCTCCGGAGAGAGACATCAGTAGCATTGTCAGTCTCCGTGCTTTCCTCTCCCGTCCAAGAATCAACATGATCCATCTTGATTTCTTCAGTCAGAGGTAGCTCATGTCCTAGACCTCCACCTTCAGCTGCAACTTCTTCGTCGACTTCATTAGAAACGTTCTTTTGGCCTTCATTGGATTCAGTACTTCTATGTACAGTTTTCTGCTGCTCCTTGACTTTTGCCATCTCTCCCAGGGAAGATAAGTCCATGTTCTCATCTTGTTGTACACTTTCCTTGTCTTCTTTTGTAGTCTCGGCCAATGCATCAGATCCATTCTCTCCAGTCTCTTGAAGTACAGTGGGCACCAATGCAAGAGCTTGGGACTCAAAGTTTCTTGATTCATCAGAATTTTTCTCTCCCATGGAAACTGATTCTTTGCACTGAGAATCAGAGCCTTCCATTTTCACGAAAATTCCATCCAGTTCTCCAGTAATTCCAGTCTGCTCGGACTTCTCCTCCTCGAAGGTTCCCTCAACTGCATTAGTCACTTTTGTGTCTGGCTGTTTGGAGCTACACGCTTCCTCAAGAGCTGCATTACTTCCCTCGTGCTCTTCATCTAGATCTTGAACTGGTACTTCATCTTTCTCGAAATTTTCCTGCTCATGAATATCTTTTGGGTCATATAGTTCAACCTCTGTTGAATTGATTGATGTTGCTTTTTCGGCCTGACTTGCAGCATTAATATCTTCATGCGATGCATCTTCTTTATCATAAACCTCTTTAACATCCTCTTGCACATCCTCCACCAGTGCATCGATGAAAAGTTTTTGCCCATCATCTGAACCTGGTGCACTTTTGGCTCTTGGAATTGTTTCATTCTCAAAATTGCTTTCCACCACAATTGTGCCAGAGTCTCTCTCCTATAATACATGTATCTTCAGTTTTTATATTGAAGGACAGAATGAATGATAATGGACTCACAAGAAATAAGTCATTTGCTCAAAATCTAACCTCACTGACAGATAAGTCTTCTGATGAAAATTCATGGGTTGCCTTCATGACCTCGCCTCTTTCACTTCCTTGGCATTTTCCATCTCCACTGTCATCCTGTTTTAGATGAAGCAACTGGACATTAGAATGACATAAATTAAAATGAGAGAATTGGCACTTTAGCAAAATTTTCTATTTCTTTTCAACCTTTTCATTTGGTATATCATACTTAGTGATATCATCTGCTCGAACAGTGTTACCATACTCTTTGCTACCCCCAATAGTCTCTTCCTCAAAGACTAAACTCCTAATTTCTGAATCCTTTGACCCAAACGATTCTCTAACTTGGGTTTCAAACTTGACTAGTCCTGATGTTTCATTTTTATGAGACGTCAAATCAGTAGTTTTCTCAGTTTCCAAGGTGGATTCTGAGGAGACTTTCCCAGTTATTGATGTAGATTCAGCATATTCTCTCTCTCTTTCATTTCCCTGAGGTTCCAGCTTCAGAGCTTCAACTGAAGTGCTTTGATCATCATCTTCTTCATTTTCAGTGTCCTCTTTAGTTTCAGCATCTGATACAGCTACTTTCTCAATTTGCTCATCCTTCTCATGGCATTCTTCTCTTGCCACCTCTGCTGCAGAAGATATTTCTAGACTCTCATTTCCCTGCAAAAAGGCATATGTTATGTATTCTTCTTTGGCAACACAAATCATAGCTCCAGGCTTCTCTATGGAGACAGCTTTTTGCGCATCATCTGTTACCAATGTAATCTGCTCTTCTTCTGTGGATAAATCATTTTTGTCTGTCAGCACTTCCTCTTCTTCTATTGTTAGGCCATCTTTAACTGCAGCTGATACCATGCCAGATATTCTCTCCTGCACAGGGAAGAATACATATAAGAATTTGCATTTTCCTCTTTCCTGGAATAGGAGAAACTTAAGGTTTTCTTCTCTTGTTGCAGAAAATAAATGGAAAACAATATTTTGGCATATCTATACGAGTTTCCCACATTTTCATCCAATGCTTGGTGTTGAGCAATGTCTTCTGCTCTCACAGAGTCCTTGTACTGTCTGTTGGCTTCAACAGTGACTTCTTCAACACTCAGGTTCTGGCTTTCAGAATTCTCTAACTCTAATTCTCCTTCAATTTGAACTTCGTGACTTGCTTCTTGTTTTGCTTCCATCCTGAAAAAAGAGATATCAGAAGAATTGCCAATATTTATTCTTTCCTCACCTATTGAAGGTTCCAGATCTTCTGTCCTGGTTTCTTTCTTCGTTGGCTCCTGTTCTAAATTTCCACCTTCATTGGCATCCTCACCAACTTCATTTGAAATGTCCTCTCTACCTTCATTTGGTTCTGTGTCTCCATGCAAAGTTTTCTGCTGCTCAAATTTTGTCACCTCTATTGCAAAAGATAACACCATGTTTTCATTTTGCTGCACACTTGTTTTGTTCTCTTCTTCTGTGTTCTTGACCATTGTCGCGGTTTTACTCTCCTCAGTCTCTGGAATGACAGTAGGGACTAGTGTCAAAATTTGGGAAGCCAACTCTCTCGATTGATTCAAATGTGTTTCTTCCACAGAAATTGGTCCTAAACAACGAGAATCAGACACTTCCATTTCCCTGGGAGTTCTATCTATTTTTCCAGGAGTTCCAGTCAACTGTGACATGTTCTCCTCAAAGGTTCCCTCCACCGCATCAATTATTTCATTTCCTTGGTTCTTGGAGGCAAATGTTTCCTCGAGAGCTGTTTTACTTCCCTTGTGCTCATCATTTGGATCTTGAATCGCTTCTTCTCTCTTTGCACTATCATGCTCAGGTTGTTGGCTCAACATTGTCAACAAGTCTTCACTTCCATCCTCAGTTTCTAGAATGGAGACACTTTCCTGTTCCTGCATTTCTTCTTTTCCAAGATCTACATTGATAGCTTCACGTCGAATTCTTCCTGCTGCAATTTCCTGAATATGCGTATTTTCCACTTCTACTTTCATACCATCCAAGCCTGGACCAATGTATGTCTCCTGTATATCAATTACGGTCATAGAGTCAATAAAAGACCAATGTATGTCTCCTGTATATCAATTACGGTCATGGAGTCAATAAAAGAGACGAGAACTCAGCAGTGTTTTCAAGAGTACACGAGCATGATCCATTATATAAAATATGAACACTGACCTCAACAATTGTGCTTTCAACCAGAGTCAGTGAATGAATTTCCTTGGAGTCAATAACTTCATCTATCACTTGCTCTTCCAAACTTTCACTTCGATGGGTTTTTCCCTCTCCGTCATCAACCTGTTTTTTGTGTTCACGTAACAAGAATACATTTAGAGAAAATGATAATAAATGGAAGCTCACATTTATGAATGAATAATGTACTGAGATTACATTCTACCTCTTCAGTAGAAGCTTTCTCCGCTATAGAATCATCGGCTCTATCCAGTTTTTCGCACTGCTTCTCTTGCTCAAAGCTAGAAATTTCTTCATCAGAAGTTTTCTGCTTATTGGCATCCTCCAATTCAGTGGAAAGTTCAAGCACTTCAGTTTCTGACATGAATTGTTGTGCTATTTCACCATCTTTCTCTTGAGCTTCTGGTTTTCTTGTTTCTTCATTACTGTGGACATTTGACCCATATTCTACTTGCAAAGTCTCGTGTATACTTTCACCAACTTCAACTTCAGGTACGGGTGCTACATTCATCTGCCCGTCTTTCTCATTGAAGCATTCCTCTTCTCTCGCCTCAGTAGCCGAAGGTAATTCCAAGTTAACATTATCTTGCATCTTTACTTCCTCATCATTTTTGTTCTCCTCAACGTTCTCATGCTGTCCGGAATTTAAGAATATAAATGTCAGTGAACTGATAAAGTTAAGGAATACATCAAAAAAGTAGTGATTGCATATTCACGGATATCTTCTGACCTCCTTTGTCAATTCTGCAACATCTCTGGTTTCATCTACAGTCTCTTGCCTCTCAGTCTCTGTTATGGACCCCATTTTATCCGACGTATCAATGCCAACCATCACAGTGGAATTGCATTCCTGATATGTAACTCCATGGACATCATCTGCCGTAGGGCTTTCATCAGGCTTCTGGAATGTGCCTTCTTCTATCTCAGGAAATGCTGCAGAACTCTGATTTTCATGTGCAGGTTCAGATGCACAGCTGATCTCTGCATCTGCTGAATAATTTACCTGCTCCAAGAAAGTTTGTTAGTTCTCATAGATAATTCTGTCAATAGAAGAAGCAAAATTCTAATGTTGGCCACTGCTTACTGGACAAAACAAACATCAAAATAGTCAAAGTACTAAAGGAATCTGGACTTACTGATAAACATTCAAAACAATCTCAAAAGATGTCTTCTACACACCCTAAAATTCTCTAACAGTCATTATTGAAAACAAAATTTTACTTGCTTCAGTGTAATATTCAAATTCTTTTTAGACTACTTGCTATTGAAGCTTTTGTTTGATAAAATCAACAGCATTATGAAACTAAGGAAACTGAAGCTCTGACCTCTACTAAAGCATGTGGTTTTGAGTCAACTGGTACATTCTCTAGCTTGTCTTTCTCCAATTTTCCAACAAGTTTCATGGAGCTTGTGCTTTCTTCAAAGATTATGTTCTCATCTTCAGAGATCAGTGTGGGTGACCTGAAATTGTTTAATGCATCGTTGCGGGGCTCCTCACATCTACCATCATTGATTTTCCAGTGTTGATCTGAAGAACTCTCAGTCACTTTTACTCCACTAGCCTCATCTGGATCAGTTATATCTACAATTGCACTTCGTATGAGGATCTCTGCATCATGAACCTGTTCCATGGTATATGTAATGGTTTCAGATATGAGGAAAATAAATGGAAGTTCACCTTCTTGAATGACAATTTGCTCAACTCATATTGATGTACCTCCTCAATGGAAACTTTCTCTGCAGAATGAATTGCTTCAGCTGTTTGCTCACACTGCTTCTCATGTTCCAAGATTGTGGTCACTCCCTGAGAAATTGTCTGCACATCAGTGTCTTCATTGGTCTCATCTTGATCAGTTATATACACCGTTGCACTCTTCATCCGGGTCTCATCATCGTGAACCTGTTCCATGGTATATGTCATCGTTTCATGGATATAAGGAAAATAAATGAAAGTTCTTGAATGTAAATTACTTGGCTCATAGAGTACCACTTCATCCGAAACTTTCTCTTATAGCATATCAAAACCAAAATGTAGCACAATTCAGTACAACAGCATCTAGCTTTCTCTCATTATACATAGCCACTAAAAACATTTCCCATCATAGGAAGGCGATATAAGCTGAACAGCTGGAAATGGAAAGAATACTGAACAGATGATTGGAAAAACATATGTAGCCAAGCCATTTGAGGAGCATGCAAGTGGAGTAGACATAGTAGATTCTTTGAAAGAAGATCCAGAGGTACAACCCTTGAAAAGAATAATTCTACAAGTGGATAAAATGAAGATCAATTTTTTTGTTCATATTTCATTCTATATAACTGCAATTTGTACACCATGACACTTCTTGGTTGTCACCGTCATTAATGTTCAAGGCTAATCTTCTTGGTTGTACAACCAAGAATCTTTGATTGCACTTTCAATAGTCATTAATCAACCAGTTTGACATTAGAATTTCATTCCTCATCTAAATGAAACTAGTTAATTGGCTTGACCCAGGTCACAAATCCTACAGATGCAGGAAAAGAGATTAGCTATGCCTCTGTACCATCATCAGAAGATCAGGGTTGTGAATCGCCTATTGGAATTAAAGAGGACACAGCCCAAAAGGCTGGAGATAGACCCAACACAGATTCTGTTGATAAAAATAACGGATCAGGAATGCATACATAATGAAGTAACTGATGTAGAGAAAATGGAGTCCACAGCAGAGAGACGGGGATCGAATGACGAGAAAGCTAGATGCTGTTGTACTGAATTGTGCTACATTTTGGTTTTGATATGTTATGATCATTTGATGAATATGGAAATGAATGAAGCTGCATACCAACCTTTTCAACTGATGGTTGCTTTGTAATAATGACCTCTAAACTCAGTGTTTCAGATTCTTGTTCTGCCTCCTTTTTGCAATTAGAGCTTGAGATTTCATTTAGCTTTTCAGCTGATTCAATCTTGAGATCTTCAGCTTGACTCATCAATGGCTGATTCTGCTGAAGTGCCAAAATACACCCATATTGAACTTCAGTCATTGTTTAAAAAATGTCTATTTTAGTTTATGTAGTTAATAGATCAGGATATGAAACTTGCTATGCAAGACAACTGACCTTTCCACTAAACGAACATCCTGCAATGATGATCTCTTCAAGTCCGCTTTCTTCATTTTTATCTTCTGCTTGCATTTCCTTCACTTTATGGCCTTCAATCTCTTCGTGAATGAGTTCTTCCATCTTGAAGTTTGTTCCATCATTCAGCTTTTCAGTTCCCGTATGATCCACTATAGCACTGTGTTCGCCTGCTTCTTGAATTAGGGGCAGGCTCTGCTGTATAGACAAATCACACTAATCAAAATTTTGGCCACTGAAAGGATAACTGCTTGTAGTTATGTTTTCCTGAAAACGAATGTTCTTAGAATGTGATGACTAACCTTGGCTGTTGATGGATCTGCAGAAACGCTTTCTTTCGTTTCAGTAGAATCCTCCTTGAGTATCTCCACTGACAATGGAGCTTCATTCTCATTTCCAGTTTGTTCATTGCATCCGAAGATCAGGATTTCATCGTGTTTTTGAGCTTCTGTATCAGACTCTCCATTGTTCAGTTGGTTGACTTCGTCAATTTGCAGAAGATCCTGCTACATAGATAAACATAGAACCAATTTACAGCACGACCCTTGAAGAAAAAGTTAAATTTCAAGGACAATGAATTTTAGCCAATATTCTCATCTGATAGATGGTCAGAAGTAATGTTATGGGCATTTCCACTGACCTTTGAATCATCTTCATCTTGTGCTTCCTGAATGAAATGGGCATCCTCTTTTATGACCTGTACTTCTTGCTCATATTCCTCTCCAATTATATGCTCAGACACTGCTTCAACATTCTCTTCTTCAAACAGTGGCATATCCTGCTGTAGCAATTAAGTGCTATTATATGATTTCTCCACTGCAGAGGTAAGTCTTCCTATGATTCTGAAAATAAAATTATATATGAAAACCTTTTCTTTAGATGGATCTCTATGTAGAGTTTGTTCTGCATCTCTGCTTGCATTGGACTCATCTTCATCCATTGTCTCTACTACAGTAGAAGCTTCACCATCTTCACTGACCTGTTCTCTTGTTTTGAAGTCTGGGACTTCATTCAGCATTTCACTTTCCATGTGATCAGCTTGACTTTGTAGCTGGTTTGCTCCTCCACTTAATGGAATATTCTGTTGGTATTGAAAAGCAGTGCAATTCAACCTCAGCTAACAAGGAGCCAAATTTGCAGAAACATAAAACAAGGTGATAGAAACTGAACTACATCGGGTTTAATCTAGTTCATTTTGAACTATATTCATCATGAAGATGGACAATCTCAATAGCCATAGCCAATACTCCAACACTAAGGAGTAATGATAACTTCTTAAGTAAGGCTGCTAACCTGTTCGATGGATGATGTCTCAGCAGTGGTGATCTCTATGGTCTCTCTTGCTTCAGTTATCTCTTTCACTGGTGATTCCTTCACTTCATGAACTCCGTGCTCTTCGTGAACACAATCCTCTATCTTGAAGCTCGGTACATCATTCACCTTTTCTGCTTTTGCATCATCCACTCCGCTCTTTAAGGGGTCTTCTTCTTGAATTGAAGGTACATTCTCCTGTATTAGAATATGCACAATTCCGAACTTAGTCATCTTAGAGGACTGCACGCAGCTAATGTAAGAAGATGATTGAAATTTGATGAAGGCTGCAAGTATGATGGCTAACCTTCTCCATGCATGAATGCTCCTGAATAGCAATCTCCTTGCTTTCATTTTCTTCAAAGGTATCTCCAGTTCTTTTTTCCATGGTTGTAGGAGCTTCATTCTCTTCTGTGGCCTTTTCCATGCTTAGGATGCTAGGGATGTCATGGAGTTTATCAGATTCATCAGCATTCACTCCATTGTTCACTTGGTCTGACTCTCCCACTAGCTGAAGATTCTGCCGTATTGAAAAGTAGAGCTAGTAAGCTCGCAAAACAGAATGGAAAATACTAACAATTTGAATAATGGAGAATTTTTTTAAGTGGATAATCTAACCGTATCCTGAGCTAGATTTCCTGCATTGGTATGATCCACCCCTTTGTCGGGGCTCATTTCACCTTCATCTCGTGTTTCTTCTTGCAAAGTAGGCTCCTCCTCTTCAATGGATGCTACTTCTGTCTCATGTTTCTCTATGATTATCATTTCAACTGGCTGTGATTCAACCTTCACTCCTTCGATTATCAGTATATCCTGCTTCAGTGGTAAAACACGCAGCTGTCACTGTCTGATCCTTTTATTATATCAGTAACTTTCGTTCTGTTGCTGCAAATATACAAGTTATCATTGGCATTTTCTGCATCTTTACTCACCTTAAGTTCATTTCTAGCCTTTATCTCTGTAGCAGTATAGGTTTCACCCCCTTCACCAACTGGTTCCTGTGGTTTCAAGTCTGTGAATTCCTTTAACCTTTCAATTTCCATGTTACCCGCTTCATGTTTTAGAGGACTTTCCTCTTCAATCGATAGATTCTGCTGTACAGGAAAACACACCATTTAGGAACTCCAGTCAGAAAAGAGTAATATGTGAAAACATCAGGCAAGATGGTAACAGTTGAGTTTCAAGCTTTTCCAGAACTTCATGAGTTGACCTCTTCTATGGTTGGATAAATTGCAGCTGGAATCTCTATGTTTTTTCTTGCTCCATATGCATCTCCAGTCTGTTTTTCCGTCAGTAAGGGGGATTCATCCTTTTCAGTGACTTGCTCTCCTGGCTTACAGCTTGGGACTTCATGTACCTTTTCAGTTTTGATTTCCAATGCTTCACCTGTGACAGTTTCTTCCTCTCCGGCAAGCTGCCAAATGTGCTACAATGGCCAGATACCAAATTAAAACTTGAAACATTGGAGAGATGTCACTGCCAGGTACATTTCAATCTTGAAAACAAGATCTTACCTCATCTCTCTTCTCTCTGGCCTCTTCTTGCTGAAAGCATTGGTCTATGGTAGGGATCTCCTCATTTGTGGTTAAAACTGCTTCAAATTCTGGTAGTTCATTGATAGCCGAGAGAATACAATCTTCAGGCTTCTTGGTGCCTAATTTGTTTAGTTCCGTGGAGACTTCAGCATCTTTTCCGGCAGTATAGGAGTCAACAGCAGCGGTCATCTTCAATGTAAAGATGTCTGATTCTTCTTCCTGACCCATACTATCACCGCTTCCATTTACTGGACTGTCTGCAACAACAGTAATCGAATCCTTCATCTCTGTAGGAGCCTCAAAGTTGGTTTCTGTTGAAATACTAAAACCTGCTGGCTCGATCTTGGACTCTTCTTCATCTTCTGCTACCTTGTCACCTTTCATCTCATCATCCAGTTCAATCAAATTTTGTTTAGCATCAATATTGTGAACTAAAGTTGCTCCATCTTTTGCACCATCAATCTTGCTGAGATTCTTCTCCGTGTATTTCAGACCAAACTTCTCTAACTCAATCTCTTTGACTACAAGTTCGGGCTCCTCGGTCTCTAGTAGAAATTTGGATTCCATCCGTTCCTCAATGCAACTGATCATGCCACCTTGTTCTTTGAGCCCGTCTCCACCTCCGGTCAGGTCTTTGCCTGGATGTTTCATTTCATTCTCTGCTTCAGGTCTAACTTCTCCTGCTTCATTCTGTTCAATGGCAACTTTGGCAGCCGGAGATAATTCTGAAAAACTCTCACCTACCGGAGCTCTGCCCTTGCCTTGATAATCACCAACGACCTGCTTGGATTCCTCGGAATTGCAGGTGCTTAAATTTCGGAGGCTGTCCATCTCTCCCATTCCCTGAAGGGGCTGATGCAGCTCAACATCAGACTTATCCTCTCCTCCTCGGGAAAACTCATTTCCAATTTGATCCAGCTTCTCACTTGAATGCTCCTGTGCATAAGAAGACATTTCATATCGAGATTCTTATCATGGGCTAGACTGAAACTGCAGATTACAGGAAGTAAAAATACACACGGCTTGTTATTCAACCAAAAGTCAAATCTAAAAGGTGATGAAACACAAATCTCCTGCACTCTCATAGTACTCTTCTTCATCTAATTAGATTGCAGAATCCATATCCTTTCTCACCAGTTTGTGGGCAATATCCAGGCCATCTTAAAACAGATGGAAAAGACTATCTGCATTGAAAACTCTGCTACCCTTCTTCTTTATGTACTCAGTTAGCTATCTGATTTCACTTTCTAGAGTCCCATGATCATCTGTTATGATGTTTTTCTCATCATGGAACTCGTTTGATTAAAAAAGACTGTACAGTTTCAAAAATGTCAAAAAGAAATCACTTTCAGTAAGTGATTGTCCTTACTGCAGACTATTAGCAAAGATCATCTAATAACTCACAGTTTGCCCAAGCTAGACAAATAACTCAGATCATGAACAGCAGCTGATCATGAGGAAGACCTTCATTTGATCATGGGTGGATCCTGATGTGTAGCAACCTTGAACTCATAAAGGAAACTAATTAAGGTCAATGTCTTCCTTACCAGTGGTGGCACAGGTTCAGCAGCAGCCTTGAACTCCGTTGCCATTGTCCACAGAGAGCTGATTCTCTCAAGAGTATTGGGACTCTCAGAGTAAGCACTGTTATGTACTACTAAGTGCCTGTTTCTCTGTGGAATTTATACTGCGGGATATCTCATAAAAGGAATTATAAGTGGTTCGATGGATATGAAGCAAAAAGTGGGCAGAGAAGGGAGAAAGCAGTGCTTGGGCTAAGTTACATTTGAATGAGTTGGCTTAGCTGGCCTAGCATGTGATGGTCCCACTGGTTGATAGAGATTACTGCATATTTCCTCTCAGCAGAAGTTACCTGCAAAACCTGAAAACTTCATCTGACAGTAAAGATTACCAGATGGAAAAAATATGCAGTCCAAGGCATTGTTGTTGCTTCATCAGACAAGAGGAAACAGCCACAAGTCTTCTGCTTTATTTCCAGAATAGGTCAAATGGAGAAAGTACTGGTATCCCAATGAGCACCCAAGTAGTTCTATAATCTATTCACAGCTGGGTAATTAGTAAACTAGTGAAATACATTGATAGCATCTATGGCAGTCCAATTTCTCTGGTCTTTGCGTTTATAGCATCTATCCCCACATGGTATGGTGTGATATTGTGGGTGGTTGCTCTGTCATGTCTGTCCAATGATCTTGGATTCCAATGGTGATGTTTCAGTACTTCAATCCTCCATCTTCAGCAGTAAAAAAAAAAAGGGGTAAAGAAAAGCGGTAGGCATGCTTTCATCTATCAATTGCAGTACAGTCTCATGAGCAAGCATACCTCGTCATCTTGACACCCAATGATCACCACATGTTCGACGTTTTGGCTGATGAATATGGAGGTCAGTAACATGTTTTTTTTGCTGTTTTGTACAGAGTATATGCAATTCTTACGTGTAAAGTTGCAGAAGAAGAAAACGAAGGAAGCAATATCCCCGTCAAACCGACCAATCTCCAGCATTATTAGACAATCCTCACCGCCCAAATGGGACCGGTGGCAATTTGCACACTCTGCTCCATCATCTGACCATATCCCCGGGAAAAAAAATTCCAACACCTCCATAGCTACACCCTGCATATGTCCAAAATGGGCATTATTTTGATGGCAATTATTGGAGGAATTTCCAACCCACCCTCTCTTGGTGATGATCATGACTTGTTGGATGCAGAGAATTTGATGTTCAAGCATAGTTGAATGACCCGAGTTAGAAAGTGATATATGCTCACTGCATTCAACTCATTCGAAATATGGTCAAACTAAATTGTAATTTATCGGTTTTTTGAGAAATTATTGTTAGTAGATAAGGGGTTGGATATTATTCGATTTGTGTATTTTTTTATATTTTTTATATTAGTGCAGATAACACTTCGGATTTTTAATTTCGATTAATAAGTTAAGTACGGTTGTAAGCACAAGTACTCTTATAAAATGTGAAACAGTATTATATCGATAATGGTTATGTATAATTAAAATTAATTAATTATAATTAGTAAAAAAATTTCAAACTTATAAAAATAAAATATTATTTCAATCTTTGTCGCTAGAACAGGTGCTATTATAAAATTTGAGAAATTATTATAAATTGATGATATTTGTACCAATATATTATAATTAGTAAAAAAATTCAAATTTATAAAAAAATATATTTTTTTATTTTATCTAATTTATTATATTATTTAACAATTTTAAGCTATTAAATATTATTAATAATAATACATATTCTTTTCGAGAGGAAGAACAGCTGGAGCACACATTAGCGTGCTGAGCTGATGTCAGCTTTTGTGGGTCCCATCGATTCCCTACGTGGAAACCCATGATACGGCAACTGAGAAGGACAGGACAGGGCATGTTACCATTCCACTGCCGTGACAGAAAAGGACTGTGCGCCACCTGACACGTGGCAATACGTCAGCCCATCGTTTCAGACTTGGTATCTTTTTGGACGGCTGAGGACGGCAAGAGCCGCTGCCCGTTCTGGGCCCACTGTTACATTAGTCAGTGTGGATTAAAATTCGGACTCAATTAGGGTATCAATTTACCCATTTAGGTCCGATTACACCCGCACCATTAGCCGACTTAGAGTTCATACGACTAATTCAGCTTACATGTAGAACACGAACCCGATTTTTAGTTTCAATTCAGTATATATTGGAGTACAATTACTATTATAACATGTAAGAATTTATTATTTATAAATAGTAAAAATTTTATAAATTTATAAAATTAAAATAATTTTTTATTTCATCCAATATAATATATTATTCTTAATCTAATATAAAATAAATTTTGTATTTAAATAAATTTTAAAATACATATAACTAAATATTATTATTTATAATTTATTAAGAGAAAGTAATAAATTATATTATAAAATTATATAATTTATTTTTTCTTATAAATATATTTTCCATCAATATTATCCATATTATTGTATTTATCAAGTTCTAGCTTGTGGGATTCATGGGCTTTGCATGTGATTCATGCCATGCCAGTCTCTCCCTCCCTCAATGATTGGGCCTCTTCCTGTCACCAAAAATGTCATTAGTATTTATATTATATATATACTAAAAAAATATTATTATTTATAATATATTAATTTAATAATTATTATTTTTATTATTTATTTTAAATATAAAAATTATAATATAAATAATTTTTTGAACGCTAAAATTTAAAAATTATATTTACATTATAGTAAATGACTTTTATATTTGCATATTTGGTAATTATTATTTATTATTAATTGATAGAGACACTCTTTTTTTTTGCACAATAAATATAGACACTCTTCTCAGAAACAATGATGCAGGGCAGGAGAAGAAATGGGAGGGGGCAAATGGGAAATTCGTTCCAAATTTTGCGCGGGAAAAAGAGCCGTTGGCTGATGAAATCCTCAGTTTTGGCGCCAAAGCCTGTCTCGATTTCGGCTGCCCGTAAGTCCCCCGGGCAGCTCTCTCTCTCTCCCCTGAAGGCTGAGTCGCGGATATATATTCTCGTCTTCCCTGAACCGTCAAGCCTTTCACAATCTCTCTCTCTCTCTCTCTCTGAGGAATAACAGGCACAGAGAATTTCGACCCAAAAGATTAGAAAAAAAAATCATCTTTTGAACTCTGTCGTGCTTCAGGGAAACGTTTTTGCTTTGCCCTGTTGCAGCCGGAGATGGGTTTCTCGAAGAAGAAGCAGCTGGAAACCGAGAGCAAGAGGTGGGTAATCGCCGGAATGCCCATTTGCGGGTCGCTGAAGCCTATAAACACGAGGCCTAGGGACAGGGACAGGGACGGCGGCGGGGAGGTGATGGAAGCGGAGGAGGAGCCATGCTCAACGACTCCGACTACGAAGGAGTCGAGAATATCCGACAGGCTCGCCTGCCCACCGGCACCCAGGAAGCGCCGACCGCCGTCCAAGTGCCACCTGAACGGCGTCAGGGAGTTCTTCACTCCACCAGACTTGGAGACGGTATTCAAGCTCCGAACCGAGAGGGCGAATTAACTGAAAGGCTCATGGTTTACAATTTACTTACGTTGTACTAGTGCCCCTTCTAATGGACCATCTCCACTGCTTCCGCCGCCTTCTCCGCCGCTGAGGGGCGGCGGGGAGTAGCATGCTAGGCGGCTCTGTAAGATATAGTAAGTACATAGTTATGAGATGATGACCATCTGCGTCTTTCTAGCT
Source organism: Trapa incisa (assembly GCA_030064435.1). Taxonomy (NCBI): domain Eukaryota; kingdom Viridiplantae; phylum Streptophyta; class Magnoliopsida; order Myrtales; family Lythraceae; genus Trapa; species Trapa incisa. The sequence goes on along the minus strand of CM057768.1, from coordinate 401,655 downwards.
AGTCCAGAACGTGGGTTCTCTGTTCCATGCCATAGCCACCATTTCCTTTTTGGCACAGTAACCCGACCTCAGTCGGAGTTGGGCGGCCGGGAAATCTCCGATGAAAAACGCGACCCTTTCCATGACTGAGGATGAAGTGGCAGAAACAGCCATGGCAGAGTAGTCTTTTCTGTGGATCTCATTTTTTGGCCATTTTCAACTGCTGTTTAATGCGTACTATGACAAAAATGCTGTCAATCATCTCATCAAACTCATCCTCTTCATCATCGCCATAGCCACTGTCTTCTTCTTATCTTCTGTGTACCACAGCGTACCATGCCCTGTCCCTCCATGTTTTTTTAATCTAGTAAACAGACAAATTCTGTCCATTGGTTTGATTTTTTTTTTTTGCTAAAATTTAAATAATTTATAAAATTCGGTGTAATAATTGAATTTAGATATAATTTTTTATTAATAATTTAAAATGTATATAATTTTTGTTCATAATAACTTAAATTACACTGATAGACTTCTTAAAATATGGGATTGGATTTAGAATTTATAACCAACTATACTAATTGGATTTAGAATATATTTGATAAAATATAAAATTATTTTAATTTTATAAAATTAAATTACTTACAATTTTAAGTAGAAATATACTCGAATTATTATAAGTACATAATATATTATTAAATAATAACATTGGGCTAACACCTACGCCCAATCGGATATTATAGATTTTACTTATAATCTATAATAGTATTACAAAATAAATACTCAACACAATTTTATTATTTTACTCGTTTAATATTAAAAAAAGTTCATATACTTTTTTTAAATTTGTATTATTAACGTGGGCGATGAAAATATTATTTATATTAAATAAAATAAATAATTATTATTTATTTATAAAATTATAAAAATTATACTATAAATATAATAAATTATCGATTTATAATATTTTATTATAATAATTTCCATTATCAGTTCACATTACTTTACCACAATAATTTCCGCTGGTATTCCATCCTATAATTTCTCACATGTTTTCTTCTTCTTCGGAGCAAACATCCTTCCCATTGAGCAAAGCTAGCTGCTGCAATGTCCCCCCACATCAGCCCGTGACCCACCTCTCAGTTTGAAGCTCTGGTATACGCAAGAATCTTTATTGGCACTTGGCAGTCCATCTTCCTCGTAATGGTCCCCTTGAATTCAATAATAAAGGCAGGCAGGCAAAACTATCCCAGTGGACGTCCTTTCTTGAAAACAAACCAGAATCCTATGTACCTTCCTTTTTAGAATTGAAAATCAAGAGCTCATATGCTTCCTTCTAGTTTTCCTGCAGCCATGGATGTTAAATTTAATGGAGCATCCGCATCCGCCTCGTTTGACTCCGGATAGATTCATCTCGGGTAGCATGGAAGTGTAAGCTGTATTAGGGATACTAGTTTATATCTAAATTCGATATTTGACTCGTATTCGACCCGAGATCGAATATATACGGAACCCAATCATGTAGGTCGAGTTTAGGTCTGATAGTATGAATACGAACTCGTTTATTTATTATAGTATTTTAGTCTATTACACTTAAAATTAAATTCGAGATTCTTTATTCTATATTCGTAAAATCTCAATTTTAATTTCGGATAGTATTATTATACTCGAACCCGAATTATGTGTCGAGTTTGTACTAAAAAAAATACACATTCAAAACTTCAATATTAATTAAATTATAATAAATTTTATTCGAATTTTTTTCTAAATAAATATATACGTAATTTAATTTGAATAAAATATTAGAGTTAGATTGTGAGATGAGAATATTTTTAATAAGAATATTTAATGATTTTAATTTAAAGCAAAATTTCAACATTATAGAAGTTTGAAAGTGGGTTTTGCATCAATTTCCATAATTAAATTAAATTTAAATGAGAGATCCAATTAAGAAATTTAGTATACTATGGTATATTTTATGGGTAAACTTATATTATAATATTTTTATTTTATAAAAAATAGAGCAAAAAAAATATAATTAAAATAGTGGAGTATTTTAAATTTTTATAATTTTAAATTTATTTTCTTTTTCGTACAATTTTAGAGATAATGTTATTGAGGTTGAAAAGGTTAGCTTTTACCGATGCTTTAACCTAATGGTAGGTCACTTTGGGAGTGAGACAAAAGGTTCATTGGGATTACTGCCCTTTAATAAAAGCCATTTTAAGGATCAATTTTTGCCCCCTTTTTCTTTATTTTTGAGTGTGATGCATCTCTATTATTGGGGTTATATCCGAATCCAATTCGGTATAAATTAGACCAAATTATTTGATATTTGGAGTTTTTATTTGAATTTTTAACTTTTATTATGGTTGAATGTGAATTGGGACTCATTTTTTATCCCCAAATTCCAAACCTAAAAAAAATAAATAAAAATGTGAAATTTAATATCACAAACTTAGGTGTTCATTTATTTTTAAAATATTAATAATATTTTTATATATTTAAATAGACAAATATTATGAAAATTATAATTTAAAATCAAATATTGGTTGAAAAAATTCCTCAAAATGAATCACAAAAAATATAATAATATTACCTTTTAAAAAACAATTTTAAAATATATAGTTTGAATGGAATAGTAAAGAACAAACTATAACAAGTATTATATCATTAAAGTGAGTGTATTTTAAAATATATAGTTTGAATGGAATAGTAGAGAACAAAATATAGTAAGTATTATATCATTAAAGTGTGTGTTTTATAGGTTTTATGTAATACAGTGATATATGGGGAACAAATCAAATTTCCAATATTAAGTTTAATTGTAATCTCTAATTTTTTATAATATAAATGTTAGTTATCATATAAATTAATCCTAAATTAGTAAACTAAATTAAATAACGATTTGAAAATGTAAATTTAATATAATCGAACTCGAACACGAATACGAATTGGGATGGATTGTGAATGTGATCCCTAACTATAATTAAAAGTATAAAAACTTTTAAAATCCACCCGTTAACTACATAATTATATAATAAAATATAAATTAAATTATCATAAAATAAAATTAATTAATACAATTATTACTACCTTAAATATCATTATAGTGTAATTTACTCAAATATTATAATACCATAAAAAGAAAGTTGAGAAGTAGGAAGTGCGTTTGGTGGAAATTCCACCCCCATATCTAATGAAGCAACAAGATACATCCAAATATTGAGATTGGGGTTCACCTAATCCACATTGATAATAAATAATTCACATTCTCTCAACCAAAAAACTACTCCTCAATAATACAATTCCCACCTAATTTAAATATTGAAATTATGGTTCATCCCTTCATTTCAATCCATTTTTTTTGTTTGAAGGGACCAATTCTAGTCATTTAGTACTATTGGGGTAAATTATTTTCACATTAAAGAACAAACCATATTATTTTGAAAAAAAAAGTTAGTTCAACTATTATGGAGAAAGAATAAAATTTATAATTCTTCCATTAATTAAAGGGTTAGAGATATTTGTCCACTATTTTTTTCAAGAACAAAATGAAATTATTTTTTTTTTGTTATTAATAATATATCAAACATTTTTAAACTTATAATAACACAATAATTTACTCTTTTATTAAATTTATAATAATATTTTTAAATACTTCCATTACATTCAATTTTGATATATTTCTAATATACAATTTTAAAACTGAACTAAAAAACGTTTACAATATTAGTATTATTATTTTAGTATTGGATTATAGAAAAATAATTAATTTGATTTATTTTTTCTTAATACTGGTACAAATAAGTAGTGGAGCACACTATATTTAATAATAGGGAGAGTATTGTTGATAAATAACTATTCACACCAATATATATTTAAAAGTTATTATTTATAAATAGTATAATAATTTAATATTATATATTCAATACAATTCTTTTTTTATTCAATTTTAATAAAAATAATATTATTGTCACTTATATTGAAAAAATTATGCCAATGTAAAGTATACTCTATGATACTTGACCCAAAACAAAATCTAAATTGGAGGGTAGAAATGCATATGCCACTCCTATTTTTATAAGAATGTATAAATCTTAATTTTAATGTCCACCCAATATATAAAATAATATTTAAAGTCACTTTTTTTCTTTGTTGGGTAGTACCATGCAACCTATAACCATAGACAAGATTGATCCAATGGAAAAAAATTCAGCATTTTATGCTTACTCTATAGTTTTATTTTTTGCCTCAACTTTATGTTTTGGTTGACTATCACCCTTTATTTTTCCCATAAACACTTAATATCTATGATGACTTTGGGGTTCTTTCTTTTACCTCTTCAACTTTAGGGTTCAATTATGCCAATTCTGTATGATAATTATTATATTTTTAATTGCTTTAACATAAGTGAATATTTTAATGAACAAAAAAAAAGAATAAATGAATTTATCTCTAAGCAATTATATTTTTTTTGTAATATTGAATATAGTGAATGTAACCACGTGTATTAATTGATGAGATTAAGGCTATAATCATATCTTAATATAGTGCTGCCCGTCTGCCCGAGTTTTATGCCTGTACGGACTCCGGAGAATTTCTTTAGGGTTTCTTTCTGAATTTTCCCGCCAAAATGTGGAATCCGGCAGTGGGCGTAGTAGTCGGTGCACGGCAGCAGATAGGCCGTCTGACGGCGGTCTCGTGTCATATCTCTCCCTCTGTCTCGCCATCTCCTCGAAATACCCACTTTGCCCCTAGGGTTCATACAACTGTTCTAATCAGGCTCGTCTAGGGTAGGATGAGGGCCGTGCGTCGGTGCAAGGGGCAAAAAGGGAATGCAAGTGGAAAGCTTGATGATTAGATTGAAGTCTGATACTGATGAGTCAGTAGGATGAGGCACTCAAAATAATAAAAAGGTATCAATGGGGACTGCCAGATGCCCATTGATTTGTCACACAGTCTGACCTCACCGGTCAAATTTGTGCCAATAATCTAAATTTGCCAAATATTTTTACAATTTTTGTGTACAATAGTTTAATTTAGGTAAAAAATATTTAATTTCATTTATAGTAAAAAAACAAATAATTCTAATTTTTGACAAAATTTCAAATAACAACCTACATTTTCTTAATATTTCAATTTTTAAACAATAATTTAAATAATTTAAAGCAAAGCATGGCTTTGTCTGCTTCACAAATTGGGCTTTTTCACATGGGCTAAGGCATGTCTAGTCATGGATCCATTATGGGCCAGGTTTAATCCGACCCGAATTATAGTTCGGATCTATGCATTGACCCGCTTTGCCCTCGTTCTTTCCAGTTTCCACCTGTGCTTCTTCTACAGCTTCCCTTCTGCCAACGCTCCGGCCTTTTGCTTCCCGTTCAATCAGAAAGCTTCCGCGAATTCATCGAATTGGAGCTCCAATGCCGCCGCTCGTTCGCTCGATCAGATTCTCTACGCTCGCATTCCAGCTTGGCGCTCCTCGGAGGAGTTCAAGCTGCAGTTCGCTGTTTCCTGCGAAGCGCGGTAGCTGCAGGACGTGGAATGGCGGGGCTTGAAATGCGAGGGGGAACTGCTTCGGACGCTTAAGGAAATTATGTATAGTCTCAATTGGTTCGGTTTCGAGCGGCAGCGATCCGTTTACATTGCGTAGCTCAAGTGAGACTGAAGGACCTGCTCTGACCGTGGTTCATGCTCTGCGCCGGATGTGGGAGTTGATTGCTGACGACAGAATGGTTGTTTACATCGCAGTCGTTTCTCTAACGGTTGCTGCTGTGAGTATGGCTGTTCTTTGCTGTTACTATATTCTTGTGGTATTCATCATGAGTGTGCAATATTTTGTTCAGCTCGTTACGTTGCGTTCTTCTAGTTTTCTTGGGACACTTCAACTTGAAGATCCGTCCTCCGTTTTTTCCTTGGACGATATCCTTTGAAATGATCTTTTTGTGGTGCAGATTTCAGAGATATTGATTCCCACTATATTGACAGCATCTGTTTTTTCTGCCCAACGTGGTAATACGGTGGCATTCTATGGATACGGACGACTTCTGATCATACTGTGTTTCATATCTGGAATATGCAGGTAAATGCTTGCCTCGTGAAAACTCAATTTGGATACTGCCTCTACTTTCAGAGACATGTAGATGTTGATTGAGCTAACTGCAGTTATTACTTCAATTAAGCTTGCAAAGTTTACATCAATCCAATATATCCGTTCTCAAGTATAAATACTAATTTACCTGAATCCCAATTATCACATCCAAGTGGAAATAATATGCCATATGTATATTTGAGATCGGCATTAGGGAAGAATGTAGCACACTCATCCTGTATTCACCATGGTAAGCAAGGAAAAATTGTTTGATAATTTGCATCTATGTAGAGTAATGTGGTAATGTGATGCTTGGTTCTTTCGTCTAGATAAATTACAGAATTATCTCCCTAGTTAACTGTCTTTAATTCTTTTATCATATGGGCCTCAGTGGTATGCGAAGTGGCTGTTTTGCACTTGCAAATGTGACTTTGGTAAGAGTTCCTAGCTTTAACCTATACTCCTTTAATTTTTCTAAATAAAGTCAATTTGGTGACACTCTCTTTCCATAAGACATCAGAGCATGCTTGATCCTCTACATTTTGATTTTGTTTCCCCCTTTTCTCGGTAAAATCAAAATGTTTGGAAGTTTGATTGTTTCTTTGTATTCTCTTTGTCATTACTATATGTTTGTTCTCTTTGTCATGGTTTGTTTTTTGGTTCAGGTAAAACATCTCAGGGAAAGATTATATTCTACCCTTATATTCCAGGTCTGTCTTTTGCCAGTATACGCTCTATGTGGCATAAGCTTTTCCTCAACCGAGTAGTGATATGTTGACTAAACTTCTAATTTTGTTGAGTGGTTTCCTTCTCTATTTTACTGATCAATTTGAAAATATTTTGTCCAGGATATTTCCTTTTTCGACATAGAGCCGGTCGGTGGTTTGACGAGCAGGCTTGGAGCTGATTGTCAGCGAATGTCTCAAGTTCTTGCCGATGATCTGCACTTGATACTCCGAAATATTCTTCAGGTTGTGATCAATATATTTATATTCATTTGTACTGCATTTTTACAGATTTTCCAATAGTTTAACCTCTTCCTCTTAGGGAACAGGGGCACTGGTCAATTTACTGATCCTATCATGGCCACTTACATTGTCAACACTGCTCATATGCTCTATCCTGGCTGCAATTTTTCTGGTTTATGGAAGGTAAGATTACATCAGTTCGTTTTCAGCAAGCCTCCAAGATGATCTTAAATAAATCTAGTTTTTTTTTTCTCTATCTCCATTGCAACTGAATTTCTCCCTCTTGTCTGGTGGAGAAGAACTTATATGTGTTGATAATCCAAGAATCATCCATTAGTCATCTTTTGTCTCCTTATTAACATTACATGATCAATATTGCCCCTATATTGATAGGTACCAGAAGAATGCTGCTAAGGTTTCCCAGGATTTGACTGCTGTTGCCAATCAAGTAAAATAGAGAAGCTATTCTTAGTTCTCTGCCTTATTAGTTTGCTTGAATTTATATTTTCAGGCAGTTGCTTGACCATCTTCCTTCCTCCCTGCGTCTGTAGATTGCAGAAGATACACTTTCACAGATGAGAACAGTCAGGGTTTATGGATCAGAGAAAGTGGAAATAAAAAGGCAATGCATCTTCAGTAATAATCTTGTCAATAAATCATGTTTGTGCGATCTACAATTTTCTTGTCACTTTGCAAGATTTGGGATATATAATTATTGTGCCTTATTAAACTTAAAAGTTGAGAATGCTTTAATTTGTGCTAGGTATAGGCAGTGGATTGAGAGATTAGCATCTGTTGGGATTCTTGAAAGTGTAGCTTATGGATCGTGGAGTATGAGTTTTACCATGCTTTACCGGTTGACACAGGTATATATATGTTTTGTTAGGATCTACTTAAAATATGCACCATACCATGCTCCACTGCCCTACTCCACAATGTGCTAAAGTCATATTGGTATTTCTATCTATGAGATGTAACAAAGAGATAGTTATGTGTATCATGTATATGCAATGATGTATTTTATTTTCTACTAACCTGTTTTTTTCCTGTAAATTTTCTTTTAAAGGTTCTTGCTGTAATGCTAGGAGGAATTTCTCTTTTGACTGGTCATGTGTCATCGGAGCAGCTTACTAAGTATGTTTTATATTGCGAATGGATGATTTATGCAACTTGGCGATTGGTGGATAGTTTGTCATCATTAATGCAATCTATTGGTGCTAGTGAAAGAGTTTTCCAATTAATGAATCTCTCAACTAGGGATCAGTACTTAACAAAAGGTAAACACTTTGGTTATTTACTTTAGAAGTTGGAAGCAGGTCTTTCAATCCCTGGATATGGTATTTTGTGTTAAATAATATATATATATATATATATATATATCATTTGCTATACAAATTTATATCTTATTTTACTGCATGAACTTGATATTAAGCTATGCAAATACAACCGCTTTTATCAGTTATTCTTTACCATTTTGCAGAATATATGCAGCTGCATGAAGGGATAAAGTTGCCAAATTTGACAGGATGCATAGAGTTTAAAGATGTTTCATTTTGCTATCCTTCTAGGACAATGGTATATCCCATACTTTGCCCAATCACAGTCAGGGGTTAGAGTGAACCTAAAATTCTCTTATTCTAGTTAGTACATAAGTTTTTAACTACCATTACCACTCCTATTGTTCTGATTCATGTCCAATGGCCCTACCTTTTTCCTTATATATATATACACCCCTGGAATAGTTGTCACCAAACTTTTCCAAATGAGAAATAGGGGAAAAAGAGATTGCTTCTATTATCAAGCCATCTAAAATTAAGCATTTTGTACCCTTAAGATAATAATGTTGCCAGCCTGACCTCTGCCAATTGTATGAAATAATTTTCTAGCACCTATTTCCTCAAACAACCTCTGGTAAGAATAGCCAGGGTTGCCTGAGTTAGGGTTAGCCTGCTGCTGTGGTACCCCTGATTGAATAAAAGTTTGCAGTTTGAATGAGAGAACTACAATATCTTTTCATTTAGTGATCAATAAAGGATATGCTCAAGTGTCCCTGTTGATAAAAGATTCCAATTCTTGTACGCTGATCTCTTATTTCCTATAAAAGGTACCTGTCCTGCAAGATGTGAACTTATTGGTACAACCTGGCAATGTGGTTGCAATTGTAAGTATCTCTGGCCTTGCTATTAATTTTTCTAATACTTCAAAAGGAAACTTCATGGAGAAATAATTTAGCTTCTTCAGGTTGGTCCAAGTGGTTGTGGCAAAAGCTCATTGATCAATCTCTTGCAAAAGGTCTGGTAAGTTGCATATTTTCCAACACCTCTACCAATAACACAGGAATCCATGTAAATGAGAGACTGTAAAAATAATTTAGTGAACTGGGTGCCAGAATTACACAAATAACCTCTGTTTTCATAGTCTGCCTAGAGGTCAACCATATTGCTAAGGAAGTGGCATTATGTTGATTGTAATTAATTATGATCTATTTTATGCTTTTTAAGGCGATGGGAAATATTTTTATAGTTTGTATTTTTCCAAACTCTTCATTTTCACTAATAAATTTTAGACAATCAAACTTCATCGAGGATCATTGTATTGGTTGAACTTAACATCTGTTAACTCTTGTAGATGTTCTCAATGTATATTGCAGCTATATATTGACAACATCCCTGTTGAGAAGTTGGATGTCAGGTGGCTTAGATCAAAGATTGGATATGTTGGACAGGTTATTATTCTTTTATTACATCAAATCAGGAAGCCTGGCTGTTTTGAAAACCTGTTTATTAGTTTCATCCAGGGCCCTTATCTGTTTCACATGGATATCAAGTCAAACATAAGCTATGGTTGCTCCAGAAATATAACTCAGAAAGGCATCCAGCAAGCTGCAAAAGAAGCCGGTGCGCATGAGTTCATTTCATCTCTTCCTAATGGTTATGAGGCTATTGTTCATGAGGGCTTACTCAGCGACGGTCAGAAGCAGAGGATTGCCATTGCCAGAGCTACACTAAGGGATCCTGATATCCTAATTCTAGATGAAGCCACCAGTGCTCTGGACATGGAAAGTGAGCATCAAATCAAGGTAAGAATCCATGAATATTTGCTTATTTCACTAAATGGAAGAACGAGCAAACAGATGGATTTGTATTATAGTGCTTTGGAAAATTTGCTACAATCTCTTTGTAGGCACTCATTCAAGGACTAAGAAATGATACTAGACCAAGGACAATCATCACTGTAGCTCACAGGTGTGTCTCTCACTTAAGCAGTGCTCTTTTATTCTTCTTTTTTGGCCATATACTTTCTTGAAATGTTTAATTTCTAACCTGGGTGCAGGCTAACGACAGTAGAAAGAGCAGACAATATCATCGTGATGAACAATGGTAAAGTTGTTGAGGTGAGGATTTGTTTCTAAGATGGTGTTTAGTACCATTGAATGAAGTACTGGTATAGATTTGTTGCGAAGTAGTTTAAATTTTCTATTATATTTAGTCTAATGATTTCTCTCCATAATGATTCATCTGGGTTCTTGATAGAGCTTTAACCCTTCTATCGTGTTGGACTTCAAATTTAGAAAACAGGACATGCTCTCATTGCCCATAATGTGCTGAATCTGCTGCTTATTTCACGGAGTCTGCTCTGTTCTTTTAATGTCTGCATAGGTGGGAACACACAGTGAACTCATCCACAGGAACGGGGTGTATGCTCGTCTGTTCAAGCTCCAAACAGACTGGTTGCGTTGATCCTCATTGGTATGCCCTCTTCAAGTTCTCTTTGTTAGATATCATGACATGTTATTTTGGCGTGAATAACCAAATTCAACATGCAATAGAGCAGTTCATAAATTGATTATCAAAACATTTCATGTTGCAACATTACATATGTACATTCACTTTAATTGTTAGGCTATCTACCTGGCCTTATCCCTGATTAAAAGATGGCTGGTCTGCTTGGTTAGTTATCTGCAGCGGAAGTTATTCAGAAGAGAGATTGCATGCTTAGTGAGTATCTCGTTCTAATGTGAAATAACTTGAATATATAGATATATTTTATATCATTATGAAGCTTACTAACTATACGGTAAATGTTAAAGCATTGATTTATTAATTATCCCACTAATTTCGAGGTCCCTGTGATTCTACTGCTTCTGGAACCCCGTTTGCTCTGCTTGCAACTTATGGGTTCAATGAGATAGTCAATCCCGGGTTGTTTGCGTGTGATTGTGTTGGTGTGTTACATGGTACCGGTGGATTGCATTTAGTTACAGATGACCACGCGGTCATAGATTCTTGTGTTTGATTTGGCTTACCAACTTGGATCATAACCTATTCTTATTCAGCATTGAGCGGTAGCACATTGTTTGAACTTATTTTGAGTGGTAGTGGTTCCCCGACCATCTCCATGGTGAGAAAGGTTCGATTTTTGAAGTCGGTTAAATTGGTTGGGGAATGGTAGGAAAATCATTGATTTGAATATTACTTTATTTCTTTGTCACAATGAATATTTTGTTGTCTTTAAGATTATTTGACTTATCTTGGTTGACTGAATAAGTCTCGACTTCTCAGTCAACCTTCTTTCCTCTTTTACTTCACGGGCTGGCCGGCCATCTTATGGTGGTCCAGCCCACTTTTTTATGCCTCAAGCCTCCTGAGGTTTGGGTTGGCCATCCATGGGCTGGCCTTGGCCAGCCTTTAACCTTTTTTTTTCCTTTTTTCATGGGTCGTGCCCCGTCATACCATGGCTGAGGTCCGAAAAAAAATGTGAAAATATTGTCTACCAATCATGTTTACTTTTTTCCTACAATTTTTTTGCCCCCACTTTTTTCCTACAATTGATAGACAAATTTTATTTTTTCCTGTATAGTTTTTATATACGTGCAAAAATATATATATAGTCTATTATTTTGTTGATAAATTAATAGATAAAAAATAACAAATATTAATATCACATCATATATTAAAGAAGCTATGGATGAGTATTCAATTTTTAAAAATAAATTTGAGTAACATTATAAATATAATGTATAACTATGTTTTAAATATATTTTCAAAAGTTTACATTATTATTTTAGAAGATTTAAGTGGTGAATTAGTGTTAATGTATGTTATTTTTATCAAGTTTATTATTAATAATATATTCATATAATAATTTAATAAATTATGACGTTAAATCCATGTGAGCGTTTAATTCTTAGTTCTGTATGATTTTAATAGCCATCATCTAAAGGTCAACTCAAATTGTTATTTCATCAAGGAAACACTACTGGACTATCTTGTTAGTTACTTTCAAGTGTCTAGAGAACATGTCGTGTGATCAAGCTAACATTTTCCCCTTTACTAACTTTCCATACTTTGGGCATAAACTTGCCCCATCTAACTCCATTGGCACAAGTAGTTTCTCAAGCCACCAAACACTCCACTTTGAGGACCATTTACATGTTGGAATTTATCATCTTTGCATATATGTTGACACAAGTGAGATGGGGTTGTGGAAATCATACATTATTGATTAAAATTTTGGTTGATGTCTCATGAAACTGTTGTCAAAATAATTGAGAGTAAATTATGGGTTGAAAATATTTATTTAAAAGATTAAGTTGGTATTAAATTATTTTATAATTATATTGAGTATCACCTTTATAAGATGATAGTCATTCACCTTATAAACAATATATAGCAGACAAACTAAATCTTATGACACAAAAATTAGATACAAGCTAAATTAATATCTTATAAAGTAACCACATTTTTTTATTTATCAGATAATACGCAAATGGGGACAAGTGGAATGTGATAGAGATTTCTACCGATTTCTTAATGGGAAAACAACGGTGTTGTTTAGCAGAAGGAACATTCCATTTGACGTGGAACTGCCAAGAAGAGAAATTAGAGGGTTCAAACTGGAGATGTCATCACTTTGCAGAGACAACTGGCAACTGCATGGTTGGTGGGCAATCATCATGATAGGTCAACGGATTTGTTGGGACAGTGACTCAGGCACGTTCCAGGGGAATCAAGCATCCAAGTCTACCTCAAATACTTCATCCGCAATACTGCACTCCACTCCATCACCAAATGATTAGAGATTGTGTGCAGGTAGGCTTGAAAAAATGTCCTTATTCAGAGCAAAAAAAAAAAAAAAACTGACTACTGAATATAATAAAGGGGTTTGTTTGATTCTAAACCAAAAAACTGTCTGGCTTCCATTTTCAGGTCCCAAGTATCAGTTTAACATTGTAATTCACCAGTTCTCTACTTGCAGCAACCATGATTCCAAGACGGCAAATCAGTAATCAGGTAGCAGAGTTGGCTCCTCTTGCTGCCAAGTTTCATTTTGATATAGTAATTCGCCAGGTTCTCTACTTGCAGCAACTATTCCAAGATGGAAAGAAGTGCTCTGCCAACAACCCGAATGAGCAATCAGGCAGCAGACTCGGCTCCTCTTGCTGCCAAGTTTCAGTTTGATAAAATAATTCAGCATGTTCTCCACTTGCAGCAACAATGATTCCAAGATGGCAAGAAGTACTCTGCCAAAAACTTGAATGAGCAATCAGGCAGCAGACTCAAGCTCCTCTTGCTGCCAAGTTACAATTGCAGATAGTTCTATCAGATTATTCAAAGCACCAAAGGAATCATTGCAGTGTGAAAGAATTGATCAGCCATATGATTAAGAGAAAGCAATCAGAAGTTACAGATGATGACTGCACTAAAAGGATACCTTAACGACGTCAAAGCAAAAAAAAATCCCATCAAAGAGGAAGATAGGAATGATGCAATTGACTCCTAAGCAATCATAGAATGATTCAGCTGTCATGCCAAACAGAGTTTTCCCCCTCAGAACAAACTCAGCTTCCTCAGGCTCCAAAAAGAAGGAATGTACAAAGAGCCCATTCTCGAAGAATAACAGGTAACTCTCCAGTCTCCTCCCAAATCATCATGCCATGAAAGAATAGGCAGAGTAACTCCTGAATTTTCCAGAGAACATCTGGTCTCCTCAGCCACTATCTTCTCTTATGCAGTTCCCAGGCAACAGGAACTTGTATTTCTCAGAATTGTTCAGGATGTATGCGGGGAGGTGGATTGCCGAATGGGAATGCGGGATGGGCCCCATCTTCCCGATTATGTCCTTGAAAGTGTACTCTTCGGGAAGCATATCGAACAGGTCAGTCCCCTTACAGATCACATCTTGAATCCTCCTTGGGTCCATGTAATGGGAAAATCTTACCCTGTCATTGTGACTGTAGGCCTTCATCTTGAATATAAACTCGCTGATGCGACGGAAGCAGAAGCTGCAGTGCCACCCCGCATCAGATAACAAGTAATCACTCTGCCGATAATGGGCATATTGAGTCTTCCCTGATTCATATCTGTGCACTGAGGCTCTCCAGCTATTGTTGTCAGTGTAAAACTCAAAGGAGTACATATAATTCCTCATCTGGAGATGAAGAATGGGAGGGATGTCATCGCACCATCTCAGAAGATTGATGGTGTGGGCACTCGGGATCTCATCCGCATCAGACATGATCAACAGGTCATCATCCTCGATCCCTGCTATCTTGAGGAGCTGGTCCAGGGCAACTCTCTGATATGCTTCCTCAACAAAAGGATTTTCACCCTTCTTAAACCTTCCTCCAATCATCCCATAAATCAGCCGAGGCTGGATGAACTTGAACTTGTCCCTGTTGTTTGCAAAGTGCAGCCTCTTGGGTAGCCCCGTGAAAGTCGAATTCGACTCCAGAAGCACAAATTGGTTCACATAAGGGTATAGCTCATTCCACCTGACAGTGAGTATGTCAATCTCATTGCTGAATAAGATTGCATCATAGACCCGCCTTGGCGATTCTCGGATCTTCCAGCCATGGAGCTTGCAGAGACTCTCCATCGAGACACTCCGGCCGTAGTAATGTGGGATCTCGTGAAAGGGCTTGGGAGGAGATTCCCACAGGGGCCTGAAGAAGTAGGAAATCTTCTGCCCGTGCATGTAAACGGTGAAGATGCAGAATGGGAGGACAACGAGGAGGAACACAATGGCCTTTAGGTCGAAGCCTCGAAGTAAACATTTCACTCTTGACATGCTGAAAGCCGGTCGACCCTGCAGCAAAATCGAAGAAAAGTTGATGTTATCAGACATTCAGTCTCACGGCCTTCCTCTTGTGCCGCAGCTTTCACAAATTCAACCAGAAAGTTACAAAATTTAAACCATTCATCCTCATAAATGAATTGTCATCATCAAGGCAAGATTTTGGTGATCACATCAAGCCATTTGACCGAGGTCGACATTGGTCCAGTTCGAGATTCAGCGAAACAACAAGATTTCTTGCAAGAGCAGAAGCCTAAATGGTATACATCCATGCTTGAATCACAGATGTTCAAACAACAAAATGGAGTATACTGCAACTACACATATCCATCGTCAAGCCCCGGGCCTTGAAAACCATAAACTATTGCAGCTTTCACAAATCAACACAGTTGGAAGGCATCACTGAGCAGAGGCAAATGATCGCCGGAGGGAGACAATCAAGAGGGGGTCGAAATAGGCGAGAGAGGGAGGACTACCTGCCCACAGACGTTGTCGCATATGTCATCGGTCTTCTTGGAGCTGTAGTACCCATCATACATGGTGAATGCTGGACCGTGATGGGATTGAAACAAATGAATGCTACTTCAATCCTCCACTTGCAGCCAGCCCTATCTTACCCTCCAACTTCGATCCCCAGAAGTCCAAGAACAGAAGAAGACACCCACCACCCAGGTTGCCGATCTCCCTTTCTCTTCGTCTATGGGTCGTCTTCCTCGGCCCTTTTTCTCTATGTATGCAGCAACTCTCCCCGGGTGCCCAATCAGGGTAAGAGAGAAGAGAACCGTAACGTCAATTATGGCCGTTTGGTGCTTCTTCCCTCTTACACCAGAAAGCAACCCCTCTCTTTCTCAATATATTGAGAGACCCAGAGAGAGAGAGAGAGAGAGAGGGAGTTGTGAGGGAGACAGAGAGACAGGCAGGGCAGACGAGGTCCCAGACAGAGTTTAAAAGCCTGTACCCTGTTTATTTATTTATTTATCTAAAAAAAAGAAAAATGACAAAAAAAACCCAGAAAATCTAATAATATCTATCTGTCTATTTCTCTATTAATATTTAATAATATGTTTATTAAATCCAATATTCATTTTTTTAATTAACTTTTATGTGTGCAAATTTTTTTTTTAAGTTTAAAACATTATTTCTAATTTTATACATTTAAAATTTTAAATTATTATATATTTTAATGTAATTTTAATGTTTATGCTTTCCCTTGCAGCCTCTATCCAACCCTCCACCACTCTGATGAAGGAGGCATGTTTCATCTCCTTGCATGTGGATCACAATATACCAGGTAAGTGTTCTCATAGCCTTCATGTCACTTTTATCTAGGAAACTAACTCTTAGGTACTCCCTTAACCAAAAATATTGTACACCATCTCCCTATCCCAAAAAATGCATAATTTAGTATAATTAAATAACATATACATTATATATTTTTCGTACTCTAAATTGAGTTTTACACTATATTTCAAACCATAGAATAACTTCATAAATAATAGACTTATAATACCATTTATCTTAAACTAGAAATTAAACTAAATTAAAACGAAAATCAAGACTAAAATGGACATTAAAGTTTGAAAACGAATTCGAAATAAAACCGTGCTAAAAATCGGTTCAAATTATAATAATTTTTATTTTAATAGTTAGCATCTAAATTAGTAAAATTACCCAACATTATAAATTTGATTTTTTTAAGAACAAAACGTACTTATAAATGATAGCACGAGTTTGGATAATAGGTGATGTGAAAAAGGGTGCTTTCTAAAATAAAATAACTTTCCTTTGATTTTTATAATATAAGGGTTTTCACGTGTAGATTTAAATATTTATAAATTATAATTTTATCGAGTATATTAGATTAATCGATTATTACAATAAATCAATTTCTAATAAATATCACATTATTGAAGCCAAATTATTGTTTGAAAATTTATTTTAAATGCTGCCAAGTGGGCATAACTAACTACTCGACACTTTCCTCTGATTATTTTTATAATTTAAAAAGGGTAATATAATTATTGGAAAATCGGACGTATAGTTTCTCTAGGAGTCTCGGCGGCATTCCGACCGGACAATGACAGCTCCGAGGAGAGTTTCCGGAGAAAGTGTCCCTCGCGCAGTCGCACTATGTTTTGTAGGAAAAACCTGTGTGTGCCCATAAAAAAATATCTTTTTTACGACAAAATTCTCAGAGAACGGTCATGTCTTGGGGGAAAACTATAAATTACTGTTGCTTTCCTACGTGCTTTCCACTAATAACATTTTATTTATAATTAATAAAAATATTTTAATATTATATACTTACAAAACTAATAAATTTATATTAGTTATATATTATTTTTTTAATCTTATACCGAAATAATTGAGTATTTTTTGTGAGAATATACGCAAACTGACTAACGTTATATTATATAAGAAATTTTTATATGTTTGTAATAGTTTGAAATTATATTTATTAAAAAAATTAATTAATAATAATTATTCTTATAAATAAATAACAATTATTTATTTTATTACAAATAAAATAAAAAATATTATATATTTATAATATAATATGTAGTGTAATTTGTTTATAATGCTTTTTAAAGTGAAATTGACTTTTTTTCTCAATACAATTTATATGTAATTATTAGAGACACCGAAAATCTCAAATAATGTGTAAATTTTGCATGATATTTTAAATGAGATATAAATATTTTATTAATTAATTAATTTAAATAAATTTAATTACATAAATTAAAGTATTAATAAAATATTTATCTACTAATTGAGTAGCATGTGAATTTATTTATTTTTATTTTTTACTCAAATAATAAATATATTTTTAAGTTTATGAAGTAAATGACACGGAAGGAGTATAAGGGTTAAAATTGTAATTGAGGACGGAAGTAGTATAACGGCGCAAAATGGGGAAATAAAATGGCATTTTAAAGAAAAAAAACATGCCACCACCTCAGAGCAATCTTCACCTTACCCTAAGAAAACCCTCAGTTCAAAGTGTTAAAAGAACCATGTATGCTTAACTTGCTTTGTATGTGGATAAGTGGAGCAATTTGCAAAAGAATACCCCACTCTCAAATAGAATAAACAGAGGAATACACTTAACCACCACCTCCTAGAGAGTAATCTACACTTTGTCCTAAGAAAACCCTCACTATCCAAGATGTCAAAGTAACCATGACGGAGCATGCTTGACTTGATTTGCATGTGTACAAGTGGAGCACTTTGCAAAATAATGCCCCACTATCAAGGAGAACAGAGGAATACACTTGAACCATAATAAGAGAACCTCAGGCCCGGTGCTACAGCTAGAGTACTAGATAGGGTATACAACCTCATAAAAGAAGAGGCTAGGAAATACCCTATCACTATAACAGGTATATCCCAAAACCCTTCCAATTAATTTAAGAAAAACTTGTAATTGAAAGTGTTATTAAATAAAAAATAAACTTTTCCCATAAATCTATATATTTCTTTAATCAGGGTATGTGTAATTATGGAGGAAAACAGGTTTATGCCCATTATGATTCGGGAGCTGGATTAATAAAATATTTATCTACTAATTGAGTAGTATGTGAATTTATTTATTTTTATTTTTTACTCAAACAATAAATATATTTTTAGGTTCACTAATAATTATGTGTACAAATTATTTATTAATCGGAAATAAATAAATGGTTAAATTGACTAAATACAATAAAAAAATATGTAAATAATGGAAATATATTTTATTAGCACATATAAAATTTTTAAACTAATTTTTCCTATTATAATTTTTTATCGACAAATAATTCAGATATCCTTATCGAAAATGCAAAATCGGAACTTGTATTATTTAATTATCCGTTGCATGTACATCCATATTTATTTGATAATAGTGAGGGTAATTTGGGGAATATTGAAAACTATGGTGTCAGTGTCCCTTTCTAGTGTAGACTCGTGAGTCATTGACCGAGTAACGGGACTCCATGGTGCAGGTCGTCTCTAAAAAAGAAAAATTAATATAAAATGTATTAATATTGAACGAATAATTAATCGATAAAAATATTTTAAAAATATAATATTTTTATTATTAATAAATTTTATTAAATGGTTACATTTAAATTGAATGATTAATGAAAATTTTGTACTTAAATCTAACTAAATAAAATATTTTCATATTAATTAAAATTACTGTGCACATAACACATTTTTGTGTAACAAAGGGATTTGTAAGGCATCCATGGCCATTAATTTCATCAAGTGGAGTGCATTCATGGGTTGCAAGTAGTGGACAATAGTTGCTTTCATCCTTGTCCTTTTTGTATGTGAGAAGGTACCAAATAATTAGGATGAACTTCAATTCCATGGAGCTTCCTTTAAATTTTGTTGCCATAATGTGCCAAATCCTTTGAAGTTTAGGGTCAATTTTAAAGCCATTTTGTCTTTCCCTTCCACCTTTAAAATGAAGTTGGAGAGAAAAACCTCACTGTGAGATGAAGCCAATTGATCATGAATAGTAGAGATGATGGTAAATTATATTATTTGAGTTTATCCTAAATTATAGGTTAATGATTTAGTCAAATTTTAAATAATGATATGTTGGGTAATTTTTTAAATTTATATAATTACAATAACTTGATCTAATAGACAAATAGAATAAATTTATATAATGATGATATTTTGATATGAGGATGTAAATTTAATTAGAGTATCATCCGAACTTATTTTATTTAATTTTAAGTACACCGGTTCAAGTTCGAGTATATATAAATTTACAGTAATTAAAACTTTAGGGTCGAACTATACAAGAATTTCTTTATATTTAATTTTGACGGTAACAAAACTAAAATTTGATATTTTTTTAAGTATAAATTCAAGTTATATTCGTGTTTTTATTAGTAAATCTCGTGAATCTGATCCGAATATATCGTATGTACTTGAAATTCGAGTTCAAATTTATATACATATTTAAATCGAGTATAAGTTTATTATTTGTATTTATACCAAGTTATCAAGTATTATACACTTTAGCTCAGTTTAATTTGATTTATTTAAAATTTAAACAGATAAATTCATAAACTTAAAATATATGTACTATACCATAAATATTTTTGGTATAAAATAAATAAATAAAGTATTTTTCCGTTAAAATAACATAAGTTAGGTTTAAAGCCTTCCTCACTTATAATTAATTTAACTATTACAATATTATATACTAATAATAGTATTTTATTTAATCATTATATAATCTTAATTATTAAAAAATTAATGTTCAATTTAAAAGTAATAATTTATAAGATAGGGTAATTTTTTAAAATTTAATAAACAACACTGATATATAGTCTATAAAATATGAAATTATTACAACCTAGTTTTATTGATAATATTTATTATACTTGGTGAAAAATATTTTTAATATTAAAATTTAAATTCGTACTAAATAATATTATATAATATTAATATTATTTTTATAATTTCTAATTAGAATATAAACAGTGATATCAAATTAAATATTTATAAATGTAGTATCGGTACGGTAATTGATATTAACAAAATTATAAAATAATAATTTATTCATTTGTTTATTTAATTAATATACAAAAATAAATAACAATATCTAACATCTTACATAACAAGATGTCCTAAAAACAGAAAATGCTTAATGGGCCCAAGATGCAAGCCCAGTAAATTGGACCCACTGGGGCAATCGGCCCACGGGTCGGAACATGTGATGACCGATGATGATCAACCATCTGACGATTTTCCATTCGGCTGTCATCGTTGTCATCACAGTTCCTCTCCCTGTCGCTTCGATCCCCCTCGAAATCATCCGAATTAACAGATCGGAAGGGGAAGTTCGATCGTCAGCTGTCACTGAATCCTGCTTCACGCGGAGCCACAGCATCAACCCCTCTCCCTGCCTCCTGTAGGCGCTGTAGATCGGCTTCTTCCCGCGCCAATCAGCTCCTCCTCACCTGCCCAAGGGGTGTTCGGTTTTCGTCTGATTCGTTTTTAGGGTTTCCGCGATCCTCAAGCCCGGATTTGCCTCTTTCATGCGCGTGAATTGAGAGGGTGAGGTGTTTCTCCTTGTTCATTTGATATCAGTTTCCGTTTCTGATCGCAGAGATTTGCTTTGTTATGCTTGTTCCGTGACATGACTGTTTCAGGGTTGTCGACCTTGTAAAAATCAATGAGGAACTTGGATTTGGTATCGGGATACAAGGTATTTCTTGCTTTTGGATAAGCTGTTCGTCCCACTTATCATTTACCGTCTTTAAAATGATCCGATTTGCTGCCATTTGCAATTGACGTGTACAAAATCATTTCATACATAGCAGCAGATGGCCTACCTGACTGGTGTAGCATGTACAACCTTAAATTCACTAGAGCCTGTATTCTCTGAAAATCAATTAATTGAATTCCGCAATCTCCATTGTGTCTATCTGCTTGGTGAATTTGCATTTTATTGAAATTGTCACCTTGGTACCCTTTCCACTTTTGGTTTTCTTGTGATTTCAGAACTTTGATTTATGTATTTGTTGATTCTCTCACCTTTGTGAGCAAATGATTGCTAACCATGATCCTGTTCAATAAACACTTGTTGTTTTACATACAGGGTGTTGTGGGTCTTGTTTTTGGAAATGACAATGCAGCTTCAAGCGAAGATAGGTATTTTACACTGTTTGGTGCTACTTCTATTTATGGAGTTTATGGGTTTAGAGCGCTTGCAGTTCATTATAGCCGTAGGATGGTCTGAATTTTTATTATATAAGTAAAAACTTCTGAGGTAATACAAATGCCGGCAATTTACCTTCTGTCTTATTCAATCGCCGAATGGCTTTGGTAGCCATGTTGAGCGTCTTCTGGATCGCATAAGCAATGGCGCCATTGCGGAGGAACGAAGGACTGCTATTGCTGAGCTTCAATCAGTTGTAGCTGAAAGTCGTGCAGCCCAGCTAGCTTTTGGGGCTATGGGTAAGAGTTTTATCCAGATTCATTATGCCCTTGTAAACCAGTTTGTATAGGCGTAATGTCAATTTCCCTGCAGGCTTCCCTGTACTTATAAGTGTCTTGAAGGAAGAGCGAGATGATGTTGAGATGGTCTGTGCTAATCTTTCCATTCCTTTCTTCTTTTTTCCTTTTATGTCACTTATTTTACTCTGTTTTTATGATATTGTTCTTTGATGAAATAGAAAAATATTTGTGCTTTTTGCGACATGGTTCATGTCATTTTTGTTACGGTTTCTTGCTGTAGGATTTTTTAGAAACATATTTTCTGCGGTTCTTTTAAATTGACATAATAAAGAATGCAATAGATAAAAATCTGCTAAATTCGATTCTTCAGGTCCGAGGGGCTCTTGAAACACTTGTCAGTGCATTAACTCCTATTGACCATGCAAAGGGGGCAGCAAACGAGATTCAGCCAGCTTTGATGAATGCTGATTTACTTGCTAGAGAGGCAGAAAGCATTTCTCTCCTGCTCAGTTTACTAGTGAGATTTGTTATTCTTTTATATTTTTGGGGTACAGATGATATCATTTGAAGCCGATCTTCAAAATTTAGCTAATCTCACAATATTGTACTTTTCTAGGACGAGGAGGATTTCTATGTTCGATATTACACTCTTCAACTTTTGACAGCTCTTCTCACAAATTCTCAGAATAGGTATATTTTGTTAGAAGTTTCAATTTTCCATATTAGAACTATTGGGTTTTTTTTCCCTTCTCCCCCCGAAATCTTTGTCTGAGTATTACTTCAGGTTACAGGAAGTTATACTTTCCATTCCTCGTGGTATAACCCGGCTAATGGACATGCTCATGGATCGTGAGGTATAAAAAAATTATTAATATATCAGTGAAAGGAACAGTATGTTTTCTCCTCTTCTTTGTGTTAACACTTGTTCTCTCGTAATTTATCAGGTCATGCACCATTTTTGTTCTGTATGATCATTTATTAAATGCAACATTTGACTATTGAATACTTCAAATCCTTTTGTTGATAGTTTTTGTTGGAGTAGAATTACTTAAGTTGCTTGTTTCGCAAGAAACCTTCATTATTATAGTACATGTTGAATAATTTGGTTCATTTTCTAGGTCATACGAAATGAAGCCTTGCTGCTTCTTACCTATCTAACTCGTGAAGCCGAGGTAAACATCTATCCTGTTTTTACTATTATGATTCTGGGTAAACAACCTAAAATGGATAAATCTTTGTTTGTTTTCTCAAATTCATCACAACCTTGGCATGCTGTCATTTTGATGCTGATGTGGTTCTTCTAATAACATGCTACATGTCAGTTTATGTGTTCATTTTTATCGACATTTGAGCCAAAATTCACACAAATGTTAGATTTGACCTTTTTCTTTGAAGACTAAAAGGTTGTGAAATTTTTGAGAGAATGACCAAATTTTTTGTCATTTTAGGTTATTAGCTTTATAATGGTTAGGTAGATTGCCTGTCTAAATTCAAAGCTACCTTGCTGACAATGTTTTTTGGTATAGGAAATTCAAAAAATTGTTGTCTTTGAAGGTGCATTTGAGAAGATTTTTAGCATCATCAGAGAGGAAGGTGGTCCAGATGGAGGTGTTGTTGTCCAGGTGATTAATTGCATTCTGTAGGGCTTGTAGAAAAAAGTGTCTTCATGTTCTTTGATTATGAATGCACTTGTATTATATTGTTATACATTAGTATTTGTAAATATTTGCTTGTATTATTGACCGAGACAACTATGATCACAACTATATCTATGTAACAGGACTGTCTTGAGTTGTTGAACAATCTCCTTCGTACTAATGCTTCTAATCAGGTAAGTATTTCTGTCTGTTAATCTTATATTGGGTTCTTTCAGCTACTGATTATATATATATATATTTCAATGTAGATATTTTTGAGAGAGTCTATTGGTTTCGATCCCCTAATTTCAATTTTGAAGCTACGGGCAAGTACATATCGATTTACTCAGCAAAAGGTTGGATTTTTATTTCTTTCTCTAGATTATATTATTTTTTGAAGGATTATTCTATTTTCATTACAATTATCAGAATTTATATGGATATCTCATTGGCTACTTTTATGCTTCTTCATACATATCTATCGTAGTAGACAATCAACCTGCTGAGCGCATTAGAAACAATAACAATATTGATATTGGGAGGTTCAGCCACTGATTCTGCAAAAGATTCTGATAAGCTAGCCAATAAGACTGTCTTGGTTCAGGTTGATTTCCTAAATTCACATGCTCTCTCTCCTCTGATAATGTCCAATTATACTACTTTTTAAGCTTTAGTTATTTTACTGTAGAAAAAAGTTATGGAGCATCTACTTTTGCTTGGAGTTGAAAATCAGTGGGCACCTATATCTGTCCGATGTGCAGTAAGATAATATTTTCATCCTGTTCATTCTCTCCTCCTCCTCCTTGTTGGAATTCTGATTCTTAGTGGATGTTCCTCTTCTAGGCTTTAAGGTGCATCGGTGATTTGATTGCTGGACATCCTAAGAACCGCGATGCCCTTGCAAATAAAGTTCTTGGAGAAGAGCCGCAGTTAGAGCCTTGTCTAAATTCCATTCTTCGTATCATCTTGCGCACATCCAGTATCCAAGAATTTATTGCAGCTGATTATGTTTTTAAATGCTTTTGTGAGGTATATCCTTTATTTTCTTGTTAATATTTTTTTACACGGTACACCATTGCCTCAATAGTTTCTTATTTTTATCCACCTTGGCTTGAAACAGAGCAATGCTGATGGTCAAGCAATGTTGGCATCCACATTGATTCCACAGCCTGAGTCTCTAATCCATTCTCCTCCCGAGGAAGATGTGCACATGTCTTTTGGAAGGTATGCTCATGTACTGCCACACTTGATACTTGAAAAACTATCCCATCGATGGATCATTCATATAGAATATATAATTCAACTAATGTATGGGCATCAAAAAATTGCTTTTGTGACAGCATGCTGTTGCAGGGTCTTACTTTGAGTGAGAATGAAGGTGATCTTGAGGTGAAAGAACCACTCTTCTAATTGTTTTTGCATCCTTTTTTTTTTCTCGATCTTAAGCCTATGCATCCTTTCTTTTTAATTTAGATTCCTTTTTACCCTGTTTTCTTCAGACATGTTCCCGGGCTGCCAGCGTGCTTTCTCATGTATTAAAGGATAATAGGTCATGCAAGGAAAGGGTAAAAAGTTTCTTGCCTTTACTCATCTTCATCTCTTTTTTTCTTCTCCAATGTCACCATTTCTTGTGATTCACTCTTCCAAACAGGAAAAAAAATGCTCTATTATGACTTTGGCTCTTCACTAGTATCTTGTCTACTGTGTAATCTTGGTACCTGAGTTCAAGTTAATTTTCTCTTGCAGAATCATTTGGTTTTTTCCTTTGATAACTTAAGTTTATATTGGTATTAGGTTTTCTCCGAGGTATTTGCTTTTTGCTTGTCTTTTATGACCGTGCCTCGGAAATGTCTCGGGGCAGTTTGCAAAGGTTCTGAGACTTTGGCTTCGTGTTGGTCGTTATTACTACTTTAGTCCGAGGATATGGGAACCACAGAGGAATGTATACTTTTCAAGTTATATGAGCGTCTCCTATTTTTATAAATATCTTTGCTTCAATGTCACGATCCCCACTGAACCGCTTAGTATTTCTCCTGCTCTTCAATGTGTTGGATGAGAAGTTAAAATTGTTTTATTTTTCCAATTAAATAATTCTACCTCGTAACTTTTGTAGGCAATTCGGATAGAGCTTGAAGCACCAACACCGTCATTAGGAGCTCCAGAACCGCTCATGCATCGCATGGTGAAGTACTTGGCCCTTGCTTCTTCAATGAAAAACAAAGATGGAAAATCAATATCAGAAAACCTGGTTGCTCAACCCATAATCTTGAAATTGCTTGTGATATGGCTCTCCGACTGCCCCAGTGCTGTTCAATGTTTCCTCGATTCACGTCCTCACCTGTCATATCTTTTGGAGCTCATTTCTAGTGCATCTGCTACAGTGTGCATCAGAGGTTTAGCCACTGTACTGTTGGGGGAGTGTGTACTTTACAATAAGTCTACAGAAAGTGGGAAAGATTCTTCCTCAATAGTTGATTCCATAAGCCAAAAAATTGGTATCACAGCTTTCTTAATGAAGTTTGATGAGATGCAGAAGAGCTCTATTTTCTCATCTGTGAAGTCTGATCAACCTCGAAGACCTTTGACAAGATCTACTGCAGCTAGTATGGCGGAGATTGAAGATGTGGATGAGAGTGGATTGCCTGATCAAAAGAATGAGGATCATCCTTTTCTGTCATTAATTATTGATGCTAAGTTTATAGGCTTTCTAAAAAGTGTGGAGGATGAGATTCGGGAGCGTATTGTGGATGTTTATAGTCACCCTAAGAGTGAGGTAGCTGTGGTGCCTGCTGAATTGGAGCAGAAGAGTGGGGAAGCTGACAAGGAATACATTGAACGGCTGAAGCTATTCATCGAGAAGCAGTGCTTTGAAATACAGGTGACGTGTTTTTTCATTATCATTCATCTTGAATTTGATTTTTTTGGCATTTTACTTCTTTGTTAATCGATGAACTTTGGTCCCATATACACTTGTGCACACTCATGGAGCTAATTAAGTTCTTCTGACAAACGTATTAGAGTGAAATGAAAGTGGGCTTGGATTTAGCTCTTTTAGTCCAGGGTTGAGCAGCCTGCATGGCAGCAAGCTTTTATATTGTAATTGACTACTGATTTAATCGATATCATTGCTGCTGTTCTGGGAATTTACACTTGCCATGCTTGATTATCTTGTCAGGTAGTAATACTGCATTGATGATCAGAAAATTTATGACAGGAAAGTGACAGCATGAATAGCATTAGGAGTTGAAGTTGAGTCTTGACATTTGGTTTGTGTTTCATGTTGTTGTTGAACAGGGACTACTTGGGCGAAATGCTTCTCTTGCCGAGGAACTTACAAAAAACGGAGGAGCTTCTGAGCAAAGAACAAATGAGGTATCAGATAGAGTCCAAATCAGCACTCTTAGGAGAGATCTTCAAGAAGCATCTCAAAGAGTTGAATTTCTCAAGGCAGAGAAGACAAAACTCGAGTCCGAGTTATCCAAGTACCGAAACATGGCAGAGAAGACCGAATCCGATCTCAAGAGCCTGTCCGATGCATACAACAGCCTCGAACAGGCCAACTTCAATCTTGAGCTAGAAGTTAAGGCTTTGAGGAGCGGAGGGCCATCCTCTGGGCCTGACCTTGAGGCGATAAAGGCAGAAGCTAGAGAAGAGGCGCAGAAGGAGAGCGAGGCAGAGCTTAATGACTTACTTGTCTGTCTGGGCCAGGAACAGAGCAAGGTGGAGAGGCTGAGCTTGAGGCTCCTTGAGCTAGGGGAAGACTTGGATAAGTTGCTAGAAGGGATAGGAGAAGAAGACAATGCTGATCTCCCTGAGGATGATGACAACCATGAAGAAGACTAAAAGTGATTGGATATTCAAATTCGATCTCCATTAATGGTAAGGGAACCCCTAGGTATGCTTCTGCAGTCTGGCCATCTTATTAGCATTGTACATCTATCCTGTGGTGAACTGTACAGTTGTTGAACTCTCTCAATTGTTGGGTGCTTAAGCTCCTTGGGTTACCTCCTGAGATTCTTGTGCTGGAGCTGAAACTTTCTTTCAATGTGTGGGACTTGCTTGTGCCTTAGTTTACACGAATTCCATGGGAGCCCTGGATCTGTTTTAACCTAGTTTTGGTGTGGAAGATGAGAGAAAGAAGGTTTAGTCTTTTCTTTCAGTTGATTAAATTGCTGGATGATACAATTAAATGTGGCAATTTCATGCATTAATAGGGATGGCAATTGGGTAGGTCAGGTTCAGGTCCCCCCCTTGGACTCAGACACGATCCATTGAAAGATTGAGGAGACCTGAACTTGCCCACATGGTTGTGGGAGGGGGACCCGGGCCTGACTTAGTGCAACACCTGATGAGGGGCTGGTCTAACGAGGTCTGGGTCGGGTTGACTTTCATTCAGGTTTAATGTCATTCCTAGTTTTTTTTTTGCACATGAATGTCGTCCGGGATTGGACCGGATCCGGGGTCAATTGGACTTGAGCAACCGGGACAAGATTTGAATTGATCCCGGGCATCCGAGACTCCATTCGAAATGGAATCGGGTATTTGAGACCCGGTTCAAATTAGACTCGGGCATTTGAGATCCGGTTCGAAGCGAACTTGGGCATTTTAGACCCATTCGAGTAAAAAAACAACTGATTCCAAAAAGATAATTACATAATTAAAATTTTAATTAAACATATAAAAGTAAAAAATGGATTATTTATTTTATTAGTATTAATTATTTTTTATTGAAAATTTAAAATGATCTATTTATTAAATAAATATATATTTAGTAGTAGAAAATATACTTAAATTTATTATTATTAATTACATATATATATTTTTTCAAAATGAAAAGGTAATATTTTGAGCGCCAAAGCTTACGTGGTTTGTTTTCGAGCATGATCCGTAACTCCGGTCTCATCAAATTAAATAACCGGTTCAATGTGAGAACTAATAAGGGCGACGCCGTCCGGCAGAGGAGCCCTAGCTTGAGATCCCGGTGAAGGTGACGGGCATCATGGAGGCCTCAGGCACCGCCGCTGCTTCCGATCAGGTCATCATCGAGCACAAGGTGTACGCCCGGGTGGGGCTGCTGGGGAACCCCAGCGACGTCTACTACGGCCGTACCATCTCCTTCAGCCTCGGCAATTTCTGGGCCACCGTGCAGCTCCGCCCCTCTGACGATCTCGTCATCAAGCCTCATCCAACACACGATCTCGTCCAGTTCAATTCTCTCGATCATTTGGTCTCTCTCTCTCTCTCACTCACGCGAAATTTGAGATCGTTTCTTGCTGATTAGCTGTTGCTTGATCTGGATGTTGAGGATTATTTATAATCAGATTGTATTGTCTATGCTTGCTGTCTGTGGCATTGCTTCGACCAATTTGCTTACTTCTTTTTCTTACTCTCATTGATCTGGTCTGTAGAAATTATGCCGCCATTTACATGTTTTCAAGGAAGGATGTCCTCAATATTGAAGTATGCTTCTTCTTCTACTGACTGTGGTAGGTAAATAGGCTGCAAAATGAAGGTTATTATGGAGGAGTGCGATTGCTTATGGCCATTTGCAAAGTTTTCTACAGTCACTGCAAAGACAACAACATCAATCTCCACCAAAGACGATTTACTTTATCTTATGATACAAATATCCCTCGGCAGGTACAATCTAAACAACAGGCTTTTAGAATGATCATTGATATTTTTTACAGGCATCCTATTTGTAAGCTGGTGTCATTTTATCCAGGCAGGGCTCTCTGGTTCGAGTGCAATCGTCTGTGCCACCTTGAACTGCCTCCTTGACTTCTATGAAGTCAGGCATCTGGTTAAGGTGGAAGTGAGACCAAATCTTGTACTTAATGCTGAGAAAGAACTAGGAATAGTAGCTGGTCTCCAAGATCGGGTCGCCCAGGTATACGGAGGCCTTGTTTACATGGTAATCTATTGCTCCCTCTTTCTTTTTATAGGATATGGTATAAACATTTTCTTGCCTAGTTATTTGACTTGATGTTTTTCATAGGATTTCAGTAAGGATCACATGGATAAGTTGGGATATGGAGTCTATACACCGATGGATGTTAGTCTGCTCCCTCCACTACATCTCATTTATGCTGAAAACCCGAGCGACTCTGGAAAGGTTAGATTTATGACTTTTGCCTCTAACATATGTCTACATTTTCATGCCTGCCAGTTTCTTTTGTTCTTCGTTTTACCCTCGATCATTTACATATCACACTGCCAGTTCAGATTAGAAACTATCAGAACTTATGTGAAGGATCACTTCTTCTGTTTACAGTTTCATAATATGTTCCTGGGGAACTGTCTAATGTTGTTTCTTATACAAAGTGGAAGTGATGGAGTTTCAATACCAATTTATGCAGGTGCACAGCACAGTTCGACAGAGATGGCTCAATGGTGATGAATTTATAATCTCGACAATGAAGGAGGTTGCAGATGTAGCATTGGAAGGAAGGACTGCCTTGCTGGATAAGGATAATAAAAAGCTTGCAGACCTTATGAATCAAAATTTTGACCTTCGAAGGTAAATCAAAACAAGAATAAATAGTAAATTGCCTGTCACATGTTCGTGGGAACCAATTAGATTTTGGCTAATAGCAACATCAACAGTTCAACTCTTTCCTCATAACTCCCCTATATTATTCCGAGCATAAATTTACACACTATTGCTAGTAGAGACTTTTGTTCGCCTAGAATTTTGATCATAGAGAGATGATTTGATCATTTGATGTGCTAGGTAAACATGATTTGATCATTTGTTCGTGAGAACCAATTAGATTTTGGCTAATAGCAACATCAGCAATTCAACTCTTTCCTCATAACTCCCCTATATTATTCCGAGCATAAATTTACACACTATTGCTAGTAGAGACTTTTATTCACCTAGAATTTGGATCATAGAGAGATGATTTGATCATTTGATGTGCTAGGTAAACATGTTGCTTTCACATTAAATAAATGCTGATATTTTCTTTTTCCAATCTATCAAGTTCTTCTGTTGGTTTGCAAAGCATTGTTGATCTGAGTTTTGCAGGAAAATGTTTGGGGATGAGTGTCTTGGATCTATGAATTTAGGGATGGTGGAAGTGGCCCGGAAGGTTGGAGCTGCATCAAAGTTCACTGGCAGTGGTGGAGCTGTGGTTGCATTCTGTCCGGAGGGAGCAGCACAGGCCAAACTCCTCGAGGAGGCCTGTGGTAAGGCTGGTTTCATCATTCAACCAATACAGGTGATTCCTTCACATCTGAGTGAGGCTGAGCTCAAGAGTTTATCAGGCTAGGATTTCTCATTGAAGCTTAATTCTCTTTTTTTTTTCTGGTGTAATTGCTGTATTTGCATAGAGACAAGTTTCTTACAAATAAATTCACTTATGGAACACAGCTTCTATCTGCACTTACAATTTGTGCTTTTTTGTGGGGCTATAGTCAATTAAGTGTCAACATTGAAGCTTTAACTAGTTACAGGAGCAAGAAACATTTACTTCCTTGAATACTAGCAAGTTCATCCCTCCATCATCATCCTCAACTTCACAAACAGAAT
This sequence comes from Trapa incisa, assembly GCA_030064435.1. Lineage (NCBI taxonomy): Eukaryota > Viridiplantae > Streptophyta > Magnoliopsida > Myrtales > Lythraceae > Trapa > Trapa incisa. Next base: position 370,410 of record CM057768.1, on the reverse strand, counting down.
ACCAAAAGCCAGAAAATCACCTCATGGAACATTAACTTGTTCATACTGAAGCAGTCAAACAATACCTTGCAATGTATAGGGGTAAGATTCAGTGGCCCAAATGGACACTTGTGGCTACACTGCCAGTAATGAGAAGACATGGAGGAAGTGCAGTTTCCCTGCTTATGCATAATATCACAAGTTGCAGAGATTGAAGAAAAGCACAAACACCATCATGGTACAATATCAGCAGGTTTGAACATCAAACCATGAATATGTAGGTTGAATATCAGTCAAAAGGGCTGAAATTCATTATGTTATGAATGAAATTCCTTGTCCACGCTACCCAGATCACACTAACTTGCTGTTATGGATAAATTACAGTACCTAAATAGATCACAAAGCATCAGACATGGAAAGATAAGCCTACTGGAGGACACAATCACATCTCTCAATCACCTTTTCACAGGAAGAACTTTACACATGACTAAGTTACATTTCCGGGTCCTCCAAAAGCAGCAGAAATCAATACAAGATCAGTAGTATTGTCTTGCCACCAGTGAGTGGACTACACTGGTCTAAGTTTTAGTCTAAAGTCACTAAGCCACTTACCAGAAACTCAGTCATCAGACAAAGCAGCCATGAGATCTTGCGGCGAGGCCCAGATTGGAAGATCAATCAAATATTGTCTGAATTCATCTTCATGGACTCTGCACAAGGACTCAGCTATATCACACAGATTCGAAGCATCTTGGATGATGGCCTCTTGAGCCTCCACCTGAAAAGGGCAATTTTTGGTATGAGAATAGGGAGCATGACAATCTAGAATGAGAATTCCATATACTCAACTTTAGAGCACTGTGGAACAATTTTGAAAGTAGCCCACCTAAATCTACACTTAAATCATGAAATTTGAAACCCTATATTGCTCCTCTTGACAACAAAGGATTCGAGCAGATTACGGGGATTGAATTAGCGAAGAAAAAACACATTTGCACCTAAATTTACACTTAAATCATGAAATTTGAAACCCTAGATTGCTCCTCTTGACAACAAAGGATTCGAGCAGATTACGGGGATTGAATTAGCGAAGAAAAAGCTTCTCAGCAGCACAAGTGACCAGAAAACCCTCAATTACCTTCAAGAGCATGCTATCGATTAGAGCCTGGAGACCAGTCTCCCCTCCTGAGAGCCCTTCCTCAGGAGGCATTCCAGCTGACCTCCCTCCTCCGTCCCTCTCTTCTTCCACTCCTACATCTTCTCTCTCTCGCTGAATCTGCTCCGCACTATCCTGCATTGCTCGACAAGTGTTCGACAAATGCTCCCAAAGGAACAGCTCCTTCTGGTACCGTTCCCTGATCTTCAAGAGTGTTCGCTTCCTTCGGTCCCTCCGGAACTTCTCCTCCTCCTCCCCGGAGTCGGCCGACGGTCGGGCGGTAGATGACGGATCGAGACGCCGCTTCTTGCGCTTGTAGATGAAGCCATCGTCGTTGCAGAGCTCCCACTCATCGTCCGATCCACCCGCCGTGGCCAAGTCCATCGCGGCCCGAACTAGAGCAGGAAAGGTTATTCAGGAAGTGCCACTAACAGATTAGCTGCAGATCAGAGTTTTGAAATCAGCATACGTGTGTGCCTGAGAGTGGGAGAGAGCTTCCAAGTCCATGATTCCATCTCAATTTACCAATAAACCCCTGATTATAGTGAATTATTAATATTTAATATATATATATATAATTATTATAAAAAATATAATATTTTATTTTATATTTATATTTTAATGTTAATATAATTAAAGTTTAAAAATATTAAATGAAAACAATTATTAAAAAATATTTATCTAAATAGTTAATTAGAATCCGATTTGAATTTTTATAATGTTATATACTTGCCCCGACTTAGTGTTATGCATGCGAGCCCGATCCCATATCTAATGTGTGAAACTTCATTCGAAATTTGGAATTAGAATGCATTATTAATATTAGATAAAATATAAAATTAAATTAATGTTATTTATTCGGGCGTGATCACATATTTAATGTGTGAAACTTTATTCGAATAGTAGAATTAAAATCTAATCTAATTGAAACTTTATTCGTAGAATTAGAATCTAATCTAATTCAAACTCTAACTTGTATTAATTCAAACTTAAATCAAATATATACGGTTAATATTAGATAAAATATAAAAGTACGGTAAATTTATAATATTATAAGTGTTAAATTACTTAAAATTAATAAATTTTAAGTATGTATATATATTCCAATACTTACACGCCTAAAATATTTTTTATATGATAAAATATGAAAAAAAGCACGACACCCATATATAACATGAAACCGAAAACTTAAGCTCGAAGTTTATATTAATATGGAGAAAAATATCTAACTATAAGTTATTGTTCCCTTGATATTTTAATATCTGTTTAAAAATTAGACGCAATTAAAAGAGAATAAACTCGACCCCTTATCAAATCTCACCTCTACCAAAAGATGGTTGATTACTGAAAATGTCTGTTTTCCGGATACAGGGAAACTTGCCTGACAAAACATAGACATGCATCTCTTAAAATTCTCATATGGTACTGCAGTTGCACCAGTAATATTACTACTGACTGCATCAACAAGACATACCTACCCATCCTGCAATGACATTACAAAGTGAAGGGTCTTTGGGATAGGCATTAAGATGGCATTTCCCGGGCTGTGTTTATTACCAGATTTCCGGAAATGAAGGCATCCTGCAGCATGCCTCCCTAGTGCTTGTGGCATGCTTGAGTGATCGGGATAGGAGGATCCGACAGAGAACCATTCAGAATCCGACTAGCCACCCATCGGTTTGCACCTTCAGTGTAGTGAACCCCGTCCCAGCTGATGGAAGTCCCGGGGTTCTTGCAAGAGCTGCCGAAAACCTCGGTTTTGTTTACACCGAGCCCCTTGAAACCGCACCAAACGTGGGTGTAATCCACATGATACCCACAGCATACAGTCATCGAGTCTGTGAATCCTGGAGAACAAGAAACAAAAGCTCAAAGCAAGACTACAAAAGTTTCAGTTCAGAGAATCATACCAGCAGGAAGAAACAAAGGGGATATATGGTTCAAATTTGTGTTCTACTTTGCAGTTTGCTGCTTAAGAAATGCCTGAGTTCCCTTACAATATCTCAACTTATTCATGAAGCAGCCTACCTGATCAGTGTTATCACTTTAGGAAACATCTTTTAGAGTGACAATTCTTCTGTGATTGTTTTCTACATCATCATTCAGATACTAGTGTACAAATAAAGGGTCGACCCATTTCTATTTAAAAGTAATAAGTTGTAAGTAGTTAAATCTTTACAACCTTATAAGTTGTAAGTAGTTCTTCTGTACAACACTTGTTTATTTTATCCAATGGAAACAATGGCCTCGGGTTTGGTATTTTTCCTTAATACTCGGACAGAATACAAACCGGATTTCCAGTTTCGGATCGGGTACGTGAGTGAGCTCACTGGCTCTGATACCAATGTAAGTATACATGGTACAACAACCCCTTATCAGTTCACAATACTCTCTCATATGGTATAAGAGCCAGTGCGCTCACATCCGTACCTGATCCAAAACTGGAAACCCGGCTCATGGTCTACCCAAGTATAGAGGAAAAATACCCAACTTGAACCCATTGTTCCCACTTGTCCGAGTGCGAGTTTAAAAATTGCTCGTGACAACTGAATCTATTTTACACATTAGGACGGGTTGAGAATATGATTACAAATTTGATAAAATAAAGAATTATTGTGAGTTTATAAGGTTAGAAATGTTGCACTACTTAAAAGTCATGGACATGGGTACTATCCCTTATTGGTCCACAATATCTTATCACAATATTCAAATCCTAATTTTTTCCATGATTTGTTGTGTCAACTAGGGAAAAGCAAGATTTCCTTCACGAGGAGACAAACAATCTATATTATAGTTGGCATGCCTAGAATGTTAAAAAAACATCAACCGAAACACCATTTGCAGCCAAAGGTAAAGAAAGTAAGTTAACCTTCTCTTTTGGCATTGCTAATGAGTTCAAACTTTGCTGCATATACATCCACGTAAGTGATGGCAGCTTGTGGGAGCTTGGACCTTAGTTTCACAATCCTTTCCTTGAGTATCCGATTGAACTCCATCGCAGCCTCATTTTGGGATTTGAGACAACCACCTTCATCGAGATCACCGGGGAGTGGATTGTGGTTATAGAAGAAGTTCACTGGCAAGCAGCCTACCGGCCCAGTGTTGTGAATCCAAAATGACCTTCCACCTTTCTTGTATATGTTCTGAAAAAGGCAAATAGTACTACCAAAATAACAAGCAGGCCTATGTAGCTTAATACCAACTCTTGTTATTTTGATTGAAGCAAACCTTCTAATCTTATAGACTGAAACAGGTGTTAGAGGCATAGAATTTGTGAAAAAGTGCAATTTTAAATCCGATCTCAACAATAGTATATAATAGCTTCGAGTAGAGTATTTTTTTACTACATGCTCGGGCAGAACACAAATTTCCAGTATCGATCGGTACGAGCCCACTGCTTATATACCATGTGAAAAGATATTTTTAATCGATAAATAATCGGACCCACTTCTACTTGAATAAAGTTAAAACTTATCATTAATATAATATTTTCAACCTAATAAACCAATAAAACTTCTCTATTTTATCTAATTTTCTTTTCAACCTTATAAATTACAACAGTTTTCTATTTTATTCAACATTTTATCATATTTTTTATCATATTCTCAAAATTCGGCATAAAATCACTCAATCTCATCTACTGTATAAAAAATTATATTCCCACTTACTTGGACAGCAGAGGCTAACTGGTTTACTATATCAGGCAATGAAGGTTTCAGCTGATCTGGGGTCATCTTCCTAAACCCCATAGAGAGATCGTTCTGCCCAATATCAAATGTATACAGTGCCCTGGAGAACTCTTCTTGAACTGGAAGCTTGCTCCTCTCCCATGGATTCTTTGCTGTGAATCACAACACATACACATAGTGAGTATATCTTACCTATCACTATTGGCAATATCCCAACTCAGTAATCCGAACCTTGGGCATAAAGATCTGCAGTTCTTTGCTTGAACTGGTTGAACTGTGCCATCTGCATTTCCAGGTAGAATGGGCTTATCCCATACTGGTAAATGGTCTCATTGGGCTTCCCAATCGTCGATCCCCCAGTAGCGAAATTGGCGCCATGCCTGTAGCTTGTGCCCAGTGAGTCGAGGTAAGCACTCAAGTATGGAAGCTTCAGCTGCTCAGCTGCAAAAAAAAAAAAAAGAGAGAGAGAGAATGTTACAAAAGCACAGAGTCTCATCAAAAGCAGCCATTTTTATGTATGAAACTATGTCCCCTGTTTAGAGAGAGAGAGAGAACCGATGAAGTCGACAATGAGGCGGCCGTCGGAATCTCGGCCGACGGGTTTATGGAAGAAGCTTTCGCCGTATGGCGCCCGGATGGCGTCGAATGCGGCCGATATGCCGCCCGTGTCGGAGTTGGAGTCTCCGAAGTTGTAAAATGCCGGGAAATCACAAGGCGGCGAAGCTTCCACCGTCCCCCTCACCACCCACAGGGCCACAAAGACGGTGAACCCACAGGCTAAAACCCCACAGGAACCCATTTTTTTCTGCTCTCTCTCTCTGCTTGTGATGAAGCTGTCTCCTTTTTTATCGGCCAATGTCCGTCCAGATAACCGAGATTCTTAGGAAAAAAGTGTTTATCCTTTTTACAGTGCAAAATACATATGAATATCACAAAGAGGCGGTGACCGAATCTTGTCTTCTTCTCCCCTTCCTCCTCTAGCTGGCGCCATGGCTACTGAAACCAGATTTCTTCACCAGGGACTCCTAATTTTCCAATGCCGTGGCTTCTCCCTTTACCATTTCCACTGGAAAAAACGGGTGCCCGCAGACAAAATGTCAGATTTTTCAGAGGGGTTAAGAAAAAGCTTCAGAGGACAGAGACCCCACAGAGAGAAGGAGAGGATAAGATTATCTTTTTTGTCGCTTCGAGTTTCCTTTTTCCCCATTGATTCATCAACCCCATTGTTGGGTCCGGAAAACAGGCACCTTCGTTGCCTGATAATAGGAACCACCGTAAGGCATTTGTGCCTGAGAATTCATGCATGCTGTTTGTTAATCATGAAGCCTTTGCTTTGCTGATCTCAATATGTCAAGAAGATGCAACCGAAATAAAATCTGTGTGCCGATTATATGACAATTATTTAATTTAATCTATTTTTTTTTCATTTTTAATTTTCTCAATCGAGTTAAAATACAATATTTCATTTTTTTAAAATTAAATAAAATTAATTTGTAGGCCCGTTAAATTTCTCCATCATCGATTTTATTTCAAATATTGAAGAATTATTATTTTTTAAATTTTGCAACATATATGATCCTTAATATTGATAGTATAATAATAATAGCCATTTTTTATTTTTATATAATAATAATATTGAAATATATATTGATAAATGTATCAAAATATTAAATAAATACATTTTTACTCTATTTTAATTTTTTTAATGTTTTCACGGTTTATTTTCTTTTTTCTATTTAATAATTTCTTCTTTTTTTGGTACGATTGAATTTATTTTATTTTTTCACAATTCAATTGTACTAATTTTAAAATATAAATATAATTTTATTCTTCTATTTTATTATGTATTTTTTAGAAAATAAATTTTATATTAAAATATTATATATTTTATGATACTTTTACACAAGTTAAATACTGATAAATTATATTATTCATGTTTATAATTTTAAAAACAATGTCAAATATTATATATTTTATAAAAAATTAATATATTTAAAAAAATTTCGTAAATAAGAAAATGAAATTATATAAAATATTTTATATTAAAAAAATATAAATTATATTTATTCAATTTTAACCCACGTGTAATATATTTTAAATATTAATTTTATATTTTCCATTTATTAGTAGTGTACTAAATATCCAAAATAAGCATATATTTGAAACATGTTATTAAAGTAACATTTTATTTATTATTTAATTTTAATAAAATATAATTAAATCCTAAAATACTATTTTATTCATTAATTTATTAATTTTATGCCTAAAAAATAAAATGACTCTCTCTAACCTCTCATATTTAACTTATTTACCTTTATCTTATTTATACATGTTACACACATGTTCACCCTAACCCGTAGTATCCATCATGTTGGATGTCTGGTGAGTCCTACATAGTCACGTGACAATGTTTGGTTCTAATTTATTATAAACCCATTTAGTCCAACCCATCCACTCTCACTCTTAATATTATCCATGTTTGATGTTTGGTTAGTCCTACGTAATCACGTGACAATGTTTGGTTCTAATATATTATAAACCAGGCGAACCCCCTCTCTCTCTCAATATACGGACAAAAATAATAGATAATAAATTATATTTAACCAAAAAAAATCTCAATATTTGAATAAAAATAATAGAAAATTAAGTATATTTAACCAATAAAATATCATAAGTCAAGAATTATAAGCTAAAATGAGTATTACCCGTATATAATAGAGAAGCAAGTTACAATATATATTGCCAATATAAATCAAAGAGGTCAACAAATGAAAATAAATCAAACACTTGTATATATTTTATACCTAAATCACATATTAATAATTTATTTTATACCAAATAAATTTAAAAATAATTTTAATTTTTTTAAATTTTACCCTTTAACTTCAAATTCATCTCATATATTCTATAATCTATATTTTGTCCTACATTTTGCTAACCAAATAAGAAAACGATGAAAATAAATCAAACTTATATGTATTTTATATTAATTTTATACCTAAATCACGTATTAATAATGTATTTTACACTAAATACATTTAAAAATAATTTTTTTTAATATTACCCTTTTAACTTCAAATTCATCTCATATATCCTATAATCTATATTTTGTCCCTTTTATTTGAAGCTAAACATCTAGAAAGCACTTCCTCCATCTATCCTCCTTATCCATGTTATGTTCTATGGCTCTTCATTGATTGCTTGCTCCACAATAATTTTGGGTCCCCCTTTTGACATCATGTGATAGGCTTTGTGTCATATCCTAGCTGGATGCTACAAATGTCAGTCCATATGATTTGGCCTATAAACACTCCACATGGGTTCAAGTACCAAGGGATAAGACTTTAGTGTATCATGTAGAAGTGACATGAACCCACACATCTCACAATGCTATAAGGGACAATTTTGTATATTATAATTAAAATAATAATAGAGATAAAAATATATAATTACAATTTATCACATTAACTAAATATATATATATAGTGTAAAATATATAAATATCAAATTAAATATGACAAACTAATTATATTATATTTTACTTAATTTTTTATTATAATTATTATCTATTTATTTATTTATTATTATATTCAATATTATCTTTAATATTTTATCATTAAATATAAATACGTTACAATATATAAATACAAAATTATACATAATTCACTTATTTTTCTTAATTTTAACTTCTCTATTTTCTATTATTATTTTTATTATTATCTCTATTGTTCTCATTAATCTCAATATATTTAATAATATTGATATTAAATTTTGTAAAATAGTTGTTTCAAACTAATTAAATTTATTTAATATAAATTTAATATTATAAATTTATTATTAATTATATTTGACTCAAATAAAATTATTAAATATAAATTTAAAATTATAAATAATAAGTGTAAACTCTTATTTTAGTAAATATTATTAAAAATATTCTAAAAAACCCTAATTATATCTAGCAACAGGAGATTATAATCTGTTATTCTCCGTTATTAAATGTAAACGATTATAATGCTAATATTAAATAAATTAAATAATTATTATGGGTATATAAGATTTGAAAGATAATTATTTATTTTAATTATATTTGTGTAAACATATTTTATGTATTAAAATACTCTTTTTAACACGTATAATGATACAATGCAACTGTATCCAACCTGAAAGGAGAACACAAATCATAATATACACAATTATGGGGAAAAAATAAATATAGTTGTTTAACGTTAATATGATAGAGAACAAAAAAAATTAACTATTTAATAATTATTTAGTCCGAATTTAAAATTATGTCTTAAAAACTATATTATACGAGCGAATAATATTGGATAGTGAATATACATCTAACATTTGTAGTACCATGCAAAGTTATGAATGCATGACATGCAGTTGGCTATGCGTGTGACATTTATTAGTACATCAAACAAACAAACTTTATTTTTTTTTTGTCTTGTAGATGAAGATCTCAGCTCAACCAACCTCCCTCCTCTCTCTCCATTATTGCTCTTGTTATTGTGAGTAGATAATAAATTAAATTCATATTTAAATATTTTTTTATTTTTATAAAAATATATTAATATTAATTTAAAATTATTTATATGACAAATAAAGGAATTAGTGAGCAGGTAAAGCATAGGCCATTTAATTCTGGCTATCTACCCACTGCCACCAGCACACCACATTGAAGAAACTGAGAAAAAAGATGGAAAAAGCTAAGCCTACTCCTTCTGCATTTAATTCTCTCAACAGCTTCTTCTTTCTCTTTTTCTTCTTCTGTTCTGTTTGCTGCATCATCATCATCACAAGGGAAAACCCTACTGTCTCTCTTTCTCCATGCCCAGATCCTCAGGATAGTCCGTCCCTTCAATCCAATCCATCCATGGCTTCCCTTTTCCAGTACCAGAAGCTGAAACCCGGAACGGGTCTCGACGACCTCGGAGGCTATCATGATGAGCTGTACGACTACGAGGCTAACAGCTACAGTGTCAGGTCCAGGCGGTCGTCATCGAGGGTCTGGGCGAGGCTGAGGAGGGTGCCGGTGAGGAGGAAGCTGAGGCTGAGGCTCCCAAGGGTGAGGCGGATGCTGAAGCGGAATGCAAGGCTGGTGTCGGCGGCGGTCAGGAAGGTAGTAAGGAGGCTGAAGGAGAGCCAGGGGCACTTCGGAGACCTCTTCGCCGGAAACTACCTCTTCCTCCAGGTCAACCCATCTACTCCCGCCGCCGCGACGGCAATGAAGAGGTGCGTGGCTGACAGGTCCAACACTTCCGCCAGGTTCTCCGCCGCCGCTTACGACCCGCCGAGATCGGTGGCTTAGCGAGATGGCAAAAGCATCTTTTTTTTCCATTTCTATGAGCAAAGATGAAAATTAGGCAAGTTGGTATTTGATGATCACATGCTCAATAAGACCATGCAAGTTCTTGCACCCAAGTACTTGTACTTAATACACATCTACGTATGGCTAAAGACATATATATATATATATATGAAGTGTATATATAATGCATATATATCATTAACCTCTTATATAATTCAAGTTTTGTGATTTTCTATCAAATATTAGCATGGCAACTCGGGTCGGGTTGGATGAGTACTCACTCGGTGTACAAAACCCGATTCGGTTATAATTGTTCCTAACTTTATAAACCTAAAATAAATTTTTATTTTATTCAATTGATCTATTTTATACAATTTATAATCTTTAAACGAATACTTTACAACATTGGATATGGTTGATATAATTTTATATTTTCTTTAATTGATAGTATTAAAAATTAAAATTTCAAATAATAGAAAATATTATTATTAATTTTGAAAATGCTACCCTATTTATAAAATTGAATATGGGTATTATTTTTTTATCAAACCAAATTATTATCTAATTATTTATAAAAAGCGAAATATTTCTAATATTATAAAAATACTATACTACTATATTTTCAATTTAAAATTATATTAATTGTAAAATTATTATTGTAAATAGTATAACAATCTTAAAAATTGCATATAGAGTGTACTATTACAATAAAATTTGAAATTTTGTAATTTAAAAAAAATTATAAAATAATGTGGAAAAATAAAATAAAATAATATAATATAATATACAAGATTACTTATAATGTCAAAATATTGGGACCAAATTGGGAGTTCAATTATAACTATTTGACTCACATTGGGTGATGTATGGCACATACATGAGTGGGTCCAATGTTATACTATGTTGTGAAAGTGATACATTATCCTAGTGGTCTAATTAGAACAATGGATGATAGATCATCACTACCATCCAAAAATAATTCATCAACTTCCATGGCACGAAGTACATCAAAATGATAAGAAGCCTTCAAAGCATTTTCCCACTAATGTATTGTTAATTTGTTTAATTTAATTGTTATATTATACTAATGATGATATAAAATTATGATAATTAGGGCTTGTATATGGCAATTTTTTTAAAATTCACCAATTATATGGTATGATTAAAAATATAGTAATAACACGTAGTTCATATGATCTTATATTAGTCCATTAAATAAGCTAAATTAATATTTATTTTGTAAAGTTAGACATTAGATAAGTATTTATGAGTTTGAGAGAAAAAAATAAATATAATCTCATTATATTTTTTATTTAATTAAAAAATATTTTTGATTAAAAACATCAAATTGAGATATTTTTCTATTTTTTTTAGATTTATAAGGGAAAATTGCGTGTTAATGGGATAAAATTTTAACTATTTAAAAATATTATATATTATATTAAAATTAAAAAATATTATTATAATAATTCAATTTTAGCTATAATTTAATAAAATAGATTATTGTAGTGTTTTTATAATATTTTAATAATTTTATTATTTACAAGTTATATTTTTTAAGTAAAAATTAGTACGAACCATTATTTTATTTCGTATCTTTTCACATATTTACTAATTTACTATTATTGGTACCCGACTCAAAATTATTCGATTATAAAAAAAATATACTAATACAATGATTAACAATAATATTATAAATTAGATAAAATAAAAAATTATGATAAATTTATAAATTTTAAGTAAATATTAGCCCGAATAATTATGAATTTGTTGTAATAAGTTGTGTGTAAAGGGAGACATTCCTCGACTTTAAAGGTCACTGTTAGTTCGTTCAGTAATGACCCGCTTACCAATGCAATGGATGATAAGAAATTCGGGTTTGCATCCATGTAGTCTCCTTCTTCCCTCTGCTTTCCTTCTGTTATTTAGTTTCTCTTTGGGTAATTTTTAAGAAAATTTCTCCGATTCCTCCTGCTGTATTGGAGTTAACTTTAATGCATAGATGAGGTTTAGTTGGGGGGCTGATCAGAACCAAGGTTCAATTACAACTTATGGATTTTACCAGTAATATATATGTGATCTGGCTCAACAATGGAGCTATTGTTCATTCCCAGAACATTTATTAGCCCAATGCCACACATCACAAAAGGGTTAGAAGACAAGATACTGTCTCACCCTCACTTACACACACAGTACACCTTCATGAAGGCTTCACACTTACCACGAAACAAAAAGGGGTAAGACATAGCAGTCTCACCCTCACACTCAAACCTCATACTCAAAGGGTAAACAATGAGGACCCAATAGTTGGAGTAGTTGGGTCGCTTTTATTTTTGCTTTAGGCAAAGACCTAAAGAGGGAGTGAGTGATCCATCCCTCAGAGAGCCTTAATGTTTCCCATGGCAACACTCTAACATCAGATCGCAGTTCGGCATACTGGTGCACGTCGGGCATTTCAGGTCCTTGATCTCCAGCCCGGGAAAGTACGGCAAGCAAATCTGGTGGCATTCTTGCTGCACCGAGTGCTTCTCATGGACACCCTTTATGACTATATGTAAACGGGTAGGATCGGTAACCTGCAAAACAAAGCAAAATCAAGCCTTTAGTTTTGAGCTTAAATGGGTCTAATAAATGGTATAGGAAGGTATTGTCTACCGAGTATTCGTTACCATTTCTACTTAAAAGTGGTAATTAGTAGAATATTTTTAACCTTATAAAGTTAAACCACTTTTCGAATTTATAAAATGTGCATCGCTTGAACGTGGTTAATAAATATATAAAAGTAAGGTATTATTCTTCCCATTTCGTATGGTTTTTCGACTAGGGATTTTAATTTCGGGTCGGTTCACTACATGCACGCGGCCCGACCGAGATGTAAGAATTTATTTTGTAGGGATAAGGTATCTACTAAAAAAGTAAGCCGTTGAAGCTTTTCAACATTATAAAAAAAAAAGTGTACCTGCGCTTTCCATCTGCTGAACTCGCCAAACACCTTGGACATGACCCTGAAAGAGCTGTTGATCACGACTTGGGACCCGCGTGACAAGACCATGAAGCCACCTTCTTGCTTGAAGAATGTGTATAGCCGAACCATCTCCATCACAGCGGGGCTATCCAAACCCACCTTGGTCTGCAGTATGGAGAGCAAGCATTTCTTCAACTGGTTCCCGAAGTCCGGATTCGTGCCGACATTAACAGACAGGCAATCCCATTGACGGGATGCATACTCCACATGTTTCTCCGTCTCCTTGAGAACTGTCTGGTCCTTGGAACCGTACAAGAATATGCACTTGTCACTCTTGATCTGTCAATCACACACGCAGTCAAACTGTTCAGCTAGAAGGTAGAGAAGAAAAGAACAGCTCGATCATCTTGTCGAACAGTACTTACAGCGGTGCTTATTTCTTGGTGGCAACCACTGACCACGAAGTCGAACCAGCTGTCCTTGCATGCCGACCAGAGTTCGTGCTCCTTCGACGGGGTGAAGGGAAATGCCTTCGAGCCCCAGATGCCGATCATACTCGTAGCATTTGGGTGCTTGGTGCAGCCGCTCTTGTCTTTCACCACCACCATACTTTCCTTCTCCAAGTACCAGTTCTCCTTCACAACCTTGATCACGGACTCCTTGACGTGGACCAGCTTACTTGGGGTGCACCACGGCATCTGCTCCCGGAGTCTCACGAAGCTCTCCGAGTGTTTCTCAGTGGCCGCCGCCGCCGCATCCACCAGCGGAATCCAAACGATCTCGTACCCTTCTTCCTTAAATTTGGTTTCGCTGTAAATCGTTTTCAGCACACTCAGATCTTTCTCTGCGATATTCATCATGTCAGTCATCAGTAGCAGCACGTTCTTCTCCCTCAGATATTCCACCTTGTACTGTACGTCAAGCCATGAAGAGCCACATTAGGTTTACGTATATGTCTGGGTATAAGAACATACAAGAGTACACCTTAGCTAGTTAGTTAACTTACGGTGGTCTTCGTCCTAGAGCCAATTACAAGCTCAAACCTGTCGCCGTCCATGTTGCCGTCGCCGCAGCCGTAAAGGGCACGGATCAGGTCCACAACGTTGACATTAGAACGTACGCTGAGAGCCTCTAGGAGCTTCTGCCGTTCTTTCATCTCCACTGTAAATGCAGCAATTTTGAGGTTTACTTAATTATGAAAGAAATAAGGGATCCATAAACTCAAAATAATTTTATATTTTATATAATGTGTGAAAATATTCTTAACACCCGTATAAATACATATTAAATTTTAAAGTTTGATATTTTTTTCCATACTCTGCTATAACTCAATCCGAGTTTTTAGAATCAGTTAAGGTACGAGCACAGTTACTCTCATACGGTGTCAGAAGTTATTTGTACGTATAAATTTACGAGCACATTTTACTTAAAATTCAATAATTTTAAGTAGAAATGGCCGAGTAATTTTATAGCCATAACTGAATTAAGACGGTAAACGTGGATAGATAATACGGGAAAGATTAATTAATTTTATGTATAAATAAGAGGATGTGCTATTTATCAGTACAATACTTCTCAAAAATTCAAATAGTTAGAAATCATCAACACTCAACCTACCCATCATGTGTTGGAATCCTTCGTAGAACTGTTTGACATCACTGTAAACCTCCTTCACTTGCACCGACAACCTTTCCGTGTCCTCTACCTTGCATCTGAAAATTTTGTATATATATATATATATGCATCAGCAGCATGGAGCATCAATGTATATGAACAGATGGATGGGCTTTTTTCTCTTGGGAGGAAGAACTTACACTTCAAACCCTTTATTGAGGATAAGATACAGCCGATCTGAACAAGAAAGGATGACCCGCATGATCATGGCTACGACCCTGGAAATACCGTCGACCTCGTAAAGTTCATGTTTATTCTTGCACCCCAACTCGATGTGGACGATCCACTCCGTCATGCTAACTGCATCCTGCAAAATTCCATCGAGCAGAGAGAGCACCTGCACGGGGAAAACAAGGAGTTAGATAGATGCATGCAACTGCTGTATCTGGCGGCTTGCAGAGTTGGTCTTCGTGGTGGGTCGAATGGTTAGTGTTGTGAACCTGTGGCTGGCCGGTTCCAGTTAGAGGGTTGGAAAAGCGACGCACGCCCTTGAGGAAGCCTATGCACTTTGGGACCTCTTGGGAGGTCTCCGTGGTGTGGGACCACCAGTGCCGGAATTCGGCGTAGTTTCGGGTGAAGGCGGTGAGGGTCAGGACAGCCTTGGACGCCCAGGAGTAGCGGGATACCACCTTGAACAGCGACACCAGCGTTTCTTTCTCGCTCTTGCTGTGCACGGCCTTGCATGTGATCTGGTTATACTCAGTGTCAAGAACAAGAAATTCTCAGATTCTCCATGAAGCTGTGCTGTGGAGCAGGAAGATCGAAAATGGCGGCAGTATTTCTTACCTCGCAGCAGACTTGGTTGATGATGGACGGAGGAAGGGTGAGGTCTTCCATAGGCCGGGGATTAGCCGGAGGGATCCCAAACTGCAGCGTCTGTCATTTGGAGGACACAGACACACAACCCCATTAATGGATCAGTTGCAGAAGAACAAAAAAAAAGCATGAGTGGGTGTAGTTCTTATGATCGATCGGATCGTACTGTAGTGACCGGAGGTTTTTTGGCACAGTCGGCCATCTGGGTAGATTGAAGGGCCACGTTCTTGATGATGTAGAAGAGGTGGTGGAAATCGAGCTCCAGCAACTCGTGGGAGTCGGCGTGTGTCTGCATGATATCCTGCATCAAGAACTGGTCGACCAACGTGGCGGTGGCGGTGGTGGTGGTGGTGGTGTTGGTGGTGGTGGTCGTCGTCTCCGTCACCTTGAAGGTGCTGCTGGATGATTGCTTGCTAACCATGGTCTCCTCCATCCCGATCTCACTCACTTATGGAGAGACGAACACCAAAGAAGAGTATGTATGGCTTTTGTGATTGAAGAAGGGAGGTGGGGATGCTCAATTTATAGCACATAAATTTTGTATTATTATTATTATTATTATAGCTAATGCAACCTTGTCTCGACTCTCAAGCCCATATCGTATACAACATTTATTTTGGTAGTATTTATTATTTCGAAGAAAAATGGCAAAAGAACCTACCCAAGGTTTGGCCCTTTTATGGGTATATATTGAGTATAAACCATATTCTTTCTTGCATTTGACATTTCACACAATTAGTTTACGTTTGAGATTTTATAGTGTATTATGAGCCTATTAGTGTTGGAATTGATCAAAAATTAAGGTTGCATGGTTTATTTTTATTATTATAAGAAGTAATTGTTCACCCATAAATATTAAGGTTAATATGTACTTAAAAATCTTATAATTAGTATAACATTTTTTAATATTATAAACTTAAAATACTATTTTATTTTATTAAATTTAATATTATTTTCTTAATTTTATATATCAAAATAACAGTATAATTTTTTAAATTTACTATCAACAACTTTATATAAATCAGATATTATTTTTTTAATTTCATACAATTAGCACAATTATTTCGAATTGGATATTTTTTTATCCATAATTTAATAGAATACGACGTTTTAATTATCAAATTTGGTAGTGTGAATCAATTACTCTCGTACCATTTGTAAACTCATGTGTAAGAAAAGTATATTATTATTATGATTTTGGAATAACCAAATAATAGTATGGAGTCTAGTATTTTTTTTAGAAAAAATACTGATTGTCAAACTAAATAATACAATAAGTAATTATTTATTTTATCTAATATTTAATTGTACCAATTATTATATAAAATAAACATATATTATATTAGATAAAAAGACAAGAATTTGGAAGGTGTGATTGAATGTATTGGTGTAGTATCATAATGAACAAGATGGTCATAATATTGCATCTCCATAATTTAGAAGTCAAATATTTCTTGGTATCATCTAACATTATATAATATTATATAGTGTATAAAAGAAATATATTCATTTAGTTTTTGCTCTATGTGTGTATATATATATATAAAATATATATATAGGTTTCCCTTTATCCTCACAAACCCACCCTTAGTTCACCAACCATACCATGGGGCATTATTAGACCACATGATTGTCATCTTGTTTCATTACCATCATCCACCAAATTAGAACATGTGATTCCATCCAATCACAACTTTTACTTTCTTGTCTCTTTGCCATCCTTTACCCCCACCTATGAACTTGAGCCCCATATCTCCCTCTTTAAGCATACAAATACAAATACACATATTATCATATAATAATGATGTTACCTTAGAGTAATTTCTTTGTTTCTTAACATGATATAATAGGGCAGATTAAAGATAAATTTTTTTAAATATATTATTTACATAATTACTAAAAATAGTAAATTATACTAATACATAATTAAACACAAAAAATATTAAAAAATAATACAAATACAAATAAACACTTAAAATAAAAATAAACTCTAAGAAAAATAATAAAATACAAAACACAAATAAACGATATAAATAGCAGTTATAGAGATCATTAAACAAATTTGGTAATAATAAAAAAATAATTAAAATAATATAAAATACTAAAAAAATAAAAAAATTAATAATAAATCACAAATACAAATATATAATTGAAATTAAAAATATAATTAAATAACAAAAAATATATATATATATATATATAAATGGCCTAAAAAGATAATAATATACATTAAAAATACAAATAGTAATAAATATTTAAAATAAATTAAATTTCTAAATAAAATAAAAAAACTAAAAAATATGAAAAAAAATACTAAGAATAGTTGAGATCATTTAAGATAAAAAATTAGTGAAAATCAATTAAAAAACTAAAATTATTTGAAAAACTAAAAAATGCAATAAAAATTTAAAAATATATTATAAAAAGAATTACACTATGAAATACAATATATTAAAAAAATATCGCAAATATTAAAATATAAAATTTAGTTACTTATTAAAAATAATAAGTAACAATAAAAATATAAAAATACCAAAACATTTTAATAAACACATAAATAACTAAATAACGTAGTAATTTACATTAAAAAAAGATCACAAATAGGAAAAATAACGTAAAATTAAAATAAACTCCAAAAAAGTAATAAAAACATAAAAATAAAACGAAATGCAAAAAATAGTATGGATAGTGTAATATACCAAAGTTGTAAGTATAACTCAAAATAATCAAAATAGTATGAAAATGTGAAAAAAATAAAAAATATTTAAAGGCAAACCACAAAATTTCTTACAAAAAATAGTAAGTGGAGTTAAAAATGTAAATAAATACATAAAAAAATAAAAAACTAACAAAATATAGTATAATTAGTATGAATAAAAATTTTAAGTTTTATTAGATACTAAAAAATTCAATGGCAATTTAAAAATAAATTGTAAATATTATGATAAGAAATATTATAATAAACTACAAACTTAAGAAAATATGAAAAGTATTTTTGAATACTTAAATAAGCAAAAAAAATATTGAAAGATATATTTAAACAAATACCATAAATAATAAGAAGTCTATAAAATACAATAAACTAAAAAAAAGTCAGAAATATTAAAAAAAAAACACAAGAATATTGGATAGTGAATGTGAATCTAACATTGAATAAGTTGTGTTGATTTTGTAGTACCATCCAAAGTTATGAATGCATGTTGGCTATGCGTGTGACATTTATTAGTACATCAAACAAACAAACTTTATCTTTTGTTGTATGGTAGATGAAGATCTCAACTCAGCCAACCTCCCTCCTCTCTCCATTATTGCTCTGGTTATTGTGAGTAGATAATAAATTAAATTCATATTTAAATATTTTTATAAAAATATATTAATATTAAATTAAAATTATTTATATGCCAAGTAAAGGAATTAGTGAGCAGGTCAAGCATCTGTCATTTAATTCTGGCTATCTAACTGATGGAAAAGATGGAAAAAGCTCGGTCTTTCTCTTTTTCTTCTTCTGCATCATCATCATCACCACCACCACAAGGGAAAACCCTACTGTCTCTCTTTCTATCATGCTCTTCTTTCTTCAGCTCCCTGCCTAGATCCTCAGGATAGTGCCTTCACTCCAATCCATCCATGGCTTCCCTTTTCCAGTACCAGAAGCTGAAACCCAGAACGGGTCTCGACGACCTCGGAGGCTATCATTATGAGCTGTACGACTACGAGCCTAACAGCTACAGTGTGGTCCAGGAGGCTGCAGAGCTATGAGTACCCAAGCTGATAATGCCTCATGGTGCGTGGGTGGCTTAAATTCTTGCTTTCATGGTTGGCGAACTAAGGGTGGGTTTGTGAGAATAAAAGGCAACCTAAGTGTGTATAAGAAATAGGTATAATAATACAAAATTTATGTGCTATAAATTGAGCATCCCAGCTCCCTTCTTCAAGCACAAAACTCATACATACTCTTCTTTGGTGTTAGTCTCTGCATATGTGAGTGAGATGGGGATGGAGGAAACGATGATGGTTAGCAAGCAATCATCCAGCAGCAGCTTCAAGGTGACGGAGACGAGGAGGAGGAGGACGACGACGACCAACACCAACACCAACACCAACACCACCACCACCACCACCGCCACCGCCACAATCTTTCCCCGTGCAGGCGCTCTCTGTGCTCGATGGAATTTTGCATGATGCAATGAACATGACGGAGTGGATCGTCCACATCGAGTTGGAGTGCAAGAATAAACCTGAACTTTACGAGGTCGACAGTATTTCCAGGGTCGTTGCCATGATCGTGCGGGTCATCCTTTCTTGTTCAGATCGGCTGTATCGGATCGTCAATAAAGGGTTTGAAGTGTAAGTTCTTCCTCCCAAGAGAAAAATGCCCATCGACCTGTTCATATACATTGATACTCCATGCGTGCTGGTGCATATATATATATACAAAAATTTAAGATGCAAGGTAGAGGACATGGCAGAGTTCACAGAGGAAGTGAAGGTGACCTACAGTTATTTCAAAAGGTTCTATGAAGGATTCGCACATAGGATTGGTAAGGTTGAGTGTGTTGATGATTTCAGCGATTTGAATTAAGTAAACCTGAAAATTGCTGCACTTACGGTGGAGATGGAAGAGCAGAAGAAGCTTGAAGAGGCGCTCAGCGTAGGTTCCAATATCAACGTTGTGGACCTGATCGGTGCCCTTTACGGCTGCGGCGACGGCGACATCGACATCGACGGCGACAGGTTTGCGCTTGTAATTGGCTCTACGGGGAAGACCACCGTAAGTTAACTAACTAGCTAAGGTGTACTCTTGGATGTGTTCTTATACCCAGACATATACGTAAACCTAATGTGGTTCTTCATGGGTCGACGTACAGTGCAAGGTGGAATATCTGAGGGAGAAGAACGTGCTGCTACTGATGACTGACACGATGAATATCGCAGAGAAAGATCTGAGTGTGCTGAAAACGATTTACAGAGAAACTAAATTTAAGGAAGAAGGGTACGAGATCGTTTGGATTCCGCTGGTGGATGGGGCGGCGGCGGCCATTGAGAAACACTCGGAGAGCTTCGTGAGACTCCGGGAGCAGATGCCGTGGTGCATCCCAAGAAATCTGGTCCCCGTCACGGAGTCCGTGATCAAGGTTGTGAAGGAGAGCTGCTACTTGGAGAAGGAAAGTATCGTGGTGGTGAAAGACAGGAGCGGCTACACCTGGAACCCAAATGCTATGAATATGATCAGCCTCTGGGGCTCGGAGGCATTTTCCCTTCACCCCGTGGAAGGAGCACGAACTCTGGTCGGCACGCAAGGACAGCTGGTTCGAGCTCGTGGTCAGTGGTTGCCACCGAGAAATAAGCACCGCAGTAAGTACTGATCGACAAGATGATCAAGCTGTTCTTTTCTTCTCTACCTTTTAGCTGAACAGTTTGACTGCGTGTGTGATTGACAGATCACTAGTATGCAGCACTGCGATCTGATGTTAGAGTGTTTCCATGGGAAACCTTAAGGCTCTCTGAGGGATGGATCACTCACTCCCTCTTTAGGTCTTTTGCCTAAAGCAAAAATAAAAGCGACCCAACTACTCCAACTATTGGGTCCTCCTTGTGGTTTACCCTTTGAGTGTGAGGGTGAGACTGTTATGTCTGACCCCTTTTTGTTTTGTGGCAAGTCTGAAGCCTTGATGAAGGTGTACCCGTAAAAGTTGTGTATGTGCTTGTGAGGGTGAGACAGCAGTGTCTTGTCTTCTGACCCTTTTGTGATGTTTAGTATTGTGCTAATAGTAAATGTTTCTGGGAATGAACAATAGAATAAAAACAATAATCGTTATATTAAAGATGTGAGAAATACAATTTTAGAAATACCTTATTGCTTTCCGTTTTCAGTTCTCTCGATCCCTTTGGCTTTCGAGCCTCTGCTCGTTCACTCCCGCACTCTGAATTTCGATCATACGCTTACTCTCTTGCTTGTGCAATATTGTTCCTACACACGAAGCGAAAGTTCGAAAGGAGCCGAAATACGCCAAAAAGTGAAAGTTCGAAAGGAACAGAAGCACGTTATATAGCAAGCTCCGGGTCTAAAGGAAAGCGTACTCGTGTACACTTCGTTTTCTCGCTGGCTTTCAAGTCTATACGCGCTATTATACGCTCCGTTTTCTCGTTCGCTATCGCGATCTACATTTTCTCGTTGGCTCAATCTCGGTCTAATCTCCCCAGCGGAGCTTTGGGCGCATCTAATTATTTTCCTAGTTTGCTGTTAATTTTGAACAATTGAATAAAAATATTTATAAAATATATATAAGTCATTTAACAACCCGATAATTAGTATTTGTATTAACTAAGTATCACTAATCACCTTCTCCAATACATTTTAGAAAATAGAAATTAAATGAAGAATATTACAAGAGTCAAATAACATTAGGCTCAAAATTATATAATTTACGAGTGTTTTAACACTGGATCAACCCTGTAAAATTAGTTAGTGGATTGACCTAATTTAATTTCATAAAATTATTTAACTTATTTTCATAATTAATAATTTAAGTTAATTTGATTTGATTTTATTTCTTTATCAATATAATATTTCCAAATTCTTAATTTATGATTGAGGTATACATTAGAGTGTCACCCCCCTAACCTAATTTTAAAATTTTTATTTCAGATTAATTTTTATTTTTACTCTAATTCGTATTATTTTTATTCTAATTGGGTTTAAATTTTAATTTCCAAAATTCACTATTTAGACTTTATATCTTACAAACTACATTACACAATCTTTTTATTCTTCAAGCTTGATACCTTTTAACTTTTACATACGAAAAAACAATACAAGTCATTTGTACAAGGCTTACCGTATTCTCCATTATAGATACCGTATTCCGTCATGGTTGAAAAAGGATAATGAAAGACACTGAAATCATAAATCATAAACATGAGATATTCATGATAAAGTAGTCTGGTATGCATAATTAACTACATAGGTCAACTAACAAGTGATGGGTGTGGAAGCTTATCTTTTGGTGGACACATGTTAGACTAGACATGGCAAGGAGATGAAGAAGTTTGACCATCTAATGGCCTCTTGTACTCCCTTGTCATCACTTTCACTTAAATAGAGCAATCCTAAGTCACCAAAACCCATTTGAGATAAGTATGTTCTTCTATATTAGAGTTATTTATGTTCTTCAACAACAATACTTTACTTGTAAAAAAATTAAGGTTTCATTTTTTATTTTTCTATTTAACCTATATAATTAAGTATACATACTCCAAATTAGAAATAAAATAAATTCATACCAACTGTATTATATAATATTATGTTATAAATTTATACTATTATAATTTCTGTTATAAAAATATATATAAATATACACCAATTTAATAAATTGAAAAGGGTGGTTGTGAATTTTTTCTTACTCTTTCATTTATTCTGCATTCTTTTGATAGTATCATAATATTAACACTTCCAATTATTGTTCAAATTCAAGTTTCTGAAGTATTTTTTTCTAAACTACTACATCTTTATCAACTACAAAACAATAAGAAAGTTTAATGGATTACAAAAATTTTACAATTTTTCTTCCAACATCACTAACTACCATTCTCATCAAACTGACTGAATGTAGAAGAATGACATGAGTCATCTCCTCCAGATAAAAAGAGAAGAATGTGGAAGGTGTAATTGTATGTAATCACATGTGCTAATTTGGTGGAGGATGGTAATGAACAAGATGACAATGATGTGGTCATGATTCTTTTGGTATCATCTAACATCATATAATATTATATATTGTATAAAAGAAATATATTCATTTAGTTTTTGCTCATATATACGCTTAGGGTCGCCCTTTATCCTCACAAACCCACCCTTAGTTCACCAGCCATACCATGGAGCATTATTAGACCACATGATTGTCATCTTGTTTCATTACCATCATCCACCAAACTAGAACATGTGATTCCATCCAATCACACCTTTTACTTTCTTGTCTCCTTGCCATCCTTTACCCCCACCTATGAACTTGAGCCCCATATCTCCCTCTTCAAGCATACAAATACAAATACACATATTATCATATAATAATGATGTTAAAAGATAAGAGATTCTTGATTCAACGCCGACAAAACCACCATCATTATATATAATTCGGTATAAGTTTCTGATATTATTTTATAAATCTAATTTTATATTTCATCTAATTTATTATTTTTTGACACTATAAATTAAGTTTTCTGTACGGATCAGTTATGGATGTAAATCTAATTTTATATTTCATCTAATTTATTATTTTTTGACACTATAAATTAAGTTTTCTGTACGGATCAGTTATGGATGCAAACCCACTTAGTCTGGTACTATATAAAGATATATTATACACCGATTAAGGGTCAAATCTATTTATAATTAAAAGTGATAACTTATTAATTAATTAATGTAATATTTTCATCCTTATAAAACCCTATATAGAATTATATTCTCAAAATTAGGCAACCACATCGACTTTTTCATGTTTTGCAGATGCCATGCTTCCTCGGAGTCATGACCCCCCTACAACGACCCAATGAGGTATGCAGGAACTACGAGGGAGAAGAGATCTTCTTGTGGGTTTTCCCGAGGAAACTAGACTTTATAATTGGTGCAATATGGCTCCTCCTGAACTTGGACTTCTTGTTCAGCTCAACTCACCTCTTCCTCCTCAGCCTTTAAGGGGTTTAAGGATCGTTCCTCCCTCTGATGTGAGACCAATGGCTTTTTCACTTCCTCCTCAGCCACGGAGTTTCCTTCATCTACAACCATGTTTTCGCACATTACCCGTTCCTTTTGGGACCTAAAACTCTCTGATGAATCAGAGTAAGAAGATGATAGTTCATCCGCCACAGGGTATGTTCTGTTTGTAGACTTGGCTAGGGTCCAGAGAAGAATCAGTGGAGCCCTGCCCATGGCAACTAGAGGGTGGGGGACCATGACTGGTCTTAGGAGGCGTATTTCACCCCAGTCCTAGCACTTGTCTGGCCTCTCTAGGGCGAGCATTTAACACCACGCTGAGATTATTAGCGGGTCACACATCCATGATCTTTCCACACCTATAGCAGAACGCCCATATCCTCCCATATTTAAAGGGAACCCACACCTTCTCTCCCAACTGGATGCCACCCAAGCTCCTGGACACAAGGGTTGATGCACATCCAGCAAGACTTGAACGCCAAGAAACAAGCCATGTCCTTTTCCCGCTTGAGGATCTTCAACTTGTATAACTTCCCCTGCTCTACAACCAAGCTTCCACCCATTACTTTCCGCAAGTAGATTCCGTGTCAATCCATGTATTTGAATCCAGGCCGATCATTTCCTCAGGTCAAGCTCCTCAAGTCGTTGAGCTACATTCCTATCAGCAAGAAACATACCATACCCCTCAATTGCATCGGGCTATCCCGCACCAATTTGTCTAACACATCATCAGCTACTTCAATAGAGAATGTGTTGTTCCTCACCACTCTAATCTTGATTTCCCCATATCAATCCATGCCCATTTGAGGACTCCGGTGAGATCCAGATGGATTATCTCGAGGTCCTTACCAATCTTTGATGAAATCCTATGATCTGATGAAGCTACCATCGTCTTTCCAGTAGCAACAAACTCCAACACTGCAATTAAGAGCAGAAAGTGCAATTTAAATCAGTGAAGCAAAGAAAAAAAAACACTAGCAGGTAACACCTCTGTTAGCAGGGAGGGCTCTTCTGCTCATTCCACCAGCTCCACCAACTTGGGACCACACATGCAGGCCGTTCCCTCACCTTCGGCTATTTCACCTCCTACAGGTTTGGGATCACAAAGATACATTGTAGGCACTTCACCTCATCCTGCACATTGTACAAAATAAGCATAACATGCACAATTTGTCTTATATACAATTTGTACTTCAGTTCGAACAATTTTGTATAAATGTAACACATATTGAATGAATGACACAGAAATTCTACATACCTTGCATACTCCTTCCTCTCATTTACACATCAATAAACCAAGCCAAAGAAAATGGAAGAAAAGAGATAACTACTTTCAGGGAGGGGTTGTCTCCAAATGTGATTGCACCACAAATCAGTCAGGGCAAAAGGGATGTTGAAGCTTCCCTAGCAATCTGTCCCGTTGAAGAATGCAAGGGGGAAAGAGGGACATAGTCTTCCAAGGGAGACTCCAGGAAGCAAGTGCTTGTTCTTGTTCTTCGGCACCAGTCCAAGTCAACCAGTGCTTGACTTTCACACAATGCCCTTCTCTGAAACAGTAGACACAACAATGAAGAAATACCAACAAAAATGCCAAAGTCCCTGGGGTCACTTCCTTGAACGGATTTTAGGGTCATTCTAGGTTACTGGTCGGGCGGCCAAGGACATATAGGGATGAAACGGGGTAACACCCCAACTGCTTCTGTAGAGAGAAAAAACGGTTCAGACTATTACTATGACTAAGCAAGGGTATTATTTCACGTCAGATAATGCTACACACTCTTCACACTGTACATAGTTAAGGTTTTCACAAGCTTCTGCTTCAGGGTGGGAGCACCCCATTTCACAGAAAAAAACAATTGCTGAGTGCATTCAAGGTCAGGGGTGGATGCTAAATAGAGAATAATCTAGCAACCAAGAGAAGGCGAGCTCCCAATCTCGACTAGCTGCAACATCCGCTTCTTTGTGCCACGGTGCCGTCTCTTCCGCCCGAATGGCCTTGAGGACGCCCATACCCAACCTTGATTCCGGATGACTGCGATAATACCATCAAATAATTGTCATAGAGTCAGGTCCCATATCCAAGCAAGCCTTTCAGCTGCAGGAGTGCTACTACCACTACACAGAAGCTCAAGTGAATTCTCAATACCAAAGCTGATAGTTCTAGTTCTATCAGATGTTGGGGATTTGGTGCTCAATGTCTCGCATTATCAAGACATAAACTGAAATATTAGTATGGTTACAGTGTCTACTTGTGGCCCAATTGCATACCTCGTTGGACACATCGAAGATGCCTTCTTGGATATTCTGTAAGATCTTTGCAGCGGTCTTTACAAATGCCTGCACAGTTAGGGAGAAATTCTTAACATGTGAAGG
The DNA here is from genome assembly GCA_030064435.1 of Trapa incisa. Classification (NCBI taxonomy): domain Eukaryota; kingdom Viridiplantae; phylum Streptophyta; class Magnoliopsida; order Myrtales; family Lythraceae; genus Trapa; species Trapa incisa. The sequence continues at coordinate 343,731 of CM057768.1, read as the reverse complement.
ACCATATCAAGCCATTGCAGGATACAATATGCTATATGTTCTTACTTCTTCAACATTTTGGGCAGTTCTCGCAGATGCCTCCAGAAACAAAAGGCCATTTTCCTTTGCAAATTGCTCACCTTCTTCCTTGGTGACTGCCCTCCTATGGGAAAGATCGGACTTGTTTCCTACAAGCACGATGGTCATGTTGGGGTTTGCATGTTGTCGAGCATCCTCTAACCAGCTTGCTAGATGATTGAATGTCTCCCTCCTGCCCAAGTAGTTAATCACGATCTCTTCAGCACAAGATAGAAAATGTCAAATCACAGGTAAAGAGATGCTTCCAAAATAATTTACATATATCCAAGCAAGACCCTTTGCTGACATCTCAAGGACAAAAAAAGGTTTTTACAGGGCACACATTGTCATGTTTCAAAGTCCAAAGCACTCAGTGTCATAAAGGTGATCTTCCATCCAAGAAATAAATCTTTATTCACGAAGTTTATCACTAGTATCACTTGAACCGCAGTTGACTATTGCAGGTTGCAAGACCATTAGGGATTCACTATAAGACTGATGTGGAGAATCAAAATTCATGATGTAGAACTTCACAAAATAAATCCTCACTTTCACAAGGAAAACAGAGCGAAAAAACTTCAAATATCCTATATCTTATATAGGTGATCCCCAAAAGGGCAATCTGCAATATTAACAGCCAACTATCTGACCAACTCTATGACCAAGATATTAGAAGGAATTGTTTGCACCTTGCAATATCATAAACCAGAAGCGCTCCTGCAGCTCCACGGTAATATGATCTTGTGATGGACCTGAAAGATTCTTGTCCTGCCTGTGGTACAGCAAAGAATAAACTAATATGAACATTCTACAATTTCCCATAAAATGCACATTCTACAATTGTCAGATGGAATATGATAGAATCCATGCTTGATGACAGAACAATCACATGCATTACCACAAAACAAGAGGCCTTCCTTCCCATGCTCTAATTCAGCCCCTCACTTGGCTTACAAATAATGCAACAAGCTACTGTCTTGAAAAGTTCCAACAAACACCAACAATTTACTTATGCCTCGTGGCTGAAAATGCCACACAGATAATCTAAGACAGACATGATGTCATAGATCACAGGAGCCCTAAGCTCAGAAAATCCATTATTCTGGTTCAGGGAGTATTTTTTTCATGGGAAATCTAACGCATCGCATTCATTCATAATTCCATCCTCACTATTCATTTGCAGACATGGAGAATAAATGATCGCACAAAAAATTCCAAGTAGGCTTCATCTCCTGCATCTGCACATCGTCCATCCTCCAAGAACCTAAATCTCTCGCAGCGGGGACAACCTTCACCATCTAATTCATTTCCCCACTATGAACAGTATCACAAGAGTAATGTTGCCAGAAGCTCCCATGAGCAATAGCTGAAAAGATGCAAATAAAGAGAAAGGAATTAAGAGTGAAGAGGGAGTACGGTATCCCAAATCTGGAGCTTAATGGATCGTCCATCGATGGTGACCATGCGGGCGCCGAACTCAACGCCGATGGTTAGGTCATGAACCGGCTGGAACCTCTTGTCAGTAAATTGCAGCAGCAGGCATGATTTCCCCACGCCTGCACCCAAGCTCAAATCAGAATCTACCAACAACACCAACCAGAACACAGGGAGCAGAAACTTAGGATTCCGAATAGACAGACCTGTGTCGCCTATGATTATGTACTTGAAAAGATAGTCGTAAGACATAGCTGGAGCTGGAGATAGAGCCTGTGAGTGAAGGTTATATAGTGAATACTAGACTAGAAGACGGTCCAAGAAGGAAAGTCAAGCTTTCGTCAATGGAAATTGGAAGACGAACTGTATTGGGATTGAGAAGGAAGGAGGAGGAGGAAGAGGACGACTAGATGAGTAGAATTCACTTACACGGCATCCATTGATTGTATGACAATCAAGAGTCCCCGTCCTTCCTTCCTTCCTTCCCTTGGATTCCCCAAATATTAATATAAATAAATTACTTCCAATCTATTTCCAAATATAGCCTCCTAACTTTTATCTTCGCCTAAATTAACCCATCCTTAAGAAAATTTGCTTTGGACTATAATTTTATAATTTTTAAAATATCAATACATTATTTATTTTATGACAAATTATCTAAAAATTATTAATACTCACGTTTTTTTTCTTATTTTTTACTTCAGACCGAGATCAAATTAAAACTTCAACTGAATCAAATTAAACTCGAATTCAAGTACCGGCTCAGATTAAACTCGAATTCGAGTTGTGTTATAGTTGTAGCCCGAGTCGAAACTCGATATTTTTTATCCTGTGTTAGTTTCGGGTAGGGGCAGGTGGGATCACACAAATATTTGAATATGTACACAACAAAGGTGTACATGTGATTCTAGTATTCCTTGCAAGCAATATTGATTTCCATAGAATTGTCAAATTCTGGGATCACACAACCCATGTGTCACGTACAACGTAAATTGTCAAATTGTTAATATCTCCTCTTGCAAAAACAAAATTTCCATAGAACATACATCAATCAATGGGCTCCAGACACATTGACTCATTAAGGCCACCAACTATTATTATTATGAAGTTTGTGGAAATGAGTTAATTTTTAATATTTTAGGTTTCAACTAATTTCTTAGTCTAAATATATTATGGGAGTGATCATAAGCTGAGTTTTGTCCTAGGAGCATGTACCTAAGAACTGACTAAAACCATTAAGAAAATTAGCTAATTTGATTTGATTCCTTAAGGGGCTTAAGTCTAATAGCTAACATGCTTTAGCATAGGGAAGGATGAATTTCCTGAGAAATATATAACATAGGAGCAAGACATGTTTCCTTTCAAGGTACAAAAAAAAGTCTCCACAGATATGATGAATACATTTGCAGGAATTGTATCTGGTTCGGAAAGATGACAAAGTGGATATTAAGATCTAATGCTTGGAACAAGAGGGAAACTTACGCAATTGGTCCGTTGTCTTGACAATTCCTTACTGCCAAAATGATGCATCAAAGAGAATAAAAGAGAGCAACTCTGAGAAGTGTTTACTCTTCCATTGCATCGCTGGCTTCGACGATTTCAACCTTCTCCTTCAAGGGAGTGATCTTAGTCAACAGGACCTCTGCAAACACAATCGAAAGAATAAGGTATAACCAAAAACATCAGCCAGCTGGACATAGTCGATAAGATCATCTATTTGGGGAGAGGGGGAGTTACAAGCTTAAGAAATCACAGACAAGTTACTGCAAAATGTTACTGACCAATCTTCTTGGGGAAAGCATAGCCCTTTTCATTGACATATGTACGGGGATTTGGCAACAGATGGTTCCTGAGATACTCCTTCTGACCCTGTGGACATTATATAGAAGGGACAAAATTTAAAGGCAATCTGATAAATGAATCTTTTAGCAAGTAAGCAGTTTTCAGGAATTCGGACCAACCTTAGTTATCACGCAAACATCAACATTACTTCCACTTCCCAGGTCATTGAATATACCAGCACAGATTGCTTCAGTCACAAGCTTAATTCCTTCATCTTTCTGACATGACCATTGAAATAACAAATAAGAACAATGCTCAGTTCCATGAGCACAATTGACCGTGATCGGTATTAAGTTGACTACACTTTACAAGCAATAAATATCCAATTCAGAAGGGCTTGGGATTTTTCAATGTATCTTTTCCAGGATTTACATAGAAAATGGACACAAGGAAACGTTAGGAACAGAACTTACCGTCAAGCCTTCTTTGTATTTAGATTCAAATACAGACATTGCAGCAAGAGAACCAGAACCCATTGTAGCAAATGGCAGTGTATCTGTTGAGCCATGGGGATATATCTGGAGAACAATGTATTCCGATATAAACCATTAAATGACTTGCAAGGAGATCATACGAGAATCATATTGCTGCATTTTTAAAAATTTTGAAAGTATATTAATTGCTAAAAAGAGAAAAAGACTTCCAAAGAAGAAACTCACAGTGTGGAGGTGAGGTCCAGTGACATCTACACCACCAAGTACCAAAGCAGCCTGAACATAGCCTTGATAACTGTATACAACAACAGTTAGACCCTGGAACCACTGACTTATACAAGAGAGAGAACATGGCTGATTAAAATTTCATTCACTCTGTGAAATGACTTACTTGAAAAGATGCCGCTTAAGAAGTGTTAGGGCAGTCACAACCCTTGATTCACGACTAGTATGGTAGCGATGTAATTGTAGCTGTGAACTCACCATATCTAGATGATGCAAACATGGAAAAGTAAAGCATAGTTTAAGACATCACAAGGATATAGCATCATTTCAAGTCCACCATTTGTTTTTCTTTTTGGTATCAATAGATTGGAGACACAATCACACTTTTATCATCCCACAAAATTGAAGTATAAGAATTGAGCACCTGTTACTGCCTCCGTATCAGCAGCAGTTCCGGCACCACAGCAATATATGTTTGGTGCCATGTAATGAATTTTCTCGCAATTCTTATCACAAACTATAGGTCCTTCAGTAGCTCTTGTATCTGCCCCAAGAATAACACCATCCTGTAGGAAACCATAAGCGAAGGAATGTTAAGGCTATGGGATAAAGTAAAGTAATAGATCCAGGCACACTAAGGTCAGACTCCGTGTGAAAATTTATTTCTAAACCAGGAATCACATATATTCCAAAAAAAAAATCAGGGAGTCTTAACATTTTAATCTATAAACTTTAGGTCTGGCCACATGCACATATATGAAATTCTACCTAACCCTAAACAATATCAGGACCAAGCTTCCATATTGTGGGATATAGCAGTACAACATCTCATACCTGAAAAATCAACCCCACGATGGTTGTTCCTGTTTTCCTGTAAGATGGGGCCTTTGCACCTTTCTGGGCAAGCATATCATTTCTCCTGCAAAGATCAAAGCTAAATCCACCCTTTGGAGGAACTTCAACCATCCCTTTAGACATAGTTGATATCAGCTAATCTGCTAGGAATAACAACTTCCATCATCAGAAAGCTACATTGCTAGTTGAAGAAGAAACCATCAAAAGCCAAGCACTGAAGAGGGTGCCCAACTTCCAGAAATAACACGATTACTCCATGTGGCCAAATTAAGAAGAAATCCTCCCCAAGGACCGTTCCAATTCTCATTTTGCATTGATTAGATGAATATCTCAATAGAAAATAGAATCAGAAAGCAGTAATCCCCAATATACCACATTAGATCAAAAACAGCAATTTCTTCCCTTTCGACCCCAATGCTACCACCTCAATCATAAAAACATGGCAAATACAAGCTAGCTACTATGTTATAAGCTGCTCGGCTAGGTCGTTTGGCAGAAGATGAAAATGCAACCTAGCATCCAATAAGGTGTGCAAGAGGGTGACTCGCATAGACGATGTCATATATTGAATCCACAAGCTCAGAATCGGAAATATATAGCCTCAATTGGATTCTCACAGAAACAGAAATCACGAATGAACAAACAAAAAAAACTTCACTCCGCACAGAACAGTCTCTTCTAGACGACAGCGCCACCGAGGGATCGAAACCAGTAGAGACAGAGAGAAGGAGAGTACCTTAGGAATGAGGGAAGATAATCCGGATGAATCCTGCAGCGGAGAAGGAGAATCTGAGTAGTGTGTCAGATGGATCAGCGGTTTAGCTTCTGCACGAGAAAGAAGCTCGACGGGAGTTTTCAATCATGCCTCGTCTTCATCTCCAAGAAAGAGGAAACCGGCGGGCCTTCTGGTTTCCGTGGACCGGTTTATGAATTGAACCGAAATATGGGCCGGACAGTGGGCCGATGAAGTAAATGGGTATTTTGATATTTTTTATTATATTCATGGTTTTAATAGTTTAGTACCTCAATGGTCTAATAATTTGATTAATTAATAATTAATTACTTAATTTATATAATAATTTAGTATATTTACTAATCTAACTTAATATAAAAATACATAATTATATTTATTTTACATCTTATAACCTAGTTTTTAAAATATATTTATATAAAAATTTTATCTAATTATACGATTTTATTAAAAGTTTCGAATTCGATTCCAAATCGAGTTCAACTATAATAAACTAATTTTTAGTATTATGGAATATCGACTCTACTTTTAGGTAAGAGAGATATAACCTGACGAAAACTCGATTTTTGAATTTTTAGTTCAAATGTTAGTTAAATTTTGGGTTTAGATATAAAGTAACTTAACTAATTAGGATATATTTTATTTTATCATTTATATTTTTCTTATTTAACATAAATAGTATTGGGATTATCTAATTTTGGTTTTATTATTTATTTAAAATAATATTATACTATAAAAATTATTTAACCTTTTTTAAAAAAGTTGCACATAAATGTTTTATATTATAATAGTTGCATTTTAAATAAAATAACAAAATCAATATTAAATTTAATGTTCTTATTTTACATGATTCCAAAAATATAATTTGAATTTATGTAATGTTCATATTTTATTTTGAAATTAAATAAATAAATATTTAAGAATTTGTTATTACTTGTTGTATTATAAATATAGTTCCATGTTATATGGCATTTAGTCATTCAATATTATTTTAGAAAATTAAATTATTAGAAAATAACATTAAATCGCTAAAAATGTTAAACACTTACCCATTTAGATGCTATATTGTCTTGTCCTTCTAATATGGTTAAGAAAAATACCCTTCTCAATTACTTGATTGGCATTGACTAAAAAGTACACCAATGCTACTATCATGTCTTATGGCTCCTTTATTGTTACTTGGAGTATATGTTACTATTTTTATTTCTATGTCTAGTTGTGTGCTATTCACTTTTTTTTTAGGCATTTGTCATTTGGCTTCATTATGATCTCTCAATTCAATAAAAAAAATAAATAAAGATTACCATATATAAGTATAGTATATAATAATTATATTTGTACTCGTATCCGATAAGTATAAAAGAAAAATAAATAATTTAAGTATATTGTTTCACTAGTTCCATCCTAAAAAATAAAAATTAAATTCGTATATAATGGTTGAATACGAATTTAAAAATTATATGTATAAACACGTTAAAATATAATACTAAATTAAATAAAATAGAAAAATTTTACGTATTTATGAAATTATAAATATTTTACAATTTATAAATAATAATTTTTAAATAAATATATTATTAATTCACGTTAACTTATAACACTTTATTATTTGAAATATACGTTACTGTTTCTTTTTCAATGTTAGTTGTGTGTTATTCACTTTTTTGGTCCCTTGTCCTTTGGCTTGAACATGATCTCTCATCTAGCAAAAAAGAAAGCAAAGAATCATATCTCTCCCAGCCCTTTATGTTGTCCCCCTGTCCATTGTTGCCCCCACCTTGAATGCTATGGAGACACTTTCTTCTTTTGGGTCAAAAGTGCTGAAAGATACTAACTAGCAATGGATCTAATGTATGCACTTTTCCTACTATCTATGGATGTGCTATATCATCTTCATCTAATACCATGCCCATCATTTTAAAAGGCCATGCTACTTGCTACTATGCATGAATGAACATGGGTCAATCACAAAAGTGCCATTATTTTAGTGTTATATGGAGAATTAGGTGATAAGAAATCACCCCTTAAAACTTTATGATTATATTGAATATATTATTCACATCTTATTCACTTTTAATAAATTTTTTAAATGATATAAAATAAGAATAGTCAAGTATTAATTAATTATAATTTATAAATTTTAAGTAAATATTTATTAAATCTATTATCTGATCACAATACTTAATAATCTAATTTTCAGTTAATTACAATAAATTTGATAACATATAAAAATATATAATTAAAATCTATTATTTATAATTAATTTAACATTTCTAACCTTAAAAATAAATTACACATCAATTTACTTGTATTCTCAACATTTATTGAAAATGTGTTATATGTTATATTTTGGAAGAAAATGGGTGAGGAAGGAAAGGGACACAAGGCAAGAATATCGCCAAATACTATGCTTGAGGCAGGCAACTATTCATGACCTAACATCATATTCCTACAATGTCCCATCAAATCAAATCACATGCAGAGAAAAGAAGGGTCAGTGGGGGTACCACTGAAGAGAGGAGACATTGCTAAAGGCTCCCCTAAAACGTGTCTCATGGCAGAATCTAATTAAACTAGCCAAGAAGCAAGGAAGTTGATTCAATCTCACCATACCCCTCCGCTTCTCTCTATAAAAACACAATCCATGTGCCCATTTCTTCCTTCAACTATCCAAAAACATCAGAAAAATCCAAGCTTTCTGGGCTTTTTGCTTCGTTTTTCTGTTGTGTTGCCAGTATGATGAACCCCAACAACACGCCCTTGACCACCCACAAGGTCCCGGCGGCCTCCGCCCCTGCCGGGCCGACGGCCACAGCCCTCCAGAAGTACATGAGGGGCGGGGTTGGCTGCGAGAGGAGCATGATCTCGATGTCCGATGACAACATGTTGATGAAGCAGATACTGGACACCCATGCACCTGATGGGATGGAGGTCGACGTGAGGCCATTGCTGGCCATCGTCGAGGACATCCTCAACCACGCCGCCCTTAGCGCCGACACTCTTGTAGCCGTAAACACACTACTTTTTTTCCTCTGCAGAAAGAGATCTTAGACTCTGAATGGCGTGTGCGTGGCTTTGTAGGGATCGACGGCTCCGCCGGCGGAGAACATGGAGGAGAAGGCCCGACAAGCCAACTTTGTTGCCCTCATTGAAGCTCTTTCATTCACCATAGACCGTATCTCCTGCGAGGTCAAAAACCGATGCATCCACCTATTAATTTATACTTTTTAATATTATTTTTTAACAATTAAAATTTTTAATTTTAAAAATGTTATATTAAATTAAATAAAATAAAAAATTATTATTAATTTATAATATTACAAATATTTTACTATTTATAAGTTAAAATTTTTAAATATAAAAATTTAGCGCAGGTTTAAAATAAATTATTAGAACAAGTTGCTCCACCCAAAACTATAAGTATAATTTTTGCTCTTTTCCAGTATAGATTAAAATTATATAACTCGAGATTATTATTTTAATACTATTAAAATAATAATCTTATCGTATACTATTATTAATTACGTGCGTAAATGTTTTATGTAATATATTTATATATTTTGCATGTGAATTAATAAATTAAAAATATTATTTCAAATTTAATAAAATTGAGAATTGTTGTTATTTTATAAGGTTGAAAATCACTTAATACCAAAAATATTCTTATTCGTGTAGCTCGGGAAGAAGTTGTATGAAATCGATTCGACCCAAACTTGACCCGACTTTGAGTTGGGATCGGATCTGATTTTCCGGTTCGGATATTATGTAGGGCAGTCCTAGCCTATCATCTATGTAAGTAGCGAATTAGAGATGTTTGTTTACGGAACCCGACTAGATCCGAACTAGGGATTTAAAACTTGTGATGATTGAATGGCTGACGTAGTTTGTTGAACACGTGGCAGCTAGCATTCAAGGCCCTGAACGGTGGTGATGCTCACACGACCACCCTGGCCATCTTCAAGATGCTGACCAGCTTCCCCTGGGACGCCAAGCTGGTGCTGACGTTGGCCGCCTTCGCTTTCAACTACGGCGAGTTCTGGCTCCTAGTGCAGATATACTCTACCAACCACCTGGCCAAGTCCATGGCCATCCTCAAGCAGCTCCCGTCCATTATGGACCTCTCCGCCCCGCTCAAGCCCCGCTTCGAAGCTCTCAACAACCTCATCAAGGTCATGATGGAGGTCGCCAGCTGCGTGGTCCAGATCAAGGAGTTACCTCCCTCGTATATCTCCACGGACGTGCCGACTCTCTCAGCCGCCATGGCCCTCATCCCCACCGCCGTCTACTGGACCATCAGGAGCGCCGTCGCCTGCGCCTCCCAGATCTCCGCCATCACGAGCCTCGGCAACGAGTAAGTAGTCCCCACCATTCTTATGAATTTTGCTTGTTGTTTAATGATTAAAATATTATTTTAGATCAGCATAGAAATTTTGTGAGTGTATTAGGTTAAAATACTATTTAGAAGTTATTAATATTAATTTTAAGTATAAATTGATTTGACACTTACCGATACATAATAATTTCTCACATATTATTTAGGAAAATATAATCTTAAATTAGATAACCTAAATAAATAACGAATAAAATAGATAAATATTTAATTTATAAAGTTACCCTACTTATACAATTTATTATTTTTAATTATAAATAAGTATAACCCTTATTCATACTTAATCAATTTCTCACATGTTTTGAGAACTCTTAGTCAATTGATCACATGTTATCAGAACTCGTATATTCGCACCCATACCTAACCTCATACTATAAACCATTAAAGAAAAAATATTCAATTCAAGTAAATTGTTACTCACTTAATATAATAGTTGAGAATATGATAGTAAAATAAGGAAGTTTGGGTTAGTTTATAAAATTATATTAGCTAGAAAGTATCTTCTTAGGCTTCAATTTCAGCATCATCTTTCAACAAAGAGTAGTTTCAGGTACCTGTCGTCAACCACCGAGGCATGGGAGCTATCCACCTTGGCCCACAAGCTAAGGACCATCAGCGAGCACATGCAGAAGCAGATCGGCCTCTGTCACCAGCACATAGGTAGGGTCGCGGCTAGCTAACCATCTAAATCTGACACGAACATGACCGGACCTGTCAACCTGTGGGTGCAGATGAAAAGAGGCACCTTGAAACCTACCAGAGCCTGCTAACCATCGTCGACGCAGCCCACATCGACAACATGAAGATCCTCAAGGCTTTGATCTACCCAAAGGATGACATCCAGCCACTCATCGATGGATCCACCAAGAGAAGGGTATGCTCTTGCAAGCTTCGAACCCCCTTCTTCATCTCCCACACCCGCTTTTCACCGAGCTTTCCTTAGGTTAACATCGACGTGCTGAGGAGGAAGAACGTGCTGCTGCTAATATCGGGCCTCGACATCTCATCGGACGAGCTTTCCATCCTCGAGCAAATCCATGGCGAGTCGAAGGTGCACGCGACAAGGCACGAGAACCCCTACGAGGTTGTCTGGATTCCGGTCTGTGACCGGATCTCGTCGGCAGAGTGGACGGCCACGGCGCAGAGGCAGTTCGAGGAGATGCAAGCGAGCATGCAGTGGTACTCGGTGGTGCACCCGGGGCTCATCGACAAGGCGGTGGTGCGATTCATAAGGGACGTTTGGCACTTCAGGAACAAGCCCATCCTCGTGGTTCTTGACCCACAGGGCAAGGTGGTGTCCCCGAACGCCATCCACATGATGTGGATATGGGGAAGCAACGCCTTCCCTTTCACCACCGTCAGGGAGGAGAGCTTATGGAAGGAGGAGACATGGAGGCTGGAGCTCCTTGTCAATGGCATCGACCCCACCATTCTCAACTGGGTAACCGGCTAATTAATCGTGGGTATGGATGGTGTCCTGATGCTTATCAATGTGAGCTTGACGATGATCCTTTGTTTTTTTTCTGTTGATGGACAGATCCGAGAAGGTAAGTATGTCTTTCTGTACGGAGGAGACGACGTCGAGTGGGTCCGGAAGTTCACCGCCACGGCCCGGAAGGTTGCAGCGGCGGCGCGCATTCCCCTTGAGATGGTCTACGTGGGGAAGAGCACCAAGAGGGAGCAGGTGAGGAAGGTCATAGCTAGCATCACGGCCGAGAAGCTCAGCTACTGCTGGGAGGACATGGCCATGATATGGTTCTTCTGGACCCGGCTCGAGAGCATGCTGTTCTCGAAGATCCAGCTGGGGAAGGCCGACGACCACGACGTCGTCATGCAAGAGATCAAGAGGCTCCTCAGCTACGACAAGGCCGGCGGGTGGGCTGTACTGGCCAACGGGCCGAACGTGGTGGTTAACGGCCACGGCACCACCGTGCTGCCAACCCTCGAAGAGTATGACCTGTGGAAGGAGCACGTGGCTACTGAGGGCTATGATGTGGCCTTCAAGGACCACCACAGAAAGCTCCACGGGATCGCCCAACCCTGCTGCCGGTTTGAGTTCCCGAGCGCCGCGGGCCGGATGCCGGACCAGATGAAGTGTCCTGAATGCCAGCGGGTCATGGAGAAGCTCGTTACTTTCCTGTGCTGCCATGATGGGGGCAACCACGGGATCATGGCTAACATCTACTAGTATCAGTCCGTACCTCCTACGACCCATAATAAGGTCTGGCTTGAGATCATGGCTTCCCCTCCTAATTCCTTCTTTTTGTGCCTTTTTTTTGCTTCTTTCGTCGTCCTTTCCCATAGAATAAGTGATGCTTTATGCATTGTATTGATATGATTTGAAGAGCTAAATTATGCTTTTATAACGTGAATCCATTTCAATCTTACGAGTCTCGGCATGATAAGGGGCCCATATGTATCGATATATAGTATATAAGTTTTTGCAACGTGAATCGATTCAAGTGTTTTGGGTCCATATGGCCCCATATCCTAAATGGGCTCAGCCCAAAATAGTAAAACCGATTCACCTTACATATGCTTATATACTATATATGGGTACTATCCTAAATGAGCTTACCAATATACCAAATATAATAACGAATCCAAAACTTTCACACCAGTACTAAAAAAAAAAGAATATAAGTTATTTATATGATAAATAAGTTACGAGATAAATATACATTTTACCCAAATCTTATAATAAAAATTTTTAGAAAATCTCGATTGATAATTCTTAATTACTTAAATACTAGATATAAAAACTTGATATTCAAAGTTTTTTAAAAATAGAAAAAAAATAAAATCCCGCAAACGCTTACTTAATTATTTCTCTTAATCACTCGTGTTTCACACTAAAATTATTTTTTTTATAAATTTAAACACGCTTAACTTTTTATTTTGGTATGTTTTCTTTCAATATGAATTGAACTTTAAAAATAAATCGTTTTTGCAAATCATTTCAACTTGAAAAACAATAAATACAAATTAATAAGGTTTTTAAAAACTAATTTTAGGAAAATTTAAATGTGTTGTACAAATAGAGAAAAATAAAATTTAGATAGAGAAACAAATTAAAATGGAATAAAGTAATAAAAAAAGTAGAATTAAATAGAGTAGAATAATAATGAAATTCAAGTTAAAATTACGTGTATCTCATTTTTTTGCACGAATTTTTTTTGTACTTTTTTAGCACAATTCTTTTTTGTTTTTTTTGCACGAATTTATTTTAGTTTTTTTCTTTTTTAACCTTATGAATAGAAGATAGATAGAAGAATATAATTTTTTTTTATAGAGAATAGAAATAGGTAGATAAGATAAAAAAAGAACTATATATAAAAAATGAGATGGAACTTGCCGTGCAAACGTGTGCTCTGATACCAACTGATACGAACCCCTCACTCCTTCTTCCAATTGATCAATTCGCTCATTAAACGGTTCCAACTCAAACTTCAGCATCCGTATCTTTTCGCTTATTATAACTTGCATTTGTAAGTTTGGAATCAGTTGTTGGGAATCTTCTGGCGTATCTACTTGTCGTTGTGCCATGAGTTCCTATAAATGATAAAAATAACAGAAAAACCTCGTAAACAAACCGACGACACCCTATGTCACGCCCCAACCTAGTTTGATCGGATCCCTGTAATCAACCCGCCACTCCCCTAGTTTATTAAAGGGTTTCCCCTTATTGTAAACCGTAAAGAGTAAGACGTCCTTTAACCCGAACCTTTTTCCTGGAATAGCATAATAAAAACGGTATGAAATTTAAAACTTTACATACCTGTCTTATAGGCATCTTAGTTGATGGTCTTTAAGGTAGATTTTTATTAAAGGGTTTCCCCTTATTGTAAACCGTAAAGAGTAAGGCGTCCTTTAACCCGCACCTTTTTCCTGGAATAGCATAATAAAAACTGTATGAAATTTAAAACTTTACATACCTGTCTTATAGGCATCTTAGTTGACGGTCTTTAAGGTAGGCTTTCTGGGATTTTCTGAAAGGGATATAAGGGAGGGGGTGAGTACGACTACTCAGTGAATGGGTTTTTAATAGCTTTTAACTTTTAAAAAAATAATTATTATTGGAGTGTGCCAAACTCCTTTCTTTTTCAAAAATCCCATCGTTTAAAAATTTGGGTTTTTCCACTATTTCTTAGTTACCGATGTGTTATTACCCAACACACATCTTTCATCATGAAGGTTACACATATTCTCAAGACAGTATCACTACTGAACCCCCGCTAGTGGCTTTGGAGCGACTTTTCCTGCTATACGGATAGAAGTACGATCGCTTCTACCCTGGGAATGAGTAGATGTACGTGACATCCGACCCACAATCCCGAAATCACTTTTTCGTATCCGTATGAGGATAGAGACCTCATCCTGTCCCCACCCCGGTCTTGTGCGCTTGGTGCTACTCCAGATTTTGCACAAACACTTGGAACGACGAATTGCCCTTATAGCCACCAAGTCGTCTAGTGCCCTTAGGACGCATCACTACTCATCATGGGTGTCTTGATAATCCCGTACTCACAATGCATGCACAAACAATATTTTTTCATATTACCATGTAATCTGTGGTGCCACTGGTCCAACGGCCCCGACTCTCAACTCAACCCGCAGTTGTTTGTCTTGACTAGTTTGTCGACCTGTCATGTCGCACTGCCGCTAGTTGACTGAGCATGTCGATCCTTTCTTGGTACCATAGCCAAACAATTCACTTATTAAGTTTTATGGCACATATATCATGTTCGTTTACGAGCTCTTGCTCGTGCCAACTGGCCTTAAGTCCACTGTACGAGATTTTCAAAATCGGGCATTTAGCCCCCAAGTTCCAAAATCGAGGCCCCCAACCTATTAGAGCTATTCGAGCTCCTGTCGAGAAGGTCTCCCAAATTGTTTAAGCATTAGCACACAGTCAGTGTAGAGCACTTCCGACAAAACATATGTTTTCTCTATCCATTATACCACCCGGGTATAAGGACACCTCCGTTCATAATCGATGAACAGGTTTTCAACTTCCTTCGAAGAAGTCTCATCATACCAACCGGGTATGATCTACTTACAAACGGTAAGTAGTTTTTCCGCATTATTTTCACATCACTTCCTCTAAGTAGTGACGTTTAAAATACCACTTAATTGTGGGTTTTCATACCGAGGTACTTATCATTCCCAACTGGGAATGATATAAAATTTCCACTCACAACCGGTAAGTGGTTTTTAAATTTAAAGTGGTGCTCATCATCCCAATCGAGTATGATGTTAGTAAACCCACTCACCCGTTAACGTAGTGAATTCCACTAGACCGGTTCTTTGTATTCACAGGAGCTCGTCCATGTTGGTGTTCCCGGTCTTCGTGTTCCTACACGATATGAACATCCTTGTTCACTATAACTCGACTTAACAACCTTTATTCATTTCCAATGAATGAGAAAACCTAAACTTTTTAGTTATTTGTAATTAGGTCCTTAAAGTTATTTTTATTTAACTTTAAGTCCCCAAATGCCAGTTTTTCCTCAAATTGAGTCCCAAAACATTTAAAATTTATCTTGGGATCTCAATTTATTCAATTTCACAAAAAGGTGTTTAATTTCCCAAATTTCCAATTTGGTTCCCCAACTTTTCCAAAATTACCATTTTGCCCTTTACAAAAATGGTAATTTTTGCCCAAAAATTTCCAAAATTCCTCAATTGGTCCTCTAACATTATTTTCATGCCCAATTGACCCTCAATTTCATAAAATTGCATTTTGGTCCTTTGAATTTAAAAAACCCCCCAATTTTCCCTAATTTTTCCCATAATTTCAACTCTTCAACACTGTCGAATTTGATTTCATCAAATTAATTGATCATACACCTCTAATTGTTGAAATTGGAGTTGAAATTGAGTTCCTACATGTTCATAAGATTCTAAGGAACTTTAAATCACATATTTTAACGCCAGAACGAGCTCAAACGGAGCTTCACCGAAAAATAGACTATATAGAGAGAGAAAGCTTCGATTTCTCACCGATGAGGGCACGACAGTCCGAGCTTTCGATCTGGGCAGATAGCTCTTATCTTGAGGTTCATCCTAGAATCAAGAATCGCATCAATTAATGCCGAATTGAGTTAGAATTTCATTATCTGCCGGTTCTCTTTCTATCCCCGACCGGAAATTGCAGAGGGGAGCCGAATTGGCTTACCTTTTAGTCTTAATTCAGTCATGGGAGGGCTGAGGAAGTGTTGGGAAGGCTTGGTTTGGCCTAAGGAGGGCTCGAAATGGCCAATTTCAACTCGACTGAAACAGGGCAACTTCGGTCCACCGGAGCGGCTTCACTGTTTCATCATGTCGGCGCTTCTCCAGTGATTCTCGGATTGACTAGAGTTTGCTATCAGATATCTGATTTCCCCCCTGTTCTAAAGAGCCCGGCCTCTCCTTCCGAGGTTAAGAAAAATGTTTAAGTCGAAGCTCTGGTTTAAGCTTCACCGGGAAATGGAGCAGTAGAGAGAGAAAGAGAGAGAGAGAGAGAGAGAGAGAGAGAGAGAGAGAGAAGTGTTCGGGTGTGAGGAGAATGAATGGGGATGACCTCTTTATATAGGTGTAAAACCGTGTTTTAAATGGGAGAGATTTATTACTAGTATTAATATTGACATAAATTATTGGTATTAATTACAATAATTAAATGTATATTAATTTATGGCTATTTATGATAAGGCGTACGTTCGCATAAAAATTTTTGACCGAAATTTCGGGTTACAAAAAAAATCATACTTATCAAGAGGTTACCCATTCTCACACTAGTCTCAGGCAAGCACGCTTAACTTCAAAGTTCTTATGGAATCTCGTTCACCTAAACCAATTTAGTTTTTATCTTCTAATTTGTCTTAAGTTTCTTTTCTAAGGTTTAATGAACCCTTTGGATCACTTGGGAGTTGTAATTTCCTAAATTTCCCATTCACAATTGATCGGGTTTGTGAACCTGTTCGGTTTTCTCACTCGGTTTGACCGGTTCCCTTCTCGGTTTTCCTTAGCTGAAAAGGGCGAGCTTTACACCCTACACCAAATATGGCAAGATCCCAAAACTTTCAAGACACAAGTACAAAAAGATGGAATATACCTTGTTTATGTGAGAAACAAGGTATGAGATATGTAGATGCCACACCCAAATCCTCTAAGAAGAACTCTTAGAAAACCTCGCGTGATAAGTCTTGATTGCTTGAACGCCACAGGTAAAAACCTGATAAGTTCAAAGTTCTTTAAAGATAGAAAGAAGACAAAATCTCATAAGATTGAAATTCCAAAGTGTCTCCTCCAATGCTGTGGAGTATGCCTTTTATAGGTATAGATAGCAATGAGCAGCCTTCTCTTGGTCTCATCTTGGGCTCTTCTATTAGGCTTCCACTTGAATTTTCCGCAATTTCTTTAATCAGCCCATATAAAGCTTATTTGAATCTTTTAGCCCTTAACCTTGTGATTGAGCCCTCTTACAGTTTCAAATGATTATTCATCTCATTTGGTGACAAACTGTTCAGCTCTATTGCAGGTTCGGTTGATTGAACTTATGAATTCGTAGTCTCTTTAGTCGGATTCACATCATTCTCCCCCTCTTGAAAATAATTTGTCCTCAAATCTTCTATTTATTTAGGGTTTTTTAGGGTTTAAATTAGAAATATTTATGCTATAGCTAACAGTATATTTATCAAATAACTTCCTATTGTAATTATTACTAATGAGTTTTAATACTTTAAATAATACTTTTAATCTAAGAAATTTTGACAGTTTTCTATCCATAAGCTGTTCATTCCTCAAATGTAGGCTAATCCAAACCCCTGGATAAAAAATAACCTTCTTAAAACTCTTATTTATATCGATTAATATTTTCTTGATTCTGTCGTTTTCTATCTAATAGATTAAAATCGTAGATAATCTCCAAAGGTGATATCTTAGTCACTGAATAAAAATAACGATTATATGCAAACACAACATGCGATAAACATGCAGTTGAAAATAGAAGTTTTTTGACTAACAAAGTATTACAAACAAAACTAAGCAATTTAGAATTAAGCATTGAAAGCATAGCGTACCTTTGTAATAGAGCATCTGCAACTATATTTTCCTTACCTTGTTTGTACTTAATCACATATGAGAATGTTTCAATAAACTGCACCCACCTTGCATAGCGTTTGTTCAACTTGTGTTGTCCTTTGAGATGCTTAAGAGATTTATGATCTGTGTGAATCACAAACTCTTTCGACCATAGATAGTGCTGCCATGTTTGAAGAGTTCGAACTATGGCATACATCTCTTTATCATAGGTAGGATAGTTAAGGGTTGCTCCACTCAACTTTTCATTAAAATATGCAATTGGTCTTCCTTCCTACATTAATACACCTCTAATACCTACTCCTGATGCATCACACTCAATTTCAAATATTTTCAAAAAATTAGGCAATAAGAGCAATGGGGCAGTAGTTAGTTTTTCCTTTATCAATCGAAATGCATTTTGTTGCTCAATATCCCATTTAAAATGTACATTTTTCTTTATAACAGTAAGAGGTGCAACATAACTACTAAAATTTGGAATAAAACACCTATAAAAACTAATTAACCCATGAAAACTTCTTACTTGACTTACCGAATTAGGTGTCGACTAGTCACGAATTGTCTTAATCTTTTTCTTGTCAACTCCAATGCCAACCCCGTCCTTTAGTAATGAGAAAAACCAGGAAAGAGCCGGTTAATGTGATCTTTAAACCGAATTGGTCTACAAGCCCGACTATTAGGGGATGAGCAAATTAAAAAATTTATAATTCCCATGTGACTCAAAAATATTCATAAACTTGGGAAAAGAACCCTAAGATGATATGAGAAAGAAAGACCGAAGCAGTTCAAGAGAGCCGGGTCTGAATCGGAGAGAACCGGTTTATGAACCGAGTTGATTCATGAATCGGAGTCGATAGAGAATGGGTAAACCAAGAAGCTTATGGATCCCTTGTGATTCAAAGAGAACTAATAATTCTTGGGAAAGAACCTTAGAACAATGTGGGAGAGAAAAACCAGATCGGTTCGGGTGAACCGAACTCGAACCGGATTGAACCAGTTTAAGAACCGGAATTGATAAAGGGATGATAAACTGGGAATCTTATGAACCTTAAGTGACCTATGGAGTCACAAAAGTCATGAAAATGGACAAGGGGAAGAATTGGAAAGGAAAATCAAACCAGTTCAGGTGAACTGGACCCGAATCGGATTGAACCGGTTTGAGTCACTATTGATCCGGATGCTAAATTCATTTTTCTATGTAGATTAAAATTTTCAAATTTGAGATTTGAGACCACTATTGCATAGATAATGAATTTAGATGAATTTAGAAATTTTTAGATTTGAAAAACTCGGTCGAATGGGGTGAACCGACCGGTTTAAGCTTGAACCTAGTTCGGACCAGTCCGGTCCGGTTCGGAACAGTGTCATTTTCTTCCTCAGGATGACAACACTGTTCACTCGTAGAGAAACCAAAGAAATGCCAGTGAAGAAGAAACGCTTTTGTTTGGTATGTTTCAGGTCTTCAATTCCTGTTATAACGGTGCCAAATGGACGGCCAACGGGTCCCCGAGCTCCCTATATAAAGAGCCCCTCTCCATTCGGCCTCTCCACACCTGAAAAGCTCACTCTCTATCAGTTGCTTAGTTTTCTGGTGAAGCTCAAACTAGATCTCTGATATAGGGTCAATTTTGAGCCAAAGAAGGAGAGGTCGGGTTCATTAGAATCAGGGAGAAGTCAGCTACACGGTGGTGGTGTCTGTTCGTCCCGAGAGTCGCCGGAGAAGCGCCGACGTGATCAAACAGTGAAGCAGCTCCGGCGGACCGAAGCTGCCCTGTTTCGGCCAAGTTGAAATCGACCAATTCGAGCACTTCTCAAGCTAAACCAAGCTCCCTCGACACCTCCTTAGCCCTTACACGTCCGAATTAGGACCGAAAGGTAAGCCAATTCGGCTCCCATTTATAATTTCAGATCGTTGTTAGAGAGAGAGTCGTCCGAATTTTAATGAAGAAATTCTAATCCAATTTGATATCAATTGATGTCATTCTTGATCCTAGGGAGAACCTCTAGAGGAGAGCTACCTGCCCAGATAGAAAGCTCCAACCGCTGCGCCCTCACTGGTGAGAAATCAAAGCTTTCTCTCTCTACAGTCTATTTTCCGGCTAAGCTCCGTTTGAGCTCGTTACGACGTTAAAATCCATGATTCACAGTTCCTTAGAATCGTATGAACATGTAGCAACTTAATTTCAACACTAAATTTAACAATTAGAGGTGCCTGATTGGTCAATTTGATTAAATCAAATTCGGTAGTGTTGAATAGTTGAAATTGGGGGAAATTTGGGGATTTTTAAAAATTCGAAGGACCAAAATGTAATTTTATAAAATTGAGGGTCATTTGTCATGATAAGAATATTAGAGGGTCAATTGAGAAATTTTACAATTTTTGGGGCAAATTTTACCAGTTTTCTAAAGAATGGGCAAAATTGTAATTTTGGAAAAATTGAGGGACCAAATTGGAAATTTGGAAAATTAAACCCCTTTGTGTGAAATTAAATAATTTGAGGTCCTAAGGTGATGCGAACCTCGCCAATATGCTGACGACACCCTACACCAAATATGGCAATGATCCCAAGACTTTCACGACGCAAGTGCAAAAAGATGGAATATACCTTGTCAGATTCACATCATTCTGGCGCTAGAAGTTCTTCTTAGAGGATTTGGGTGTGGCGTCTACATATCCCATACCTTGTTTCTCACATAAACAAGGTATATTCCATCTTTTTGCACTTGCGTCGTGAAAGTCTTGGGATCATTGCCATATTTGGTGTAGGGTGTCGTCAGCATATTGGCGAGGTTCGCATCAGTTGGTATCAGAGCACATGGTTGCACGGCAAGTTCCATCCCATCTTTTTATCTAGTTCTTTTTTTTATCTTCTCTACCTATTTCTATTCTCTATAAAAAAAATTATCATATCCTTCTATTAATCTTCTCTTCAGTAGGTTAAAAAAAAAAGGAGAAAAAAAGCCAAAAAAAAATTCGTGCCAAAAAAAGAAAGAGCAAAAAAAAGTTCGTGCTAAAAAAAAAAGAAAAAAATAGTTCGTGCTAAAAAAAAGAGCAAAAAAAATCGTGGAAAAAAAAGGCAAAAAAAAAAAGGAGGCACACAATTATATCTTATATCTCATTCTTATTCTGCTATATCTAAGTCTATTACTTCATTCCATCTTAATTTCTTTCTTCTCATTTAAATTCTTTGGAATTACTTTTTGGAAACCTTTATTGATATGTCTTGATTGTCCCTCAAGTTGAACTGCTTCGTAAAAAAACGATTTGTTTTTAAAGTTCAATTCAGATTGAAAGAAGACATATGAGTGGAAAAAGGCAAGAGTGTTTTAAATCTTTAAGAAAAAGCCATTTGAGTTTTAAACAGGAGTGTTTGAGAGAAACATGTGAGGGAGAGTTGCGAGGTTCTTTTGTTTCTAACAATTGGCAGGATTACAATTTCCAACAAAGAGAAAACACATGGAAAGAAGCCAGTTTTCCTCAGCCCGTTCAAAATCTAGATTGGAAAGCCACGATGAAACAAGTTGTAAAGTCTGGATTTGAGCCACTTCACACGCGAATGGATCGCTTGGAGGAAGGTGTGATACGTCGTTCACATCAACATACTTCCGTTGAACAACAACCTTGGTGCTTTCAATCTAGGCGTTTCGATACTCAAGAACTCGAGGAATTTGAAGATCTTCAAGTTAATTGTGATAGCGTCGGACACGATTGCATCAATCAATGTACTCCAAGTGAAAGGCCATGGATTGATGACGTCATGGACAACCAACGTGAGAATCTATTTCATACTCGTTGTTCTATGAAAAATAGAGTTTGTTCTGTTATCATAGATGAGGAAAGCTGCACTAACTTTGCTAGCACCGAGCTTGTGGAGAAGTTGGCATTACATGCAACAAAGCATCCAAAGCCATATCAAATTCAAAGGCTGAGTGATCAACCCAAACTCGAGGTAACCCAACAGGTGATAGTGTCCTTCTCTATTGGGAAATATCATGATGAAATATTATGTGATGTAGTACCAATGCAAGCATGTCATATTTTATTGGGAGAACCTTGGAAGTTAGATCGTCACGTTACGTATGATAGATTAACAGATAGGTACTCATTCGTGATGAATAATAGATCAATATCTCTTGTACCTCTTACTTTACAACAAGTTTTTCAGGATCAGTTGAAAAAGAAAAAGGCAAATGAAAAGAAAATAGCAGAAAGACAAGAGAGAAAAGCCATGATTGAAGAGGAAGAGACAAAAGGCAATAATGAAAAAGAACAGAGAAAAATCCGAGAGACAAAAGCCGAAATTGAAAATGATGAGAGAAAAGGCAATGTTGAAAAGGAAAAGAAAAAAGTCATAATTGAAAAGAAAGAGAGTAAAAATAATTTTATAAGTTTACATGTCCTTACAGTACCTATGTACAAGGATATATTTTTAAATACTAACCCCATTGTCGGATATCTGCCGAGCAATATTATATCTTTTTTGCAGGAATTTAAGCATGTTGTAATGAAGAAATCTCGTGGAATCAAGCATCAAACTCAACACCAAGTCATAAAGCTGATGACAAAGAGAATTATATCCAGGAGAATTAATCCACCAGTTGTGCAACTATCCAAACGGGGTAAGACTTATCAAGCATACATTGATTGTCGAGTTATTGACAGTACCCAGGTATATTTTCGATACTCTATTCCTTATTTAGATCATATGTTAGATGATTTGTATGGATCTTATTTAATTGCAAAAATAAATTTTAAAAGTGAATATAATAAATTTCGAATTAAAGATAAATATAAATTGAAAAATGCATTAAAGACAAAACCTGGTTTATATGATTGGTTGATTATGATATTTTGTTTGAATAATGCAACTTATACTTCTATTAGGATAGTGAATTATTTCTTAAATAATTTTATTGAAAAATTGGTTGATATATATTTTGATTATATAATAATATCTAATTATATATCTAATATGTCCTCAGATGAACATGAAATATATTTAAAAGTGGCCTTCAATATTTTTAGGAAATATATATATGGTATTAATAATCTTATATTTTCTCAATATGTTACTATTTCTAAATGGATTGTAATTAAAAAGGAAATTAAAGCAACTCAAGGTTGGTCAATATCTTATTTGGTAAGTGAGATGAGAAGTTTTCTTAGATTAACTTACTTTTATATAGATTATGTTTCTAAATTTAATAGTTGTCATTTACCTCTCACTATGTTTTTAGAAAAGAATATTTTATTTAAATTATGTGATGTGCAAGAAAATATATTCAAATATTTAGGGGATAAACTAAGTAGCTTCCTTTTTATTGCATTACCTAACTTTGTTAAATTATTTAAACTTAATTGTGAAGTATCAATAATAGGCAGTTTAGATATATTAAAAATATATTTTAGTGAAAAGTTGAGCAAAGTAACATTCAACTATCATACTTATGATAATAAGATATTTATGTTTTCTCAACCTCTACAAATATGGCAGCTAAGGCAAAAGGAATCTATTATTCACATGAATCATGTATTTGATTTGCATATTAAGAGGAAGTATAGGTTGAAGAAGCGTCATGCAAGGTTGGTAGTTTTCATCAAGACTTTTTCATATGTGATCGAGTATAGACAAGGTATGAAATATATAGTTATTGATGCACTATCACGAAGGTATGTCTTTCTTACAATCATTGATACTAAATTGCTTAATTTTTCTTGGAATACTGTGTTGGTTACAAAACTTCTATTTTCAACTGCATGTTTATCACATATTGTGTTTGCATATAATCGTTATATTTATTCAGTAACTAAGTTATCACCAATGGAGATTATCCATGATTTTAATCCATTGGATAGAAAACAGCAGACTCAAGAAAATATTAATCTTTACAACAAGAGTTTCATGAAAGTTGTTTTTGATCCAGGGATTTGGGTTAGTTTACATATGAGGAATGAATGGTTTATGAATAGAAAACTATCAAAATTTCTTAGATTAGAGGGATTATTTAAGGTGTTAAAACTCGATAGTAATAATTATAACAGTAAGTTATCTGGCAAATATATTGTTAGTAATAGCATATATATTTATAAGTTAATGTCTTTTGATGTAGGTGATGAAGGAAAAGAAGATTTGAGGACAAATCATTTTCAAAAGGGGGAGAATGATGTGAATCTGACAAAAGAGTTTACAAATTCACAAGTCCAATCAACCGAACGTGGAATGGAGCTAAACACTTTGTCACCAAATGGGATAAATGATTATTTGAGACTTCAAGAGGGCCCAATCACAAGGTCAAGGGCTAAAAGATTCGTAGAAGCTTTATATGGGCTGATTAAAGAGATTGCTGAATATTCAAATAGAAGTCCAAAATGAAGAGCCCAAGATGAGCCCAAGAGAAAGTCCAGATTTAATTAATAAGGAGATAAGGATAATATTAAGTGGTTAGATTAGATAAGGTTAGCTTATTGTGTGGGTCATTCGGTTATTTTCTGAGCCTATAAAAGGCATACTCCACAACATTGGAGAGACACACACTTCGGAATTTATATCTTGTGAGGTTTTATCTTCTTTCTATCTTGAAAGAGCTTTTGAACTTATCAGGTTTTTATCTGTGGCGTTCAAGCAATCAAGACTTATCACCCGGGGTTTTCTAAGAGTTCTTCTTAGAGGATTTGGGTGTGGCGTCTACATATCCCATACCTTGTTTCTCACATAAACAAGGTATATTCCATCTTTTTGCACTTGCGTCGTGAAAGTCTTGGGATCATTGCCATATTTGGTGTAGGGTGTCGTCAGCATATTGGCGAGGTTCGCATCATAAGGTAAATTTTAAAAGTTTCGAGACTCAAATTTAGGGAAAAAAACCTCGGCAATAGGGACTTAAAATTAAAGAAAAAATAACTTTAGGGACCTAATTGTAAATATATGTAAAGTTGGGTTTTTTCATTCATTTGGAATAAATGAGGGCTATTAGGCTAAAGAATAATGAACAACCATGTTCATTTTCGTGTAGGAGAACGAAGCATCAGGAACGCCAGTCGAGGTCGAGCTTACTAAGGACGGAACCCGACTAAGTGGAATTTTACTACACTATCGAGTGAGTGAGATTTATATATCATACTCGGTTGGGGATGATAAGTACCTCGATATAAAAACCCACTGTTTAGTGGTATTTTAATCATCACAACTTAGAGAAAGTGATGTGAATCTTATGTAGAAAAATTACTTACCGGTTGTAAGTATATCATACCTCGAGGGAAGTTGAAAACCCGTTCATCGGTTATGAATGGAGATGTCCTTATACCGATCAGTATAATGGACAGTGAAAACCTATTTCGTCAGAAGTGTTCTCCCCTGACTGTGTGCCAATACTTAAACTATTTGGGAGACCTTCTTTACGGGAGCTCGAATAGCTCTTATAGGCCGGGGCCTCGGTTTTGGAACTTGAGGGCTAATATGCCCTGTTTTTAAAAAAACTCGAACAGTGGGCCATAGGCCAATGGACAAGAGCAGGAGCTCGTAAACGAACATGATATATATATGTGCCATTAAACCTTAATAAGTGAATTGTTTGGTCATGGTACCAAGGCAAGTCCGACATACTCAGTCAACTAGTAGCAGTGTGACATGACCGGTCTCCGGACCAGTTAAGACAAACAGCTACTAGTTGAGTTGAAGGTCGGGACCGTTGAGACTAATGGCACCACATATTACATGACAACTTAATAAAACTTTGTTTGTGCATGCACTATGAGTATGAGATCATCAAGATGCCAATGAGGGGTAGCGATGCGTCCTAAGGGCCCTGGACGACCTGGTGAGTATAAGGGCAGATCGTCGTTCCAGGTGTTTGTGCGAAATTTGGAGTAGCACCAAGCGCATGAGACGGGGGTGGGGACAAGATGAGGTCTCTATTCTCATACGGATATGAAGAATCAATTTTGGGAGGGTCAGATGATGTGTACATCCACTGATCTCAAGGTATAAGTGGTCGTGCTTCTATCCGAGTGGCCGGTAAAGTCGCTCCGAAATGACTAGTGGGTTCAGTAGTCGTGCTGACCTGCAAATGTGTGTAACCTTCATGATGAAGTATGTGTGTTAGGTGATGACACACCATGGTAAATAAGAAATGATGGAAAAACTTGAATTTTTAAATGAAGGGATTTTTTGTAAAGAAAGAAGTCTAGCACACTCCATATAAATATTTTTCTTGAAAGTCAAAAGATTTGAAACCCATTCACTGAGTAGTTGTACTCACCCCCTCCCTAATACCCCTTTTAGGAAGTCCCGGAAAGCCGATTCTTAAAAGACTTATGCAATTAAACTCCTACAAGACAGGAGCGATTAATTTAAATTACTATGCAGTTTTGATTTATGATATTCTTGGAAAAAGGTACAGGTTTAAAGAACGACTTGCTTTTTACGGTTTATAATATAAGGGGAAACCCTTTAATAAACCGAGAGAGTGGCGAGTTGATCACGGGAATCCGACCAAACCGGGTCAGAGCGTGACATATAATATATCCAAGAAACACAAGTTTATCCGAACAAAAGACACATTTATTCAAGTTGGTAAACAATTTATGTTGCCTTAAACCTTCTAACACAGCTCTTAAATGTGCTACATGTTCATCCATGGTCTTGCTGTAGATTAGAATGTCATCAAAATATATAACTACGATCTTCCCAATAAAAGTATGTAATACATAATTCATTAATCTCATGAAAGTGCTAGGTGCATTAGTCAATCCAAAGGGCATAACTAGCCATTCATATAATCCTTGTTTAGTTTTTAATGTGGTTTTCCATTCATCCCCTTCTTTCATTCGAATTTGATGATATCCACTCTTTATTGTGATACTTTAACATGTTATCCAATTGAGGAATAGGGTGGCGATACTTTATTGTGATGTTATTGATGGCTCGACAATCGACGCACATTCGCCAAGTTCTGTCCTTCTTAGGTACGAGTAGCACTGGCACAACACATGAACTAATACTCTCTCGAACATACCATTTTCCCATCAGCTCTAGGACTTGGCTTTGAAGTTCCTTGGTTTCCTCAGGGTTACTTCTATATGTTGGTCGGTTGGTAATCGTCGCTCTAGGGATAAAATCAATTTGATGTTCAATTCCTCGAATTGGTGGCAAACCTGGTGGTATCTCATTAAGAAAGACATCCATAAATTCATGCAAAATAGTAATAATATTGCTCGGCAAAAATCCGATAAGATCATTAGTACTAAAAAAGGTGTCATTATACATAAGTACAATAAGAGCCTGATATGAAAGTAAATCTCGCTTGATCTCACTTTTTCTTGCAATAAATTTTTTTTTACTCTTTTTTTCCAACTTCTAGCTTTTCCCTCTTTTTTTTTCAACTCTGATATTTCTTCCTTTTTTTTCCTTCTATTTTTTGTTCATTTGTCTTTTTCTTTTTCAGTTGATCCTCAAAAACTTGCCTTGGAGTCAATGTACAAGAGATATTGGTCTTTCATTCATCACAAAAGAGTACCTATTAGTGAATCCATCTTGCATAACTTGTCGATCAAACTACCAAGGTCATTCCAAAAGAATATGACATGCATGCATTGGTACCACATCACATAGTATTTCATCTTGATATTTTCCAATAGAAAATGCAACCAACACTTGTTTGGTTACTTGGAGTTCACCTTGGTCGTTCACCCATTATAGTCGATAAGGCTTCGAATGCCTTAGGGTTGGTAATACCAATTTCTCCACTAGCTTAGTGCTAGCTACATTAGTGCAGCTTCCCCCATCTATAATAACACAACAAACATTATTTTTCACACAGCAACAAGTATGAAATAAGTTCTCACGCTAGTTATTTTCTTCTTCTTGGGCTTGAACACTGAAAGTTCATCGTGCAACCAACAATTCCCCTTCTTCTGCATATTCATCAGCATCTTCAAGTGATGGCATCTTAGGATCGATATCTTCTTCTTCATCATCAATCTGAATTTCACCATTAGCATTGATCACCATTGCCTGCTTATTTGGGCATTGACTTGCAATGTGACCCCTGCCTTGGCATCGAAAACACTTAATATCACGAGTTTTGGGAGTTGTGATATGGGTGTTACCTTGATTTTGGGCCACAGCTTGTTTGGTTGTCTCGTTTGGTGGAGCATGCTGAGGTTGAGTTGACTGAATCTCAAATCGCCTTGAGGACGGTTTCCATGAGTTCGAGTGACCATTGCTTAATCCCCTTTTGTGTAAACTCTTTCTCTTCAGTTGTTGTCCGACTTTGATACCTTGATGTACCATATCTTGGAGCTCAACATGATATTGCATTTCCACCACATCAATTATCTCATGGTTTAGACCATGCAAAAATCTAGCCATTGTTGCTTCTCTATCTTCCTCCACATTTGCTCGAATCATCGCAATCTCCATCTCCTTAAAGTATTAGTCGACACTTTTTGATCATTGGGTAAGCCTTTGGAGTTTATTGAACAACTCCTAGTGATAGTGGCTCGGAACAAATCGTCGCCACATCATCACTTTCATTTCATCCCAAGACTCCACAGGGTGTTCATGATTTCGTTTCGTTTCCTTCACCAACTGATCCCACCATATTATAGCATAATCAGTAAATTCAACAGTAGCAAGTCGTACCTTTTTTTTTTATCTCCGAGTAATTATGACAATCAAAAACCATCTCCATCCTCTTTTCCCATTCAAAATACACTTCTGGATTAGTTTTTCCTTGAAAAGAGGGTATCTTCAGCTTGATATTATCCATATTGTCATCAACTCGGAGTCGTTCTCTATGAGCATATCGATCAAACTCCTCGAGTTCTTGTGGATCAAAATGCCTTGACTGAAAGCTTTGAGGTCGCTGTTCAGTAGGGGTATGTTGACGCGAACCCCTCACTCCTTCTAATTGATCAATTTGCTCATGAAGCGGTTCCAACTCAGACTTTAGCATCCGTCTCATTTTGCTTATTATAGCTTGCATTTGTAAGTTTGGAATCGGTTGTTGGGAATCTTCTTCATTTGGCGTATCTCCTCTTCGTTGTGCCATGAGTTCCTACAAATGATAAAAATAACAGAAGAACCTCGTAAATACTCCCTTACATATTGCTCTCAATCACTCAATTGGCCTTTTCTTATAGATTCAAACACTCTTGCATTTTCCTCTCGTATGTCTTCTTTTAATATTAATTGAACTTTAAAAACAAATTATTTTTACGAATCAGTTCAACTTGAGGAAAAATCAAGACAAATCAATAAGGTTTTCAAAAGCCAATTCCAAAAGAATTTAAGTGTAATGTACGAATAGACTTAGATAAGAAGAATAAAATTTAGATAGAGAAGAAAATAAGAAATTAAGATGGAATGAAGTAATAGACTTAAATAGTGCCGAATAAGAATGAAATTCAAGATATAAGTGTGTGCCTCTATTTTTTTTGCCTTTTTTTTGCACAAATTTTTTTCGCTCTTTTTTTCCTTTTTTTGTAATGAATTTTTTTGGTTTTTTTCTTTTTTTCTACACTTACCAAGAAGAAGATAGATAGAAGAAGATGAGGTTTTTTTTTATTTTTTTAAGAGAATAGAGTAGGTAGATAAGAAAAAAAGAAATAGATATAAAAAATAGGATGAAACTTGACGTGAAACCGTGTGCTTTGATACCAACTAATGCGACCCTGCCAATAAGCTGACGACACCCTACACCAAATATGGCAAGATAACAAGACTTTCATGATACAAGTACGAAAAGATGGAATATACCTTATTTATGTGAGAAACAAGATATGAGATATGTAGACGCCACATCCAAATCCTCTAAGAAGAACTTTTAGAAAACCCCAGGTGATAAGTCTTGATTGCTTGAATGCCACAGGTAAAAACATGCTAAGTTCAAAGTTTTTCAAGATAGAAAGAAGACAAAACCTCACAAGATTGAAATTTCAAAGTGTCTCCTCCAATGTTGTGGAGTGTGCCTTTTATAGGCATAGATAGCAATGAACAACCTTCTCTTAGGCTCATCTTGGGTTCTTCTATTGGACTTCCACTTGAATTTTCCGCAATCTCTTTAATCAATCCATATAAAGCTTCTTTGAATCTTTTAGCCCTTAACCTTGTGATTGGGCCCTCTTGCAGTCTCAAATGATTATTCATCTCATTTGGTGACAAACTATTCAGCTCCATTGTAGATTCGGTTGATTGGACTTGTGAATTAGTAGTCTATTTAGTCGGATTCACATTGCAAGTCAATGCCCAAATAAGCAGGCAATGGTGATTAATGCTAATGGTAAAATTGAGACCGATGATGAAGAAGAAAATACCAATCTGGAGATGCCACCACCTGAAGATGCTGATGAATATGCAGAAGAAGGGGAATTGTTGGTTGTACGACAAACTCTTAGTGTTCAAGCCCAAGAAGAAGAAAACAATCAATCTGAGAACTTATTTTATACTTGTTGTTGTGTGAAAAATAAGTTTGTTGTGTTATTATAGATGGGGGGAGCTACACTAATGAAGCTAGCACTGAGCTGGTGGAGAAATTGGCATTACCAACCCTAAGGCATCCGAAGCCTTATCGACTACAATGGTTGAACGACCAAGGTGAACTCAAGGTAACCAAACAAGTATTAGTTTCATTTTCTATTGTAAAATATCAAGATGAAATACTGTGTAATTTGGGACGACCTTAGCAGTTTTATCGACAAGTTATGTGATGAATGAGAGACTGATATCTCTTGTCCCAATGATTTCAAGGCAAGTTTTTGAGGATCAACTGAAAAAGAAAAAGATAAATTAATAGAAAATAGAAGAAAAAAAGAAAGGAGAAATATCAGAGTTGAAAAAAAAGAGGGAAAAGCCATAAGTGAAAAAAAAGAGAGTAAAAACAATTTTATTGCAAGAAAAAGTGAGATCAAACAAGCTTTACTTTCACATCAGGCTCTTATAGTACTTATATACAAGGATGCCTTTTTGAGTATTAACGATCTTGTCGGATCCTTGCCAAGCAATATTATTATTATTTTGCGGGAATTTATGGATGTCTTTCTTAATGAGATACCACCAGGTTTGCCACCAATTCAAGGAATTGAACATCAAATTGATTTCATCCCTGTAGCGACGATTCCCAACTGACCAGCATATAGAAGTAACCCTAAGGAAACAAAGGAACTCCAATGCCAAGTCCTAGAGCTAATAGAAAAGGGGTATGTTTGAGAGAGTATGAGTCTATGTGTTGTGTTAGTGCTACTCATACCTAAGAAAGACGGAACTTGGCGAATGTGCATCCATTGTCGAGCCATCAACAACATCACGGTAAAGTATCGCCACCCTATTCCTCATTTGGATGACATGTTAGATGAGTTGCATACATCTTTTTTATTTTCAAAAAATAGACCTTAAGAGTGGATATCATCAAATTCGAATGATAGAAGGGGGTAAATGAAAAACTGAATTTAAAACTAAACAAGGATTATATGAATGGTTAGTTATGATCTTTGGATTGACTAATGCGCTTAACACTTTCATGAGATTAATGAATCATCTATTACGTGCTTTTATTGGGAAGTTTGTATTTGTATATTTTGATGACATTCTAATCTACAACAAGACCATGGATGAACATGTAGCACATTTAAGAGATGTGTTAGAAGCTTTAAGGCAACATAAGTTGTTTTCCAACTTCAATAAATATATCTTTTGTTTGGATAAACTTGTGTTTCTTGGATATATTATAAGTTCCGAAGGGATTGGAGTTGGCGAGGAAAAGATTAAGGCAATTCGCAACTGGCCGACACCTAATTCGGTAAGTCAGGTAAGAAGTTTTCATGGATTAGCTAGTTTTTTTATGCGTTTTGTTCCAAATTTCTGTAGTTATGTTGCAGCTCTTACTACTGTTATAAAGAAAAACGTACCTTTTAAATGGGGTATTGAGCAACGAAATGCATTTCAATAGATAAAGGAGAAACTAACTACTGCCCCATTGCTCTTGTCATGCCCCGACCTGGTTTGGTCGGATCACCGTGATCAACCCGCCATTCTCTCGGTTTATTAAAGGGTTTCCCTTATTATAAACCATAAAGAGTAGGGCGTCCTTTAAACCTGCACCTTTTT
Organism: Trapa incisa; assembly: GCA_030064435.1. Taxonomy (NCBI): domain Eukaryota; kingdom Viridiplantae; phylum Streptophyta; class Magnoliopsida; order Myrtales; family Lythraceae; genus Trapa; species Trapa incisa. The sequence continues at coordinate 311,559 of CM057768.1, read as the reverse complement.
TCCTGAAATAAAATAATCAAACTGCATAACATTTTAAATTCATCATACCTGTCTCACAAGCTTCTTAGTTGATGGTCTTTAAGGGGAGACTTTCTGGGATTTCCTAAAAGGGGTATAAGGGAGGGGCTGAGTACAACTACTTAGTAAATGGGTTTTCAAAAGTCAAACTTTAACTTTTAGGAAAACAATAGTTTTGGAGTGTGCCAACTCCTTACTTTTAAAAAATCCCTTCATTTAAAGATTCGGGTTTTTTCATCATTTCTTATTTACCACGGTGTGTCATCACCCAACACACATCCTTCATCATGAAGGTTACACACATTCACAGGTCAGCACGACTACTGAACCCATTAGTGGCTTCAGAGCGACTTTACCAGCCACTCGGATAGAAGCACAACCACTTCTACCCTGAGATTGAGTGGATATACGTGATGTTTAACCCTCAATCCCGAAACTAATTCTTCGTGTCCGTATGAGGACAGAGATCTCATCCTGTCCGCACCCCGGTCTCATGCGCTTGGTGCTACTCCAAATTTCGCACATACACTTGGAACGACGATCTGCCCTTATACTCACTGGGTCGTCCAGGGCCCTTAGGATGCATTGCCACCCCTCATAGGCGTCTTGATGATCTCGTACTCATAGTGCATGTACAAAAAAATTTTTATTAAGTTGCCATGTAATATGTGGTTCCATTAGTCTCAACGGTCCCGACCTTCAACTCAACTTGTAGCTATTTGTCTTGACTGGTCTGAAGATCAGACATGTCGCACTGCTACTAGTTGACTGAGTATGTCGAACCTGCCTTGGTACCATGACCAAACAATTCACTTATTAAGGTTTAATGGCACATATATATATATATATATATATATATATATATCATGTTCGTTTATGTGCTTCTGCTCGTGTTCATTGGCCTATGGCCCACTGTTTGAGTTTTTTTAAAAACAGGGCATATTAGCCCTCAAGTTCCAAAATCGAGGCCCCCAGCCTATAAGAGCTATTCGAGCTCCCGTAAAGAAGGTTTCCCAAATAGTTTAAGCATTGGCACACAATCAAGGGAGAACACTTCCGACAAAATAGGTTTTCACTGTCCATTATACCAACTAGTATAAGGACATCTCCATTCATAACCGATGAACGGGTTTTTAACTTTCCTCGAGGAAGTCTTATCATACCAACTGGGTATGATCTACCTACAACTGATAAGTAGTTTTTCCTTATAAGCTTCACATCACTTTCTCTAAGTTGTGATGATTAAAATACCACTAAATGGTGGGCTTTTATATCGAGGTACTTATCATCCCCAACCGGGTATGATATATAAATCTCACTCACAACCGGTAAGTGGTTTTTATCTTTAAGTTGTGCTCATCATCCCAACCAAGTATGATGTTAGTAAACCCACTCACCCGTTAATGTTGTGAATTCCACTGGACCGGTTCTTTGTATTCACGCGAGCTTGTCCTGCTGAAGTTCTCGGTACTTCGTGTTCCTACATGATATGAACATCTCGGTTCATTATCCTTCGGCCTAATAGCCTTCATTCATTCGAAATGAATGAGAAGGTCAAACTTTCATTTATTTGTAATTAGGTCCCTAAAGTTATTTCTCTTTAACTCTAAGTCCCTAATGTCGGTTTTTCCTCAAATTGAGTCCCGAAACATCTAAAATTTATCATAGGATCTCAATTTATTCATTTCACAAAAAGGAGATTAATTTCCCAAATTTCCAATTTGGTCCTCCAATTTTTCCAAAATTACCATTTTGCCCTTCCTTTACAAAAATGGTAAGTTTTGCCTAAAAAATTCCAAAATTCCTCAATTGGTCCTCCGATGTTATTTTCATGCCCAATTGACCCTCAATTTCATAAAATTGCATTTTGGTTCTTTAAATTTTGAAAATCCCTAATTTCCCTCAATTTTCCCCCAATTCCAACTCTTTAACACAACTGAATTTGATTTCATCAAATTGACCGATAAACACCTCTAATTTTGAAATTAAAGTTGAAATTAAGTTCCTCCATGTTCATTCGATTCCATAGAACTTTGAATCGCGAGTTTTAACATCAGAACGAGCTCAAACGGAGCTTCGCCGGAAAACAGACTGTAGAGAGAGAAAGCTTTCATTACTCACCGGTGAGGGCATGACAATCCGAGCTTTCGATCTGGGCAGATAGCTCTCATCTTGAGGTTGATCCTAGAATCAAGAATCACATCAATTAATGCCGAATTGAGTTAGAATTTTATCATTAAAATTTTGTTGGTACTCTATTTAGCACTGGTCAGAAATTGTAGAGTGGAGCCGAATTGCCTTACCTTTCAGTCCTAATTCGGCTGTGGGAGGGCTGAGGAAGAGTTGGGAAGGTTTGGTTTGGCCTGAGGAGGGCTTGAAATGGCCAATTTCAGCTTAGCCGAAACAGGGCAACTTCGGTGCGCTGGAGCTGCTTCACTGTTTCATCACGTCGGCGACCTTTGGAGTGAACAGAGACTACAGACGTGTAGTTGACTTCTCCTCGGTTCTAAAGAACCTGACGTCACCTTGTTTGGCTAAAAAAAGACCCCATGTTAGTGCTCTAGTTCTAGCTTTGCCGGAAAATGGAGCAATTGAGATAGAATGGAGTTTTCAGGTGTGGAGAGGATAAATGGGCAGGGGCTCTTTATATAGGGAGCTCGGGGAGCCGTTGGCCATTCGTTTGGCACCGTTATGACTGAAATTGAAGATTTGAAACACCTCGAATAGAAGCATTTCTTCTTTGCCGACATTTCTTCAGTTTCTCGGCGAGTGAACAATGCTGTCATCCTGAGGAAGAAGATGACACTATTTCGAACCGAACTGGACCGGTCCGAACCAGGTTCAAGCTTAAACCGGCCGGTTCATGCCTCATTCGATCGAGTTTTTCAAATCTAAAAATTTATAAATTTATTCTCTATCCAATGGTGTCCTCAAATCTCCAATTTAAATTATTTAAGCCGCCTAGAAAAATGAATCTAGGATTCAGTTCAATAGTGGTTCAAATTGGTCCAAACCGGTTCGAATCTAGTTCACTTGAACCAGTTTGGTTTTCATCCCCAATTCCTTCAGAAGTCCATTTCCATGTCTTTTGTGTCCATAAAATTCCCGTTTTACCATCTCTTTATAAATTTCGCTTCATAAACCTGCTTGTTCCTTAAATCGGTTCAATCCGGTTCGGGTCTAGTTCACTCGAACCGATCTGATTTTTCTCTCCCACTTTGTTCTAAGGTTCCTTCCCAAGGTTTATAAATTTCTTTGGGGCACAAGGGAGTTGAGTTTCTCTGATTTGCCCGTTCTCTATTGGTTCTGGTTCATAAACCAGTTCAATCCAATTGGATTCGGTTCATCTAAACCGGTCTGGTATTTCTCTTCCAATTCATCCTAAGGTTCTTTTCCATGGTATTATGTACCCTTTGGATCACTCGAGAGTTGTAAATTCCCAAATTTCACGTTCACAAATGATCAGGTTTGTGAATCGGCTCGATTTTCTCACTTGGTTTGACCGGTTCTTTTCCCGGTTTTCCTTAGCTCAAAAGGTCAGGGTTTACAGCTCTCATTACCTGATTTTTCGAAAATATTTGAAATTGAGTGTGATGCATCAGGAGTAGGTATTGGAGGTGTATTAATGCAGGGAGGAAGACCAATTGCATATTTTAGTAAAAATTTGAGTGAAGCAACCCTTAACTATCCTACCTATCATAAGGAGATGTATGTCCTAATTCGAACTCTTCAAACATGACATCACTATCTATGGCCGAAAGAGTTTGCGATTCACATAGATCATGAATCTCTTAAGCACCTCAAAGGACAACACAAGTTGAACAAATGCCATGCAAGGTGGGTGGAGTTCATTGAAATATTCTCATATGTGATCAAGTACAAACAAGGTAAGGAAAATATAGTTGTAGATGCTCTATCGCAAAGGTATGCTATGCTTTCAATGCTTGATTCTAAATTGTTTGGTTTTGATTATATCAATGATTTGTATGCAAACGATCCTGATTTCTATAAAGTGTTTAGAAGTTGTAAAAGTGGTAAGTTTGGGAAATTTTATTTACAAAATGGATTTGTTTTTTGGGAAAACAAATTATGCATCCCCCAGTCTTTTTTGCGTGAGTTACTTGTTAGGCAAGCACATGCTGGAGGACTTATGGAACATTTTGGGGTAGCTAAGACTATGACAATAATGCATGCGCATTTTTTTTGCCACACAAGAAAAAGGATGATGAGAAAATTTGTTCTCAATGCATTACATGTAAGGAGTCTAAGTCTAGGCAACAACCCCATGGCCTGTATACTCCTCTTCCAATTCCTAATGCACCTTGGATTGATATTTCCATGAATTTCATTTTAGGATTACCAAGAACTAAGAGGGGGAGGGATTTTGTGTTTGTGGTAGTTGATAGGTTTTCAAAGATGACACATTTCATTCCATGTTATAAAACTGATGATGCATTAAATGTTGCTGATTTATTCTTTAAAGAAGTTGTCAGATTGCATGATATGCCTAGTACTATTGTTCCTGATCGTGATTCTAAATTCTTGAGTTACTTTTGGAAAACCTTATGGGGGTAAATTGGGAACAAAACTATTGTTTTCAACAACATGTCACCCACAAACTAGTTGTCAAACATAAGTAGTAAATAGGACATTGAGTACTTTATTACATTCCATAATAAAAAAGAATTTGAAATCATGGAAAGATTGTTTACCACATGTTGAATTTGCTTATAATCATTATATTCATTCTACAACTAAGTTTTCACCATTTGAGTTTGTTTATGGTTTCAATCCATTAACCCCTCTAGATCTAATTCCCTATAGGTGAGTTAGTGAATTTTGATGGAAAGAGAAAAGCAGAGTTCATGAAAAAACTGCACGAGAAGACAAAGATGCACATTGAACAGAACTAAAATTTATGAAAAATAAACAAATAAGGGCCGCAAAAGTGTTATTTTTGAACCCGACGATTGAGTTTGTCTTCATATGAGGAAATAACGATTTTTGAAACAAAGGCGATCAAAACTTCTTCCTAGAGGAGTTTGTAGTTATAAATGTAGGAAGGAAGACACTTTGAAATTTCAATCTTGTGAGGTTTTGTCTTCTTTCTATCTTGAAAAAACTTTGAACTTATCAAGTTTTTACTTGTAACGTTCAAGCAATCAAGACTTATCACCCGAGGTTTTTTAAGAGTTCTTCTTAGAGTATTTGGGTATAGCGTCTATATATACCATACCTTATTTCTCACATAAACAAAATATATTACATCTTTTTGTACTTGTGTTGTGAAAGTGTTGGGATCATTGCCATTTTAGTGCAGGGTGTCATCAGTATATTGGTTGGCCCATTTAGGATAAGGGCCCATATAGACTCATTTATAGTATATTAACATTTGTAACATGAATCGGTTTTACTATGTGGGGTCGAGCCCAGTTAGGATATGGGCCCATATGAACTTTTATATAGTATATAAGCTTTTGTAACATGAATTAGTTTCACACTATCAGCCTAGGCCCATTTAGGCTAAGGGCCCATGTCATGCCCCCACCCGATTTAGTCAGATCCCCGTGATCAACCCGCCACTCTCCCGGTTATTAAAGGATTTCCCCTTATTGTAAACTGTAAAGAGTAAAGCGTTCTTTATCCTGCACTTTTTCCTGGAATAGCATAATCAAAACTGCGTGAAATTTAAAACTTTACATACCTGTCTTATAGGCATCTTAGTTGATGGTTTTTAATGGTAGGCTTTCCAGGATTTCCTTAAAAGGGATATACGCGAGGGGGTGAGTACGACTACTTAGTGAATGGGTTTTTAAAAGCTTTTAACTATTAAGAAAAACATTTCTATGGAGTGTGCCAGACTCCTTTTTTTTTAAAAAAAATTCGGGTTTTTTCGCCATTTCTTAGTTACCGATGTGTTATCAACTAACACACATCCTTCATAATGAAGGTTACACATATTCGCAAGTCAGTATCACTATTGAACCCGTTAGTGGCTTCAGAGCAACTTTTCCTACCACCCGGATAGAAGTACGACCACTTCTACCCTGGGAATGAGTGGATGTACGTGATATCCGACCCACAATCCCGAAATCACTTTTTCGTGTCCGTATGAGGACAGAGACCTCATCCTATCCCCACCCCGGTCTCATGCACTTGGTGCTACTCCAGATTTCGCATAGACACCTGGAACGACAAACTGCCCTTATAGCCACCAGGTCATCCAGTGCCCTTAGGACGCATCACTACCCCTTATGGGCGTCTTGATGATCTTGTACTCACAGTGCATGTACAGACAATATTTTTTTTATATTGCCATGTAATATGTGGTGCCACTGGTCCAACGGCCCCGACTCTCAACTCAACCCGTAGTTGTTTGTCTTGACTAGTCCGTCGACCTATCATGTCGCACTACCGCTAGTTGATTGAGCATGTCGGTCCTCTCTTGGTACCATGGCCAAACAATTCACTTATTAAGTTTTATGGAACATATATCATGTTCATTTACGAGCTCCTGCTCGTGCCAAATGGCCTTGGGCCCACTGTACAAGATTTTCAAAATTGGGCATTTAGCCCCCAAGTTCCAAAACTGAGGCCCCCGGCCTATCAGAGCTATTCGAGCTCCCATCAAGAACGTTTCCCAAGTTGTTTAAGTATTGGCACACAGTTAGGGGAGAGCACTTCCGACAAAACATATGTTTTCTCTATCCATTATACCGCCCAATATAAGGACACCTCTGTTCATAACCGATGAACGGGTTTTCAACTTCTTTCGAGAAAGTCTCATCATACCAACTGGGTATGATCTACTTACAACTGGTAAGTAGTTTTTCCGCATGATTTTTACATCACTTCTTGTAAGTAGTGATGTTTAAAATACCACTAAATAGTGGGTTTTCATATCGAGGTACTTATCATTCCCAATCGGGTATGATATAAAATTTTCACTTACAACCGGTAAGTGGTTTTAAAATTTTAAGTTGTGCTCATCATCCCAATCGGGTATGATATTAGTAAACCCACTCACCCGTTAATTCCGTGAATTTCGCTAGACCGGTTCTTGGTATTCACGCGAGCTTGTCCTTGCTAGCTTTCCCGGTACTTCGTGTTTCTACACGATATAAACATCTTGATTCATTATCCTTCGGCCTAATCGCCTTCATTCATTCCAAACGAATGAGAAAGTCAAACTTTCATTTATTTGCAATTAGGTCCCTAAAGTTATTTCTCTTGAACTTTAAGACCCAAATGCCAGTTTTTCCTCAAATTGAGTCCCGAAACTTCTAAAATTTATCATAGGACCTCAATTTATTCCATTTCACAAAAAGGGGTTTAATTTCCCAAATTTCCAATTTGGTCCCCCAACTTTTCCAAAATTACCATTTTGCCCTTCCTTTACAAAAATGGTAAATTTTGCCCCAAAAATTTCAAAATTCCTCAATTGGTCCTCCAACATTATTTTCATGCCCAATTGACCCTCAATTTCATAAAATTTCATTTTGGTCTTTTGAATTTCGAAAATCCCCAATTCCAACTTCTTAACACAGTCGAATTTGATTTTATCAAATTGACCCATCAAACGTTTTCAATTGTTGAAATTGAAGTTGAAATTGAGTTTCTACATGTTCATACAATTCTTTAGAAATGTGAATCGCAAGTTTTAACGTTAGGACGAGCTCAAACGGAGATTTTCCGGAAAATGAACTATAGAGAGAGAAAGCTTCGATTACTCACCGGTAAAGGCACGACGGTCTGAGCTTTTGATCTGGGCAGATAGCTCTCGTCCTGAGGTTCATCCTAGAATCAAGAATCGCATCAATTGATACAGAATTGGATTAGAATTTTATCATTGAAATTTGGTCGACTCTCTCTAGCACCGATCGAAAATTGTAAAGGGAGCCTAATTGGCTTACCTTTCGGTCCTAATTCGGCCGTGGAAAGGCTGAGAAAGTGTTGGGAGGGCTTGGTTTGGTCTGAGAAGGGCTCGAAATGGCCGATTTTAGCTTTGTCGAAATAGGGCAGCTTCGGTCCGCCAGAGCTGCTTCACTGTTCCATCATGCCGACGCTTCTCCAGCGATTCTTGAATTGACTAGAATTTGCTACTAGATAGTTTTCTTTTCCTCGATTCTAAAGAGCTCGACCTCTCCTTCTGAGGTTAAGAAAAATGTTTAAGTTGAAACTCTAGTTCGAGTTTCACCGGGAAATGGAGCAGTAGAGAGAGAGAAGTGTTTAGGTGTGAGGAGAATGAATGGAGATGACCTCTTTATATAGGTGTAAAATCGTGTATTAAATTAAAGAGATTTATTACTATTATTAATATTGACATAAATTATTGGTATTAATTTTAATAATTTAATTTATGGTCATTTATGATAAGTCGAAACTCTGGTTCAAGCTTTATTGGGAAATGGAGCAGTAGAGAGAGAGAGAAGTGTTAAGGTGTGAGGAGAATGAATGGGGATGACTTTTTTATATAGGTGTAAAATCGTATATTAAATGGGAGAGATTTATTACTAGTATTAATTTCAATAATTTAATTTCGGTATTAAATTATTGGCATAAAAAATTTTTACAATCATACTTCCCAGGAGGTCATCTATCCTCACACTACTCTCAAGTAGAAGCACGCTTAAATTCAAAGTTCTTATGAAATCTCGTTCACATAAACCAATTTAGTTTTTGTCTTTTATTTTATCTTAAGTTTATTTTTCAAGGTTTAATGAACCGTTTGTATCACCCGAAAATTGTAAATTTTCAAATTGTTTGTTCCCATATTATCGGGTTTGTAAACTGGCTCGGTTTTTTTACTCGATTTTACCGATTCTTTTTCCGGTTTTCCTTAACTCAAAAGTGCGGGATTTACAGCTCATATGGACCGATATAATATATATGCTTTTATAATGTGAATCAATTTCACTCTGTTGGGCCTATGCCCATTTAGAATATGCCACATATGGACCGACATATAATATATAAGCTTTTGTAACATGAATCAATTTCACTTTGTTGGGCCTTGGCCCATTTAGGATATGGGCACATATGGACCGATATATTGCATATAAGCTTTTGTAACATGAATTGGTTTCACTGTTGGGTCTGGGCCTATTTAGGATAAGGGCCCATATCGACTAAGATAGTATATATGTTTTTGTAACGTGAATTAGTTTCACAATGTTAGGCCTAAGCCAATTTAGGATAAGGGCCCATATGGACCGATATATAGTATATAAGCTTTTGTAACATGAATCGGTTTTACTTTGTTGGGCCTGGGCCCATTTAGGATATCGGTACATATGTAACATGTGGACCGATATATATAGTATATAAGTTTTTGTAATGTGAATCAGTTTCACTCTGTTGGACCTGAGCCCATTTAGTATAAGGGCCCATACAAACCAATATATAATATATAAGCTTTTTTTAATGTGAATCGGTTTCACTCTAGTGGGCCCGGGCCCATTTAAAATATGGGCACATGAACTGATATATAATATATAACCTTTTATAACATGAATTGATTTCGCTATGTTAGGCCTAGGCCTGGGCCCATTTAGGATACCAGTACATATGTAACATATGGACCAATATATATAGTATATAAACTTTTGTAATGTGAATATGTTTCACTATGTTGGGCGTGGGCCCATACGGACCGATATATAGTATATAAGCTTTTATAATGTGAATCAGTTTCACTCTGGTTGGCTTATTCCCATTTAGAATATGGGGACATACGAACCGATATACAGTATATAAGCTTTTGTAACATAAATTGATTTCACTCTGTTGGGCCTGGGCCTGGGTCCATTTAGGATATCGGTACATATGTAACATATGGACCGATATATATAGTATATAAGCTTTTATAATGTGAATTGGTTTCACTCTGTTGGGCCTGAGCCCATTTAGGATATGGACACATGTACCGTTATATGGTATATAAGATTTTGTAACATGAATCAGTTTCACTCTGTTGGGTCTGGGCCCATTTAGGATAAGGGCCCATATGTACCAATATATAGTATATAAGCTTTTGTAACGTTAATGGGTTTCACTCTATTGGGCCTTGGCCCATTTATGATATGGGCACATATGTACCGATAATATATAAGCTACCATCTTTCCACCCAGGTAAAAATTGGGAAGTCGCGTGGTTTATTGGCGCAAAACGTCGAACACCTTGTCTTCGTCGTAGCGTCCCTTCCCGGAGGCATGGCTTCTACTCTTCAGAAGCTTCTGCGCAGGTCACAGATCGCTAGGGCTATCTCTACCTTACAGAATGCTAAGCCTCCTTACCAGTTTCCGGCGTTGCACATTCTCGAACCCAATAACGCCCCGGCTGGATTGCTCGGTCGGTTCCTGGGCGGGAAAACGGCGGAGAGTCAGGCTCTAAGTTATCCTACACCGATATTCCCGAGCTTTCGTCTTGGAATGTTCGCGGATCTGGTCTTCGTTGCTGAGTCGGATTTGGATGTGGTTAAATCTGAGGAATCGGATCGGACTTTGTGGGCTGATAGTGTGAAGAAGAAGCGGAAGAAGAAGATGAACAAGCACAAGTACAAGAAGCTGAGGAAGCGTTTGAGGAGGCAGACCTGATAGATAATAGATAGCAGCAGCTGCTTCTCCGATTCGAGATCAGTTTGTATTGGGTAAAACTGTAGAATATACTCTCAATTGCTCAAAAAGATGGACTTATTTTGCTGCTGAATTGCTTTTTAGCAATAAGGAGGGCTTGCCGATGCGTAAAACTCTTGCTTGCAGGGCTTTGGTCAATTGTGTGTTTATTAATCCATTGGTGTTTTATATTATCCTTCGATCGAAAATCTGATCTTTCATTGGTACATCATATAATTTGAGCCGTGAGACTTGCTGACCCAGGCTAGCTATGCTGCAATATATCTTTCTGTATTTATGAGCCAAATTGCTTCACCTAATGCAATGAGGCTGACTCTGTTACTTTGATAAACAGACTGTCCTACCCAACATGTGGCTCTTAATGGCATGAATCTTTAATCACCTAAGAATTAGGAGTTGGATTCTGCAAATCCAACATGCTTAATTGATGTTTAGCTTGTTCTACTTGTTTGGTCTTACCTGTTGCACTTTGTTTCTACTTGTTGGAACCTTGAAGTTTGGTTGCTAAAAGCTATCTTTATGATGTATAGCTGAAGTAAATAAATTTAGATGGAGATCTTCTTCAAATTTAATTAGCAGCTGAATATATATACACACGGATATAGGGTTTTGTTTTACCTTCATCATCTAATGGGGTGAGGAGCCAATAGAGTAAGCTTGAAGATCTGTAACAGCCATTGATTTAGCCACGGAATTATCTTATATGAGTACCGGAACATGATATTGGATAGACACTCGGACAGGAGTATGCAAATTGAAGATATTCTGAATACAATTAAACAAATATATAGTTTTGTTCATTAGTTGGAAGCATTTAGTATTTGTTTCTTTTTTGTTGAAGGGTGTTGATGGAATTTATGACTTATTTGATTCAGAAAGGATATAGAATGAATGATTTAATGAGTCTGGATCATATAGATTGACAAATCTTTTTGTTAGTTATTTTCATTGTATGACTAGGGTGGAATTACTATGCCAAAGATGCAGTAATCATGAATATCATGTTTCATAGTTTTTCTTTGGAGCAAGTCTGTGAGTGTAATGGGCAAGAAGATGCCGTTGTTTAGTAATATGAGGAGATTACTCTTAGCAAGAAAAATATCATTGCTAGTAGTCACATCACAATGAAAGTTGATAATTCTTGCTACCATTGTTGCATGGACAGATACTTCTATGGGGGCTACATTATGCAGTTTTTCAACATTGGGAGCTCATAAATGAGTCAATAGGGTACTTCATGGTGTGTTAGCTGTAACTTTTCTGGAGAATATGTTAGATGAGCTAAGTTTCAACTTAGCCGTTCTATCCTTTGAAAATGTCTTCTCAGTTCATTACTGCTGTGGCTTGAGCATCAGTCTGGATGTCATTTATGGAATTCCACCATTGATGCATTCTTTATCCGATGTACTTGATCAAGTGAACAACATATTATTGATCTAATACTTTTAAAGCTGTTTGTTCTCATTATGAATAGTAATGGCTGATTCAAGTGTAATTCATTGCAACTGTGAACTGGAAGTAGGCTATTAGCAATCATTAGCCTTTCTCATATCAAGTCTCTACTGCAGAAGGATTACATATACCTCTTTAGAATTGTTACTCACTTGAAATTGAAGCTGAAGGCCTTCCAAGTGGAACACGAAGATGAAGACAATTACATGGTATGGACACTCTGGTTCCCATCTCATTTGTCATTCATTGTCTCTTGGTGGTCCCTTGCTTATATTCCTCGTCCTGCCCCCACTTAATTATTCGAATTGTTGTGAAGTCACTGTCCTTTCATCCCTTCCCACTAGGTCAGTGAGGCTCTCATTGATTGTTGCTACCTGGATCCTTTGTCCAGTTCCTTTGTTTGGGTTCAGTGAGGTAAGTGTCTTCTGGCTCTGCATTTTACCTGAGGGCCTACCTCTCATGTAGCTCCAACTGGCACATATTCTTTTGCAACATCAACTCCATTGGAATTGTTTCTTTGACCTTAGCTCATTCACATCTGGTTTTGGGATTTGCTGCATATCTTTGTATGTTTGTCTTCATAGGATACTGCAGAATGTTCAGGAATATGCATATCTGCCATCATGAGGCTCCCCACAAATTCTCTTTGCCTTTTGATTTGATTGCTATAGACATAATTGACATGGATTGAGTTAATGAGGTTTCTCAATAGACCCCTCATGCATTAATTACTTGAGAGTGAGATTGAGAGTTGCATGCAATGGCACACTTTTGATATGAGAACATGTTGCTTTTATTTTTGGCATTTCTTATCCTTAGAATTTTCACCTAAATAAATGGAAAATTCACAAGGGGATGAAGAGGAATGGGCACCAAATCATTGACCCATGTTCCTTTGAACAGTGAAGGAAGAGAAATATTCCTTTTTATCAGCCCTGGTTTCTTGCTCCACTTGGACTGCAAGTCCCATCAAATGGTTTTGTGTGGACCTCCATTGGCTTTCCCTTTATTATATATGAAAAGACCTTCAACACACTTAATATTTACATATGGATATTATTTAAATAATGTAATATGCATTAATTTGTGGGTTGGTTACTCATTTTGAATCAGTTGATTTGATGTTATCCCATCTCTATCTTAATCATTTTTCAATCATTAGCAAAAGAAAAATTAGTTAATAAATGGTGAAAAAGAATCTATAAAGTATAGTTAATCTATCTCGTTATAATTTGAATCTCCATCTAAATTATCCGATCTAATTTTTAATACGAGTTTTATAATAAATTCATACAGTGTCCATTATATTTTATCTGAACTCGGGATGGTTCGATTCTTACTGTCTTGGATGTGGCAAGTGTGTGTGGGATTCAAACTTGTTCTCCTATGAAGTATAAACTCACATAATTTCCTTACTATGTGACATTTAAATTTTCTATTGGCTAAAGAAAAAGCAACACCTTTTTTATGTCTTTGATTTCTTTTGGAACCATCAAAATTAAAAATATAAAAATAAAATAATTGGTGAACTATATTTTTACTTGCATTTGATTATGTTTACAACTTAATTCTGCTACTTATATCATAATTGTTTATGAATTTATATTTAATTTTAAATATACACTATTCTTTATAATTAAATAATGCATATTACTATTACAAAAAATAGTTGCACTAAATCGGTTAATACTTGACGAAAATATGATTTATTAGCATATAATTGTTAAAGCCATATTAGTATTATTTACTGGATTTAAATTAATTGTAAAATAGTTTTTAAATTTTAAATAATATTATATTTATTACTAAAATAAAATTATAATATTTACATAATAATTTAAATAAATTATATATCATATATTTTTTTAATTATTATACATTTATATATAAAAAAATATATAATTATATATTTGTACTGTGCTATTCCCTCTTCTTCTGCTTCCGCCTCCTCTCTCTTGCTCTGCTATCAAGCTTGGGGAAAAAAAGGAGAAAAAGGCAGGGGAAGGAAAAGCGCAGCATCAGTCTGAGATATCCCCACCTACCCCCCATCCATAATGCTACTCTGCACATTCACCATAGCTGCAGAATCATAGCTTTCCCTGAAAAGCAACAGCAGCTGCAGCGGCAGTGAAGAGACCCAGAAAGAAAAGGCACGCGGCGAGAATTCAGGGGGCGGAGGGGAGGGGAGGAGGAAGGTTTAATGGGCGGTGTCACGTCTTCCATGGCGGCTAAGTTCGCCTTCTTCCCTCCCAGCCCACCGTCCTACAACCTCGTGACGGACGACCTCACTGGCCTGCTTCTGCTCACCCCTTTTCCGCACAGAGAGAACGTGGAGGTCCTCAAGCTTCCTACGCGCAGGGGGACTGAGATTGTGGCGGTTTACATACGCCACCCGATGGCCACGTCCACCCTCGTCTACTCACACGGCAACGCCGCCGATCTGGGTCAGATGTACGAGCTCTTCATCGAGCTCAGCATCCACCTGAGAGTTAACCTCATGGGGTAACTTATGTTATCTCTCTGCTTTGTTTTGACATTCCTCCCCCCATTTTCTTTCATCTTAGTTCAGCTGTCATACTGATGATAGATCGCTCATAAAGCTCTATTACCTGTCCGGTGAACAGTATGCCTCTCTACCAAAGCTGGATTCTTCTTACATCTTTAGTCTTCTCCTCTGCAACTGGAAAACCATGAGATCTCTGATCCTGCCCTGATCTTCTTTTCCTCCTTCTCCTTTCCCTTTTAGTATAAACTTGATTTTTCCACTAAAAATAAGAACATTTGGGCTGGGATCTTGGTTCAATTGTCAATTGTCAAGTGATGGGGCATAAATGGTGTCACCGTTCATTGTCCCGCCAGCTTCTGTGATCTATGATCAGATCAGAGAACAAAACAGCTCATAAAGAGTTAGGCTTAGATCTGACATGAGAAACTACTCCTGAATTTCTCTTTTCTTTTACCAAAATTGTGGGGATTTGAAAATTTGTTTAGATTAGATTGATGAGCAATTAGTAAGAATTATTTTATAGATCATCAACAATAAATCTTGTCTAATGAATTTAAAATAGTTGGTAATATATCTAAAACACGACCATAACTCAATTATTTATATAAATGATACAGTTTAAAATATTACAAAATTATAAATAAATAAATAATATAAAAATATAATCTTAACTGATGAAATTATATTATATATTATAACTATATAAAATACTATTCTAATAATATAATATTTTATTAATGCAGCAATACAATTTTATTAATAAATAACTCAATTAATTATATGAGCAAGTATCATATTTATAAATTAAAAATAACATAAAATTAAAAGTAAATAATAGTATAATATAATGATATAATATTAATTAACGAGATTATTATATAATTATACTATAATATTTTAAAATTGTCATATTGAAACGTGTATTACTGTCTGTTGTACTCAATAGGGTGAAATCACTTGCTGGGTAGCTTTTGGGAGATCACATTGTGCATCAGTTCAAATCTCCTCTCTATTGGGATTTGTTGTCACAGTATTGCATCAATGAAAGCAGCATCCCTTTCATAATCTGCAAGTCACTGCTGGGATTTCTCTGAGAATTTGATTTTACCTTATTGCTTTGCCTTGTATCTTTATCATGGCTTCTAGGACAGGTTAATAGATGTTCTGGCTTCAATTTTAACTGCTGAGAAGTTCATCATCACTTCAGGCTCTTCAAATTTTTTACTGAGAACTTGTTAATAGGGTGCCAATCTTCTCTCAGTATAATTGTCTGCAGCAAATAGTCTTACACCCGTCACAGTATGAGAGTAGTGCCTTGCTGAAATGATCTCTATAGACATGAGCTAATGTAAGATCTAGAGGAAACTGAGGATGAAAGTTTTTTCTTCAAGGGTACCATCCTCTATTTGCTGAAATGATTTCTGAAGCAGCATTTACATGGTTGGCAGATAGTACTGATCTTTGATTTATGTAAAAGGGTCTGCAAGATCTCAGAAAACAGATAGAACACAAGTTTTGGTATCTGGTTCTCATCTTAACACCCTCATTTCTGTACAGGTATGACTATTCTGGCTATGGACAATCATCTGGAAAGGTTGGCCTAAGCTCAAAGAACCTTTTAAGTTGTGCACTGTATCAAACACTAATGGCAGGATCCTGAATAGCTGTCTCTGAACCAAAATTCTATCTATTGCAGCCCAGTGAGCAGAACACATATGCAGACATTGAAGCTGCATACAAGTGCCTGGAAGAAAGATATGGTGTGAAACAAGAGGGCATAATACTGTATGGGCAATCTGTTGGAAGTGGACCCACTTTGGATCTTGCTGCAAGGCTGCCCAAGCTAAGAGCTGTAGTTCTGCACAGCCCAATATTATCAGGCTTGCGGGTCATGTATCCTGTAAAGCGCACATATTGGTTCGATATCTACAAGGTGATCCAATCCAATCCCTTCATTGTTGCTTACAAGATCTTACCTTGTTCCTCCACATCCTGCTCCAGCCAGATTATCTTTTCCAGTACACAAGTGACTTACCCTTTTGTGCAGTGAAGTGATCAAGGAAGCTTCCTGTTCTACTGACATAAGTTTGTATCATCTATCTGCAGAATATAGACAAGATTCCGCTTGTTCTTTGTCCAGTACTTATTATTCATGTAAGTTCATGCTCTCTCTTCACAGATCGTGATATCACCAGATCTCCATCATATCTTGTGCCTTTCATCTTGTCTTCACATTTACCCTCCTTCCTTGTACTTTGTTGCTTGCCACCCAGCATAGCCCTGTTCCATTTCCCCTGATGTAGCCCTATTCTATTTTCCATATCAGGCAAGAATCTGAAGAAGAAAGTAGTACAGTTTTCACCTTGATCCTGATCAATAAGTAGGATTTCCAGCTTTAGATTTTGTAGGTAGTGTTTGACTGTAGACACAATCTCTGTGTTATATAAAGAGGTCCAATGAACATTATAAGTGGACAAAAGAAGTAGATCTATTACAAGACTACCTATAGATGGCAGCATGTGCAGGTTTTATGGGTTCATCTACATGGGCAAGTTTGTCCATTTGTTGCATTTTGATTCTTTCAACCATAGAAAATTCCAAGTTTCTTACTTTCCCTCCTGTAATGACTTTTAGCAGCTGCCCCCTAGTATGCAAATTCCATCTAGAAGACTATTCTTTCTTGTAGAAAGGATGGTTAATAAATATATGAACATTTGCTTGAGTTGGTACTTTTCTACAGGGAACTTCAGATGAAGTTGTTGATTGTTCCCATGGTAAGCAGCTGTGGGAGCTCTGTAAAGAGAAGTATGAGCCCTTGTGGCTCAAAGGGGGAAACCACTGTGACTTGGAGCTCTACCCAGAGTACATCAGCCACCTAAAGAAGTTTGTATCATCGGTCGAGAAGTCTCCCTCACAGAGGTACAGCTCGAGGAGGAGCACTGACCAGTACGAGCAACCCCGGAAGAGCACCGACCGGAGAGACAAGCCGAGGAAGAGCACTGACCGGCCTGAGAAGCTGAAGGCTGCCCCGAGCATCAGTGCCGAGAAGATGGAGAAGCTGAGGATGACATTCGACCACATGGATAGGTCGAGGAGGAGCATCGACTGCCATGAGAAGTCAAGGAAGAGCATAGATCACCAGCTCGAGAAGGGGCGGAAGAGTGTCGATCGGTTAGACCGAACACGAAATGGCTAGGAAAGGAAGAAAAGAGATGTCCCCATTTTCACCCATCTGTCTATGTACAAGCAGTGGAAGCCATTCTGTATGACATGCGGTGGTGGGGAGGAGAAATCAGAGTCTGGTTGGTGGCTTTTGAGTTGTTCTGTTAACTCTGGGGATCTCTCTTGCTATTTGTTTGACTTTTTGGGAACTTTTTCTATAGCATGATATCAATTCAGAGAATGGGTTGGAATGGAGGGTGTGGTGCTGTGCTTACTATGCACATTCTCTGTGGCTTTCTGATCCTCACTACTGATGCATTGATTAGACTAACATGCTGGACACAACAATGATGATCATAACTGGAAAACAGTATAATGGTGATAGGTAATGAGATGGACTGAATTACCCAAGAAAGTATCTGCAAGAAAGACAAAGCTTTTGGATCATTTCAGATGCTCAAGATGAAGTAGAAAAGTCAACATCAGACCTCGGACAAAAATCACAATGAAGATGGAAATATCAAATTGATGTGCTTGAATTTCTCGAGTTTTACATACGGGGTAAGTGCACAATATCAAACTAAAAATCTCTAGCAAGTTGATTCTACCACTA
Source organism: Trapa incisa (assembly GCA_030064435.1). Lineage (NCBI taxonomy): Eukaryota > Viridiplantae > Streptophyta > Magnoliopsida > Myrtales > Lythraceae > Trapa > Trapa incisa. The sequence goes on along the minus strand of CM057768.1, from coordinate 293,173 downwards.
CCAATTGCAGCTGTATGAACAAGTTCTATGGAGCATAATTTTGAGGATCACATACCATGGCAAGAGGAGATTACCAAAAAAGCACAGAGGCATGTAGCCTAAAAATGGATAAAGTCAAGATCCATGTAGCCTAAAATGGAATCTAAATTGCTTCTAATGATCACCTGCACATTTCCCAGCACATCAAAACATTCCCTGATGGAAAACTGCTCACTGAATAACTCTGGTCTCATATTGTTTGACTATGATGGATTGGTCAATTGGCTGTATATCTGGTACCTGGGATACAGTGATGTATTTCATGAATCTAGAACTCACTGTATATCGCACTGCTTCATTTTAGGGAAAACTCCATATGCCACTCTCATTTGAATTTTATGTGTAGAATGATCATAAACAACCCGAAAGCTCTCACAAGCATCCAATTCTTGATAAAATCCATGTAGTCCAACCATAACTCGGCACCACGTCATTGAATGCAGTACTAATACATTTTATTTTCGTCTCGATGGATCTCTGCTTAGTCCATGCTTCTTCAATGTGCTAATGTAGTTCCTCATCAAGGAAAACTTATTACTTCCTAGATGATAAAGATAATCCCATGTGTAAATTCCGGTTTTATGCAAGTCATCAAACACAATCCTGCATTAAGCACATAAAATGAAATTCACAATTTGAAAGGAAAAGAGTTAGCTTGAATTCAAAGGTAGTATTCAATTTGAAGAACAAAGCTGCTGACTCAAGGATCTGACAGACCTCACCCCATAATTGCCTATAGGCTCGGCAGACATGATTCCAACATATCGTCGCCCGAATATTACCTGCTCCAGAAAAAAGGGCATGATCTCTGTATGCTTTTTATTCCACATCAAAACCGATCATCACATCACCAAAGGGAAAAGAAAATGATATGCATCCAATATGAAAATTGAAATGATCCTATGCGTGGATCGATCATCATCTTTGATACTCTTTCTCATTACCATACACCTCTTTTGCCCTTTGTTTAATGAATAAAAAATGAGATAAACAAAGGGGCTCAATACACCTCATCATCCATTTACATTTCTCCAACAATCAAACCAAATAACATATATATTTTTTATAAGCATGTCCTCACAATCTGCAAAATTTATCTTCTGCAGTTAAACAGTAACAAAAGCAAGAAACAACCATATCTTTTTTTTACAGGCAATTGAAGAGATCCGAAAGATCTAAGAACATGACCTATCAATATTAGAGTAAAAACATGAGAGACCATCATCTGCTAGGCATCTCCACCCCTCACTTCAAATTAGCAAAAGCAATATCTCCTTGCATAATATTCATTCAAACAATTCATATCATGAATACATTCGATAATCACCTTTTCACCACCAATTGACCTCATCTTGCCATCAACAGCAGGGCTATGAATTCTAAGGTACTCAGCTGACAAATTATATACAATTCTGTTGGCAAATTCGACCTCTACCTGGAACATAAACCAAAAGATTTTATGAAAAACCAACTCTTAGTTAATGCAAGCTAAGAGAGAAAGAAATTTGTCAATAAATTAAGTGATCTAGCACAATCATATTGATAAATGAGGAAAATTCCTTTCAGCCAGTGCTATGACATGCTGGCAGGTATAAGTTAATAAGAACAACCATCATATTCATAGACAATGATTCTATCAAAGCCAGTACAGCACCTAGTGGAACCTAAGATTTCAATAAACCGAAGGAAAATGATCGCTTGGGTTTTTCCTCCCCGCAGCGTCTTTGCATTGTATTCACTATGCAATCGAGGAATTTGTCTTTAGGCACATGTGCCTCGTCGAAGAAAACGCGTACTCCTAATCTCAATGATTTGAGCAGTAACACCACTCCAAAACAACATTAAACACACAGCAACAGTAAATAAGATGACAGCAAATGGACATACGAATTTCGGTGCCTTGAGGGAGAATCTGGTGAGGCGTGGAGCGGCCGCCGCCGTGTGGACACACTGGAAGGCTCTCCGCACCGCAATCATAGCTCACCACTCTCGACGGATCGAGAAGAAGCAGGTGGAAACCCGATATATGTCCCGCCAAAATTCACCTCCCTAACTCTTCAGCTATCGCAATCTAAATCCTCTCAGAAGCTCCACAGAGTTGATCCACAACCGGAACATAAGTGAGGGCTCGGCAAAAAAATCCAGTCCATGGGCTTTCTTCGACCCAAGTAGCGGTCATGATTACGGCTCGGTATTGCTCGTACGTACAGAATCCGAGTATAGCTTCGTATATGAACCTTCCATGGTATATGGTATGGATCAGGGTTTCCAGACCCAGCCCAAACATTTTTTTTAATTCTAATTTTTAATTGAATACAGTAGAAAATTTGAACCTAATCCCTACAAATAGAGGTGCAAATTTTTTTTGCACACATCCAAACACTCCCTTGACGACACGTGGGGCGGGTCAAACCCGGCCCGGATCCAAACGGAGCTCCGGAGCTCTTGAGAAATCCCTAGTGGTAAAGTTTTCATTTTTTGCACAATGTGCTAATTGTACATTAATCCATTCACATGTAAAACTTCCTCCCAAGATGTTCACAATTTTGATCAGTCCCATACTGAAACATCTGCCGGAAAAACGCTTCATCACCTCCCACTCAATCCTCAAGCTCAAACCAATCTCCTATCCTAGTCCCAGGCCTTCACCTTTTCCCCCATACAAAAAACTTACAAGCAAGTATAACAATGATGAGAGTTTCCATAGACTTACTACCAGTAAGTGCAAACCCAATGGTGCTGGCAGCAAAATTTGCCATTTTTGGCCTGCAACAGACCGCCCCGTGGTAGTGAGCCTGCTTGTTTACTGCCCTCCTCCATTCTTTTTTCGACCTGTCATCTTCACAATCAGTATGAGAACTCGTGTCCTCTGAAGGAGATGTATTTCTTCACCCAGATGGCAATGTCATCTGCACATGCCTGTGCCTGTGGGGTCTTGAGAAGCATGTCGAGGGTGGCAAACTCGTGCACTGCATCTTTATAGTCATAAACTGGCGCATCAACATTCACCTTCCGGAGCTCCTCCGAATAGGCAATTGCACGGTCTCTCATCCAATCGTGTTCTGCCACCACCGTGAGTGTTGGAGGCATGAGTTTTAGGGGTGGCCCCCCTCGCCCCGGCACAAGTGGGTTAGCTGCAGGGTGGTCGAGGCTGTACTCCTCCTTTGGCAGGAAGAGCTCCCACAAAAGCAGGCACATGGCTTTGTCGAAGAAGTAGGAGTTGGCCAGTCTTATTTCAGAGTGAGTGGGAACGCTTCCTATGAAAAATGGGTACATCAGTACTTGTGCAACCACCTTTACAGGGTCCAGCAGATTCCCAGCCTCCATAGCTTTCCGTGCCAAGTAATCTGCAATATTTGCTCCGCAGCTCACACCCAGAAGAACACATCTGTTTCAATAGAGGAACAAAATTAAGAATGTGCAAATGAATTAATGTCCATATGAACTCAGTTGTTATATCTACATGGACAGGAAGAAAAACCTAACTAATTGGACCATTAACATTGAAAAGAATTTAAATTGCCTTCAAATACTTGAAAATGCAAATGTTTCTCGCTAAGGTACGCAGTTCAGTACTTAGGGTGAGGAGGATGACACTCCAAAAATTCCAAATGAGGAGTTTGCAGGACACTCTGTAATACCAAAGCAACCATCACTAAAAAGAAATGCATCTGAACAAAATCGGGAAATAATAGATGCAATTCATAGTTCCTTGGCTTATTTCGTCCAGTTGCATCTTTTTACAAGCCTCGGTTACTATTGCTGCACATAACTCAGTTATTATATGAATCTACTCTGCTTGAAATTAGTGACTGCAAGTCAGAGAAAACTACATGCAAATGAAAATTCAGAAATCTGCCACGAACTTCTCAGGATCATATTGGTACTAACAATTTAGGTTCTTAAGATAAAGGAAAAAAGAACAATTTGCAGATGGTCAGCACCATTTTATCCCATAAATGACAGAAACTAAATAGAGCAGGAGAAAAATTGGCATGTCCAGACTTCACTCATTCAATTTATCAAGCCAAAATCATGGGTTCACCAGCCAAAAGATTATTTCACAATAGAACCTTTCTCTTCCACCATTAAGGAAAGATGGTTTTTTGATGAAGGCAGCACCAGGTATAGCAACTATAACTGACATCTTATCTGCAGTTAAGGAATCCCATTGGCTTGCTCCATGACTCAGAACCATGTTCCAGAAGAAACACCTACAGACTACCCAAAAGGAAAAAAAAAAAAAAAAGCACTGCAGCATTTTGTAGCAGGTAAATATGATAACCTAATCCTGAAATCTCAGTTTGACAAAACAAATCAAGGAGAATATATGCAAGGATTTTAGACCATTATGTGAGGTGATGCATGACATAATCATATTCCTTGAATATGCATAATCAAATATCCACAAACCTTGATGGATCTCCATGAGCAGCCAGCCACGGTTCAACCATGGAAGCTCCAAAGGTATCTGCAATCTGCAATTTCTTAAATTCTGCTCCACTGACCCGTGAGTTACCCATGGACTTACTACACTCAGCTAAATTCGCCTGCTTGGCCAACCAATTCAGCACATTTAGCCCATCCTCAAAAGCTGCAGGGTACCGATCCTCCGGTGCAAGCCTGTATCCCACAGCCACGACAATCACATCCAACAATTTCGACATCCTCCGGCAGAATAGATCATTTGAGACTGAGTCCTTCGAGCCACTAACCCAACCTCCACCGTGAAACTGCAGTATCACAGGAAGTTTCTTTGCATTAACTACCAATGGCGAGTACCCTCGGTAGATCACATTACCGCCATTTGAAGCCCTCAGATTCAAGCTCTCTACATCCGTACAGGAACCAAATGCATGAGTTCCATTATTGTGCTGGGGGAATCCGTAGCTGTTACGGAGGGATACACTGGCCCGATCATGGCCGGGGCTTGGGCTAGGGTTAGCATTCAGGGAATTGTAGCTGTGACGACGGGGAATGGGCTCCGGATCGGAGGATTTGGGCTGGGGATTGTTCTGCCTGACCCTAGGCTTGGCCTGGAGCTTGCGATCGGACTCCGGCGACCTGAGGACGGACTCCGGGAGGAAGATCCGGACCGAGAGAGAGGTGAAAGGGTCAATGTGGATGTCCTTGGTGGCGACGCCGTCCATGAAGGAGGCATTTGCAGCGGCAACGGATTCCTCCGGGCGGGAGGTGACGCCAAATGGATCAGAACCGTCCGAAGTAGCCTGGATCCGGTTCTGCAGACGGTGCTTCAGGAGGAGCTTGAAGAAGACGCTGTAGAGCTTCACAGAGACACTGGGCATCTTCGTCTCTATCGTGTCCCTCCTCTCCTATCCCACCTCCAACCCCCTTCAATCCCCTCTATCTCTGTCGGAGGAGCTGAGTCGCAGCAACGGAGAACCGCTCCTGGAGCGATCAATCATCAACCCAGCAAGACACGGGACAGGATAATGGTGGCCCAGCGAGCGGATCGAGGGGTCTCCGAGGATTGGAGGCTGCCTGTAATTAGGGATTGAATCCAGGCAGGTATGGGAAGGAAAGGGAGATTGTGGAGAGAGAGAAGGAGAGAGATTACATCTACAAGAAGACATGGAAAGGGTTTGTATTTTAGGCCTTTTTCAAATTTAAGCCTCTCAATTTCTAATGATTGTTGGCGGGCAGGTGGGGGCTTGGAAATTATCAGGTGCGCCGATACTACCGTCCCTAGTTTTCTTTATCCATTAATATTTAAATATCATAATAATTTATAATAAAAATTTTATTTATTACAAATTTTACTAATTAATAGAAAAAATACATATAAACTTTACTATTTTTCACAATAATAACATTAAGAAGATAATTTGGCCCGTCTAAGACCCGACCGACTACAACTGATACTAGTAATTTCACCGAACCCGTATCCAAATGAACCCGATCAAACCCTAACCCAAAAGTGGTCCATATTCAAGAGAATAGATCCATGAATCGCCCTTTTTTCACCCAAAAGTATTCAAAATTTATTTTAATATCAATTTAATTCAAATAAACATGTGTCTTTTACCAGATTAGGTAAATTATATATATAATATAAATATTATATTATAAATTTTGTTTAATTATATAATATAATATTTATAGAAATGTTACTAATTTTACTAATTAAAACATGTGTCCAATTTCACCCGATTGGACCCGTATCCAAATGAACCCGATCAAACCAATTTTACTAATTAATAGAAAAAATACATATAAACTTTACTATTTTTCACAATAATAACATTAAGAAGATAATTTGGCCGGTCGAAGACCCGACCGACTACATCTGGTAGTAGTAATTTCACCCGATTGACCCGTATTCAAATGAACCCGATCAAACCGGTACAGAACCAATTAAACCCGTATCCGACTGAACCCTATCAAACCGGAACCTAACAGTGGTCCATATTCAAGAGAATAGACCCATGAACCGCCCTTTTTTCACCCAAAAGTATTCAAATTATATTTTAATATCAATTTAATTCAAATAAACATATGTGTTTTACCAAATTAGGTAAATTATATATTTAAAATATAAATATTATATTATAAATTTTGTTTAATTATAGGTTTAAATCTAGTAGTTAGCAAAAAAATTAATTTTAGTTGTTCACTTCAATGGGAACCCATCAATTCTCAATCCCTAATTGAAATTCAATTTTCACAAATTCAGAGGAACTTTTTATTTATTATATAATTTAATATAATATTTCTGGCAATATCAAAGGAAAATTGATTACCTTATAAAGCTGCCATCAATACATTAACTGCCAGAACCCTTCAACAAGCTCCAATGCAGTATAAACTCTCAGGACAGTGAAGCTTCTGCCAGGTTACTGCTGTTGCTTCTTTGTTCCCCGCTGACAAGAATATCATAGGTAACACTGTCAGGCACAAGACCTCTGTCGAGCATCTCGTCGTGCAAGCTAAAAGCTTTTGGGAGATTCCCCTCTCTGAAGTATCCTGCAATCATTGTGTTGTAAATTAGGACACTGGGTGTCACACTGTTCTTGTCCATCTCCTTCAGGAGTTCTTGTGCTCTGTTCAGCTGTCCCTTCTTGCAGAGACCATTTACGAGGGCTGTGTACAGTGCAATATCAGGTGCTATACCCTTACCGAGCATCTCGGTGTAAAACTCGGTCGCCATAAGCAGCTTGCCCTCTTTGAGCAGCCCGTCAATAAGGGTGGTGTAGGTTATCAAGTCACAGGGAATACTCTCTTCTACCATCTTCTTGTGATACTGGAGTGCTTCGTCCATGTTGTTGAGGTTTCTAAATCCACTAAGCATTGAATTGTACACGAACTTGTTCGGAGATAGGCCGGCTTCAAGAAGCTCCGAGTAAAGCTTGCAAGCACTTTCCATGTCCTTGTTTCTCCAGAAACCATCAATAAGAGCACTGTATGCTGTAAGGTCCAGTTTGAGGCCCTTACTCTTCATCTTCTTATGCATCTTCAGCGCAAGGCTCATGTTATTTCCCTTGCAGAAACCATCCATTAAGGTCGTGTATGTAACAACATTGGGGGAAATGCCATTCTTTTGCATCTCTGAGTATACACTCAGTGCAGCATCCATATCACCCTCTTTAACATGCCCATGTAGGATACTGTTGTAGGTCATGCAAGTTGGTATGAAACCTCTATCAGTGAATTCCTTCAACATCTCCTTCCCTTCCTTCATTTGACCCACTTTGCACATACCATTTATGACAGTGTTTATAGTGACATCCGAGGGACTAATCCCTGCACGAACCATTTCCTCAAAGAAATCAAGGGCTCTAATACTATCCCCGCTCTTAAAATACCCATCTGTTAGCAAGGAGTATGTTATGACATTTGGTTTCATGCCCTTCTCTGAGATCTCCGAGAAAATCTTCGTGGCTGCCTCCATGTTTCCACTTCTACAATACCCACATATCATGATGTTGAATGATACTATAGTATGAGCTATACCCCTATCCTTCATTTTATTCCACAAGCTGCAAGCCTCGTTCATCCTGCTCTTGTTGCAAAACCATGACAAGAGCTGATTATAAGTAACAACATTAGCAATATTCTCATCACATGCCTCTTCTAACACTCTAAATGCCTCATCTTCCATGTTCTTATCCAAGTAACCACGTATCAGTGAATTCACGTTAAACACGCTTGGATTTATGCCCATGAGTTTCATTTGTGAGAAAAATTCATGCGCCTTTTCCACATTCTTGTTTCTACAACAACCTTCAATTAAAACTGAAAATGTAACCTTGTTTGGGACAAGATTTTCCTCAGAAAGCTTATCAAACAATTTCAGAGCAGTATCGAGTTCACCCGACATGCAATATCCCTTCATCAGACTTGTATAAACCACCAAATTCATCCTCCTCCCACTACTAATCATCTCATCCTTAACCCTTAAAGCCTCTTTTAGATTACCTTGCTTCACACACGCCCCAATAACACATGTAAAGATACCGGCTGAGGGAACCCACCCATTGGCCTTCATATCCTCCAACAACAAGCAAGCTGATCTCCAATCTGGTTTCTGACATGTTGCTTGTATTGCAGTACTGTAACAGGCTGCGTCCAGTTTCATCCCACTTGCTACAGCCTGTCTGAAGTAATTCTCAGCCTCATCAGGCTTCACCTGTTTTAGGCAAGCCTGCATTACAATATGCAATGCAAAGTGATCGCACTCCCGCCCTCTCAAAATCATCTTGTCATACAGCTCCCGTGCCTCATCAACCATATTCCTCTTCACGAGATCAGCCAACAAGTTGTTGAATGTTATAGATCCTGGTGTTAGGCCATGCTTGGCCATTGTACCATAACAAACAACAGCATCCTCTATACGGCCAGCCTCAGTAAAACTATCCAACAAATACTCAAAAATCCCTGATTGTAACTCGAAGTCATATTTCCGTGCACAATCGACCAGATGGTCGACGAGCACACTGGGAGAAGGTATTGCACCTCCAGATAAAGCACGGTTTAGAAAATCCCTTGCCCTTCTCTTGGACTTCGGAGACCCCATCAAAACAAGGAGCAGAACACATAACACGTCAACGCTCCTAACGAAACCTCGCCGGCTTTCCACATTCTGGAAGTAAACGAACGCAATCTTCGGCTCGTGGCGGTGCGCTAAAAGCCTTTCTATTACATCGCCCGGCGCCAGACTCCCGGACCTCCCATCGGACGCAGCGAGCTCGAAATTAGAAGATTCAGCATCGCGCTGATCATCCGTGTAGTCTCTCAACGAAGATGATTCCTCGGAACCTTCAGCTAATCCAGAAGGAAATCTCTCAGGAACGCCGGCCGTTTCCCCGGAAAATCCAGATGCTGGACCGGCACCATCGGCAGATTGAGCTCTTGAGCAGATACACTTGCATTCCGCCGGAGAACACCGCAAGAGAGCCCTTCCCGCGACGGAATTGAGGATGCGAGACCCCGCCGGCCGGTACATATCCGGTAACTTCCGGAAGCTGAAGGCGTTTTGCGAAACCCTAAACTAGAATCTCAGGATTTCCACAAACGGGGGTGTGAGAGAGATGGCAGAAATGGGCCAGTCTGATTATTTATATTAATGGGCCTAGGCCCAAATTGTGTGTCTTTAAAGGTCGAGCTTAGTCCCCTACTGAAACTGCTCACCATGTGGACCTGTGCTTGCGCGGGTCGGGTCCGAAGCCTACTTTAAATACATGTCCGGGTCTATAACTGTGACGAGGCTGGATCCCTTGTCCAGACCCGACTTTTATGTATATACTTTGTCAAAAATCTATGCCCGACCCGATTTGATTCAGTTTACATGGACTCAACTGAGTACATTGACACAAGGGGGGCCATGCAAATAAATAAATAATGTATTAATTTTATTTGAAAATGAAAGAAAATAAATGATTGGTTGAAGAAGAAAGAAGTTTGTGAATGAGAGTATCTTTACGTGTAATACTTCCTAACCCTATTTTTATCAAGGAAAATTGTGGGAACCATATGACTAGTGATGTTAAAAGACCGGACCATATCCGATTTTATAATTTTCAATTTTTTTAAATTTTAATATAAACAAAATAAACCCATAGAAATTAAGGGTGATCTCCAACTCTAAACAAAGCACATCCATGTCTCTTGGTTGTTATGGGAATTAGTGCAAAGTTAAGGGGTTGAAAAAAAAAGTTAAAGCTGCTTCTCACTTGCCAATGCTGGCTTTGCCTTTGGCCACAAGGCAAGGCTGACCGCCCATCCACTTGGACACCACCAAAAGCCTACACAACAACTTTCATACTCCAAAATTAAAAATTAATTATATATTATAATAATACAATACTCATATCCCAAATTAATTTATATTGAGATTTTTTGTGTTTTTTAATTAATTATTCATACTCTCTCATAAAAAAATTAATTATAAATTTTAAATAAATATAATTTAAATATATTCTCTAACTTGTAATAATATATAAATAATATCAGAATAAATGGAATGAGAAAAAAACCAATGAAGAAAAAGAAAAGCACTCTTCTAATATGCCAATGTGCATAAATTAAGAAGACAAACATCATAAATTTACACCATCTCCATCTTCACCGTGCTCTGTTTCAACTTTCAAAGTGCTCTGTTTGTCATGTGCCCCACTCCATTTGTTTAATGGCTACTTGCCCACAAGCCACCTCCATTGCCAAGCTTGGAAATGGAAATTATTGCTGCCATCTCTCTCTCTTTCTCTCTCCCCCACCTGTCTGACAACGTCATATCAGATTCATTCATCCCACCATTACTATCCACACCACTTTTCACAAGCTTCCAGCTCATATCTGCCAATACAATAACAATCAACAAGGACTGAAGTCCAGTCAAGCTCCTCATCTATCTTCCTCTCCCACCTCCCTTTCTCCGATCTTGTCTCATATTTCAGAATATACCAAACTTACAATCATCAGCTGCTGAGGATTCCTCTGTTTGAGAGAGAGAGAGAGAGAGAGAGAGAGAGATCAGATCCTTTACCAGGGGAAGAAGACATGTGAAAGTCTTCTCTCATCATAGGAGCAGATGCAGAGCTGGAGATGCCTTCCCCTGCGGTGGGAGACGACGCTGGAGCAGTGGTGGTGCGCGTCCCCGATCGAGTGGGCCGCTGCCAACGGCCACTACGAGGTGGTCCGGGAGCTGCTGCTCCTCGACAGCAACCACCTCATAAAGCTCACATCCCTCCGCCGCCTCCGCCGCCTCGAGACCCTCTGGGAGGAGGACGACGACGACGGGCGGCAGTCGAGGGATATCGCCACGTGCAGGGCCAGAGTCGTGCAGGAGCTCCTGAGGGAGTGCGAGTCGAGGCGGGGGGCCACCGGCAGTCATCTCGTCCGGGCAGGCTACGGCGGCTGGATCATATACACCGCCGCCTCGGCCGGGGAGCTGGGGTTCGTGGAGGAGCTGATCGAGAAGGACCCGACGATCGTGTTCGGGGAAGGTGAGTACGGGGTCACCGACGTACTCTACGCCGCCGCTAAGAGCAAGGACTGGAATGTGTTCCGGCTGGTCTTCGAGTCAGCGGCCTCGCCGGGATTCTCCACCTGCAGGGATGGAGACCTCGAAGAGCTCAAAGGTAACTTTTCTTTTATGGGGTATCAATTTTACTACACACGTGCCAACAAACTGTGTGCACATGCTTCCATTTTCCTAATTAATTATTTACCACATTTAAAAAAATTAATAAAATAAAGCAATGTTATAAAATTAAAATAATTTCATGGGTTAATATTTATTATATTATTTTTAAGTGAATATTGACTATATTCTTATACATACAAAGTGTTTCTCATAGGTATATTTTTTTACTTATTTTCTTTATTTTAGTATGACTTTTTTTGGATAATCCTTAAAGTTAATTTTATAAGCTAAGATTTAGAAATTTATTTTTCTACTATATTTAGTATAGTGTAAATTATTATTATTTAATTTGTGTTAAATTATAATACTATACTTTTATTTATTTTTATTTTTTCTATAAATATATTAATTCTTTGTGAAAAATAAAATTTATGAATAAATCTATATTTATAATTTTAAGGCCAAAATTATAACTTTCCTCTCAAATTTTCGAATGTTCATAGTTTATTAAAAAGTTGTGAATAATTTTTTATATTTTAAATAATTAATAAATTGCCTATTTGGGCTTAAAGATCTTTTAACTTCTGAAATTTCATTGTGCAAAAACAAAATCCTGAAATTTCGGCTTGGTGATCATTGAAGTGAGAGCTTATCACACCTCTATATGATTGACACGCAGGAGGAGTCCCTTCAAAGTATAGGTGGGAGATGATGAACAGAGCTCTTCACGCAGCTGCAAGAGGAGGCAGCTTGAGGGCTCTCAAGGAGCTCGCCGAGCATTGCCCCGATATACCTGCTTACCGGGATATCGCCGGCTCCACCGTCCTCCATTCTGCAGCTGCAAAGGGCCAAATCGAAGTAAGTTGTGATTATACCGAGCTATGGAATTTCAAAGGGTCGCAACATTTTTCAACTTTTGAAATGAAAACCAGAGGCATCTTAATAATGCAGGTGATCAAGTACCTCCTCGGAGCTTTTGACCTCGCCGGCATTGTCGACCGCCACGGTAACACGGCCCTCCACATCGCGGCCTACAGGGGGCAGCTGCAGGCCTTCCGGGTGCTCTTCTCGGCCTCCCCGGCCCTGATCTCTGCAACCAACCATGCTGGAGAGACCTTCCTCCACATGGCCATCGCGGGATTCCAGAGCCCCGACTTCCAGCGGCTCGACCGGCAGATGGCTCTCCTCACCCACATCGCCGGCCTAGACAAGCCCTTGCAAGAGCTGATCAATTCCCGGAGTAACACCGGCCGGACCGCCCTCCACCTGGCTCTGATTGGAAAGCCGAACTTGGCCGCCGTGAGGCTGCTGATGAGCGTACCGTCGACCGATCTCAATGTTCGCGACGAGTATGGCATGACCCCACTTGATATCCTCAAACATCAATCCCCATCAGCCCGAAAGGATGTTCTTATTAGGCAGCTGGTGTCCGCCGGTGCTGAATACGATGATGATCATAGTTCGTCCTCTTCTTCACCAGCAATAAAATCAATGGCTTCTCAGCTGAAGACGATGCAGGGCTATGGAGCCAACAGCCCGGGGACACTGTTCTCCATACCGGACTTCGAGATTTTGCTTCATGCCGGCCCGAGGAATGGGTCGTTGGAGTCGTCCTCTAGTGTCGGCCCAAGCGAGACAACAGAAATGATGAGCTTCTCATCGACGGTGAGCGGGAGCTGCAGTTCGTACGTCCGGTCTGGCTCCAGCCCAGCCCGGAGGCTGAAGAAGGCCCTCTGGCCGCCTTCGGCCAGGGAGAGGAAGCCGGAAAAATGCCCGTGAATCCCGAGCATCAAGGAGGGCCGTTCCATCGGTCTAACAACCAAGATATTGTAGATGCAAAGTGGGTCTCATTTCATATGCCATAGAAGACCTATTCAATCACATAGAGTGGATACCTGCAATATGTGATATTAGAAAGACCAAATGAATCTTCCTATTAGGGCAAGCCATTATGAGCCAAGGGTGGTTCACCTTTATGATGAGTGTGTCATCAAAATTCATGATCAACATTGACCTCCGCCGCCCCGATATTAATTCCAGAGATTGAACCGACCCGAACCCACCTCGGAAAGCCCTATTTCACCGACCCCATTCCGGGTGTGTGGCTGCCATGTAAATTCATATAAAATTAATTAAAAAATATCTCAACAAGTATCTAAGGGTAATCTGTTAACTCGTATTTTTGGGATTCTACTGATATTTTAATCAATGAACTGTTTGTTAAGGTAACATGAAAATCTCAATATATACCTGCGGGTTACTCTCCAAGGCAGTTCTATGAATAGTTCAGAGTTTGAGAAAGAAGCAAGAAAAAGGCACCGTGGCCATGGCCACTCAAGCTCTGGATGCTACCACCGCCGTCGATCGCCAGAGAAACGTTCGTATCTTTTCCTCATTCCGTGTATATCATATGCATGCGCACACGTATACGTTTACTTGTCTCCTGAGAGCAATCTCTCTCTGCCCGGCGGCGGCGAAGGCACCCCACCCCGCCGTGCGTGGTTGTGTCTTGGCTGTCGTCGAGTCTCATGTATGCACCGGTCCATGCTCGAGGCCCGACAATTGGTTGTTGGGGTTGTTGAATGGTGTAAAGCTAACACAAAATGGCTCTTTGATCTTTTGGTTGCACGCTGACATTGAATGAATTGTGTAGAATGAGGAGGAGCTAGCCAAGCAGAAGGAGATAGATGACTGGCTACCCATAACATCAGCAAGAAATGCAAAGTGGTACTATTCTGCTTTCCACAATATTACCGCCATGGTTGGAGCCGGTGTCCTCGGCCTTCCCTACGCCATGGCTGAGCTCGGATGGTAACTATGATCATATGTTCTTCTTACGCCAATATGCATCCCATGCTCTGGTTCTCTGCACAGAAACTTACAGCTTAACACTGATTCAGGGGTCCTGGAGTTGCCATACTGGTGCTGTCATGGGTCATCACCTTGTACACGCTGTGGCAGATGGTGCAGATGCATGAGATGGTTCCGGGGAAGAGGTTTGATCGGTACCACGAGCTCGGGCAGTATGCTTTTGGGGAGAAGCTCGGCCTCTATATCGTGGTACCGCAGCAGCTGATTGTCGAAGTTGGGGTCGACATTGTCTACATGGTGACCGGAGGAAAGTCGCTCCAGAAGTTCCATGATACAGTCTGCCCCAACTGCAAGCCGATCAAAACCACCTACTTCATCATGATATTCGCATCGGCGCAGTTTATCCTTTCCCACCTACCCAACTTCAACGCCATCTCTTGCGTCTCTCTGGCTGCAGCAGCAATGTCCTTGAGGTAAGCATATGTAGATCTGTAAGTTGCAATGGTAGAAGTCATATGTTTAGTTATAATTTGAAAGCTATTCCTGAAAGTTTGAAAATGGTTTACACCTCACCAGTCATTTAGAGGATTAAATCATTAATTCCTGAAGGTGGTTACTCTATTCATGTGGGCATGTAAAACTTGCTTTCTTCTGCTGATATTGCAGCTACTCCACCATTGCTTGGGTAGCTTCAGCCCGCAAGGGAGTGTAGGCTGATGTACAGTATGGTTATACAGCCAGGTCGACTTCAGGGACTGTCTTCAACTTCTTCAGTGCCCTGGGAGATGTGGCCTTTGCCTATGCTGGTCACAATGTTGTGCTGGAGATTCAGGCTACAATCCCTTCAACACCAGAGAAGCCCTCCAAGGGACCCATGTGGAGGGGGGTGGTTGTGGCCTACATCATCGTGGCCATCTGCTACTTCCCGGTTGCCCTGATTGGGTACTGGATGTTTGGAAACTCGGTCCAGGACAACATCCTCATCTCGTTGGAAAAGCCCGCCTGGCAGATAGCCATGGCCAACTTGTTTGTCGTTGTCCATGTCATTGGTAGCTACCAGGTGATTTCTAGTTAACCTCTTATCCTTTGAAGACTTCAATAGATTAGACAGCAACCAGAGCTCCTCATGTCTGAAAAACATGGTGCAGATCTTTGCCATGCCAGTGTTTGACATGCTAGAGACTCTACTGGTGAAGAAGCTGAATTTCAAGCCCAGCAGAACACTCCGCTTCATGACGCGTATTATTTATGTTGGTAAGTCGACCAGCTGCTTTCTGGTGTTAAGATTTCTCATACTTCAGTATCTGTGTCTGTGGATTTCCAAAACAAATCCTGCTGGGTTGCAGCATTCACAATGTTCCTAGGAATCACATTCCCCTTCTTTGGTGGCCTTCTCTCATTTTTCGGAGGATTTGCCTTTGCCCCCACAACTTACTTCGTAAGCAATCTTTAATTAATCCTCTACTTTTAGCAGCATGATGCAGGTGAAGTGGTGAACCACAGCAGATCCGCATACTAAGTATTGACACCTAAGGAGCAATCCACTGCTTGGTCTTTGATCATTTATTTGCCTTTTACAGCTTCCCTGCATAATGTGGCCTGTGGTCTACAAACCAAGAAGGTTCAGCTTATCCTGGTTTACAAACTGGGTATGCCAAACTCATCTTACATTAGAAAATTCCCCAGGTGCTTCACAAACTTCAAGCCCCACCAGCAGCAGAGCTAACAACTGTGGTATTTTTTTGGTTGCAGATATGCATCATTATCGGCCTCCTCCTCATGGTCCTATCACCAATCGGTGGACTGAGAGACATCATTCTTCAAGAAAAGACCTACAATTTCTACTCTTAGATAGCATGCTGCTAGGATCCATGTTTTAGCAAGTAGGTTGCATTAGGGTTCAAATTTCGCAAGTACAAACTGTAGATGATAATTTCCTTCTGCATTTCTTTCATGGAAGTAAGGTGTTTAATTTACCATCCTTCTTCAATCAAAACCACCATTTGGAACCACTTTACACCGGCAGTATCTTGCAGAAGTTCGCATTTTCTTTTCACATAAGATCCAATAGCCTCCTTGTAATGCCGGAGAAGAGTGGAAGCGAGAGCAATGGCAATCGTGATGTGAGTCTATGACTACTGAGCATCCAAGGAATTGCTAAGCATTCCAATTTCTATCTGATTTTCTTCTCCGTCTCGAGGATTCTTTCTTAACTAAGAGTGCGATCACCACCACGCTCATCCAAGAAATCCACGCAGACTAGGCACCAAGCTATCGGCCTTGACGCTGATGTAGAAATCACCAATTTCGAACACAGATACTGGTGGCAAAGCTCCCCTAACTATAGAATTGAAGGCACAGGATGCAGGGAAGAGGAAATCGTACAGTTTAGCCGCAAATCCGTCGTCATCTCTCCTCGCGCGAGCAAGAGTCCGTGTTCTAGCAAAACGCCTCAGTGAGGAACAGGATAGCAACAATTTAGAGTTTATTCTAATTAAAATAAATAAGTATTATTAATTTATAATATTAGAATAATTATAATAGTCATAAATATGAGTTAAACCTTTTTATTACCTCATTGTAAACTCGAGATAGATACTCGCATGTTGATAGTATGTGCATAGGTCACTTGTTATGACACGTGTTCGATGATATTTATTCTAATATAATAATTCACTTATTGACAAAAATAATTTACAAATATAAATATAATTATTTGGAGAGAAATAAACGGAATGTTATACGTTTTTCTTTTTTAACTAATTGAATCATATATATTTATTTTGGTTCGGGTCAAAAAATTTGAACCCGATCCCCACCCGCAGAGTAGTGGGATTCAATTTGGACCCAAGTAACCCACCGTCTTCAAATCGGGTTTATTGATAGTACTACTCGGACCATTAGACAAGTAATGGGTCCGTGGTAGGTGTGCACCTTCCATGCATGCAAACACCCACTCATTATCATTCCTACTTTTATGAGATATAAATTATTTAAAAATTCAATTTCAAATATATAACCAAAAATCTCACTGTTTCAAAATATAAATGAGTTAAAAGCTCATTTTCAAATATATTAAGTATTTAATATTAAATTTTAAAATATGTAAAATTAGAAAAAGTATTAATTTTGTTTTAATAATTTGAAAATAACATATATTATGCATAAAAGTTAGCCCAGTGTCAAAACTTTCAAAATAAACTATTATCCTTTTAATTTTATATTGTTATGCACTTGTATACCAATAGAAAATTGACAACTGGTAAATATTAGAGATGGACACTATTTGAGTTAACTCGAAAAGTTTATGATCTTATTTAAAATAAATTGAAAACATTAGGGTTTCATTCAAGGCCAAAAAAGAGGAACGGAGCATTATTAACATTATTCAAGCCGACAAAAATTAAGAGGGTATTTGAGATATAATTAAAAGATTATGATCCTATTTGCAATTTCAGCAAAAATTTTAATTCTTCAAATCCTCCCTAATTTTGCCCTAAAAATGGACTTATGTCAGTATGTTACCTTATACGAGGCAAGCCTTGTTGCTGCCATCTCCTCCGGCGTCGTTTTCGTGGTTCTTCCTCCGATCATTCAAGAGCAGCCGAGGCTCAGAGCGGTTTTCACGTCGAGCCTCCATGCAAACCCTCCACAGTCCATCCTCCAAACATCGCACGGAACCACCCTCGACCGCCTCTCCTCCTGCCACGTGTCCTGCACCCTCACGTGGCAAGTGAAAGCCCCGCACCACCGCGGCAGTCCCCCGAGCTCCGCCCTCACCGACAGCCCCACCGCCACCAGCTGGTCGTCGCAATTCGTCCCAGTAAACCCTCTCCGGACCATCTCCAGGTATCCATAATTCACGCAGAGCACCTGGTTCGAGAGGTCGGAGACCAGCCCGGGGCAGGCGGAGGAGCCGAGCCGCTCCGTCTTCTCCTCGTCGGAACGCCCTAGCTCAAGCGCGTCCGGGCACGCGCCGGTCGAGACTGACTCGACGGTAATCCACGACTCGATCCGGCGTGCAGTGGTAGCCATCGGATCTGGGAACTGCAAGCTCATGCAATCAGGTAACCATGGCTGCGAATTAGTAGTAAGGCTAGGGCTTATAAGGATGCTGCTTTGTACGGCCACCGACGACGAGGATGGAGCCGACTGTTGAAGATGATGTTCACCGAATCCACCTGATTCTGAGGACTCGCCCTCATAATCTACCTTGTTCGGCAACAGCTGAAGAGTCACCACCGCCTTCTCCGACGGCGGCTCCGCCCTCTCCAGCTGCCCGCTGCTCTTGCTGTTCTTATTCCTGCTCCGAACCCTAACGTACTTCCTCTTCGTCCTGATGCCGGAAAACAGTAAGCTCTTGTTTCCGAACTGGTCTACGCCGGCGGGATGAACTCCGTCGGCCGGCTTCGGCGCTATCGGCCGGAATCTCAGCATCATCACCCGGTCGATCATCCTCCTGTCATCACCCGCCGCGCTGCCTCCAGCAAGTTTTCTTTCTCCGCCTCGACTTCTCCGATTTGCTCCGTCCATGCCTCCACCGGCTAACAACTTCCGACTACCGGAGAACCGTCTCCGTCTCCGTCTCCCTCCCCCTCTCTCTCTCGTTCTCCCCTGTGTCAGTTGATAAGCTGCATCTGCGGGGAACGGTATGAGGTGCTAGACCGCCACGTGTCTAGGGCAAATGGTTGATGGTTAGGCGTCAGAAGGCTATGATTGGCCAAATCTTTTCCAGAGTGGGGTCCACCATAAAGAAGAGGTTCACCGCTGGTAGGTCTGTTGGTGGAAAGTTGCAGCCAATCAAAGCCCTCGGAGTGTCATGCACACATCATGTCAAAATAAGGAGCAAAAAAAGAATCCCATACAATAAATAATTAATTAATTATATTTCATATAGTAAATTTTTATCCATTTAATTAAATTAATATAAGTTAATAAGATAATTTAGCCCTTCATATTTAAAGGGTGCACCCTTTTTTTGTGTAAATTTTATTCTATGTAATTTATTAAGTCTGCCATTATCATTTTGATAAATAATATCATATATTTAAGTATTTTAGGTATATAAAATTGTTTTTTAATATATAGTTAAAAGTTATCCACCCTTTACGGGTTAAAATTTTTAAATTGGTATTTGAACAACTCGTTATAGATTAATAATATTCTATTATATAGTATTAAACTCACTTTACACTACTCGTTCTAAAAATTTGACTTATATTTTGTTTGATTATTAAAAAATATATAATTTTTGTAATTCGATATGAGAAAAATTATACATAATTTATATTCAATTGTTAAATGTAAATTTAAGAAAATAGTGCTATTGACACTTAAACTATAATTTAAGAGAAATAGTGAAAATATAATAAATATTGTGAATTTATTAAGTTTATTTCTTTTATATATAATTTTTTCATTTAATAATTTTAAGTGGAATCATTATTTGGTGGGCATCAAAGTATAACACATGCCCATTAATGCTATACCTACAATAATGATGAAGGGCATCTCTTCACTTATATAGAGTAGAGAGAGTTGACATGGAGGATCATAATAAACCATATTCCATTATAGGAGCTTCAAATGTTGGTGCAATTTCCTCATTTATTGCATATGCACGTATTGAGATCTACATGAATGATTTTGTGGATAGAGTTAGATGAGAAAATGACCATGAAAGAAGGGTCCTTGTAATGGAAGGTTGATGTAGCTTAGACCATGGGGAAGGTAATTGTTGCAAGGATTTGCACACAAGGAGAATGAATACTAATTATCCACATGGGTATGGAGCAATCTATAAGTGTGCCAATCAAGGAATGAATGTTCGGAATGAATGTGCAATGGACCACCATCAAGTAATTGTGTTTATCCATAAGGATTACTAGATACTATTGTTGGTTCATAAGATATTTTATTAATATTTAATAATTTATAAATTATGAAATTATTTCAATTTTATATAAATACTTTATTTATTTTACTAAATTTATCATTATTTGATTATTTGTTTTTTATTCAATATAAAATACTTGTAATTTTTTTATGTAAAATGATGAAAAATATTATCTACTAGTTAAATATTTTTTATAACAAGTTTGTGTAAATACAAAATATGTGTAAATTAAATTACTATAAATATTATTTAAGAGTTGTAATTAAATAACTAATTTAAATTATTTATTTTTTAATACTAATTTTCGAGTGATTATAATAATAATATATTAGAGAATATTGTGATTGATACTTTATTAAATTTGTATTATTTAGAAATAATAACTTTTAATCAATATTTTTTTTAATTTTATATATCGATATTTTACTATTTATTTAATATAAAATTGATAGAGAATCAATAAATAATTCTGATAATATCAATATTTTATTATGTAACTATTAGAAATAGACGAAGGAAATATCATGTATTTCCTCGAGTATTTTTGCATTATTTTATAAAATCAAAATTATCTACAAATTTTTTATTTTAATAAATATAAATTAAAATACATTAAAATTCGAGAAAAGTTTAGTGCATATATATAAATATACATATAGAGGTAGGTCCTGTTGTCTGATGCAAAGATGGGGACGAAAAAGCAACGGACACGTGGTGTTTCCTCGTTTCTCTCGTACGGTCTAATGCAGCTGGGGGGCAAAAATAAAAAGACGAGAAAGTGGCGGGGCTTTATTGGGATTATATCGGATAGAGTACACGTGGTATGTTGGCACTCGTGCAACATCGTCCGGTATGAACAGTTGACTGCTGTTCTCCCAGTGAATGTGAGGAGCACGCGCCGAGGCCCGTGAAAGGGACTGAGACGTTTCAGGAGGGAGCAGGATGAGGACGCGTGGAGGGTCGACGCCGACCCAAGTCATCTCGTGGAGATAAATATGATTATTTATTTATTTATTAGTAATATAAATAATATACTATTTCAATTAAAAAATAAAAAATAATTATGAGTGTATAATATATAAAACTCATATACATCAAAGTATTCAACAATAATGGTTGAGGTTGAGAATTAAAATATCAAATTTTATAAAATTTATATTTTAAAATTGTATAAATTAAAATATCACACTAACTCTCACAATTAGAGAAAATTATAAAATAAAAATTTAATAAATTTAAATATATATACTTGAAAATAATTATTTATAATTAATTAAACATTTAAATTTTTATAAGCTTACTTATTTTCAAGTTGAATATAAAAAATAATAAAACTGATGATTATATCAAATAAAGCGATAATAATGTATATATTGTAAATTTGGGTTAAAATTAAGTTTTAGGAAAAAATATTGTGAATTTATAAAAATATATATTACTATACATTCCATTTTTAAATAAATATTAAATTTATATTTTATTGGTTTATAATTATTTTTTATAGATGCATTTGTTAAAATCTATAATGTTTAAATATTATTTAAACTAGACACATAAAATAAATATTAAGTTAATATCATATCTTGTGCATGTCAGGTGTGAATTTGATATTACGAGTTGAAAATAATAATTAAAATTAAAATAATATATTTAAGGATTTTTTTATATATTATAATTTATTAATATTTAATTTATTTGCGAAATTATTATTATAAATTTAGAAATAAATGTTTTATAGAAAATGAGTTATAAAAAGAGAATAAATGATAAATACGAAAATTATACGAGATATTATAAGATAAAATTGGTAAGATTTATGTGCTATATTTTATTTTTTTAAGTCTAATTTTTTTATATGTTAGACATATATTTTAAGTATATATATAATTATTATCTTACCATAATATTATTTAATATGATAATATATTTAATAAATTCGTATGTATTTATTTCATTTAATAAAAAATTCGACTTATAACTATTGATAACAAATTTAAAATTATAACATTGTAATGATTTGATACCTTAAAAGTTATAAAATTTAAACTAATTTGAGTTTAATAAATTACAGATAGAATAAGGGACAATAATACAATTAATAAGGAAAAATAAAAGTTATAGAACATATTGGAAATATCATAAATTTAATATATCTATATATATATATGTATAGCTTCATCCGGACATAAAGGTTGCTCATTTTGACGATTGATTGGATGTCATCAGAGCTGCCATGTTGTTGGTCCCCACCTCCATTAACCAATGAGAATTGGCTAATTGTCGCGCGGTCCGTGGATGGAGGTGCTTTGTCTGAGTCGACCAATACCACAATGTCTTTTTTATTCTTGTGTTTATCGAACCTTCACGGATCCTTATGTTTGATTTGACATATGAGTAGAGAAGGGACCAAGGTATTTGAAAATGGGTGGGTAATGTAAAATAGAAAATTATTATTTGATAATTCATTATTTAGATTTATATTTAAGTAGATTATGTAGCCTTTTACTTAATTATTTCAATTTTATATATTTATAATTATTTAGAAGATTTTACTTATTTTTATTAATTTAGACTTTTTTTGTATATATATTTTTTATTTTTTCGATATTAACAGTGTGATAATATATTATGCACGGGTAATGGTATAATAATATAATTAATTAAAATTTATTAATTTTAAATAATATAATATTTACAATCTTATAAATAAATAATATTTATTTATTTATTTTATTTAAAATTATATTATTAAAATAAAACAACTATTATTTTTATTGTTTTTGATTAGTGAGAATAATTATCTTCGGTTGAATTTTTTTTATCCATACTCGAACACCATTAATCGAATTTTCGGTATTGGGTACGGGTATAATCTCATTCGCTCTTATAATATATGAGAATATATTGTGAATACCTATTTATATTTAAAATTTATTAATTTTAAGTAGTTAAATATTTTAAACATTATAAACACAATATTTCTCTATTTTGTTTAATTTGCAATTATATTTTTAACTATATATTTAATACATGTAATTTTAAAAGATAATTTTATAAATTGACTTTTGAAAATAGATCAGAAATATTTTACTTCAATTAATTCTAATACCTTATTTGATAAGATTTTGGGTACTAAATAACCAAATTTCTCTTAAAATTATTACTTATAACTAATTTAATCATTATAATAAACTTTTCTAACACTATTAATGCACTATTATTATTTTTCAAAAAAATTGAATAAATATTCTCTTAAAAACTTTTATAAATGGTTTTACCCATTTTCTTATAAATTAATAATATTTACATTTTTAATAATATAATATTGTATTTTCTTCTCCATCCAAATCCAAATGGTATAAAAGAAGGGTGTCCCATTTGTTTCAAACTATTTGAACAAAGTACATAATTTGTTTCAACAAGGAAGAAAGTGGGTATGTGGGAGGGAATAAAGGTTAGTGGAGAATCTTGTTTTCCTTCTAGAGAGTAAGATTGCATGAGAATAATGCTCTTTACAACTTTAGATCAAGAACCACAAAAAAAAAATCCATGGAAAGCAAGATAAGTTATGAGTTGGGCCATCACCACAAGTGGGTTGGTAAGGAGTACAATAATTAAAATGTCTTCATGGCAAGAGAGCAACCCACATGGTGAAGAGAACAAAAAGATTGAATGTTTATTGGATCTCAAGTAAGGCACCTTGGAGGAGTGCCATTGACATTAAGGAACATCCACTTAGGTCCCATTAGTATTTACATTTTTTTGGGTGAATTATTTTGTTGGTGTATAATATTTTTTTATTAAAATTGTAATGTAGCATAAAATTTTCAAAAAATACCCAAATCTTTAAAAATGCAGTATTTAAATATAAATTGTTATTTTTATTTATAACGATAATTTAAAAATTAAAAGAGGAGGGTAACAATGCCCAATAACCAAACACATTTTATAAACTATTATTATTATTATTATTATTATTATGTGTCATATAAGTATTAAATATTAATTCATATGTTACATATGTATACTATACAAGTAAAAATTAATATTATTGATAATGTTTTTCCAAAAATAATCTTATATCCAAACTTGTTAAAACTTATAAGATTTTTTTATCATTTTCTTTATTTTCTACAAAATTTTATTTCAAATTATAAATATAAATTTATTTTTCCATTTCATTATTAAGCATTGAAATGAAAATATTATAATTTTGTCATTGTATTGGAGCAAAAAAGGTTAACCCTTATTTGAGGTGAAAAAATATAATTTTATTTAATATTTAAAAAATAATAATTAGGTATTTGTTTTGCTCAAAATACTCATTTAAAAAAATAATGAGTTTACCAAAGAGGGTGATGGACCATTTCAATGGGCCTAAAATAGGTTTGGCCCATAAAAGTATATGGGCTTTATGGTCTGCTAAAGGTTAACGGGCCGAGGGCAGTGCGGTTATTCCGTGGGGGTGATGGGTTGAAGAGTGATTAGGAGTTTCGGGAATCAAAGTACAATTAATTCGAAGCGTGAGCAGTTTTGGCTAATTTCGACGAAAATGTGAAATATCGCGTTCTGCATTAAATCCCTCTTTTAGAAACCTCAACCGCGTGTCGGCTGCCCCGCCGACACCCATCAAGAAAACAACCTGCGCAAGCTGGTCGCTCCGTCTTTTCCATAATAAAAAATAGTTCAACAAAAAAAAATATATATTTTAGAAGTATTTTTAACAAAATAAAAATAAAATTTAATTAAAAATCCAATAATAAAATATCTTAAGATAAGAAAATAACCCATTAAATCTATTTGAATTTTGAGAAAAAAAATTCAAAAATTCTATATATTTTAATAAATTTGTGAATTTAAATTTTAATTAATTTTATAAATTAAAATTATCTCTAAAAATAATATATATAATATTAAATATTTTTACTCAAAATGTTAACAAAATTATTTTGGAACGACAATCAAATACATTGAAAAAAATAAAATGTAAAATATTTTGAGATAATATTAGGTAAATTTTAATAATATTACGGCTAAATTCTTCCTTTTTATAGGTGCAATTTAGAATATGATAATTATTTATAAATTTTGATAAGTTTAACGCATTAAATAGTATTATACGAGTTTATTTTTTCGAAATTATTTAAATTAAATTATTCAATAATGGATTATTTGTGATTTATTGATTTTTATGAATATCTCCATATAAATATGTATTATATTTGATCAAATTTGGAATAGTTAATTTATAATTTTTTTTGCACAAGAAAAGTGGCCGAAATGTATTTAGGCTAACATGTGAGGGCTCAGTTGCAATTAGAACAAAATTCGACGAGAAAGAAAGCCAGATTGGGGCGGCCGGTGCCGGTAAGCAGACAAACCATTGGCGCCCAACTCTTCCCTGCAAAATACTCTCTGATCCACAGAAATTCAACTAGACGATCCACTCTCCTCTCTGTCCTTCCTTCTCTTATACTCCTTTTTATCTCCGCTATTTATGGGTCTCTCCGCTTTCAAGGAACCAGTTGACAACGATGGCGAAGTTCACCCACCACCACAACCACAGGCACTCCCCATGGAAGAAATTGGCCCTCGTCGCCTTGCTGGCTGGTTTCGTCGGGGCCGTTCTGATCGCAGATTCCTTCTATGCTTCTTCTTCTTCCTCCTCTCCTGCCTACTTGTCGTTGGCCTCGAACTGGGCTCGTCAGAAACCCGAGATCGTCGTCTTGCCCAATGTACCTCCCTATCGAGAGGAAGCTGAGAAGGTGAGCCCTATGATCAGCATTTTACACGACACTCTAGATTAGGGTTTGTGTCAGTATCTCAAATCTAAGGGGCATTTTCCATGACATTACATTGCATTGCATTGCATATTCCAGACCTCACAATGGCTTCTTCTATGATATGATTCTTGAAGCGGATTGTTCCTTTACTATTTTCCCTGCATTTTCTTGTAATGTAATAAGGCCATTAATGGCTGCAAGCTTTTTCACAGAAACTGGAAGAGACAGAGCAAAAGAAGGGTCCGCATAGAGCAAGAATTTTGTCTGATACTTTTGCTGATATTCCCGCACCAGACTGGCAATGGGAGGAGTTACCAGCCGCTCCTGTTCCTCGTCTAGATGGTGCCGCAATACAGATCAAGAATCTGCTGTATGTCTTCGCAGGATTTGGCACCCTCGACTGGGTAAGCAGAAGTGTTTTCTCCACATCTCTTAGTCAAAAGTGGAAGTCAGTGAGAGTACTGCTACTTTGTTGAACACTTGCCAGCTCAAACATGCTTCTTTTGACTGCATAGAATAAACAAAAATTGCCCTTTTCCCCTTGTTTTCTTATTGAAATATGCATCTGCTTGTTTCATGGTTTAAGAACAGAGATAATTGGAGGCATGCCCTCCTTGGTTGGCTTAACTTTTGAAGCTTATCTCAGTTGTTTCTGTGTTGTCATATTAATCTCTGTGAAGTTTGAATATTCCTGGACAAATGTGGAAGAGAGGAAAGTGCTGAGTTCTCATCCTAACATCATCTACTAACAGATCTCCCCAACCCTTTCCCTCTTTCAGGTTCATTCACATGTTGATGTATTCAACTTTACTGATAACACATGGAGTGACAAGTTTGATATGCCAAAAGATATGGCAAATTCTCATTTGGGAATGGCAAGTGATGGTAGATATATCTATGCTATCTCAGGACAATATGGTCCCCAGTGTAGAGGCCCTGTGAGCCATACCTTTGTGCTTGATACTAAAACAAAGGAATGGAGCAAGATGCCACCTTTACCTGCACCAAGGTATGCCTGCTAGCCATGAAAGTGCTTAGGAGTTGGTGTTTAATGGAGATTGCAGAAATTTGGCTTGTTTATCCATCCCAGAAAAGGGGATAAGAGGGAGAAGGCCATGAAAGAAAGGAAGGAACATGTGGAATTGTATGTGAGTATTCATTTTTAATTTCAGGTATGCTCCAGCAACTCAATTATGGAGAGGGAGACTGCATGTAATGGGGGGAAGCAGAGAGAATCGCCACACACCAGGTGTGGATCACTGGAGTCTAGCAGTCAAGGATGGGAAGCCATTGGAGAGGGAATGGCGTACAGAAGTTCCAATTCCTCGAGGAGGACCACATAGGTGTGAAACATACCATTGCCAGATAGATTCCATTGATGAGCATATCCTTGATCCTGGGCATTTCTCTTATTTTCAGGTCATGTATTGTGGTTGATGATCGGCTCTTTGTCATTGGGGGTCAAGAGGGTGATTTTATGGCCAAGCCCGGGTCCCCGATCTTCAAGTGCTCGCGCAGGCACGAGGTAACCTTGTTGTTCATGTTGTTCATGTTCGTCTGGAAATGATCATGACTCCTGCTTGGATTGGATTGGAATACCATGGAAGCCCTTTCTCTATCACAGTCTGAAAAACCAAGAAAACAGAGTAAATGCATTGTTTAAAATAAGATAGAAGAAAAGGGGACTCGCTGATGAGAAAGTCACCAATTTTCATGGCTAGTTCAACACTTGATGTAACCTTTATTTGGCCTAGTTTCTTCGGTATGTTGCATCTTCCTTCTTAAGCTACTTTCTGGGAATGAATATATTTGTTTTCTCCATCCTTCTTCAGGTAGTCTATGGTGATGTTTATATGCTTGACAAGGAGATGAAGTGGACAACCCTACCTCCAATGCCAAAGCCAAACTCTCATATAGAGTTCTCTTGGGTCATTGTCAACAATTCCATCATCATAACTGGTGGTACCACTGAGAAGCACCCTGAGACCAACAGGATGATGCTTGTGGGAGAGGTTTTCCAGTTTCATCTTGACACAATGGTATTACTCTCTCTATCTCCATCTCTTTGTGAAAGACTATTGAATTTGCAAGCATGATTTGCTCATCATTCATTTGTGCATCATTAGCTGCCATGGATATTATCATTATGTTAGTGTTACTAAGCTTTTGTCATTACCCATCAAAGAAAACAACAAAGGTATCATACAATTAGTTGGAGCTACCTGCTGCTGCTTGTTTACATCTCTTTTGCCCATCTCCAAGGCTTCATTGCCCATGTAAACTGCTCATCCTTCCCATGTTGCAGAAGTGGTCAGTGATCGGAAAGCTTCCATATCGAATCAAAACCGCGATCGCCGGTTTCTGGGATGGGTATCTGTATTTTACATCGGGACAACGGGACAGAGGACCTGATAATCCCCAGCCAAAGAAGGTTGTAGGAGACATGTGGAGGACCAAGTTGAGTTTGTAATGCCAGAAAGAGGATGAATGATGGAATAGCCAGAAGACAAGTTGAGTTTGTAATGCCAGAAGAGGATGAATGATGGAATAGCCAAAAGCTTATGCCCATTTTCTGGCACTTGATTTTTTTTTTTTTTTTGCTTTTCAAATGTGGTTCATGTTTCAACCAACCATTCTTTTCTCCATTGCTGCTCTTGCTGCATGTACATAGATGACCTTACATTCTTAGATGATGGAATTAGTTACTTAAATATGTTCAGATTTCTCATCCTCTTATGTCTTCATTCCTTATCAAACATTTGGTATGGAGGTGATCAAAATCTCCTGCCCCACCATCATGATCAAGGAAAAAACTGCATAATATCTCCGATTGTTGATGAACTACACCATGAAAAAAATGGATAAAAGGGAACTTGTTTATGTACTCCGCTTCATATCTTAATCCATCAAAATTAAATTATAATTTATCCGCTCAATCCAATTTATATTTATATCTATTAATTCAATTATAATTCGTATACTATACAATATCATTTATTATAGATTTATTCAATTTTTTAATATTTAAACTCGACTTACATTTATATTAATTCAAATTTTTTACCAAACAAATCCGATCCAATATCGTTTATAATATATTTATTTAATACATATATATTTAAAATTCAAGTATATTATTAATTATAATTTTAATTTCGATTCGAATTTAAAGGTAAATTAATAAATTCGTATCTTAATATAGATTAGAATATACTTAAATAAAAAATATATTACATCACTTATATGAATTAATTAATTATTTGTTTTAATATTTAATGAATAATAACAATAATAAATTTTAGCAATTTTTTTATTTGATACAAAAATAATATATAGTAAATTTTGTGAAATGTTATTCCCTTGTAAAATATTATTTTTTATATGAAGTACTTTTAAAATAATAAATATATAAATATATAGTTTATATATCAAATAAAAACTTATAAAATTAGGAGTAAAATAATTTAAATGATATTAAAATTATATTATAAATAAAAATATAAATAATTAAAATTGATTGTACAATTTATCATATTATAGGAAAATAGAGAAATATGTGTACATCATAATATTAATGCAAGAAATCTTTATTCGTCCTTTTCTCATAATTATTGTTTTTTTTTCATTTTTCTAATAAAAAATAATTTGAGAAAAATATTTTTTGGCAAAAAAAACAAAAAAAATACTTTTTTCTTCCCTTCTCTGCAATGTTTTAGGCTAGAGTAGGGTTTATATCATAACAGCTGCGGAAACCCTGCAAGCTTGGAACTTGAAGAGCTTGGGATGAAATCATGGCGACCATGGCGATATACTTGAGGCGCGCAATCTCGTCCCGAACTTCCGTTTTCCGGTGTCTCTCCGCGCTCCAAGCTCGCGATTTCTCTCCCGCCGCCGTCTCCCCCCGTATTCTTTTCGACCCCAACTCTTCGATCAGACCCTCATTTCTCGGTTCGTTTGCCAGCAGCAGAGGCTTCGCCAAAGGCAAAAAATCTAGTGAGTCCTTCTAGCCTCTCGAGCACTGACCTGTCAATTCTTGTCTCCCTCGAATTCCAGCTTGCATGCTGCTCAAACGTAGGTATTTTCGGCTTTTCAATGGAGTGCCATCGTTAAATTAGTCAATATCATCCATCTGCCTCTTCAACGTCAGAGTTTTTTTATAATCAAGTGTCTGAGACCTATACATTTCTGCCCACTATGGATTTAATTGTAGAAGTTGGATTGTTCGTCTGCTAATTTGAACCTGTTTTGGCTAGATTGTGCTCTGTATTCTCTCTAGAATGATTTTACAGTTCGATATAGAAGTACATGGCATAATCTGCTGAATTTAATGATTTTATGTTGTTTGCTTCTAGAGGACGATTCTTCTTCAGGTTCTGCCGATGTTGTCCAAGACATTGGACCGATTGTCAAGGAAACTGCGACATCACAGATGGATGCAGCTGTGGTCGCATTATCCCGCGAACTAGTAAAACTCCGTACAGGGAGGGCCTCTCCAGGTATCCGATTAGTACTTTACACATTTGATTATCAATCACGAGTTTGTGTTCTAGTTTTGAAGGTGAGATTTGTTGGTGAATCTCTTTGCAGGAATGCTGGATCATATTATTGTTGAAACTAGTGGCATGAAGATGCCCTTGGTTCGGTTAGCTGTTGTATCGGTTCTAGACATCAAGACACTCTCCATCAACCCATATGATCCCAATGTAATATTCTTCATTGTCCAAATATGATGCTTCTTTTCAGCTCTTGTTTTTTACGCAGCTTCTATTCCACCCTTTGTTGTATGGATTTTACTAAATGATTCTTCAGAGTGATATTCTGATGTATATTATTTGTTGCAGACTGTCAAGGAAATAGAGAAAGCCGTTGTTTCGTCGCCTTTAGGACTAAACCCGCAGGTGGATGGAGAACGACTCATTGCTGCTATTCCCCCGTGAGCACCAATCTCCAAAGCACATGTTCTCCAATATCTCTGATATATTGTTTTGCTCTTCTAACAAACTTATCGTTTCTGACTTCTAGGCTGACCAAGGAGCATATACAGGTGAAATCTTGTCGTCGGTAATTCATACTTCCAACTCCATTTCCTTATCCTTGCAGGCTATATGAGTTCTTGTTTGGTGCTGTATTAGGCAATGTGTAAGGTGGTTGCCAAATCATGTGAAGATGTCAAGCTAAGTATAAGGAGAGCTCGTCAAAAGGTACCCCTGATACTCCTCTTATTTTTATGACCAGTAGCAGACGGGTCCTTTTAGATTGCTTGGGTAATTGCTTATAGATTCTGAAGTGAATCAGTCTGGTGGGTGTCTACATATGGTTCCCGATGTTCTACTATGCTAGTTTCTACCTGCCTTAAAGCTTCAGATTACTAAACTTCAACTTTTTGGGCAACATAATCTGATCAATCTTGACCCGATTGTGCAAAGCAAACTCCCCTCAAGAATATATCCTTGCTAGTTCTTCACTGACATGATATATATCTATCTTTAACCGACTTAATAAAATTTAAGCAAATGGTTGATTGGTTGCACAGGCCTTGGATACAATAAAGAAAGCAGGTTCCAGCTTCCCAAAGGATCACGCAAAGAAGTTGGAGAAAGAAGTAAGCAGTGTAACAAACTTATTTTTACAAAGATCAGGTTGTTAATACTGGCCTCTACATGAGTTTCATAAACCTTCCTTTAAACAGGTTGATGACTTGACAAAGAAATTTGTCAAATCGGCCGAGGACATGTGCAAGGCAAAAGAGAAGGAGATAACATCAGGCTGAGTTGTGACACTTTAGGAACATCAATTTTGAAGGTCAGATTACTACATTTATGGAATCTTGCATCAAATTTGGCGTACCATGGTGTATTGTTTCAACCCAAACGTCAATGGAGACTTGTATCAGACTATCATTGGTGTCAAGATATCACCGAATGCTTCTTCTGTTGATGGAACTGTTGCTATTAGAAATATCAGGAAGGGTAGAGTTAACATTTCACAATTTTATTCATCTTGTTAAACTCAAATTATTCCATGTTGAGAATTTTCTGGTTTTGAGCTTATCAGAACACTGCTGGAACTATATCTGGTACAACAAATTGCAGAATGTAGTGCATGGTGGGGGGGGGGGGGGGGGGCAATATTTCCCCTCCATTGGACCAAACCAATATGGTATTAATTTTCTTAGCCATCCTAACGCCATGTCTGATATCTCTGTTAAAATAACAGTTTCTCTGGGCGGTCAACAAGTTGGCAGTAAACAGCAGGAGTCAACCGTAGCCACAGGCAAACCTAGTTGTCTTTGCCTGTTTTCTTACTCACAAGATTCTCTCTGCCATGTGAAGGAAGCCATGAGCTGTGTTGCTTTTGACTTTATGTGTTACCTCAACAAAGTTCATTCAGAACTTTTTACATTCCAGTCCCTGATATTGAATGAGAGGGAGATGATGAACTCAACCCTGCTCAAATATGGTCTTTTGGATTCTTTCAAATTGTTGCCATTGACTATTTCAATATAAAATCACTTGATTTTATAATATAATAATACATATTGCTCAAACATTGCTGGTGTGCTTGTTGCCATCACACATCTACATTGAACGGTCACTTAGAATGATGCTCTTCATTTACATTAGTAAAAAATATTATTTTTTAGATAATTCCAATGGAGTTTCTTAATTGAACAACCTTCTTCTATATGGGTTGCCTTTTAAGGTGGGGGCAGAAGGGATATGGGCTTTCTAGTTGTGTTCATGGTATCATGAATTGCAGTCTATCTTGGTAGCTTGTGCTTGTTGGTTAGTGGTTGCCAAAAAGTCCTTGCCCTTGCCCTTCCTTCCTCACTTGTACTACTAAGCTTGGAAACTATTGTTCTTATGGGAGTTTTATGGATTTTATCCATTTTCTTAGAAACTATTGTTCTAAGGTTGAATTTTTCCCTCTTTTCCAATGACAACTAAGGGTGTCTTTAATTTGTAGTGTGTTTCCTAAAGCATGAAAAAGAACAAAAGAATCCCACTTGGAAATTGCACATTCATGCTTTTCATGTTCTGCATAGCTTTGAATGGTTTTTAATTTTTGCTGCTGTTGATGAAAGTAGGGAAGGGCATTTTGGTCTTTTTGTCCGGAGCCCATCTTTCCAAGTATCTACTTTGTCATCAGCATCAATGTTACCTCTCTGCCCTTCCTAGCTTTGGCCGTCAATTTTCCAGTCAGAGAGGAAGGAGACAGACACGTGGTGGCATTCCTGTAAATAACCCCGGAATCTCGGGGCGTTTTATAGTCCCCAAACAGCTAAACCGAGTACCAACAACTCCCTCTCTGTGCGCCCACCGCCATGCCAAAGGAAATCATCTGTAAGCTTCACTCACTGGTTCTTTCTTCACTCTTGTCTGAAACACTTGCTAAGAGCCTTGTCTGTTCTGAGTACTAAGTAAAAGGAGGAGGAGGATAAAAGAGATGAGGGAGAAGGAGGGACAGGGGGACCCCATTTATTCCCGGGGTAGTCCTTGAGAGTTTCTGTAATTTAATGGCGTTATCTGCTCATCTACCTTCCTTTCTCTGTCTCTTTGCAGAACTGACAGCCTACAACTACCTCCATTAAAACCTGCTTCTTTTATGCCTGCTCAAGCATTTATCATCCCCGGGGCGAGGGCAGTACAGTGCAGTGCCTCACATTTGCAATAATGAGCTCAAGCCAAGAAGACTAGAAGGGTGGGCCTCATAGCCTGGGGAAAATCGCTTGGCAAGGTGGAAGCAAGGAAGGAAGGAAGGAAGGAAGACAGAGACATTCCTCAGGAAGTTATGTGCGTGGTGGTATGTCTGTCCCAGTGCTTCTTCCTCCATTGACAGCTCAGAGAAGCTCAAGGCTGTGATTTTTCCGTCATGGGCATTTCTGGGTTTTGCGTTCTGGTGGTGCTCTCATGGAGCCTTTTCCTCCTTCCCATGACCCATGAGCTGCAGCTCGCACAGACCCGAGTTCTCCTCCAGCTGAAGAAGTATCTTGAATACCCATCGGCGCTGGATGTCTGGCCGAATGACAACGGAGATTTCTGCAGCATTAAGCCTTCTGCACGCCTGAGCCTGACGTGCGCGGGGAATTCAGTCACGGAGCTCAAAATCATGGGGGATAAGATTAAGCCCTCGAAGCTAACTGAGTTCAATGGTTATGCCGTCTCCAATCAGACCCTCTCGGCAGATTTCTCCATGGACTCCTTCATTACCACGCTGACTAGGCTCACTAGCTTGAGGGTGCTCAGCTTGGTGTCTCTGGGGATCTGGGGATCCATACCCGACAAGATTCACAGGCTCGAATCTCTCGAGTTCCTCGACTTGAGCTCCAACTACCTCTTCGGGGCCGTCCCCGGCCAAATCTCCAGGCTTGAAAATCTCCAAGTTCTGGCCTTTAATGGGAACTTCTTGAATGGGACATTGCCTGATGGGTTGGATTCTCTGTCAAACCTCACCGACATCAGTTTGAAGAACAATAGGCTGGTGGGTCAGTTTCCACAGTCAGTTTCCAGAATTAGCACACTAGCAACCATTTCCCTGTCAAAGAATAAGCTTTCTGGTAAATTACCTGATTTGGGTGGTCTGGCTGCCCTCCATGTACTTGACTTGATTGGCAACCACTTCAACTCCAACCTGCCCATTTTCCCAAAGGGGATGGTCTCCTTGCTATTGAGCCAAAACTTGTTCTCCGGCATCATCCCGGAGCAATTGGCAGAACTGAATCAGTTGCAGCACCTGGATGTGTCCTTCAATCTCCTGACCGGGACACCTGCGCCTGAGATCTTCTCACTGCCCAACATCAGTTACATTGACTTGTCCTCGAACATGCTGAGCGGGTCCCTCTCTGGAGACCTACATTGTGGGAGTAAGCTTGGGTTTGTAGATATTTCGAATAATAAGTTAGTTGGTCTGCTTCCTTCTTGCCTGAGCAGTGCTGAGAACAAAGCTGTAAAGTTTGGAGGGAACTGTCTTTCCATTAACGGCCAGGGTCAGCATGATGAGTCCTACTGCAAGGAGAAAGAGACTGCGAGGAAGAGATACATCTTAGGAGCTGGATTGGGAGTTCTGATTGCTGTTATTGGTGGAGCAGCCCTTGTTATCTCAATCTTGGCACTTGGGCTCATTTGCTTTTGCTTGAGGACCCGTTCGGAAAAGAAGACTTTTGTGCAGCAGCATCACTTGCCAAAAATTGGGCAGGAGAATCCTCTGAATGGCATGGGCATGGGAATGTCCTCTGATTTTCTTGCTAATGCTAGTAAGTAGTGTTCTAAGGCTTCTTCTGCATTGGATTTTTGTTTGAAATGATGTGCAAGCTTTGATAATGGCATCTCCCTTTTTTATCTCCCTGAAGGGCTCATCTCTGAAGCTGCCAAGGCCGGGACACAAATCGTCCCTAGATTGTTTTCATTGAATGAGTTGAGGGAAGCTACCAAAGACTTCCATCCCTCAAACTTAATCGGTGAAGGTTCAATTGGGAAGGTATTCCATTGATGCTTCTTCAGTCATTTTTATTAGTATTCGATTTGGCTGATCTCTTTTCCATGGTTGAATACTACAATGTTGTTGTTCTTTTCAGCTTTACAAAGGAAGATTGGAAAGTGGGGCTCATGTTACAGTACGATCTCTAGCTTTGAAAAGATGCTCTATTCACAATCTCAGAGTCCGGCTAGACTGGCTCTCGAAGCTTCAGCATCCACATTTAGTCGGGCTCTTGGGCCATTGTGTTGATGGTGAAGATTCGACTGCCAAAGTCTTCCTCGTTTATGAATTTGTCTCGGGTGGGAATTATCGCACCCACCTCTCAGGTCGGTGTAGGATAAGCTTAAACATGTTTCTTGATGATTTCCTGTCTTTCTTACGGCATCATTTGCTTCACTAAATTGTTGCAGAAAGTTTCCCCGAGAAGGTTTTTAAGTGGTCAGATCGATTGGCTGTCCTAATTGGAGTTGCCAAGGCTGTTCATTTCCTGCACACAGGGGTCATCCCCGGATCGTCCAATAACAGATTAACAACGAGCAATATATTGCTTGACGAGCACCACATTGCAAAACTGAGCGACTATGGAATGTGCATCCTTAATGATGAGTTTGAAAAAGTCGAGGCAAGAGCTTTTCTCTAATATTCAGATCAAATGATTTCTTCAACCATTATCTTCCTTCCTCATTGCAACTGTTCTGATGCATTTTGATGATCTTCTTTCAGGCAAAGGGCGATGTTCACAAATCAAGGTACACGTTGTCATCATTATTGCAGCTTATGATAGTTATCTAATCTGATGGATAATGAGTCTGGATAGGTGAAAATCATAGTGGATATCATGTTGAACTCATCTCTGATGGTTCATCTAGCTTGTTTTACTTTAACATATGCATGAAGTTGATGGTCCTTTGTACTCTTCCGGGAAGATCTAATACTGTTTCTGGCCCTTTTTCTTATTTTACTGATAATGCTTAATGGATTGTCTCTTCCAGCTCGAACGCAAAGCTGGAGGATGATGTCTACAACTTCGGTTTCATACTACTCGAGTCACTGGTCGGGCCCATAGTAACCGGTAAAGGAGAGGCCTTTCTGCTAAATGAGATGGTAAGGTTTCTTAGCCACCCCCCCAATCTAAATTTGTCAGACTTAAGCAAGTCAGTGATTTTACAGGCATCATTTGGAAGCCAAGATGGCCGGAGAAGAATTGTTGACCCCATTGTGCTGACAACTTCCTCACAAGAGTCACTGACCATCGTGATATCGATCACAAACAAGTGCATATCTCCTGACCCTTCTTCCCGCCCTTCCTTCGAAGATGTGCTATGGAACCTGCAGTATGCAGCTCAGGTCCAGGCAGCTGCAGACATGGAGCAACGGTCTGATGCAACTTCTCAGTCCTAAAGCATCTTCCCCCCGGCAGTGCCACCTGATGATACATTAAGAGAATAATACAAAGAAGATCAATCTGAGAGGACCATGTTCAAAGATCTGTCTTCTACATGAGCTGGTGCGACCAGTGGCAGCTTGGATCCCCGGTTTCCCGATCCCGAGCATTACATGAACCGGTATTTCGGATTGATGCAGAGCATTCTTTTTTTTGTGTACATTCACATTGTAGCTTTTAGCTTTGCAGGTACCAGATGAACTCTGGGAAAGATTGTGACTTGGATCTGGTGTAATGTGATGACATGACCCCCTATTTTTTGTCCACCTTCAAGGCTTGACAGATTACAATGCAATGTTCATTAGGTGAGTATACTTTTTTAATCCTAATGTGTATTGGGTCACTATACTATGAAGCATGTTTCCAATTACATGGGACAGAAAAGAACAAAGTGATATATCATTTAATTGTATATTCATGTTATTCATTTTGTGCCAATATACAGCTAGTGCTAGCTGGCCCTTAAAGCTCATACAAATTAAGGATGGATAGCTTGATGGACCACTCATATAAAGCATCACCCATGGAGGATCCTAAGCATCCACCCTAGCAATGGTCTTGTAAAGGACTTTTGTGGGGCCTTTATGGGTCTGCAAGACCTCTAGAGAGATTGGTAGTGATAGAGGAAAGAGTACATAAATTAATAATAGTAAAGTAGTGGGTGTGAGTGGAGAAAAGAGTGGAGTGAAGATAGTCAAACACTCCAAACGGTGAACTATTGGCAGTAAAGTAGGTAGAGATGATGGTGCAAGGTCTTGTCAATCCTTTGTGGCTCTTTTCCAGTTCACCAACAGCTGCACTAGCAGCAGCAGAGCCACCTTAAAACCTGGGCCCTCCTCCTGTTCATGCTGACTACTGGGTTCCTCTCCAACCACCCTCTTTGCCGAATCTAAAGACCATCCTTGCATTCTATTCCATCCCATCCCCCTCTGTCTGTCTGTCTCTGAGCTAGATCTTGGATCCAATTCTCCCTCTCCATCACGCACAGTCACCCCCAACTTCAATCATGTACTCTTCCAATTAAACAGTGAGTACTAGTCCACCCACTAAATCTCAAGAATCGGTCCATTTTTTACTCGTTTGGTTTGGAAGTAATAAAATTTTTTTATCTTTTTATGTTTGTGGGTACAAAAAAACTATAACCTCACATTACAAAGAGAATTTATCTAATTGTGATAGAGTATTGTATATAGATAATTATATAATATTTTCAATTTTATAAATTTATAATAATTTTCTATTTTACTTAATATTATATAATATTCTCAATAGCCGTATTTTAAGTAAAATATGTATACACTTACTTAATGCAATTTTAATTATACCATCAATAACCTTAATTATACCATCAACAACCGTATAATAATCAAGTATTATTCTTACCGTAATGAATGAGTGAGAACAATGGTCTACACTTGAAACAATAAATTCTGAGTTGGGTATTATTTTTAATACTTGTATAAATCATGAGTGAAGTTTTTAATATCGGATCAAATACAAATGCAAATACACTAAATAACATGTGATAGAGTATTATGTAATGATAAGTGTTAAATTAGTAGCTATTTAAAATTTAAAATTTATAAATTATAAGTACAAAATATTTTAAATTTTATAACCTAATAATACTTTTATTAATAAATCAAATGTATAATAATATTTTAATACTAATATTAAATAAAATAAAAAATATTATAAATTTATAAGATAAATTTTTTAATAATTATAAGTATTAATATAACATTAGTTTAAATTATAGATTGTAAAACAAATAATGAAATATTGTTAAAAAAGTCTAAACCATCCCAAAACGAGGCCACAAAAAGTTGTAAGTCACTACAAGTATGGGCTATCACCCAAGTTGGAGTAGTTATTTTTGGAGCACCAAGCACTTGGTGTTATGATGATGATACATTTGGAATTTGCATCCACTACTACTTATCAACCTATTAAATAATATTGAGAAATGAACATAGTTTTATTGCGGGCTATTGACTTTCTATGTATTGGTTCCAAGTTTTACTATATATATATATATATATTGGAAATTAAGACATTAGTTGTATTAAAATTATTAAAATTTGTAAAAAAATAAAAATTACAAATAATTATACTTAAATTTGATTCTTCTAGTGAATAATTAATCGCTTAATTACATAAATTTTTAAAATGTAAATTAATAATAGTTAAACTATTAATCAACTAATGTGCAGATAAATTAATATATTTTTATATCAATATCTATTATTGAAAATAATAGAATTATTTTATTTTTATCTTTTTATTTTATTTATATTGTATCGAATTTGATAAATTAATAAAATAGTATTTTATTAAATAAAAAAGTAAATTATTTTAATATACTTCTTAAAAATAATAGAGAAAATAATTTTTTATGAAGTTTTGAGTGTATTATATACAATATCATATCATTTTTGTATATTATTTTCTTTCTTATTATACACAAACTATTTTTTTAGAATTTATTTTTTAAGTTTATGTTAATTTATAATATTAATATATTATTTAGGAAAAAAATAATAAATATATATCTAAATTGTATACCTTATTAAATATTCTTACATAACTTTTACAATAAAATGAATAGGAATGACAAAAAAACTTGCCCCGATCTATTTTAACCCTTACCCGATCCGCCTTGTACTCAACCGTATCGTTCTAGGGCGGGTCACAGGGTTCCAGTGCATGCAATGGGGTGTATTCAGACCCGTTGAACCCGACCCGCCGATTGCCATAACTAAAATTGAACTTTTTTACTGATTTATTTAATAATATTATTAATTTGGATTTTTTTTTTTGCAGATAGAGAAAGTCAGACAGCTGTATGCGAAGTGAAGACACAGGGGTTGTTCCGGGTCACGTGGATCCCACGTAGTTTCCTTGTGACCTTTAGCCGCGAGTGGTAGTGATGGCTCCAATCGTGCTTGTGTCAGTGAAGACGTCCATCACCCCCTCACAAAACAAATAGGCGAAGGCCACTGCGCCCCTAATTTCACTCGCCCACCTCAGTCCCCACGCCTCAGGTACGTGCTCGTGTCCCACGCCCAACATTGACTAATGTTTCTAATCTATTATTAAGAAGTTAGAAGGGTTAATTACTAAATAGTACAAAATTTACTAATTTTCTTCATTTTAACACAAAAGTAAAAATTTGGCATGTTAATTAAATAAACGCAACATTTATGTGCCAAAATAAATATATTTTAATATCATATATATTTAAAAAAAGAAGAATAATATAAACTTTTAATTTTTACGTTATTTTAATCTAAATTAACCTAAATATCGTGACTATGTGGCCTATTAAGATCTAACTTAACTTGAAATCATTTGAATTTTAAGTTAATGTGGTAGACTAAACTTAATAATATATATGAAATTAAATTAAAATTAATTAAAAATATTAAATTTTAGTTCGGGTTCAAACTATATATAAAATAAAAAATTTTAATATTAAATTTAATTAGTATCCGAACCCAAAAATATCTGAATGCAAGTGCCTGTGAAATAATATCCACACTCAAATTCAAATACAACTTTATTAAATATTCAAATTTGGGTATTTATAATTAGATCCAAATTTTGGAAAGTGGAATATACGTGAAAAAATAAGTCTTATTAAGTTTGAATAGTGAGTTTTAACTAAAATTTTGTTTAATTTTTTTTACAGATAATTCAACTCAATATTTTTTTCTATCTTTTAGATTTATATTAATATAGTAAGTCACACTTGCACCATAATTATTTATTTTTTCATTCTTATTTTATTAGTAACAAATTTCAAACAATATTTTATAATAATAACTTAAATAAGATTCATAATTTTTTATAATAATTGAAATAGAATTCCCATATTGACTTATTTAAAATAAAACAAATGTACACTTACTTCTAAAATATTAATAATATATTATATACTTAAAAAGATAAATATTAAAACCACTTTTATATAGTTAAAATAATTTATAAAATACTACTAAATTTTCATTTTAAAATATAATTAAAAAAATATGATTTGAATTTTAACATATCTATACATCACAATTGTATAGTTTTATTTTAGCAAAATAAATAAATTTAGGCTTTTATTTGAATTAAATTGATAATATTATGATATTAATTAACTAGAACAAATAAGATATTATTTAATATATTATTAAAATATGAATAGAAAAATTATAAAAAAACTAAGAAATTAGTGAAGATATTTTGATTGATTGAGATGGGTCGCGTGTTCACTAATCTCCACCCCCGCGTGTCAGATCCTCCTCCTCTGTCGAGTGATAGTGCTTGAACAGTTTTTTCCGGCTTCTTAATTATTACGTACTATTACTTTTTGAGGCTAATAAATATTTGAGTTGCATTAATTTCTTATTTAATTTAATTTTCATATAAACCTTTTATTAATAATACAATTTAAATATATATATATATATTTATAAAAATGAATTATCGGGGAAAATTTGTCCGTAATTTAAATTATTAGAAAAAACATTATTTCTTAATTAAACTATTACCAAATAAATTATCTGTAATTTGAGTTAAATAAAAATTAATATTTAAATATTATTGAGTAAAGATTTGTATGTGTAAGCACATTTTACTAATTAATTAATTTTATTAAATAATTAGTATAATAATAAATTAAAATAAAAGTATATATTTAAAATATCACCATTAAATATTAAACGACACGAGCGAATTGAAAAAAATCCCATAAAACGACACGAGCGATAGAAAATAAATAAATAAATAATTTGCGGAAATTCTGAGTCCAGCAGTCTTTTTCTCTGCTGCTGCTTCTGCTGCTCTTTACCAATTCCTGCCTTGTAGTCCCCTGTCCTCTGAGACTCTCTCTCCCTCTCGCTAGGCAGGTACTTGCAGAGCTGGTGGTGCAGAGCTTGGCCTGAAACGGTGCCCATCCGAGTCCTCATTGGTCGTTCACGAAGCGGCAACAGCTGGTTGGCCGATGCTGTATTGTGTCATGAATGTTGAGGGTGAGGGATTTGAATGATTCCTCTTGTTCGTGAGGGTTTTAGTCTGTGAGCTGGTTGTTGCATCTAGTTGAATTGACACAATGATCAGTGGTTGGAGCTCTAATATGTTGGTTTGGTTGCTGTTTCTTGGATTACCGCGGATCTGATTTGCACCATAAATCAGCATTTTCGCCATGCGTTGCGGGAGCATTAACATGCATGCACTGTTCGTTATGCCGTATATGAATATCGAAAGATTGTAGCTTGTTTGCAGATGTTTCACTTTGTAAGTTGAAAGATCAGTGAAGCATATTTTCTTTCTTTCTTGCTCCGCTATCTTCTTTTCTGGAAAGAGCCTGAACATTAATATCAACATTCCCCTTGTTTTGTGTTAGAAATTCAGTCTCAAATTTTATCAGTTAATCCTTTTCTTCCGGAAAATCAGCAAATATCGATGGGTATTGTTTCCCCCAACCTGCTTTAGAAATCACTGATGCATCATCTTCATCTCAGCAAATAAGGATGGGTATTGTGGCTTCATTAGCTCTCTCCAAATGAAAAGTAGAGTGGTTTTTTGATGTCTCGAACTGTTTGTGCTGTGATGTTGGGTGTCTTTGTTTCCTACAAATACTAAGATGAAGATGATCTATTTGAACCTGAGAAAGCAGAGAAGAAAGCTTTTCCCTTCTTTTGTTAGCATTTGGGATATGGAATTGTTGTGTAATACTTCCAAGTGATACCCTTTTTGTTTCTAAGGGTTTACCTTTCTTGACTATATCAGGTCCCTGTTGATCAAATAGACTTAATTCAGTGATCAAAAGCTGTAGTGAAGCTTAGGAAGAGATGGTTCTTGGTCTGAAGGCAAAGGCTAGAAGAAGTCCCTCTGAGAAAATCACGTATTTAGTGAACATCCAGGAGATCAAGCCTTGGCCTCCATCACATTCTCTCAGATCTATCCGTGCTGTCCAGATCCAGTGGGAAAATGGCGAAAAGAACTCCGGGTCAACGAGTTCAGTCATTCCTTCTCTTGGGTTTGGCGTTAGTGATGGCAAAATTGTATTCAACGAGTCTTTCAAGCTTCCCGTGATACTAGTAAGAAATACATCAGCCAGAACTGGGGATGCTGATGTATTCCAAAAGAATGGTTTGGAGTTTAGCTTGTATGAGCCTCGCAGAGACAAGACCCTGAAAGGCCAGTTGCTAGGAACTGCTTTTGTAGACTTGGCAGATTATGGTGTAATGAAAGAGAGCTTGAGCATAAATGTTCCTGTGAATTGCCAAAGGAACTATAAGAATACTGCACAGCCACTTCTATACATCAGGATTCAGCCTACTGATAAAGGCCGTGCCAACAATTCCTCAAGAAGTAGCCTTACGAAGGAGTTTTCACTCGAAAAGAATGGTGCTGGATCAGTGTCTGATTTAATGAAAGAAGAATATGCAGAAGAAGCTGAGATCAACACTTTCAGTGATGATGATGTGTCATCCCACTCATCAACAGCAGTTTCCTTTCCGGAATCTTGTGGTGTAATACCACCTGTCATTGAACGGGTAATCTTTTGTTTATTTGTCTTTCTCATCTTCTGGTCACTGATCCTTACTGATTGAAACTTCAATATTTCCTCGTTCCATTCTGCAGGTGAGATATATGATATATAATATTATCCTATTAGGCTGATTTTTGTCCTTTGTAAATATTGTTTCTGCAGGGGGAAATAAATGTCGACAAGAATGGTAGTGAAGGTGAGGAAAAGCATATTTCGATTATGGAAACTGGGCATACTACATCCAATGCTTTATCGACCTTTTCAGCACAAGTAAACACTGCAGCTAGCTCCTCTCGCACATCGTCAGTAGACCTTTCTTATGATCTGGAAAGCCCAGAAAATGGTCATGCTTCTCATTCTAGCTCTCCAAGGTCTAGCCCTTTATCAATCCAGAGAACAGTCATGCAGAGTGCTGATTCTTCTTACCCATCTTTAGCCAATACTCAAAGAGAAGAAGAGTCCAATAATGAAACACTAGTCCAAGACCAGGAAGGGGTTGATGAAACAATGGAAACTGAGCACAATGCTGATGATCCACCACCCATATGTGCACCTTCAGATGATTCTTATGATGAGAGTCATGACAAAGAAAATGAAGATAATGGTCTGGACCATGACAATAAGGTTGTAAGTTCCTTAATTGAAGACAACCATCCTCAACAGAATGAAAAAGCCAATGATATGGAAGGAACAATTCTTGCCAGTACTGCTAAAGAGCAAGACACAGCAGAAAGGGATGTATCTTCCTTTTGTGAGGCAAATCATGGGACAAGGGAGAGTGCTCCTTCAAGTAATAGATCAAAGAATGTGATGTCTGTTAGGTCGACCTCGGATTCTGTTCAGTGTGGCGGAATGGAGAGATCGCCAGAGGAATCCAAGGAGGTTGATGCCGGACAAGAAGTAAAAAATGGAGTGAGAAGCTTCAGAACTAATGACAGGAAAGATGTTAAGGTTTACCCCAAGGACACTCGAAGCACACTTTTGGAAGCTAAAGTCCAGCAACTTGAGCACCGCATACAAGTATTGGAGAATGAGTTGAGAGAAGTTGCTGCTGTTGAGGTCTCTCTTTATTCTGTTGTTGCGGAGCATGGGAATTCCATGGCTAAGGTCCATGCTCCAGCCCGGCGGCTTTCTCGCATGTATCTTCATGCTTGTCAGCACTACTCTCTGATGAGAAGAGCTAGTGCAGCTAGAAATATCATTTCAGGGCTTGTGTCAGTCTCAAAGGCCTGTGGAAATGATGTTCCGAGGTATAAGTCTGCTTTATGAGTTTGACCTTCTTATTCCATTTTTCTTATAGGAAAATGATAAGCATAA
Source organism: Trapa incisa (assembly GCA_030064435.1). Taxonomy (NCBI): domain Eukaryota; kingdom Viridiplantae; phylum Streptophyta; class Magnoliopsida; order Myrtales; family Lythraceae; genus Trapa; species Trapa incisa. The sequence goes on along the minus strand of CM057768.1, from coordinate 248,260 downwards.
ATAAGTTATTTTCTGCTTACAGGTTAACCTATTGGTTGTCAAATTCTATTGTACTACGGGCAGTTATAAGCAAGAAAGTGGAAAATATGGAGTTTCCTTCATCTCCAGTTATAAGCAAAGAAAGATCTAATGCTATCAAGGGTAGCATAAAATTATCACCCTTGAAATGGGAGTCTTCCCCCATCAAGAAGGGAAGTGACTCTTCGGACTTTGAGAGACCTCAATTTCTCATATCAGCACTCGAAAAGGTTGAAGCTTGGATCTTCTCCCGCACCATCGAGTCCATATGGTGGCAGGTCATTATGCTTCCCCCACGTTTTCCTTTTCTCCTCATCCTGAGAGGTCCACAACTTTGTTTTCAGAATTTTTTTGGTTCTGTTTCACTTGTTTTCCAGACCCTGACTCCATATATGCAATCTGCAAGAAGGAAAGAAATTGATAGAAGTATGTCAGGATCGAGCAAAAATTACATGGAAGAAACTAATATGGATATACAAGATCAAGGAAACATCTCAATGAATCTGTGGAAGGAAGCCTTTAAGGATGCCTGTGAAAGACTTTGTCCTGTACGAGTTGCAGGACATAAGTGTGGCTGCTTGCCTATGCTTCCTAAATTGGTATCCATAAAATTCCCATATGTTTTTCTTTTTCAATACTGAGTGACTAACAGAATGCAGTAGATATTTTTCTCGTGGACTATGAAACAGTCTTTTATGGCTAAAAGTGATCTACTGGGCAATCCTTTGAAGATTCTTAATGCAAACCCATTTCATGTGTCTGTACAGATAATGGAGCAATGTGTAGCTAGATTAGATGTTGCCATGTTTAATGCTCTTTTACGTGAATCGGCGGATGAGATCCCAACAGATCCAATATCTGACCCCATTTGTGATTCCAAAGTTCTACCTATTCCAGCTGGAAGATCAAGCTTTGGAGCAGGTGCTCAGCTGAAAAATGCGGTAAGCACATTGAGGACCCTTAAATGAACTGGCCTGCACACCTTTTTTTTGTAATGCTTCAATATAGCTTGCTCATCTATTCTGGGTACAGTCTTGCTCCCCAATAAAGGCATATATTTCACTATAAGTTCCTGTATAACTTGATGGTATCAGATTGGCAACTGGTCGAGATGGCTTACTGATTTGTTTGGAATGGATGATGATTCACTTGAAGATGAAGAACGAGCTGACATTGATGATGAGAGACAAGATAATTCCTTAAAGTCATTTTACCTTTTGAATGCATTGAGTGACCTTATGATGTTGCCGAAAGACATGCTTCTCAGTAAATCCATTCGAAAGGAGGTCTGTACTGGTCCGAGACTGGATCAAATCCACTCTTTTAAAGCTATTACTTTGACTGGATGTATTTGCTTGTTTCTATATTCAATCTGGAGAGATTATCTATTGACTTGGTGGATTCATCTGAAGGTATGCCCTACTTTTGGTGCTTCACTGATCAAGAGGGTGCTGAACAACTTTGTCCCAGATGAGTTCTGCCCTGACCCAATCCCAAAGGTTGTCTTTGAAGCCTTGGACTATGAGGTTAGCTCTTTGTGAACTCAAAGTAAGCTGAATTCCTTTTATTTTTATGACAGTGAGTACCCGGCATTTGAATTGGAAACCTTCTGGCTAATTCATCTAAGTTAGGAGCATTAGGATCTATAAAGTGCCAATGCAATGTTTAGCAGAATCATCTGTAGTGCACTATCTTATGATTTCATGCTCTGCCTGGAGTAGTTTGACCTGACATTAAATGTGAAAAAAAAGAAGCAAATTTGGTGTTTCTAATGTCAAGTTTTTTTGTTACAATTTAATATCTCTGTAGGATCCAGTTGAAGCCGAGACCGACTCTGTCACGGCATATCCATATATTGCAACACCCCCATCATACATGCCACCTTCACCGGCTTCAATAGAGGAATTTATCGGAGACACCGGCAGCTCAGCGCATCTCAGAAGAAGTGGGTCATCTGTACTCAGAAAATCTTACACAAGTGATGATGAGCTTGATGAACTAAATTCTCCCATGGCTTCTATCCTGCCTGATGGATCTCGATCTTCTCCTGTGAACTTAAAGTCCTCGTGGAGCAATGGGAATCACCAGAATGTCCTCAGGTTTGATCTTCTTCGGGAGGTATGGTCAAACAGTGAGTAGCATCTAGCAAGCCAGAGACACCACAGTGGTACCTCATCCCAGGATTGTAAATGTGAATGTCTTCCAGTTCTTATTCCACTGCATCTGCTGCAATCCTGTTCTTTTTGGGAACTTTCTGCAGAGTCTTTGATCAGTCTCATGTGTCTCCCGTATATATTTGTCCAATATGATCTTTGAAGTTGGCCTTGGAGTTGTACCACATCTCAATAAATACCTTGTTTCTATTAATTTATGGGTGTAAATCCCATCCTCATATCATTCAGTTAAACCTGCAAACTGACATACACAGATTGGATGGTTTTTGCAGTAAAAGCATTTGAATTTTGAGGCTTGACAACATAAAAGATATCAGAAAATTTGAGTTATGGGACTGAGACTGATAGAACCCATCTCATGCTGTTGTACTTGAGATCTCCTCACAGCATCCATGGGAGTTCTTACTTGTCACCATTCAATTTCAGGCTAGTCTGATCTGCAGAGCAAGTAAAGACAAACCCGGGAGAATCTGCTCTAAATCCTTAGAAAATGTTGGGGTTTACTATGACAAAGGAAGAAATGCAGAGCAAGAGTCTGTCCGTCATATAACAGCATTAGCCAGATAAAACATCTGATCTGCTTAGGTTCTGCTTTATCTATTGTCAGATGGTAGTGGGATTGGAACCTGCAGCCTTCACCGGAGGCTTGGAAGAGTTCTCAGTTATCTGCAGCTTACTGCTGTCTCCTGCAGCCTCGCCAGGAAACTCCTCCACCAGCCTCAGCAGCACCTCCACCACCTCTCCAGCACTCGGCCTCAACCCTGACTCTTCCTCAGTACAAGCCTTAGCAAGGTTGGCCAACTGGAGGGCTCCCTCTGCAGGGTAACTATCGCCAATGGCACCATCAATCCATTCCTTCATTGCCTCTTCTACATCCTCCAATTCGAGTACTGAATTAATCTTGTCCTTCAGGTGGGTTGCCTTTTCCACTTCACTTTCGCTGGCCGTGATCACCGGAGGCCATCCAGTTAGAACCTCAAGGAGCATGATCCCAAAGGCAAACACATCCATGCTTGGGGAGGCCTGGCTGTGGTGGATGAACTCAGGAGCCAAGTAGGCTTCCTCTTCCACACATGCGGGCATGCCAAATTTCCCAATCTTTGCATTGAACTCCTCGTCAAGGAATACATTCTCTGCCATCACATTCCCGTGAATATAGCTTGGGCTCATGATGTGGTGCATATACTGCAGAGCCATGGCTATGTCGAGGCAGATCCTCAGCCTCTGGACCCATGTAAGGAAACACTCACACGATGCTATGAACTGGCTCTTGATAGCAAGTCCACCATGGATCCAGTCCTTCAACGACCCATTCAGGGCATACTCGAAGATGAGATATGAGTTGACCAGCTCAGAACCTTCTTCGCTTAAGCAAGTCCCCAGTAGCCGGATGATGTTCGGGTGCTTGTGGATCCCATCCTGCAACAGGTCGAACTTGATCTTTGCTACTCTTTCATGCCTTACAATCTTGACTGCAAGGCTCTTACCCCCAAGGCGGCCATGGTAGACAGACCCACCTATGAGGTTGCTAGCACTGAATCCTTCTGTGGCCTTTCTGAGCTCCTCGAGGGTGAACGTCTCAAGAGGTATCTTGGTTCTGGGGTGATTTGTTGTATCATTGCTAGATCCCTCAAAAGATACCTTCTTATCAGTTGTTCGAACACTGAGGTTGAATTGTTGTAGCTCAACATCATCAATCAAACCCCCAGGTTTCTTTCCGGAGCTCTGGTCATTATCTATCCTCCTCCTGTGATGGATAAACAAGAGAATTGCAACAACAGCAATACTTATCCCAACAGCAAGACCACTCACTGCAATGTAAAACCCTGTAGACCACATATTTGATTTTCTGCACAGCCGACTCACTTTAGGGGTATTGGTACCATGGAAGTCCAGGTTCGGTTCTCGTGGGTTGTTGAGAGAACCGAGAGCCTGCTGGTTACTTAATGGAATAAGAATGGAAGTGTATGGACTCAACCTCTTGTCATCAAAAGAGCCTTCTTGGGTCCAGTTATTGACATGAATGATGGCCTCTTCAGTAGTATTGAATCTCAATGCTAGGCTAGACAAAGAGTCACCCTTATCCAGGGGATAAGTTACCAAGAGCCTTGTAGCAGGAGTTTCACTGGACAATGGACATGAGCACTTTATGGGAATCTTTAAGGAGATCCCAACACTGAGATTCCGAGACCATACCCCAGCATTTGCATGAAAGATTGCCTGACAAGTAGTCAAGCCCTCAAGGGAGTCCGAGATGCCAGACAGAGTTTCCCCCTTAACAGCAGTTTTCTCCAGCTCAGCCTGGAAGAAATGGACAGCACTGTTACATCTGCAATCAATTGGAATGAGCAGAGGAAGGCCTTCTGAAAGAAACTCTGTATCTGCAGAGAAGTCGTTTGTGCTGGTAATCACAAACTTGTCGATACCCAGGTAGAAACTCAAGTTGAAGAGGGAGGAGAAGTGGGAGTTTGTGCGGAGGACAGCGAATGTGCTGCACTGGGTCTCCAATGCATTGCTGCAATTGAAGAATGGACCTGAAGAAGCTTCACAGCTTAGCAGGCTGTCCTGTGCAAGAGCAGGGGATACAAGCGACAGGATACAAGAAGAGACCAAAACCAACAGAGGTTTACAGAGCAGAGATTGTTCCATTCACTTATACAGGGGAGTGAAGTTAAAATAAGGCAATTAATCTGTTGCTCTGTTTCAGAGTATATTGGATCTATACAAGAAGGATAGGGGTGGGAACGGCAGGATACAAGAAGAGACCAAAACCAACAGGGGTTTACAGAGCAGAGATTGTTCCATTCACTTATACAGGGGAGTGAAGTTAAAATAAGGCAATTAATCTGTTGCTCCGTTTCAGAGTATATTGGATCTATACAAGAAGGATAGGGGTGGTGGAAATGTTTAGAAAGGACAGTGTAAGAAGCAGCTTCATTAAAAAATATGGGGAAAGGTAACCTGGGTCATGGACAAGATTCTTGGGGGTGACAGGGAAATCCTTAGAAAATGTAAAGAATCTTGCTCATCTTAATAGCTTGTCTATCCCAAGATTTGAAGGGGAGGGGCAGTGGGTTAATCACACACCCATCTAGGTGCTAACTGGGAACTTGAACATTGCACATACGGAGGTGGATGCAGTTTCTAGGTGCTAGCTGGGGTCTTGAACATTGTACATATGGAGGTGGATGCAGTTTCGAGATTAGGATTTGGATGTGAATGAGGGATTTAGAGGATGCTCTCGATGTTGTGACAGACACGGAAAAAAACTGGAAAACCAGTAGATGGATGATCAACACAAGCAGAAAAGCCTAAGAGATTAGATTTTAAGACATCAAAAGATGATCGATTGATTGTCTGGAAATCCCACTCTGGAGAATTATGAGCAGAGCTGAGAGGAGTACTGTCATTTCAACGCAACAGAGGTTGTGAAAACATTATTAGAGAAGAGGGTTGATTGTGGAAGATGAGTGGAATAAGGAGGAGTGTTAACAAGAAGAGACGGACGGATGGGGGAAGAAGAGGGAGGACGGGCACTCCATTGCATGGTGAAGTATAGGCATGAAATGAAGGCTTGAGTTGATAAGTCAAACTGGCCATGGATTTCCACGGTTGACTACAATGGCAATATAAACCATCAGCTATCACAACAATATAGCATGAACCTGATTTTGGACCGTGTATAAAGGTGAGCCAATAGTACCTGCTCTGATAGCTCCTGTTGCTATTTACTTGACCCAGAAGTATGATGATCAGGGCTCCCTCAATGAATATACACAAAATGCATCAATGGCTCTTGAAATTCCTTGGATTGATCTAGCAAACAAAGCGAGCCCTCACTTCAGATAATGAAGGAAACATTTTCCTCATTATGCATGTATTGTTACAGACCTTAAAGAAATTGCTCAGATGCTTCTTCCAGGAGAATAAACAAAAGCACAACATGATTAAATTTGTCAAAATAATAGGAATGTAGACTTTGTAAAGAATGCCCAAATGGAAATATCACTCAATATATTCAATCAAATGTATGTGTTCCATCACTAAGCTTGCAACCCATCTATGAAGTCTCAGCAACTATATGCTTTTAACCAGTTACATGGTCTTACATCTACGTGGAATCTCATCTCATCAAAAGAACAAGCAGAGGAACTTGTACAGAAAGAAGGCTTAGCTGAAGTTTGAAGGATTGACTCTATACGGAAGGCAAGGTCTGCTTCCCATATAGGAGAGCAGCAATGCCTTCCCGGCAGAGGTTGGTTGAGAGAATGCCAACTGAGAATGTTCAATCACGCCTCCCTTGCAGAAACTTCTCCTAAATTAGATAGCCCGTCAAGAAATCAAATGAACATTTAGGCTTTCAACGAAAAAGAGAAGATATTGAGTAGTCTGCAGAAAGATGAGAGACATGGAAACACAAGCTACCTCACTGCGTCCAGTAAATGGGTGGCTATGTGCTTTCTTCTATGTGATGGAGAGACCCAAATAGCTCTAACACCACAGACAGCAGGGATGGGGTCCTCTTCACAGTAGAAGCCGGAGCGCGCTAGCGCGCTCCGGGTCTCGTTCCGGACTCCACTTAGGCATTTCTTGGTAGCCACAGAAGGTAATCTTTTCACAACTTCTCTTCGAAATTCAATGTTTCCAAATTGAAGACCAACGAACTTCAGTTTCACCCTTTCCTCTCTTATGTTTGGGCCTTCAGTCTTAGTTTCAGAGTCAGAAATAGCTCTGAATGCTTCTTTTATGGGTTCAGCGACTAAGCAGCCAGCAATCCTCTGAGAACTTATGAACAGATAGACCTAAAATTTGGAGGGCAGTTGATCAAATGCACAGGAACAATCATTTTTTTCCCATAAAATGACCCTATAAGCACCAAACATCACTGGAATATCTCCACAATAGTATTTAATGATGTACAGACTTTAGTAGGATCACTTGCACAGCTCATTGTATATCCATCCAGATCCCAGCTCACCCTTCGTCATCTCTAAAACCTCTTGGACCTAGATAGAGAGTCATCAAGTCAAAAGATCATCCCATGTGCAAACAAAAAACTTAAAAGGGTCATAGAATCCTAATACAAACGCTTACTATGAAATGAGGCTCTGCATAACGAATTTCCCAATTCCCATTCAACATTTCTTTGTTATCAGTACGAGCATTATCAGAAAAAAAAACCCAGTAAATGACAAGAGCACGCCTAAGAGTTTGAATTAAAGGTGTGGTCCAACCTTGTTCCTGTACCCAGAAGGATCACTCTGTAATACAACAACTATGCGCCCAACTTCAACGGAATGAGTAGGTATGAGCCTTTCATTGGCCCAACCCTGCTGGATTAGGTGATTAGTACCACTAAATAAGCACCACGTTTTAAAGCAAAATAATCACAAGCCTAAGAAGAGATATAGGAAAACCTTGAATGGAACTCCAAGGGAGTAATTCTTGTGAAAAACTATGTGAGACTTTTCATCCTCCTCAGCAAGTTCGGAGAAGAAAATCAGACTGACCCAGTTCCAAGTGAAACTGAGCATAACTCCTTTTCTTATTCTTGTTGACTGTTGATCCGGATATTTTTCCAGGAGTCGAAGTCGTTTCCAGTCCCTCTGAGATGATTTTATCACACAGCTTTGATATTTGACTCCTTGTTGTGGTCAGTTGCTCTGTCAGTATGAAAGATCACAGAGGCTCTGTCAAAAATCAATAAGCTGAAGGAAGCCTAGCATTTTCTGGCTGTGCTATAACTAGAGAAATCTCTCATCCTGCTCTCTAAATTATTCGATAAACAAACAGCCCCGTTAATTGACAAATTCGTGCATATGAATCAACGGAGCTAGCCCACATGAAAGGAAAACCCTAAGTCCGATAACTTCTTTACCTATAAATTAGCTAAAATTATTGGCCTTTTTCGCACCTAGAAACCCTATTTCTACCATATAAATCATTACCCCTTTGATTTGGGAGCTCTGCGCTCGTACGCCTGGACGATTGCGTTCTCCGTCTTCTCCCAGAGCGCCAACGGATCGATCGCCGCTCTCTTCAGAAACCTCAGGCGGCACAGACCGCTTGAAGGAGACGATCTTTGGCTGCATGATTTCGCCTGTCCACCGATCTTCCTCTCCGCCGTTCTCTTCCAATTCGTTCATTCACCCGATTCCCATTTTCCCGCCTCTTCCGCCACCAGCTTTAACTTCAAATGGTTGATGGCGCTGTTTCTGAACTTTATTTCCCGCCACCAGTAAGCACGTGCGGTGCATTTGGCGTGGTTTGAACGCCCGGTTCGACGCATCTGAACCTGATCGACCGATTCGCCTTAAGCCTCCTCGGCCTCATCACACCAGTAAGAATCTTTCCTCTTTTTCACTCATCTCCCCGACCTCAGCACACCTCCACCTAAACCTGATCGGCCGATTCCCCTTAAGCCTCCTCCTCCTCGGTTACCGCGACTCTGCGTCTTCATCGATTTGCTCTAATTGTCTCCCCGTTCATCTCTGAGCCACAAAATCACCGTCAGTTTTTCAGTCTTGCCACTCTTTTTTGTAGATCTCAATTTGTTTGATCCATTGTAGACGTAGATCCGTTTTATGATAGATCAAATAATTCCATGTGTGGATTCCTATAGTATTGATGATAATCAAATTTATGGTGGCGATTTTGTTGTTGCATGTTCTGGTTCTGAGCGCATAGTTAGTTCCCGTTTTTGGACTCTTGCTTGGTGGCTTCATTAGGCTACTCTTTCTGCAATTTGTTTCTGAGCTACTGCTTTTGCCTCGTTTCCTCTTGAAATTTGTGGTCTTTCCGATCAAGTATCTGGATGCATAAGATTTTTAAACTGCCTTTCATATCGGGATCCCGTGTTGATGAATTTTAGTTCTGTGCACTAATTATCTATGCAGCTCTATGGTATGGACTTTTATTCCATATAAGTTATACGTTATAATGCAGTATTCTGGAAGAAAACTTTCCAAGGGACTGTATGATTTGATCTTCTGCCTTCTCATTTGTATATAATATTGGGAAATTCAATATCTGATAGATATATGAATATATTTTGGCAGATATAATATTCTTCAATTGGGATTTTGGTGTGAGACATATTCAACAGCCTTAACTTTTGTGGTGCAGGTGCTGGTCTATCGAATGGATGATAACCCAGATATTTCGAGATGGCAGCCCATCTTCTTACCACCTGAGCGTGCTAGTTGTCCGGACCCGTTTGCCTCTTATCTAATCAGTGGAGCTAGTGCCCATCAATCTTCCTCCTCCATTACAATTCTTAGGAAGCACATGGCTTATCTTGGCTGGAAGATGGAGTCAAGATTTTGCGGCAATATGACAAGACGACGGTACATCTCACCGGATGGCATGTGCTACTATTCTCTCTTTCAGGTATGCAGGAGACAGTGTGGCTGCATGGAATCTGCCCCTGCATTAATATATGAAGATGATTATGCAGCTGCTGCTGCTGCACCTGAAAGGTCAGCTCTTACAAGATCTTCAAAGTCCAAGGTCCATGACGACATTAGCTGTGATCAGGCACCTGCTAACTGCCCTCAACCTGTTGTTGAGTACTGCAAGCTTGGGGCTGAGGAGTGCCAGACTGGGGCAGTCAAGGAGTTGAGGTCGAAAGTCAAGGAGGAACTCTTGGCTATTGGCTGGTCCTTCACTTATCGGCAAAGGGACGGAAGGCGAGAGATTGTTTACTCCTCTCCCAGAGGAGGGCATTATTTCTCCCTTCGGACGGCCTGTAGAGGTTGCATAAAAGATTGCAAAATTCAAGGGAAATCGTCAGAGAATGAGTGTTGCGTGAATGCTGGTGAGGCAATAAATGAGGTGAAGTTTTCAAGGAGAAAATCAATTGTGTATGAGAAAGCCTTGCTGCCTCCAAAGAAAACCAGAAAGGCTTTGCTGCAGAGAAGTCACATGAGATCTTTAGGTAAGCAAAAGCATGTGAAAGATATTCAGAGTCAGCCTGCAGCTCCTGTTGTAAGGCCAGGCAAAACTATACAGGATATAGCCCCCAAGAACCTTTCTCGAAATCTCAAGACAGTGCTGTCATGGTTGATGGATAATGATGTCCTATTGCCAAGGACTAAGGTCTACTGTATTGGAGATGGCAGCTACAGGAATTTGATGAAAGGTCGTGTGCAGTGTGAGGGCATCAAGTGTGATTGCTGCTTTGAAGTGTTCACCATAAGGGGCTTTACTTCCCATTCTGGAGAGACTTTTAGCACTCCTGCCGCAAGAATTTTCCTAGAGGATGGCAGGTCTCTCCTGGATTGTCAGACTCAGATTATGAAAAAAAGAACCTATCTGAGGGAAGATGCAGCGGTTCACAAGAATTATATAGAAATGATTTGTGATAATGACAATGTGTGTTCTATATGTAACTATGGGGGTGATCTAATATTATGTGATGGGTGCCCATCTTCATTCCATGACACTTGCCTCGGTCTGAAGGTAACTTATCTTTGGGTTTTTTCCATTGAATGTTGTTTCTCACAAAAAGTGGAACTGGCTTTCTACTTGGAAATTAATATAAGATTATGTTGTTAATATGATTTGTAGGAAGTTCCAGATGGTGATTGGTTTTGTCCATCATGTTGCTGTGGCTTTTGTGGTGATGGAAAGCTAAGGAAGGAAATAGGGCCCACTCCAGAATTAGTAACTTGTTACCAATGCGAGCTTAAATGTACAGTTGTTTATATTTCACCACCTAAATTTCATGCATGTTTTGCATAATGTCAGCTTTAAGTTGTGGAGTTAGCATCACATATTTCTTGATGTTGCTTGTGCAGATCATACTGCATGCTTGATTAAAAAAAGAGCAGATGAACATGCTGATTATCAAAGAGGAAGTTGGTATTGCAGCAATAAATGTGAACAGGTTCCAAACCTTCTCTAGTTTTCTTGCTTTCTAGTGTATCATAATTGTTCCTACTTTCTTATGATTCTTTCTAAACACGATACACATGGATAATCAAACTGGTTATTTGTCTCTTGTTTAAGATCACTGGCACTTTTGAGATAAAAGACAAATAATTCTATGATTGACAATGGTGTTATAATCAAACCCCGATGAATGGTATCAGGTCATGGAAGCTCAATTAGATTTACAATGATGTTTCCCTAAGATTTGCTTTCCAATGTATATATTTGAGGGAGCCCCACGTTCATATTTACAGATCTTTCTTCAAGTAAGGTGATAATTGTGTATCCCAAAAGCTCACAATAGTGTTATTCCAATTTCAGATTCATAAAGGTCTCTTGGAGCTTGAAGGGAAGCAAATTAATGTGGGCAGGGACGAGCTAACATTGACGTTTATGAAGCCAGTCAATTTTAGAAAACACGATGATGTGGGTCTCGTTTTGGAGTTGGGTGCAGAATACTATGTCAAGCTAAACATGGCTCTTGATATAATGCACGAATGCTTCAAACCATTTTTAGATCCTAAATCATGCAGGGACCAAGTTGAAGATATCATTTTCAATAGAGAGTGAGGCATCAAAAACTTGCCATTTTTTGTTTGTTTCTGGTTCATTTTCATGATACTCTGAAATAAATCACATCATTTTAGCAATATGTTTCTTGAAGCTTATCAATATGATGCACCGTTTTGGAGTGCCGCAGGTCAGAGTTAAATCGGCTCAACTTTCGAGGGTTCTACACCTTGCTCCTGGAGAAGGGTGATGAGCTGATCACTGTGGCCATAATCAAGTGTGCTTTCAACCAGCTTATCCACCTTCACTTTTCACTTGAGCTCCAACATTCATTCCTACATTAGCCTTTTGAGTTATTAATGTTATTGACTTCTCATTGCCTTGCATAGGATCCATGGAGAAAAGGTCGCAGAAATACCTCTTGTTGGAACAAGGTTTAAGTATCGTAGGCTTGGAATGTGTCATGCTCTGATGGATACTCTTGAGAAGGTTCGGTTCTACTCTTGTCAAGCTTTGTTTTACATGTCCAGCAATACATACAAGTACTGATATCATTCTTTATCTCTTCCATTGTTCTTTGTCTTTGTAGAAGCTGAAGGAGCTAGGAGTCAAGCAAATTACTTTGCCTGCTTCTCCTAGTGTGCTGAGTACTTGGATTGGCTCATTTGGCTTTAAGGAGATGATGGAATCAGAGAGATTAGGGCTTGTCAATTACACATTGCTGAATTTCCAGGACACCATTATGTGTCAAAAGCAGTTGTTCGATACCCCATCTGAAGAATTGACTATGTCAAATGGTATCTCCCTTGACCATACTGGGAAAGTTTGCCTTTTGAAGCATTAATCTATATTCCCATGAAAACTCACTTTCCTTCTGGGAAAATTATAGTGCATATTCTAAATCTTGGATAATCTTTAATTCCATTTCTCAAACTTTGAAAGAGCCATGTTTAGGGAAGCTAAGATATGTTGTATGAGGGGCAGAGCAATGTGATAGACTTGGAGAAGTGTGGTGGATATATGTTATTTTTAATTCATAAGGCATATTTAGTTGATGAATTAGTTTTTCATTGAACCTATTTGATTTTTTTGCCCTTGTATGCATTAATATTTTGTTTGGTTCAGTTTGATATAAGTTGGTTTAACATTGATGTACGGATATTACATCATCAATTGCTTTTAACTATTATATGTACATATACCAAGTGATATTATATTCAAAACATTAGTGAAGGAGGTCTTTTCAAAATTTTAGAACTGAATTTAAAAATTTATCAAACTTTTATAACAACTATAAATTTTCATTTTCTTTACTGTCCATTGAGCAAAAAACTTCTTGTTCACCTTAGCTGATCATCCAAATGTGGGTCCTGATACTGCATCGGAAGGTTTGAGTACTGTCTCAGAAGAATTTCAGTCCAAGGCTGCGAAGGGGATTGAATCTGTCGAGCAATGCACAATGTAAGCTTCGATCTCATCTCTCTTTATTTATCGGGATTATAATGAAACTGACATGCATCAGTGGTATATCTTGGATAGAACTCGGTACTGGATCCTGTTTCTGAGACATACATTAAAGATTACCATAATTCCTTCAAGTTGTCTGTTTTTTCATCACATTTATTGTGAATTTTCCTTAAATAGTGCATCAGATGTCGATGGATCCAGCACTGCAGTTCACGAAGATCCTAAGGTCTCAATATCTTTAATCTCTTTGCTGCTGAAGCTTACCCTCATCCTATTTCCATATTTGTTGGAAATTCATTCTGTTTTATTTCTGAAAGGTATATGAACCATCTCAACTTCACATCGAACAAAACTTCACAGAACAGTTTTCGAAGGGGTCGATTATTGCTGCTGATTCTGATGGGAAGTTAGCCCCAGTAGGAAGCAATGGAGTCTTGAGATGCTATCAAAGGAGATGCATTAGCAAACATAGCATGAGCTGAAACTTGGGTGAGAATCAATTTGTGGGATGGATTGCTTCTGATAATGCTAAAATCCTATTCTCATCTTAGCTCATAGCTGGGTTGCTTAGTAGGTAGTTGTAGTTCAGTTATGCATTTGAGAATCGGAGTAGACAATTGCTAGTTGAATAGAACAGTCAAATATGCATATCAATGTGGAGCTTTTCTGTTATATCAGAACAATGGAGTCTTGAGATGCTATCAATGGAGATGCATTAGCAAACATAGCACGAGTTGAAACTTGGGTGAGAATCAATTTGTGGGATGGATTGCTTCTGATAATGCTAAAATCCTATTCTCATCTTAGCTCATAGCTGGGTTGCTTAGTAGGTAGTTGTAGTTCAGTTATGCATTTGAACCTGAGAATCGGAGTAGACAATTTCTAGTTGAATAGAACTGCAGTCAAATATGCATATCAATATGGAGCTTTTCTGTTATATCAGAACAAAACTATTTTTCAATAGTAATTTTCTATACAGTTCTAGAATCATGTATTTTTCCAGCATATGGATGAAAGACAAAATCCCCTTTCAGGTTAAGCAAAAATAACTCAACTTTGTACTATGAAATTGAGACGGGTCGAAACCAAGATAGGTGTCAAGAGGAGAGGTTTTTTGTTGTTCCATTGCAAATGTATGTGGGCTAATTGTGCTTGTTATCGCTACAACATTGGAAAAACTAGCAGGTTTAACTCGTTCAATTGTTTTAAGAAGTGGTGGACTTTCTGAGCTCATGTCACACCTTCATGAGCTATTTAAGAGGGTTGATGAAGTTGTCGTCTCATCCAACAAGTTTGATATCGCTGCTCTTGCTGCCTAGGTATTGCGGATTTCATGTGCGCATAATAAACGAGTTCATATTAAGAAATTATATGTACTGAAACAATTCTGAAAATTATAAAAATTCCTTTTTGCTGCAAGTGTGGATGTTGGTTTATTCGCATGTAAAGATGGAGCTATGGTTCCTGTTGATCAAATAGATCAGATCAGACTTTGTTCTTGGATCACTTATTAAGGACAGTAATATATGTTGCATATGCATAAATTCTTTTGGTTCTTGACATAATTTCAATAGATTATACCCTTAAAAAAATTGAAAACGTGAACTAGAATTCTTCCTTTTGTGCCTTGTGGTATCTGCCACATGGATATTCCAAAACATCGTGCTGCTCCTTTTTGTTTTCTTCAATTGTGAAACTAATCCTTTCTTTCAGTGACTGAAGATATATGATATGCAGTTGTAGGTGTTTTTGTTGGGTCGTTGTCAATTAGTCATTCCCATACTTGGAATAGATTTCAAGAAATTAATCTACTTCATCTTAGTGGTACTTCCCTCACTTGTTAAAAGAATATCCAAAGTTTCCTCTTGTTACATGGTAATATTTTTCTCCTCAACAGATTCGGCAACTGGCTAAAGAGATCAAGGAGTTATCTTTATCCAATCCCATAACAATATACAATGAAAACTCTTTCTCGAGTGGTATGAATGTTTACTCATTGTGTTTTTATTTGTACACAATTTTCTGTAGCATGTGATTTTCATGAATTGGCTTCATTTTATACTAGTGAGTAAAATTATTATGGAAAAAGTTCTCTTACCAGTCCACTTTTTCTTGAACATATGTTCTGCAAAGTTGGGTGTCCCTCCATAGCATAATACTCTACTTTCAAAGTATAATTAAATGAGATGAAAGTATGCTTTATATTCACTACACTGAATATAAAGCATATCAGCTTATAGGAAGAAGGATATAATACATACAATTAACATAACCTTTCTTTGATAAGCAAATATTCTCCTAACATGAAAGTGAACATCTGCCTATTACATTGATGGCCCTAATACGATTTACACGAGATGATGGTATCTTATTTTCCTTTAGCAAATAATTTTTGAAGATCCACACTTTTTCACATCACTGACTCAATTTAGGAATACATCAGCCTAAATCTATGAATTATAATGTTTGACACTTGGTACCTCATGCATATAGATGGTGATATTGGATAGCCGAGAGATTATAAAGCTTGAATTTTTTGAAGAAATTATACGGTCTGAAAAAACTTGCATATATACAATATACATGTTATTTCTTAATTTGATGCCTGTGTAGATCAATTGCATATAAATGGTATGAACAATGTTGATGGTTTAACATTTGTGCAGGGGGTTATTCTTCTTACTTAGTGCCAGCTACTGCTTATGGAGCTATGGGATATTGTTACATGTGGTGGAAGGTAATATTATCAGCCAAAAACCCTTTTCTGCTGTTCAGACTTATTATTGTACCATCTCTACAAAGTTTTATTTTCGGTTTTAAAGTGATCTGAAGGATTTTTCCAGGGATGGTTATTTTCGGATATCATGTTTGTTACAAAGCTAAACATGGCCAATGTTGTTGCAACTGTGTCAAAGTAGCTGGAGAATGTTTCAGAGACACTAGCAGTTAGCTTCTTCTACTTCTGCTAGAAGAGGCACCTCTTGAAAAGGCTTGAAAATTTGGATTGGAAGCTTGAGGAGCAGAAAGAGATATCTGAGCTTATCTTCAATGACTAAAGGCTGATTGACCTTTTCATTCAGAAATATGTAGGTCTAATAGAATCTTGTACTTGTTCCTTTATATCTCTTGAGCATTTTTTTCTGTCATCATTATTATGCCAATACCTCCTAAAGTTGAAAACTACTGTATGGTTCTTATTTTTCTGTTGCCCCCTGCCAGTTCAAGATTCTTGTCCTGTAGTTAAGACTTAACTATGCTTGCTTACTGCTGCTTTTTCATGGAAGTCCTTAATCTCTTATTCATGCAGGTGAATGAGGTGAAGTTGAATCTGTCCCAAATAGGATTTGATGTAGAAATAATTCATAAAATGGCCGTTTGATTGGTAAGTTGTTGTATAAGCCAGTTTTTTCATATGATGTGCAGCTTGCTGTTTCAAATGGTTTGATCATTTACTCTGTTTACTTGAATATTGCAGGAAGGGAAGATTGAGTATTGAGAACAAACAGGTAAAAATTTATCATCCATTCAATTTACATTTAGTCTCTCTTGAATAGATTGTCTTAAGGCTAACAAAATCGGTGAACTTCAGTTTGTTGCTTATGGAGGATGGAATTAACTCTGGTCTGTGGCATCTTTGCCAACTTGCAGGGGATGTTAAAACTGGACAAAGATACTAACAATTTAAGGTTCAAGATCTATTCTCCATCATTTTCATGACAGGCAAAAACTTATCATCCATTCAATTTACATTTAGTTCAAGATCTTATCTAGAAGAATGTTGATGTTATATGTTGTCATTCTACTTTTGCAGAATGCAATTGGTAAGGTAAGGTAACAAATCAGTTGAGGATGACATACGAGGAGAATCCCATGGAGTTTATCTTGAAATTCTGGTACATTTTTATTATTTGATGATCTTTTAAAGCCTTTTTTCACACAGTTGTATGAAATATTTCAGGGTCTTCTTCAATTCATCTCTGATAGTAGTGAATTCAGTAAGAGTGACAACCCAATAACGAAGTTAGAAGAAAATGGCGCGGAGAAAGTCCTGGGAGAGCATGCCCTTGTTTCACGGATACGAGTGCAAAGGTCATATAAGCTTGGTACTTCTTCGGCTCAGGATATCATCTAAACCTCCACGTGAACGTGCTTACCTTGGTTGCTTTTGCAATTATAGAAGCCAATCCAAATCATGCACTCAGAATTTATTTTTTCTTCTTTGGGATCTACAACTGATTCTTTTCTAATGCACAATATACCAACTCTTTTTTACCTAAGAAAATAGAACGTTGGACATGGTGTTGAAATGTTGCATGGTCTGCTTGTGATCTTTCGATTCTTCAGAGTCAAGGCTGGCGTCAGTTGGTAAAATTCAACTATTATAGATCTTCCTATCATCAAATATAACTACTTGAAGCCATGTCAATCTTACTGAAAATGAAGAAGGATATAATTTTTTTTGTTCAACAAAATTTTACTTTATTAATTTATCAAATTAAATATCGATACAATAAAATAAAATAATTTTTTTATTCTTAATAATAGATTTAACATCATCAGTATTATTCCGATTATTTCGATTTCTTATTTTGGTAGAAACATGATAATATATCTGTACAATAATTGATTAATCATTTAATTAGTGTAATTTAACACTAATAACTTCTAACAACTTAGTATATATAATTTTTTTGCACAACAAAATATATATTAAATTATAATTCAATTAAAAACTCAATTTTATTAAACACTTAAATAAGTAATAATAATATTACATATATAATAAACAAAACCAGGGTGGCTATAGAGGCGAAGAAAGTCAGCAGGAGGAGCTCTCATCAACGGCCTCCATGGCTACCTAACATTCTTTTCTTTTTTTTCTAAATTGTTATTATTAGTATTACTATCCTATATTAAATTAGTGATATATATTAATTTAAGTCACATTTCAGAATATTATGTCACTAAAACATAATATCATTGCTCAGAATTTTCTATTTGCATGAGTAAAATATTTTTCAAAAAAAATTTGTCACGCAGTATCTTTTAAAATATTTCGAAAATTTAATAAGACTATATTTAGTATTTTATCTTAAACTAATAATAAGAAATACGTTGTTATTATTTTTATAAGAAAAAAAATGACAAAATGACAGCTATCAAAGATCCTCCCATTGCCTTTTTTTTATAATAAAAATATTTATTTTTGTTAATTTATATAGACAGGTTATTTTCATGAAAAATAAGAATAAAATTATTATAATTTTAAAATTATAAATATTTAATTTACTTTACGAAAATATTTTTCATTGAGAGAAGGTTGGTATTTTTTTAATTATAAAAAAAAGGCCGTTGAGGAATTGATGAAATAGGAGCCTCGTTCAACAAGTTGTTATGTTTATTCGCAAATAAAGATGGAGCTATGGTTCCTCTTGATCAAACCCATAGGATCAGACTTTTGTTTATTAAGGGCAGTGGTATATGTTGCATATGCATAAATTCTTCTGGTTCTTGACATATCTTTAATACATTATTCCCTTAGAAAAAAATGAAAATGCGTGTCTTGTGGTATCTGCCACTTCGATATTCCAAAACATTGTGCTGGATCTTTTTGTTTTCTTCAATGGTGAAATTAATCATTTTGACTACTCAAGATTTAAGCAATAATTGCATTAAGATTAGGCGGAAATTTTGAAGTATTAAAACTAGTCATGTAACTGTGTGTTGAATTCTATATCAGCTAAACGGACCAATTATTATGTACAATGTGATAACTTTG
This sequence comes from Trapa incisa, assembly GCA_030064435.1. NCBI lineage: Eukaryota > Viridiplantae > Streptophyta > Magnoliopsida > Myrtales > Lythraceae > Trapa > Trapa incisa. Next base: position 229,381 of record CM057768.1, on the reverse strand, counting down.
TCATTTCCCACTTATTAATAAGTTAGAAAATGAACAACCCATCATTACACTCCATTGTAGTGTAACACTGAACTTGTACCTCAAATTTTCATAAAATTTTGAAATTTTCATATATGAAATATAATTTTTTATAAATTCTCATAAAATCTTTAGCAATAGCAATTAATGATAATAATAGCTTGCATCACTTTTCTCTAAAATGTTTAACCTCAAATATCGGAACCTTAGTGAGTACACAATAAAATAAATAATCAAATTTGATGATAAGATAGCAATTAGATGATATCAACAACAATATCACTACTCCTATAAGATCATCACATTTATAATTAAATGTTTATTAACCCTAATTCATTTGAGTCGTGTATACAACCATCAAAATCAATAATATCACATATCCAAAAAAACTCAAGTACATCTAATTATATAATCTACACAATCAATAATTCCTTGCATCGAGTTCCATAAAACTGAACTATTTCTGATTTTCCGCAATAATATGCTACTGCTGATGCAGCATCGTGTCGCATTAACAAGAAACAATCCGATTCCTGAAGCAGCTAATAACGGCTTAACCCGTGTAAGAACCACACCAATCGTCGATTGAATTCTGCATCCATAAAAAATAAAGAAAAAAACCAGCGTCCCATGATGTCCATGTGGATCCAATCGGCGCCGCAGTCGAGCATGCGCTGAGCCTCCGTGGCCATATCGGCGGAGTCCGAGGACAGCATTAGACGGCGCTATCTTCCCCGATCTCCCCATTGCCTCTCATCTTCTCTCGATCGCGAATGTTGTGCACCTGACAGAGAAAAAAGGGAGAAACCTGGAGGAAAGATGAAGGCAAATGGTGAATTCCGGCGGTGGAAGATGGAGGAGGATGGCGGCCTCCGGTAGGTGTGGTTAGCCATTGGTTGGTATTTTGAATTGGTTTACTTATATAATTTTTAATAATAATAATTATTATTAAAATTTTAAAAAATAACAAATGGACTTTCCGAGCTAATTTTTAATAATAATTTATAATTAAAATAACAATATTTTAATTATAAATTCAATTTATTTTTTGCACCAAAATATTTTTATTATAAATTATTATTTATTTTTTTGAAAAGAGAGTATTTGACTTTGACCGATAATTTGGGCCTTTAGCCCATATATTCACTTTTCGGGCCCATTAGATGGATGGACGTGGGTTGCACAAGCACGTATAAGAAATTTGCTCTCTTCAATTGTACAGGCCGAGGTCGAGAACAACCGGCTCGATTATTTTTTCCGAACCGGACAAATTTCCGACCGGGCCTATTGCTCGTGAAAAAGAGATAATCAATTCAAATGAGACGAATCTCTCTACCATTAAGAATGAATAATACCAAAAATGGATTAAAATAAGGTGCAATTTTAATATAATTTAAATAGAATTTAAATTTTTACAATAAACATTTATATAGTATCATATATCTTTTCAAATTAAATAAACTCACGAGAAAAAATATTTTTAATTATCTTTTAATCCAATGAACTCAATTTTTTATATTAATTATCGAATAATTTCGTTTATTTTTTATAACTAAAAAATAATAGACTTCCTCATATTTCTCACCCCTACCCACTAAAAAAAACCCGAATATATATTCGAAAAACCATGATATAAAATCTGAATCCACCTGATCAACAACAATAAAAAAGTACGAATACATACCCAAAAAATTATAACAAAATAATTAGTTTGGATGTTGTTTATTTAACTGGTGTGGATGATGGATTTGGAAAGGAGTGCTTTTGGATCGTGTACATGTCACATCATCCATTACCATCCCAAATAATTGCATAATATATATAAGCATATAATTTGCTTGGAATTTAGTCGGCAATGTGGGTCCAACCATAATGCACCATGGGCATATATTGATTGATATAATAAAGTATTAGATTATGAGCTGGCTATGTATTTTCTTTTGCTCTTTGGCTATGTATCTAATAATTAATTTTAAAAATGTATTATATTCAATTTTTTTCTAGCCATAATTATACCTTAGAATTTTATTTATCTATTTTAATATATGAAAATTTTTTAATATTATATATTTATAATATTTATGTATTGTGATTAATTCTATGAAAAAATTAATTCACTTATAAGCCAAATGTGTTATATTTAGAATTTTAAATAAGCTATCACCAAAAAAATAAATTTTCACTTTAGGCTTAATCAATCGTGTGATGGGTTATACTCGGTTAAAAATTATATCATATACTTATAATATTTATATATTTTTAATTAGTATAAAATTATTTCTCTCACTAAAATGTGTAAATTTAGGTTTATCTTCCTTTTTTTTTGGTAGGGTATGTCCACTCCATTTTGTCTTATATTATTTGGATGCTCCTAAATAAGGCTTGGAATTATTAGAAACGCTCGGAAAAATATTTGTTCAATCAAAGTGTCACTTGCCACGTGTTAATGCTATTAATTTAACTTATAATTAAATATTACTTTTAAATAATAAACTCCAATATTTAAAAAATTGTAAATATAAATAAATAATTATACACATAATCTTCATTAAATCTAAAATTTTAAAATTGTACTATATTTTACAAAGTATTTGCATTTTTTTTTAATTTTTGAGTAATGCATAATTTTAAGTTAATATTTTTTATGATATTTATTTTTTAATATACAATATACTCTTTTTAGTTTCAAATTAAATAAATATTTGATATAATGATATAACATTCCATTAAGAATTTTATTATTATTATATTTATTTAGTATATAATATGAACCGGTACAAGTACAAAAACCTACCCGCGCCCACGCAATAATTGCATCCCATTTGGACCTCTTCCAATCGGGTGGTCTCGGGTCCACCCGAGGTTAATTGACACGCGCTCGGAAGAGCCATGCAAGTGGATTTAATCCTTCTTCTTTGTTGTTAGACGTCAACTATTTTGGTTATAAGTCCCTTTAATTTTAGGTCGGCAAGACGAAGAAATTCATTTACAATATAATAAATATATTTTTTAATATTACATTTTTTATAAATAAATAAATATTTATCCACATTTAAATAATTCCACCAACCACACCACGTGACACATCCGTAGTCTACTCTTTGTAGTTGTAATATTAAATATGTATTTCAAAAGATATATATATATATATATATTTGGAAAATTATAATTTTATACAAAATTTTTGAAATATTATATCAATTATACTCACTTAATGAAAAAGTCAGTTATCCCGAACCCATCCGGAATCCGAACATGAATCCGACACTAGATAGGTTTTTTTTTGCCATCTATAAAAAAACTAAAAATACATATAGAAAAAAGAATATTAAAAAAGAAAAAAAAAGTAAATGATAATTATAGTCTATATTGCAAATTATAATAGTGTTAGTAAGCTAAGTTAAAAATATATGACTAATAGCTTAATTAATATATATAATATTATTTTAATTATTTTTAAATAATAAAAAATTTTGATTATAATTAATTTAATTGTCTAATTTATATATAATTATGTTTGGATATATTAATTTAAAATATTTTATTCATGCTATTTAATAATTATATTTATCATAAAATTGAGAATTTATATCGATGGGTACAATTTAAAATAATTTATTATTCAAATTATAATAATTTTGAAGATGAGTTTATTTTTTCCGAATTATAAAATCATACATTACAAATTACAATGCCTAAGACAATTAATTTTACGATTAGTTAAGTTTTAGGGTTTATTTAATTTTTAAAATTTTCATTAATTTTAGAAAAATTAACGTATATTCAATTTTTATCGAAATAATACATTACAATATATATATATATATAATCCACTAAAAAGGCTCATCATTCTAATATTATATTATATTACATTATAATATAATCATTTTTCCAAAGCAAGGGTGAGCGGTGGATGGCGCGTGTGAAAACCGAGGGACTATTCCCACGCAAAGCGTGTCGGTCAACGGCCACGCAAAAAATCACCATCGAAATTCCCTATTTATGATTACGCCGGGAAAGCATATATAATCACTATATCCGTTAGATTATAATTAATATAACAATAATTTAATCATTGTTTGGAAGATAAAGGCAATTATTTATGCATATCCCAAAATAATCATAATATTAAATTATTTTATAAAAATTAACAATGTATTAGTGTATATTTTGGTGATATTATTAAGAAAATTATTTTATATTTCTATTGGATTTTGCATCACTTTATATTTTTTACACAATTTTTTGCATTTTATTTATATAATTTTGACTAAAAATGTAATATAATAAAATCATGATTATTTAATATGGGTGGAAAAATTATGTTAATTTCTTAATAAATAATTAAAATATATTAAAATAAATTAATAGTAGTATATTAGTCACTATATTAATAATTTAATTACATTTATCTTAATAAATTACAACTTTTGTTTGAGTATATGGTATATCCACAAACAACATAAATGATTAGATCTAATCATATATCTAATAAATTATTAAAAACCTATTACAGCTAATATTTCGGCATAACAAGCATTTAACCGATTAAAAGAATAAAAAAAATTGTAACTATAATTCCAAAATCACTCGACTGGATCAAATTAACGATAATTTAGTAGAGTTCATTCCAAATTTTAAACTAGAATGAAGTAAAAAAATTTAAAATTTAATGGTTACACTACAAAAACTATTTAAAACAACAAAATAACTATATTTTAATTCAAAACATATTTAAATTGGGTTCGAAAATAATTAAACAAATCTAATATTTTATATCTGAACCCAATCATCGAGTTAAATATTATGATCCTATATACCTGAGTCGGGGTCTAATTTCTTGGACTCAAACCTAACCCTACTAATAATTGGTTGAGTTAGGTCGGTTCGGGTCGGGTCGGGTCAGTTCGTATCCTAATCAAATGCAGATATGTTTGTGACAAGTACAGGCAAGTTGTCTCTGTCTTAATGTCCTGAAAAATTCATATATTTAATTTTTTTTAATTATTCTGAAAGTTAATATTTTTTTTAAAGATAATATCTTGTAGCCCGGTTGTCTGAGAATCCATTCTGTGTGAATCTACTTACTGCAATTGTAGAAGAGAATCTCTCTCTCAACATCAAAAGCTGCTTTTTTTTCCAGCTCCTCGTCAATGGTTCCAATTCTGGTAGGTTAGGGAAGACTAGTAGCATCGAAAAGCTTTGAGCTTTTCCTTCCATGGGTTCCTGCATCTCGTCCCAACTCCGCAGAGCACCTGCTCCGGGCTCTACCGTCGCCGACGTCCCGTCACCCGTGAAGAATAGCGCGGTCAACGCTGCCGACATGGGCAGGACCCAGTTCTCCCCTTCCCCCCCAAAGCCCACTGTCCGAGACTACGGTATGGGTCTAACCCCGTGAGCTATTCGAAAACGAGAGATTGATCGCGATTGATCGTAGATGTATTCAGAGATGTTGGAGATGCGAGATCTTGTGGTGGTTTCTGCAGGGCTTTTAGTCTCTTGCTGAAAGACTTAGGTTTAGCTGTTGATTGCTTCATAGATTTTGATTTTGAAGCTTTCTTCATCTTCTTGCAGTCGAATGCTCTGTTTCTTCTTCTGTCCGTGAAGGTTAATCATGCATCATCTTCTGGATGAACCTTGTTAAGAGCTTTTCCTTGGAGCTCTAATCCTTGCTATGAATTCCTTCCATGGAGGGGAGAGGGCCATACTGCTTCTTTAGGCGTATATTCACTGCTTACTGCTAGGGTCATCTCATTGAACACCATGGCTAGATTGTCTCTATTTTGCTCTACCAACAAGCTTCTTCTTTGCTGCAATCCCAGCTACCTTTCACTAGATGCACTTTGTTCAGCTAAGTCCTTTTATGAGGAATTAGAACAGGAAGACTAAATCAAAGATTCTGAAGAGTTGTAACTTTGCAAGTCGGATGATAGTCAACTCTTCTGACTTTTGAGAGCCTTCTGGGTTCAAGAAATTGCAGGATTCCCCATTTATCTGGATAGTCTGTTCTTAGTTTTAATATTTCAAATGGGTATGATCAGCTTTTCGAGAAATCCGTGAATTCTTCTTCTTAATTTTCTTTCTTTTTAGTGCATCTTTACTATGCTAGGCTTCTCTCCCATACATTCTGAAATGAGATTGCTTCTTTCCTTCATGCCTGATTTGTTAACATATGGCATTGAAATCTGCATATTTGTTCTTAGCAAAAATTTGATCTTGCAGGCAGCAAAGATGATGTCTTCTTCGACTCCAAAGCCTGGATGGACTCTGACTGTGAAGACGACTTCCTCAGTGTCAATGGTGGTGAGAGTCTCATATTTGTACATGCTTCTTCTTGCAGATGGGGCAATTGCTTCATCTACTTTTCACTGAACTGCAGATTTTACTCCTTCCTGTGGAAGCACACCGGTCCATCCGATCCTTATGAGCACTCCTCAGGCCAGGAAGCCCCCTGTAGTAATCATAGACAAGGCCCCATCTTCCATTCCCGAGCCTTCCCCCAACACGAAGAAGAAGAGGCTCGCTGAGCTTTTCCGGGACAGCATTGGTGGCAGTGAAGAAGCTCCATTTGCTGCTGCAGATTATGATGTTGATGAATCCAAGCCTTCGGATGACAAGATCGCCTCAAAACTGCCTCCTCAACAACCCTTTACTACCATCCTCGATGTCCTTCCGGGCTCAGGACATGGGACTCCTTACATCCCGGGGGCTAATTACGAGCCTGATCAAGAGCACAAGTTAAGCAGGCCGGAGCAGCAGCAGCAGCAGCAGCGGTGCCTTCCCAGCCTCATGTCCTTCAGACTTTCCATGAGTAGGAAGAAGAAGATGCCCCCTGTACATGACTAGATTCCAAGCCTTCTAGTCCTATATGTAGATTCTGTAAGCTGTCAAGCTTTAAGCTATTTCACTCAACCTATGTATAGTAATAGGCAAGAGGTATAAGTGATCATATCAAGATGTTCTTAGACTGCAATACTTGGAAGTTGAGGATCTTTTTCCACCACAGAGATGCTCTTCTCTTGAAGAGATCGGGTTCTGCTTTTCGGGTTTAGTTTCTTGCCCAACAAGCTTGTGTACTTCAACAATGTTATACACAGAGTTCCTTGTGTTTGGATTGTCAAAAGCAGGCATATCTATTTACCTGCCCTATTGAGAAAAATGGTCAGATTTCTCATTTTCATCTTTTTCAATTTTGTAATTTAAAATATGAAAGAGAATCCAACGTATTGCTTGTAATATATAAGAGATGGAATTTGAATAATTGATTTATAATATTATTTGTTCGATTTGAGAATATTAGTAATAATTATCTTTAGATAACTGATAAGGGTTAGTGAATTTTGATTTTATTAAACACGTTTTATTAAACAAATGCATTGGAAGTTGAGATACAATTTGTATTATAAAAATTAAAACTTAAATAATAATAAGTATAAACTAAAATAATAATTAAATATAATCTCTAGTATATTATTTACTATACTTAATAAATAAGTATAAACTAAAATTTAAATGTATTGTATGCCATTTTGATTAATTGTTGTATTAAATAAAATTTTTAGAGTGTTAATTGAAAACTAATTAAACGATTAATTAAATACTTTTAAGATGTATTAGGATGTTTATAAAATAATAATAGAGTATAAAACAATTTGAATATTGCTAAATACGTTAATTTTAGATATATTATTGAAAATAAAAAATTACTTTATTTTCATATATATATATGATTTAATAAATTAATAAAATACTATTTTATTGATAAAAAAATATTTTTCAATTTTCTATTCACCTAATTAATCTCAAATTTATTAAAATAATTGTCGTATATAACAATTATATCTATAGTAAATAATTATTTATTAATTTAAATTTATATTATAATATTAATATCAACAAAAAATTACTAATTTAATATCAAAATAATAAAATTAAAAAAATAAAATGAGAATGGGTTAGGAACCAGCCATCCCTCCCTCTAGCCACCTCATGACAGGCTTGCCGACCTCCACATGGGCCGACCGAAGTAATAGGGCCGCGGGGGCCCAGCTTAAAACCTTTGTGGGAATGGGTGAGGTTCAACTAATTTTATTAATAAAATTAAATATATATTTAATATTATCATATTCCAAAATAATAAATATATATTAATTATATTACTGATTATATATATTAATTTTAAAATTTTAAAAATCACTATTTGGTAATTTTATTTTTTCCCTTATTGGACCCACACGTGCCATGGAAAGCCCTGCGGTTGCCACGCGTATGTGTGGTCCTTCCATCTCCACCCATCGGCTCTCCACGTGGCACCTCGTGCAAAGCCTCCCAAATGCGCCCTTCCCGCCCAATCGAATATCGCCCGCCAATTTCTGGAATAATTTTTGAATTTCATAAAATATGAATTAATTCAATTTAATTTATTATTATGGCAGTCGGTGCACAGAAAGCTAATATACTCCCATATTCCCTGTAATGCCCTCCAATCAACCCACTTTTTACCGTAATTCCATTCCTCCACTGCGGTCCCCACGAAGGAGTTATCCGTAAATTAGGGAGGTGCCGATATTTGCCGTAAAGACCATTATGCCCTCGAGGCGCCTAAAAACTAAAAAGTCGTATTATTTCAAAAACACCCGCGCTTCTTCCCTACCCAATCTCCTCCTTTATATTCATCCCCAAGCCCGAGCTTTCTCTGTAAGTCTGCGGTGCAGCGCGAAATCTAGGGTTTGATTCTCTGCATACCAGCAAATCAGTCAGCTCAAGGAGAAGATGCCTTCGATTCCTGAGGAGCCGCTTCTGGCACCAAATGACGACCGGTTCTGTATGTTCCCCATCCAGTATCCGCAGGTGTGGGAGATGTACAAGAAGGCAGAGGCTTCCTTCTGGACGGCGGAGGAGGTGGACCTTTCCCAGGACCTCGGCCACTGGGAGTCCCTCACATCCGGGGAGCGCCACTTCATCACTCACGTGCTTGCCTTCTTCGCCGCTTCTGACGGCATCGTCCTCGAGAATCTTGCCGGTCGCTTCATGAAGGAAATCCAGATCTCTGAGGCTCGCGCCTTCTACGGATTCCAGATTGCGATCGAGAACATCCACTCCGAGATGTACAGCCTCCTTTTGGAGACCTACATTAAGGATTCCGCCGAGAAGAATCGGCTGTTCCGCGCGATAGAGACGGTTCCCTGCGTGAAGAAGAAGGCGGAGTGGGCCTTGCGGTGGATCGACGGCTCCGAATCGTTCGCCGAGAGGATTGTGGCTTTCGCTTGCGTCGAAGGGATCTTCTTCTCTGGCAGCTTCTGCTCGATCTTTTGGCTGAAGAAACGAGGTCTGATGCCAGGCCTCACCTTCTCGAACGAATTAATCTCTCGAGACGAAGGCCTTCACTGCGACTTCGCATGCCTGATCTACTCCCTCCTCCGATCAAAGCTTAGTGAGGAGAAAGTCAAATCGATTGTGCGAGACGCGGTGGTGATCGAGAAGGAGTTCGTCTGCGACGCGCTTCCGTGCGCTCTCGTTGGAATGAACGGCGATCTCATGAGCCAGTACATCGAGTTCGTCGCTGACCGTCTGTTGGTGTCACTTGGCTGCGGGAAGGTCTTCAGCGCGACCAATCCCTTCGACTGGATGGAGCTAATTTCTCTCCAAGGGAAGACCAATTTCTTCGAGAAGCGAGTTGGAGACTACCAGAAGGCGTCCGTGATGTCCAGCATCAATGGCAACGGCGCCTCTCACGTCTTCGACTTCAAGATGGACGAGGATTTCTAGATGTTTCCAGTGGGCTCGGCCGCACTGTTTACCTAACAAATATCTATGTAGTTCTGCTTCTCCTCTGTTTTTTCTTCATTTGTTTTTCCCGATATTTCAGTCCCTAATAATTATGTAGATATCATATACTCTGTTTGCTTACTTGATCTGTAATTGGATGTTTTTAATGCTGTTTTTCGTGCATTTCAATCTACAAGTCTTGTATTGCACCTGACGCCATTAGTTTGAATCTCATCAATAAAGTTATGCGTCTCCATTCGTCCTCAATCTACAATTCCATTACTTGGGGTTAGGCCATTTCAATAAAGTTATGTCGTCTCCATCCATATTCTTTATCCTCTTCTGCACTGAAGCTCGAGAGCTTTGTAAGTTCTGCCTTGTGGAAATGGCGATTTTCTCCTTCCTCACCAGCCTGGTATCTCTTTTTTTCTCAATTAAAAAGTTCTGACTTCCTTCCATCAGTGATAGATGAAACTTGATAAACTACAAGTTGCTGATAGATACTATTTGATCTTTGGAGCAGAGAAGAACTAGCATGTGATGGGTTTGCTGAAAGAATGCATCATCAACAAAAATTGCACGAGCAGGTGTGTTTTACCCTTGGGGGAAGGTTCTATACTTGTGTCGATATACATCCATTTCTTCTTCTGATCCTTCCTCCTTCATAGACATTTGTGTTGCCATGCAGCTGCAAAATCAGCTGGAAATGACCGACTTGGAGAATGAAGCTTCAGTACTATCATCCAACTTAAGGTATGTGTCCCAAGATCAAGCTGGAAGTGTTCTGGTTCATAAATTCGGTTTCTTGCATCTTCCATGCATCCATGAACTTGCTTGAACATGATGCGATTACTAGTAGATCCTACTCGAAAAGAAGAAAATCTTCATTATTGAAAATCTGCTGAAGAAGGGTTCTTTGTTCTTCACCTCACCTCACCTCAATCTTCTCAAAACATTGTACTAATGATCTATCAATTCATGCTTCCTACTGCTTATAAAGTGAAAAGAAATCCGGGCCATGGGTCCGGTCCAGTCCAGTCTACAGGCAGAATGAGCTGCGGCTCGTGTTAGTGGCCCGAGGGTTCACAAAGTGCCAGAGCCGCCCGACACCCTCCACCTTATTGGCCATGCAGAGGAATTCCGCCGCGTACATCTTCTCGACACGCCGATCCACGTCGTGGAGGAAAATGTGGGTCTTTCCGGGCTTAACCCGTCGCTGGGCCATGATCGCAGCCGTGTAGATGGCCCCCATCCTCCCCGGAGCCTCGGCGAAGTAGCCCCTCGGGGCGTCAATCATTATAATGTCCCACTCCTTGTCGTATATCTCCTCCGGCAAGCCGGGCAACATTAGCCTGCCAAATTTCATCAGAACAAAAGGTACTATTTTAAAAAAGTTGTTTTTTGTTTTAATTTTACCAGTATGCTATTTTTAAATATAATATAATTAAATTATTTAAAAATAAAAATGGAAGAAAATTAAATAAAAAAATCATATTTAATATGTTTTTATTACATAGAATCTAAATTTTGATTTATATAATTACTTGTGAGTTAGATAAAATATAATATTATGCAATATTTTATTAGTTACTAATTAATTTTGATTTAATGTGATTTATAGATCATCACCTCTTATGCCTACCTGCATTTGGACCCGCTGCTGAGGCGGACCCGATTGGGAGAGCACTCAGGGTCGTTGCGGGCCAAGGTGAGGAGGTCGTCCGCCTCGGAGAGCTGCGTGTTATATCCGATGTGCAAGGCATGGAGGCTGGGGTGCCGCTCCAGCACCGTGGATATCCACTTGGGATCCTCCTCGAGGAATACGGTGGTGCCACGTGGGTTCAGCCCCGCCCACATCAGCGAGTCGTATCCGAGACCGAATACGAGGAAGTTGCACGGCGAGATCTCCTGGAGGACGTTGAAGGACAGACTCACCTCCTCCAGGTTCTGCTGAGGTACTACCTTCGACGTGGCGTAGTGGAGGATGGCCCGGAGCTGGGTCGGCGTCGCGTCGTATCCATTTGCGGCGGAGCCGGAGGCGAGGGAGCAGAAGACGGCGGAGGCGGACTTGCCGCCGTTTGAGAGGAATGCCACGGCGATGAGCACGACGGCGAGGGTGGTGACCACGGCGGCGAGGACGGCAGCGAGGGAGAGCCGGTCGAAGAGGCTGAAGCGGCGGGTCTTCATCTCGGAATCAAAGGGCCGTTTCTTCATCGGCAGGAGAAGCGGGCAAGAGCAGAACATGTATACTGTGCAGGGATGGACATGTGGCGGATGGGGAGTGGCGGTGGCGGATCAAGGAGTGAGGGAGGGGGAGAGAGCTTGGCGGGACGGTTATATACAGGTGGGGCGAAGGGAGGAAGGGGAGGAGGTCTCATGGCAGTAAAAGGCGATGAAAATGGCACCTACCTTTTCTTGTGGGGAGAATGGAAATTCCCAATCACATCCCATTTTTAGAAGATTTCCCTTTTCATGTTCCATTTTTTATTTGCCCCCAATGCTAAAACTTTAAATAAAGTAATTAATTCCTGTTTTAATATGGAAATATAATTATATTCAAATTGATAAAGATTATATACGTAAAACTGCGGCACAATGTGCTTTCATTAAAAAGCTGCATGAGGATTCCTTAAAATTCAACCTGGTCAATTCAGCAGCAGCAGTGCTATTGGACTCTGAACAGATCTTGGGGCAAATGTCATCCTACGAGTGTGACGGCGGCCAAAACTGATAGATGATGGGAGTGGAGACCGCTGTGCTTAATCTGGAGATGGCTGAGACAGGCCTACCAACTGCCTCATTTGAAACATCAGATACAATGCTGCTCGGGGAGGAGTATGCAGTTCCAGTAAGTCAAAAATAAATTATTATTTGAATTGCACCATCAAAGGTCGATATGTCCGAGTGGTTAAGGAGACAGACTTGAAATCTGTTGGGCTCTGCCCGCGCAGGTTCGAACCCTGCTGTCGACGAAAATATTGTGGTTAATTTTATAATTTTAAGCAATTATTATTAAATTAAAAAACATTATAAATATATAAAATTATAATAATTTCATCATTTAACAATTATAATTTTAAGTAAACATTATTATATTGTATTATAAAAAATTAGTCTAACGTTCCAATAAATAATATTTATTTTTAATATACTAACAATATATTATAATATAAATTTATAGAATTTGTTAATATGTACACATTTTATAAAATGATATCTTATCTTATTGAGTATTTTTAAAATAATAAATTTAATAAATATATATAATTTATATTTGAAAATGTGTTCACACGTCTCCTTCGCCATGTGTATTGGACTGTTTTAGCCTTGGCTGAATAAGAATTGCTTCGCCATGTGACCTTCGCTTTTTCGCCTTCACTTTGTCTTCTTCCTACCCCCTCTGTTCCTCCGTCCTATTGCCTTCCATCAGCACCACTCCTCCTCCTCCTCCCCCTTTCTTTCGTCTACAGGCTTTATTGCAGAGAGCTGACCAGTGAGCCAGGAGCTCGACAGGAAAGTGAAAATGTCTGACTGGGGGCCGGTGTTCGTGGCGGTGGTGCTGTTCATCCTACTGACGCCAGGGTTGCTCATCCAGGTTCCCGGCCGGAGCAGATTCGTCGAGTTCGGAAACTTCCAGACCAGCGGCGCCTCCATCCTCGTCCACACCATCCTCTACTTCGCCCTCGTCTGCATCTTCATCCTCGCTGTCGGCGTCCACGTCTACATCGGTTAGTAGATCTGGTTGCTGTAGCTCCACGACGACTCTCTCTTATATATCCATTATATTTCCCCTCTAATTGTGTCTGCAAACAAGTTGATTTTTCCATGACGGATGTGATTGTGAGTTAACTGTTGGTAAAATTTATCTGAGTCCTACTCTCTTTGTTTAGGTTAAATATGAGTTTCAAATTCAGCTGTGAAATCTATTGTAAAAGGAAGAGAGATTATCTAATTCAATCAAAAGAGGTTGAAAGAATAAAGAAAACTGTTCAAAAGATTATCTCCAGTTTTCATTGAGATAGTAACTGTTTGTGAGTACCTTCTATGGGTTTCTCCAAGGCATTGACTGCCAAGCTCATTGTAAGCTCTCATTTGTAGGGAGTATAGCATCTATGAGAAGTAATAGAGATTGAGTTTCTGTGGCCATTGTCTTTGATCTTTGATCTACCATTGATTCATTCTAAGGAAGTTGGGTCAATTGAAAGTGAAACCTACAAAGGAAGGTGAAGGTAATAAGACTGGGCTAACAAGAATTAGTCTTAAGTGCAACAAGTATGTACTCACTATACGTGAAAGAAAAGTAAAGAACTGAATTTCTTGGCTTTCAAGAAATTCAAAAATGTAAAATTGCACGTGCCCACTAGTGCGCACACATGGATTCAAGAACATGCAGGAGCTCAATCAAACAGAAAAAATAGAACTGGAAAAGAAGTAAAAAGAAGCAGATGCAAGCAAGATACATACACAAAACCCATCAGATGTAGGCATGGAGTAGGAAAAAACAAGTAATAAATTGTTTGTCTGCAATAAAACAGTTTAGTAGAGGACATGTTGAAAACATTTCTGAGTAATAAATTGTTTGTTTATGTTAAAAAGGAGTTTGAAATTCAGTTGTGAAATCTGTGGTAAGCACTCCTGGCAAAAACTTTCATTTGTAGAAAAAAGAACAATTTTATAAGCTAATGAGAAAATTCTTTTATTTATATCTTCTTTATAAGAAAAAATGAAATTTTGTGATTATTACCTTCAACCTTTGATCTTCTGAGTGCAAGAGTGATGGAAACTTTGTCAGCTGCACAGAAGAGGGAAATTAGGACATCTTTGATGGAGAGTGAGACTTGGTAAGGAAGCTGAAGGTAAGCATACACTGTGAGGAAGTTAAGTCATTTGAAGACTAATCTCGGCCTACATTAACTTCCCTGCAAAAAAGGAAAAATAAGTTGTTGGGATTGGATGAGAATGTAAGAATATCTTGAGAGTTGTGATTTTTCTTCCATGGATCAGAATGTTGAGGTGAATCTCTTCCGTGGACAGAAGAATCACAGCTTGAATTCAAAGATCTTCAGCTGTTTCCAATTTCATATCTATGAGGTATAAGTTTCTTGATTCCACCAAGCCTTGAATACTATTCAATACCAAATTGAATATGACTGCTTGCTTACTTCATGGTGTTGATTGGGGCAATTGAGGGCAACCCAGCTGTTAAAAAATTGAACTTTCATGTGCCTCACCCTTATTATATATGCAGTCCCATCTCAGTTGAAGAATGGGCATGATCATCTGACTTAGATTTGATCTAGCTGGATAAAAAAAAAATGATCAATATTAGGCCTGCAGATGGATCACTTGCAGAAGGTACCTCAGCTCAGTTGGTTCTTCAACTGATGGAGATTCTTCTCAATTATCTTCCCCATAAAAGAGAGATTTCCTTCTTGCCTCCTCTGCTGTGGCCATAAAAAGGAAGCTAGATAAGGAGCTTGGGGAGATCTATATAGACAGCAAGCAAGTCCAGTTCATGAGCATGAAGATCAATGGCAAGTCCATAGCTATCCACAGCCTCATATTCTTTGCACTTCCAGCAGTGTTCCTTGTATTGTCCTCTGTCTGCCTAGATTATGCCTAATGTCATTGTGATAAGGTTCTTGATATCCTTTGATTCTGGATATGTTGCAAAGAAGCAGAGCAACGGCCGGGGTCTGTCATATATCAACTGTTCTTGCTCATTTGCAGTCAGCTAATCTACCATTCTGGGTTTTGATGATACAATCTCATATTCATCTATCATTAGTTGAATTCAAGTGCTCTGTGGGGGTTCACCGGAGGGAGGGGACCGCTAGGGAGGCTTGAGTGGCCCTCCGCAGCCACGGCCACCCACAGTAAGGTGGTCTAACACCCGCTGGTGTTTATAATACTGATATGCTTTAAAGATTTTGTACCCCAACTGCAACTTTCACCCTTTAAGCTCACAAGATGGAAGCAGAACAGAGTAGAGCTATGTCTCATGTAAGTGATAACTGAAAATGAAGAGGCTTGTGCATGAGGGACTATTCTAGTCTTCCTAGCTCCTTAAGTTTGTCGGTTTGAATCGACGGTAAGCTAACATGGATGTGTATTCCGATGGCCACGATCAAGATGGTTATGATGCAGAAGAACAAGAAAGCATGAACAAGGATAGCAATCCCGCTGGTGGCCATGTTCCCAAACTCCATCACCCTCGTTCTCGCCGGTAACTGGAACAGCATCCCTGGCGACAGCAGTATGAAGAGAACAGCTGCAATGAAAACCGGTGCCCAATCTGCACTCATCTCTGCACAGAAAGATCAGGTCAGCCTTTCTTCTGAGTCAGTGGAAACCAATGGAGATGGTGAAGGGAACCCCTCCTAATAAGTGAAAGAGGATGCGAGAGTTTCTTAATTAAGAAGGAAGGAGATGAGCAGGGGATGCTAAACTTAATGTGAAAGAACAGCATGAGGTAAAGAATAAAGCAAACCATGACTTCCAGCTTTATGAGACCAAAGGGTGTATCCACTTTTCACTGCTCAATATCCCAATACTTGATCACTCTGAACAGAAGATGTTCCAGCATGCGTTATTGGGACAAAACTGGTGTTAAGACTTACAGATGACCTTCAACTTGGAAATCAGACAAAAAGCTCTACATGATCTCCACTCTATGATTCTTCTTCATCTTCAACCATGATCTGCTTACCTGAGGATGCCCAAGCTGCAGAAAGTGACAACAATGAAATTTCCCTTCAAGAGCAAACATCACAAAAGAGGAAGTTCAATCTAGCATTCACATCTTTACCAATAGATCTGGTGACATAGACTAGGATAACTAATGATGAGGCTAGTAAGAGTGTAAGCAAGTGGAAACACATGGCTTAAAGAGAGCCATGGAAGAGTTTGAAGGTTGAATTTCCCTCCATGAGACAGATATCTAATCATCTAATCACTGTTAAGTTAATAACAGCGCTTTCTGAATGAGGAATGATATCCGATCTACCAAGTTCATAGTCACCAATCATGGCCGATCTAAGTGAGATGACATCAAAGTTGCATAATGCTGAATATAGCTGGATCATACAGAGTTCCTCCAGTTCTTTTCATTTCTAGATCTTCTGAGTGAAGATGGTCACTTTGGATGTCATCTATACATCAGCTAATAAACTATTCAGATTGCTTTCTTGCAGTCATAGAAAGATCCAATTGATTAGGCTTCGGAACTATTTTCCGTGCAAATCTTTATCATTTGCAGAAGCTATACAGGAGATTCAACAATGCCTACAGTGAGATTACAACTTCATGAAAAGAATAAACTCTTAACATCCAATTCAGGAGATCGAAACAGAACGGAGAGGGCAAACTTACGGTGAACTTCCTTCTCCTCCGCCAGATAGTAGCAGGCAATGGCAAGAGCCAGATTGGACACAATTCTTGAAACCTAAAAGAATAGGACAAAAAGAACACCCCGCGGAGCCAAAATCAGGCCGATGGCAAAGTTCACGGATCCGAAGAGCATGAGGACGAAAGAAACCATTAGGAACAGGAACCTAATGCCGCCGGAGAGAAGTGAGCCGGAAAGAGCGGAAGCAGTGGGGGAGGAGGAGGCGGTGCAATACCGGAAGGGCAAGGTGGAGAACGCAGACGATCAGGGAACAGAGCTCTTTGAGCACCGGAAAATCATCGTCTCCCCCTTCCGCCCTCATCGCTTCGTCCGAGAAGAACTGCCGGAATCGTATCATAGATTCAGAGCTCGGAGGGCAGCTTGAACCCGAGAGAGAGATAGAGACGTAAAATTACATAAAAGTCCTCAGTTAGAAGTTCCCACAAACACCCACCTCAACTTTGTCTTTGGCCATTATGGGCATTTCCTATCTGTATATAAAATTAATTTTAAATATTATGTATACACTTCCCAATTTTAAACAATATTATATTTTTAACAGTTTAAAATATTACTCTTATTCGAAAAAAATAAAATATTATTTGATGTTTTGCTAAAATATTGTGAGATTTTATCTTTAATTTGATTGGTTGATGAAAAATTTATATTTGAATTGGGTAAAATAAAATATTTATATTTAAATTAAATTATTTAAAGACTTTATTTTATACAAAAATGATTTTTTTGGGCATTGAACATGACATTTTGAAACATTACACAGTCAAATGTAGCATGATTAAACGGCGTTTATTCTGATAAGACGGCGTGAAGCTGAAGTTGATCACTGGAGGAGTTCAAAAGGGCATTTGATTAACAGTCTCCGTGTCGGAATTCACACGAACGAATCATAGAACATACAGAGCGACATCCATATCTTGGCACGTGTCATGCAGGTTTTTCCGAGTTGATCATCTCGAGCTTGAACCGCTCCTTGACCGAGTTTATGTAGTCGGCCGCCTTGAGGTCCACCGCGCCATCGACCGATAGCTTGGGCTTGGGCAGGGTGATTATGTACTCCTGGTGAACCACGTACCCGACAGTCATGGCCTGCTTCGACACCAGCTGGTTCGTGGACCCTGGCTTCGCCGTCTTGTAGAACGGCAGCCCAAGCTTCGCCTTGATGAACCCTCGGCGCTTCCGGCTCGACTCCATATCCTCCTCAATCTTTCAAGGGCTCTGAAGGGCCGTGAAGTTTGAAATCAAATTGCAGCTGCAAATGGCTATCTATGACTGATGATGGAGGAAGAAGTGTTTCATATATATATATATATATACACGCAGAGAGGGGAGAGATTGGTGAAATGGCTTCCTGCAATGGAGAAAAAAGGGTGAGGTTTCAGATAAACATGAGGGACGGAGATCAGTCAGCATGACTTGAACCGGGGCGCGTGGTGCTCGTTCGGGCCAGATGAACCCGTTCATCCAGCTTTGGCATTGAACAGATTTCATGGATCCATGGCCGCAAGAGCTTCAAAAGTGGTGGTTTCAGTTTTGGTCCATTAATCAGTTAATGTCTTGATCTGCATTCAACATGGATCGGATTTTCCGGTATCACCTAGTTTTATAGGATGATACGGATATTATAATATGTATTGTTTACCTATAATCATATTTATAATTAAAAGTTATTAATAAGAAGTAATGTTATTTTTAAATTTATAGCAATTCTCTATATTATAGTATAACTGGGAACACTGTTTAGAATTAGATATTATAGTATGAGTCTGATGGGACTGATATTATTTAAAAAGGTATTGGTTACCCAAAAAAAGTTCGGAAATGTGTACCACATAAGTAGTGATATTTTTTCATTGTTATAAATTAATAATAATTTTTAATATACGCACTTATATTCAATATTTATACACTTATAATTATAAATTCGTTATCAATAACGGAATAAAAATCGGTATTATTTTTTCGATATTTTAGGAGTGGAATAATAATTTTGAATTAGTTATATTTTTTATATTCGGGTAGAACACAAATAAAGTTTACATGATTACAAGTGAGGGACAACTGAATTTTAATATTATACGAAAATATTGTGTACTAATAAGTTAAAATTATTTGTTGTTAAAAATTATTAATTATTATAGGTTTTTTCAAAACTAGTATGATTTGAAAACCATACGAGTTGCCATGAGGAAGATGGAAGATGGTGATCCTATATAGGTCACATGTCTGTTGAGGGGATATGCAGCAACCAGGCCTTGTTGCTAGTAAAGGTATAATATCTAGAGATTCAGTCAAGCACGAGCCTTCAAATGGGTTTTTATCACAGCACCAGTGGACAATGGCAGTTGAAGAAGACAATGCCCCATGTGAAAGAACCATTACATGCTCAGATCTTCACTGCAGCAGCTGCACCATTACTTTGCATTCATTAACCCATTACAGACTCTATTCGAGCTCGAAGCATGGCCAGGGGTTCACCAACCAAAGATGCAAGGAGTGGAGAATAGAATATCACCCACCAAGCTTCTTCTTCTTCTTCTGCAAGTTTTGTTACTTTCATCTGTGTAACTTTATACCCTTTGAGCATATACTTGTCCAGCTATTTTTTTAACATGGATGGATGATGGATTCCAATAGCAACCCACGGTATGCTTTCAACCCTTGAACTCAACCCAAGAAGCTGCCATTATTATGCACTCGTCTTGCCCATTCACAAGCGGAAGAATTTACAGATTTTGCACCTTGGAGCAGCCATGGCAGCTTGCTATCGGGTGCTTTACTGGGACACGAACTAGACAGTGGCGGTAGTGATGATGAGGATAAAGTTGGGACTTTTGTTCATTGGATAAGATATTCTCCTGCTGGTGCATGACTGCTCGAGAGGTCGCATTCGAACCATTTTACTGCAAGTGGGGGCAAAAGCAGTTCTTGCTTTAGCTTGGAGGATTCGAAAAGAAGGCACTCCAGATGTTTTAGAAAGGGATTTTGTCGATTTTCATTGCCCTTGTTATAGGTATACCAGGGTGTATATTAGTCCTCATTCTACACCCGTATCCATTTATTATTTCAGTATTGTACTATACCAAATAACGATCTTCATTTATGTATTTATATATTATACTCGACCATATCTCATTTATAGTACATGAGAAACGTATTATGAAATATAACTAGTGCAATATTTTTTATTTTATAAATTTATAAAAATTCTCCATTTTATTTAGTATAAAATTATATTTTCAATATTATTAATAAAAAAAATATCCTATGAACATAATTAGGGTTTAAAAATCTCGAATCTAATTTATATAATAATTAAGTTTATATTAAATTTGATCAAGTTGAAATTGATGGTTAATTCGAAATTATCAAGTAAGATCTCTACTCAATTTTTTAGTTAGGGCAATTCACCTAAAAAATATATATAATTTTTACTTATTTTTTTATTTTATTATATTTTTTAATTTGATTAAATGAGATCTGAAGTTTGAATTTTATAAAGAAATTTAAATTTTTATACCAACTAGATAAATTATAAATTTATTTACAATTTTAATACTTATATATACTTAAAAATTATAAATATTATAATATTTTAAACTTATAAATTTACAAATTCTCTATTTTATCAAATTTATTATTATATTTTTAACATCCATATTTTCATGCAATATATATATAAATCTAATTTTAAACTTGTATTTATTAACGCTATACAACACAAATATTATTATTTAAATATCATAAAAATGTAATAATTATATTGAGTTACATATTTTTTATCAATACTCAATTTACAATATCAATACACTTCAATTTAATTTAGATTCACTTGCGTATAATATTTTTTTTTTACGAAACATTAATTTTAAATTCGAATTCAAATTAAATTTAATTTACTCGAACCCAATATAGATATTAATTCAAATATTTATTGGGTTAAGATTAAATATGGAATAAGATGGTATCTCACTCAAGTTTCTTTTACCTCCTTAACTGTTGCTTATTTAAATTTGTTTATCCAAAATCATTAGTTTTAATGGAGTGATTTACTTTCACATAATATTTTTAAAATATCTTTAAATTATAATTTATAAATAATAAAATTATTACAATATTATATTTTATCTAGAATAAGATATTTATTCTGAGTACACGGTCTTATGTTCCACCCGCATACACCTTGAAGGGAATCTATATGTTGATCCACAAAGAAAGTACATACAGATTCTGTGCTGCAACCTCTCTTTCTAGTACTGTTGGCATTTTGGTTGGTGGGTGAGGGATAAGTCCCATTTCAGTAAAATCCAGGACACTAAGAATCCGACCTAAAACTAAAACAAAAGGTATGCAATGCTGAGTCACGGAATTTCTATTATACTCCTTACAACATTAGATTATCACAAAACTTTACATAATTGAAGTATTATTAAAAAATATTATGTGTTTATTATAATTTATTATATTTTCACTTTTAAAAAATTCAAAAGTTATACATAAAAGATATTTCTATAACATTAGCAAAAAAATTAATAAAATTTATTAATGAACGTATTATATGATTATTTTATTATTTATTTTTTAAATATTATAAAATTAATCATATATAATAATACTATTAAGAAATTAAATTTAATAAAATAAATATATGTTATATATTTATAAAATTGTAAAAGTTAGTAGTATATTTGTTTCCGATTTACAATATCTTTTTATATACTATAATAGTCAATTTTACCTAAGGATTAACTCATTATATATACAAGTATAGAAGAAAAATATCTAAATTAAGTATATTGTTGTCACTAATTTAATATCATATCTAGTTAGTATATATTTGTTAAATTCTAGTTTAAAATTATCCGTTATAAATTTATAGTTAAAAGGTAGTATAAGGGTTGAAAATATAAAATTGGATAAAATATAAAAGTTGATAAGTTATTAAAATTAAAAATATTTTACTAATTTTAACTATATATATAACCCTTATCGTTTAATCATATATTTTCACAAATATAAATAATAAAATAAGCCATAAATTAAAAAATAAAATAAAAAAGTATAATATATTTTTATAATATATACTAGAAGTTAATATATTATACTTATTTTAAGATTGTGTATGAAAATATAAATTAAATATTTGAGGTAAAAAATAAATTATTGGTATTCCAATTTATTTTTTTATTTAATAAATTACTATTTTATTAATATATTAAATTTGATATAATATCTGTAAAATAAAAAATAAAAATAAAATATTTTTTTTATTCTTAATAATATATCTAATATTGAGTATAACATTATTCAAATTAAGTATCGATTATTCTCGTAAAAATATGTTAATGTATCTATATATAAGTTATTTAATCATTTAATTATTGTCATTTTACACTATAAAAATCTCATTTAATTTAATGATTTATCAATATAAGTGCGGATAATTAATAAAAATTCTATTACTTAATTTGAAGTATAGTACATACTAGTGTAGAGTTAGATTTAAGTAAGTATAATTTTGGGTCAATATTGTTCTTGTGCGAGTTTTAATATTTACAATACAATTTATATCTCGGATTACAATAGTGTTTACAATAACATTGGGAGCCAGTAGTCCGAATTAAAGAGTTATTTTTATTTTTAATTATGATTTTTGTTATTATATTTTTTTGTTAATTGATCAAATAAATCATATTGTTCTATCATGTTGAGATAAGCCCCCACCTATTTCTCAACTGCAAGACAACAACTGCAAATGCTAACTTCACAACTATAAAATGGTGGAGATAACCTCCCACCTATTTTTCAACTACAATATAATGGAGGATGAAATTTCAAGACACTATCTCAAATCAAAACTGTAATTAACTATTATAATTTTAGTCTATAAATATTGATTGTAACAATAGTACAAAAAGATAACAAAATCATTTTATTCTCTCATATCTTCTCTATTTTATTCTTATATTTTTATTATTGTATCAGAGCTTCACTGCTCAACAGTATAGTGCGATCCTATTTCTCTCTTCTAAAAGTTAGTTCTCTCTCTCCTAGCAGTATACAACAATGAACAATATTCCTTAATTGTCCGCTATTCTCCTTATGTTGGCAATCAAGCTAGAGGAAGGAAATTACTACCTCTGGAGGAATAACATTATTCCTCTCCTTAATGCATACAAGCTACTAGGCTATGCAGATGGTTCAATTCTTGCTCCACCTCTCATGATCCCGACAAAAACTGATGTAGACAACACTGATCATGAAGACACGACTCTTGGCATGAAATCCAATCCAGAATACGAGAACCGGAAAACATATGACAGGTTTACCTTGACTACAATTCTAGCTACACTATCTACCTATGTTAATTTGCAGATCATCGGAGTCCAATATGCTGCCGAGGCATGGCAACGACTTGAAACAACCTTCACCGCACAAATTCATGCAAGAAAAGATCTACCAGAACAAAAATGGAGAGATATCATAAAGGACAATAGTTCCATGAACGAGTACCTAACTACAGTCACCACCATTGCAACTGAATTTAGCCAAATTGGTCATCTAAAGTCTGATTCCGACGTGAAGGACCGAATCTTGTTGGGATCCTCTATGTTTGGCATTGGCCCCAATCCCGCCCGATGAGCTCCGCAGCCTCTTACTCACACAGGAGGCCAAACGCACCTACAAGAGATCTCTGTTTGGTGCCTCCACTACTGCACCTCTTTCTGGGATACTTGGAGCAGGATCTTCAGATGTCGTTACTTGCATAGCCTCTTCACCGTGGTGCTAAGACTTTTCAGAATTCGGTCCACCACTCCGCAGGTCACCTCGTTGTCATCCTACTACACCCCCTCGCTTCTATGGATGAGGAATCTCCACACAATTTCTTTCTGGTCGAGACACTGCACGTCGTGGCCCTTCCCGTCATGTTGGAAAAATGGGTTTCGATGTAATCCAAGGACAAAGACGACCACCCATTTGCCAAGTGCAACAACCCACTCCAGACAATTTTAATTCGAGTTTTGCGACCCAACACCACCCAGCAGCACTTCACAGTCCAAACTTAACTTGCCAATTATGTCAAGATATTGGTCATTCTGCTCCAGCATGTTCAACCTAGCTTCCAAACTATCAAGTACATCAAATCAACGTCGGAATGGGTGATCTGTCTGATGGACATGGAGTCGATTGGTACATCGACTTTGGTGCTACTAATCATGTTACAAATTCAATGACTAACTTGACCTTGTAGGATGGGCCAAACACTCCCAACCAGTTACTTATCGGTGATGGATCAAGTTTACTAATACTCAATTCTGGTTATACTAGCATCTCAACTCACACCCATACATTTCATTTACAACATGTCTTCTTTGTGCCCACTATTTCCCTCAATCTTTTATCTGTGTTTCGCTTCACTAAGGACAATGCCTACTACTTTGAATTTCATCCTGATTTTTTTTATTGTTAAGGAATTGGACACTTATCGGGAACTTCTTCGAGGGCACCGTAATGGCGGACTCTACTTCCTCAAGCTTCGTTGTTCATGTCCTAGCATTAATGTTGGCATTTCTCTGTCTCAACTTTTATTCCATAGACGTCTTGGTCATCCTGCCCATGATGTTGTTGCTCGTGTTATGTCTCAGTTATCTGTACAGTGCAAAAATGATTTCACTTTCTATGATGCATGCTCTCTTAGAAAAATTCAACAAAAATCATTTCGTCCCACTACTCATAAGAGTCTTTCCCCATTGGACCTTATTCATACAGATATATGGGGTCCCACATCTGTCACATCGCATACTGGTCATCTATACTATATACATTTTCTTGATGATCACAGTAAATATTCCTAGTACTACGTCATGCGTACCCGTTATGATGTTATTCATGTTTTTCGTGCCTTTCGTCTTCAAGTGGAGAATCAATTTTATCGTTGCATCAAAAATATTCAAATTGATGGGGCCAAAGAGTTCTTGGCCTTGGATTTTCAAAATGAGCTTTAACTTCACGGCATTTGTCATTGAATCTCTTGCCCTCATACTCATCAACAAAACGGGTCCGCTGAACGTAAGCATCATCACATCGTTAACATGGGTATTACTCTTCTTACTCAAAGTCATTTACCATTCAAGTTCTGGGATTTTACTTTTGAAACAACTGTTTTTCTCAAAAATCGATTGTCTACACGTTCTCTTAATTATAATAATAGTCCTTATTTTATTATTCATGGAAAATTGCTCGATTACTATTGATTGTGTGTCTTTGGTTGTCTTTGTTATCCTTACCTTAGACCCTATCGGACGTCAAAGTTACAAAATCGATCCACAACATGTATCTTCCTTGGTTACCCACCAAAATATCAAGGTTATCGTTGTTTTGATCCTATCACTAATTGAATTTTCATTTGTCCTACATTTCATTTCGATGAGTGCATATTTCCATTTTCTATGTGTCATTCAGTAGCTTAATCTGAAACATCTCCATCTCCATCGACCCCGACTAACCTCCCACTACCACTTCCAAATACATCTCAAGACTCTAGTTCAGATGTTTTGCTTCATTCTGCATGTCAAGAAGGGCATCAATTTGGAGTTGACCTCGGAAACTCCATTGATGGTATTTCGGTTCCACCTGCATTGTCTCCTTCACAACATCGGATGACGACCCATTCACAAGATGGCACCTTACCTCCATGTCGGTTCAATATCTCTGACAACCCTTTGGCTTATCAGGTATCATCTCCACAAACACCTCACACCTTTTTGCAGGCAAGTCATCATGCTCATTGGTGGGATACTATGTTCTTGGATTATTCCGCTCTTATGAAAAATCACACATGAGAATTAGTGCCCCCACCACCTGGTCGAAAGATCATCGGGTGCAAATGGATATTTAAGATCAAGCAAAATTCTGATGGTAGTATTTCCCGATACAAAGCACGCCTGGTTGCCAAAGGATATAGTCAAGAAGAGGGTCTCGACTATGATGCTACTTTTAGTCCAGTTATCAAACCGATCACTATTCGCCTTATTCTTTCTATCTCTGTCAACTATGGGTAGTCCTAACGTCAGTTGGATGTTAACAACGAATTTCTTCATGGTCATCTTAATGAAGAAATTTTGTTGAAATAATATAAGATATTTAAGGTAATTACGATATAATCTTGGTAATTAAGATTATATCATATATTCTATTTAAGGTAGTTAATAAATAGACATGTATATAATTGAGTTAGGGTTTGGAGAAAATATTTAGCTTTCAATTTCTCATTCCCATGGCCTCTCTATCAATATATTCGTTTTCTCTTTCCCTAATCTAGTTTTCTAACATGGTATCAGAGCTAAGGTTTTCTGTTATTTTCAAGGTTTTTTTATCTAAAGGCTCAAGACATGACATAACTGAATTATCGTAGAAGATGGAGAAAACGGATGCAGCATTAACATGAAGGGAGTTGAAGAAAATTTTAGAAGGTATGGCCAAATTGCTTGTAGGAAGAGATGATGTATCGCCTCAACATAACAATACTCCCAAATGAGATTTGAAGTTGGAATTACTCCTAATAGAGTAGAGACTTGAAGGAACGAAAAACCATATGAGTTGGTCGAGAAGGATGAGACTCATACTAGAGTCAAAATATTTGGAAGACTACATTGATGACTCATATGAAGAACCCACTGATACTACCAACACATCATGGAAAGTGTGGAGGGTGACTAATTCTCTGGTGGTTGCATGGATAATAGGATCACTTTCTCCTTCTATCGTGGGGTTTGTAGAATGTATTAGTAAAGCATCTGATATATAGAAGATTTTGGCTACTCAATTCTCTGGTATTGGGAATATGATGACGGTGATTGAGATTGAAGATAAGTTGGACGCACTAAAGCAGGGGGAGCGAAGTATAATAGAATACGGTACTGAGCTAAAAAGGTTATGGTCCGAACTTGATTATTATGATCCATTGATTACATTTGATCCTTCAGATACAGCTTCTATTAGAGCATGGATGGAGCGACGACGTATGATTCACCTCTTGAGAGGACTAAACCTAGAATATGAATGCAAGAGAGCAATAATATGTCATCAGTCTCCAATTCCTCCGGTAGAAGATGTTATTGCTGCACTAATCCATGAGGAGTCAAGACAAAAGATTATGAACACTCCTGAGATATCAGTAATATCAGTTCGCTCTACTCTAGCAAAACTGATTATTGACAATCGACAATGCTATAATTGTGGGAAGAATGGACATATTAGCTGTAATTGTTCCTCGACACGTATTCCTACATGGGGTGGAACAAGTCATAGCCTCAAAGGACGTGGAGCCCGAGGTCAAGGTCGAGGTCGTGGATGATTTGGGGGACAAACCTATCGTGCTAAAGGTGCTGACATTTTAAACGACGACATGTGTTATGCTAATACTAACTCAGGTACTATTGCACATGCATTTTCTTCTAAACCATCTTCCACATAATGAATTATTGATTCAGGCGCATCTAGACACGTGATTGGAACATCAATAGAGTTTATTACATATACTGGTTCTCCACCTTTTTCCCATAATAGAGTTCAAACTACCTTCATCAATTACATTATCATCAGTTCTACATGTCCCATCATTTCCTATTAATCTATTATCAGTTAGTGCAATCAGTGATCAATTGAACTGTCAAGTAATCTTTGATCGAGATTCATGTGTCATTTAGGAAAAGAATACCAAGAGAATAATTGGGACTAGACGAAGGCTTGATGGATTGTGGTATCTTATGAGAGATGAGTCTGGCATAACTTTAACCACTACTTTGTTTGAACGAGCAATGAATGAAGTCATATTGGAGCATCGTCGTCTTGGTCATCTATCATTTGAAAATCTTAAGAGGGTAAGACCTGACTTGATGAATAATGTAGAATGTAGCAAGCTTGTATGTGATGCTTGTGAGTTTGGAAAACATACAAGAACACGTTATTCTTCTACTGGTTTAAGAAGTATTTCACCATGTTTGTTGATACATTCTGATGTTTGGGGACCATGTCCAGTTACTTCGATTGGCAGATTCAGATAGTTTATTACATTTATTGATTGTTACTCAAGGATGATATAGATATATTTAATGAAAAATAAATCTAAGACATTGGTATGCTTTAAAGATTTTTTAGCTTTGGTGCAAATACAATATAATACCAAAGTGAATACTCTTCGTACAGATAATGGTACTAAATATGTTAATAGAGAATTCTCATTATATTTATCTACAAAGGGGATTCTGCATCAGACCACATGTCCAGATACACCAGAACAGAATGGAGTGGCAGAACAAAAGAATCGACACTTGTTAGAGGTAGATCACACTCTTCTATTTACAATGAATGTTCCAAAATATCTATGTAGTGAATCAGTATTGACGACAACATATTTAATTAACCAGATGCCTTCTTAGATATTAAACTTTCAATCTCCTTGTGAACTTTTGATGGGACGCAACATACATGCAGTCCGTCCTCGTGTATTTGGTTACATATATTTTGTGATAGATCATCGTCCCACAGTAACTAAACTTGATCCACATGCATTGAAGTGTATTTATGTAGGTTATTCTAGTACTCAGAAAGGTTACAAGTGCTAGTGTCCAAGCGAGAGAAGACTTTTTGTGAGTATGGATGTAACATTTCGTGAGAATAAACCCTTTTATGGTGAATCAACAACGTCATCCACAATGCTAGATGATTTGACTAAAGCACAACATGGAAATGAAGAGAGAATCGGTGATAATAAAGAAGATGATATCATTGCAGGTATAATCTCATGTCCTAAGAGATCGAGTAGCAATGAAGGAGGGACCAATAAACCAAAATTGAAGGTTTATAGTAAAAGGAACAAGAGTTGTGCTCAGGGGGAGGAAGATAAAGAAGATGATGGAGAGCGACAAGAACATATACTTATACTACACTCATTGCCCCCATATGTCCCAGATACCCATCAATCTTTTGACGATTCCTCATCATCACCAGATGTCTCGGATACCTATCAATCTTCTGACGATTCCTCATCATCACCAGATGTCTTAGATACCCATCAATCTCCTGACGATTCCTCGTCATCACCAGATGGTAATGAATCTCTACCCATTGCTATTCGTAAAGAATTTAGAGCTAATGCTGGAAAACCCCCAATTAGATACGGTTATAAACATGATATATCTAACTATGTCTCATATGAATATGTCTCATCTACATACATGACCTTTATTGTATCATTACAGTTAGTGCACATACCAATAAATTGGCAAGAGGCCAAAAATGATCCAAAATGGCTTGCGGCAATGTATGAGGGGATGCGTGCATTAGAAAAAAATAAGACTTGGGAACTGGCATTACTTCCAAGTGAAAAAAAGGCTGTTGGATGCAAATGGGTATTCACTGTTATGCAAAATGCCGATGGAAAGGTTGAAAGATATAAAGAAAGATTGGTAGCAAAAGGCTACACCCAGACGTATGGAATAGATTATGATGAGACATTTGCACCAGTTGCTAAAATGAGTACCGTCAAAATACTTATATCATGTGTTGCCAACTTTGGATGGAAATTACATCAATTAGATGTAAAGAATGCATTTTTTCATGGAGACTTATAAGAAAAGGTATATATGGAGATTTCACCTGGATTTGATACGATGAAGACCACTGGGAGGGTATGTAAACTTAAGAAGTCTTTGTATGGACTCAAGCAATTAGCAAGAGCTTGGTTTGACCGATTCCAACATGCAATAGTTAGAATGGGGTATCAACAATGCAATGGAGATCACACAGTTTTCTATTGACACTCAAATAGTTAAGTTGCTATCCTTGTAGTATATGTAGATGATATTATTATAACTGAAGATGATAGCGATGAGATATTGCAACTAAAACAAAAAATTTGAAGTAAAAGATTTGGATGCACTTAAGTATTTTCTCGGTATTGAGATAATCAAATCTAGGACAGGCATAGTGCTTTCTCAGAGAAAATATCTATTGGATCTACTTACTGAAACAAGGATGTTGGGTTGTCGAATTGCTACCACTCCAATTGAAGCATAAGCTATGTGCTCAGTCAGGGGACCTAGTGGATAAAGAACAATACCAAAAAATTGTGGGACGACTTATCTACTTGTGTCACACACGATCGGACATCACATATGCGGTTAGTACTGTAAGTGGATATATGCATGATCCTAGGACAGAACATTGGGAGGCAGTTATGCAAATATTGAGATATCTAAAGAGTAGCCCGGGAAAAGGCCTTTGGTTCAAGTCTCGATGTCATACTAAAGTTGAAGGATTTTGTAACTCTGATTGAGCTAGTTGTGCATATGATAGAAGATCGACATTAGGTTATTGTGTGTTTATTAGAGGTAATCTTGTATATTGGAGAAGTAAGAAACATGAGGTGGTCGCAAGATCAATGGCAGAGGCAAAATACAGAGCTATGACTCAAGGCATATGTGAGATAATATGGATAAAGAACTTATTGATGTAGTTATATTTATTCAGAAAATAACCCATTAAGTTATGGTGTGATAATAAATCAGCGATCAACATTGCTAATAATTCAGTTTAACATGATAGAACCAAACATATTGAAATTGATCGATTCTTCATCAAAGAGAAACTTGAGAGTAAGATTGTGGAGCTACACCATATGTGTAAACCACACACTTTTGAGTTAAGGAAAACCAGGAAAAGAACCGGTCAAACTGAGTAAGAAAACCGAGCCGGTTTACAAACCCGATCATATGGGAACAAGCAATTTGGAAATTTACAACTTTTGGGTGATCCAAAGGGTTCATTAAACCTTGAAAAAGAAACTTAAGATAAAATAAAAGACAAAAACCTTGAGAAATTAATCCCCTTTTTGTGAAATGGAATAAATTGAGGTCCTATGATAAATTTTAGAAGTTTCGGAACTCAATTTGAGGAAAAACGACATTTGGGACTTAAAGTTAAAGAGAAATAACTTTAGGGACCTAATTGCAAATAAATGAAAGTTTGACTTTCTCATTCATTTGGAATGAATGAAGGCGATTAAGGCAATTAGGCCGAATGATAATGAATCAAGATGTTCATATCGTGTAGGAACACGAAGTACCGGGAATGCCAACAAGGACACGCTTGTGTGAACACCAAGAACCGGTCTAATGGAATTCACGACATTAATGGGTAAGTGGGTTTACTAACATCATACTCGGTTGGGATGATAAGCACAACTTAAAATTTTAAAACCACTTACCGGTTGTGAGTGAAAATTTTATATCATACCCGATTGGGAATGATAAGTACCTCGGTATGAAAACCCACTATTTAGTGGTATTTTAAACATCACTACTTTGAGGAAGTGATGTGAAAATCATGCAGAAAAAACTAATTACCAGATGTAAGTAAATCATACCCGGTTGGTATGATGAGACTTCCTTGAAGGAAGTTGAAAACTCGTTCATCGGTTATGAACGGAGGTGTCCTTATACCGAGTGGTATAATGGATAGAGAAAACATATGTTTTATTAGAAGTACTCTCCTCTGACTGTGTGCCAATACTTAAACAATTTGGGAGACCTTTTTGACGGGAGCTCGAATAGCTCTGATAGGACGGAGGCCTCGGTTTTGGAACTTGGGGCTAAATGCCCGATTTTGAAAAATCTCGTATGATATAAAATTTTCACTCACAACCGTTTCATCTCCAGCACTGAAAATGGACTAAACTGAAGTCAATAAAAATGACCGAAGAGATCCTACCTCTAAGCATGAGTAGATGCAGCTTGTCCTGTAACAATGGCAGCAAGCTCAGCCTAGCCGGAGAGAGTCCCCAAGCTTCCCCTTACTAGTGGGACGCCATAGATAGGGTATGGCAGATCCGGAAAGGCCCTTCCCGCGTGAAGGGGCCGCCCAATCCACTAGTGGAGGGGTATGGCTGAGCGGGAATGACAAAAAAATCCGAACCCGATCTGGATCGGATTCGGGTCGGCTGAACTAAACCCGGCCCATTCGAATCGTGTATTAAAGTTCCCAACCGTTCGTGAGTGAAAATTTTATATCATATGAGATTTTCAAAATCAGGCATTTAGCCCCAAGTTCCAAACCCGGCCCATCTCGTATGATATAAAATTTTAAAACCACTAAGTAGTCGTACTCACCCCTCCCTTATATCCCTTTCAGAAAATTCCAGAAATTCTACCATTAAAAACCGTTAACTAAGATACTTGTAATACAGTTATGTAAAGTTTTAAATTTTATTCAGTTTTGATTATGATATTTTAGGAAAAGGTGCAGGTTAAATAATGTCTTACTGTTTACGGTTTAAAATAAGAGGAAATACTTTAATAAACTAGGAAAGTAGTGGGTTGATTATGGGGATCTGAACAAATCGGATCGAAACGTGACAATATGAAGACTGACGAATAATATATATTAGTAGGCTTATGAAGCCGATTGACAACTAGCTGAACCCCAACCTACTTATTGTACAATTTGGGTTCTGGTTTAAATCTTTTAATCGGATAGACTATGGCCATATCCATGTCAGGCCCGAGTCTCATCCGGAGACTCCGGCATTAACCCGTGAAAAAATTAAAAAAATTAAAAGGTTTAGGATAAATATTAAATTTTTATTTAAATTTAAATTACTAATAATATATTATATTTTTTAAAAGATAAATATTACAAAAATTAGAAAAGTAGTTCGAAATAATTTATAGAAAAATTGATAATAATAGAATTTAAAAAATAACCCTACTTATAAATAGAGTTGATTTTGAGTGTATTAAAATTCGAATTAGTTTAATATTTTTTAGGATTTTTAATACACGATTCGAATGGGCCGGGTTTAGTTCAGCCGACCCGAATCCGATCCGGATCGGGTTCGGATTTTTTTGTCATTCCCGCTCAGCCATACCCCTCCACTAGTGGATTGGGCGGCCCCTTCACGCGGGAAGGGCCTTTCCGGATCTGCCATACCCTATCTATGGCGTCCCACTAGTAAGGGGAAGCTTGGGGACTCTCTCCGGCTAGGCTGAGCTTGCTGCCATTGTTACAGGACAAGCTGCATCTACTCATGCTTAGAGGTAGGATCTCTTCGGTCATTTTTATTGACTTCAGTTTAGTCCATTTTCAGTGCTGGAGATGAAATGGTTATGCTCAGGAACGCTGCCTGAACGAGTTACTTTGGCGGTGGTGGCAGCCGTATTTGATGGAATGTAGGCTTGAACGTGTGCTTGTTTCTGTGGAAGGCTGGTCTTAGGACTCATGAAATAACATCAAATGATAGTTGAAAACAGGATCGAGTTGCCA
Organism: Trapa incisa; assembly: GCA_030064435.1. Classification (NCBI taxonomy): domain Eukaryota; kingdom Viridiplantae; phylum Streptophyta; class Magnoliopsida; order Myrtales; family Lythraceae; genus Trapa; species Trapa incisa. The sequence goes on along the minus strand of CM057768.1, from coordinate 195,867 downwards.
GTTCACTGAAAAGATCGATCAGTACTCGGAGATTTGACTGAAACGTTATCTGGATTTTTACTTTTGTTGAAGTGTCCTGCTTAATTGATTGGAACCCTCAGCCTTCATGTTATCTCTGTATGGCTGAAGCTGCTCGATAGAATCTCCATTTTGACAAGCTGGTTTAACCGCTAATTTTCTTACTTAGGTTAAGTCTGTCCATTATCGACCTCCTGGTGCTCAGCTGAACCTCCTAAGGGGACTTAGTTTCTCCCTTCCTAAGAAAATGTTTCTTTATTCCTTAGCCTTTGGATTCATCAGCAATGTTTGAAACCTTTTGACATTGTAACAGTGAAGTAATATTTCCAACAAAAATTTTAACCGAAATTTCTATCCTCATACTGCAGTTTTGGGTTAATTTTTGGCCAGAGTGGCAGTGGGAAAACCACTCTCTTGCAGGTATATACTTATTTGTTGTCCATGCATTTCTCTGGAACCTTTCTGGATAATATTTTTCATTTATTCCACTCAGCCCTTCTACCTTAAATGGCACGCATTTCCTCTTCCACAATATGAGAGCAAATGAAGAATTTCATTTAGATTTTGTTCTCATTGAGAATATTTTGCATTGGTTGATTATTGGTAATAGACTGCACCAAGAGATCTATTCAAATTTTCAGAGAACTGGCACCATTGGTAGATCGGTCTCGGGTAATAGAAATGGGTGGGCATTTACAGGAAGAACTATTGCCCACAGTAGTATCACTATAACAAGCTGTTATCCACTTGAGTTGGCTGAGTTTTCATTAGGGGGAAGAGAGTATGTGGAAAATAAAGGCATAAGACAGTCTGGGGATGTTAGTTTTCATGCAACATAGCCAGGCTAATTTGTTATGTGGCATACCAGTTGAAGTCCAAACAGATCAATGTCTCTGCACTGTTCTTTGATGTGCAAAATGCATTTAAGATACAAAATGACCTTCTGTCTCAGCTTTTTGTGTGGATAGGGTTGTTTAGCAGGATCCTAGAAAGTTCTTTGATTGTTCCATTTGTAATTGCTTCTCCTGTTGCTCATAAAATCTTCCAATGATGAAATTCATTTATGAGACCCAGCTTTGTAGTTTATTAACAAACCAAAGATGAAAATATTACCATATAGCTTTTTCTCACAATCATACACCCGATATGCAACTTAGGCAGTTTATTAACAAGCACTCCATGACTCATTATATTTAAACTTCTGGACATGTTATTGCTATCATAAAACCATACCAGATCTCAAGCCATGAGTAAGAACTCCAGAGAGAGCATTTTTTACACCTTCTTTTGCTAAAGCTCCAACACCAAGACTGCATCGAAAAAATATCATGATCGTCAGATATGGAGAACAACCTAGTGGCCAATTAATCTGTTTTTGATGGATAGTTTTGTGCTCATAACAGTAGAAATGAAAGAAATTATTTTTCCTGTGGATTTGAGATATTCAGATCTAGATAGATTTCCTGAAAGCGTTTCTTGTACTTGGGGAATTATCTTTTCTTGCAAGGTTTAACTTTTCCTGTAAATTTTAGATATATGCTACAATAACTTGATATACAACTTAGGCAGTTTATTAACAAGCACTCCATGACTCATTATATTTAAACTTCTGGACATGTTATTGCTATCATAAAACCATACCAGAGCACAAGCCATGAGTAAGAACCCCAGAGAGAGCCTTTTTGGCTGCTTCTTTTGCTAAAGCTCCAATACCAAGACTGCATCGAAAAAAATATCATGATCGTCAGATATGGAGAACAATCTAATGACCAATTAAACTGTTTTTGATGGATAGTTTTGTGTTCATAACAGTAGAAATGAAAGAAATTATTTTTCCTGCGAATTTGAGATATTTAGATCTAGATAGATTTCTTGAAAGCATTTCTTGTACTTGGGGAATTATCTTTTCTTGCAAGGTTTAACTTTTCCTGTAAATTTTAGATATATGCTACAATAACTTGATCATGTCCTATGGCAGTAAATTTTGCACAAAACTTGTTGACTGTCTTTATACTTATTTGCAGTGGTTTCAATATAATCAATAGATGGTTAGGATGATGTCCATGTTATTCAGAAAAATTAATAGTAAATGGTGGTGTCCATATGCAGGACTTACACTCTGCATCTGTTTTGATCCAATGCCCCTCACTTTCATACGAGCATTTTCTGATGGGATGGGAATGATGATTTCCTGTATTAGACATTTGCCTTTGAGTAAAGTTTCTCACATCATCATGGCCTTGTGAGTTCTCATTTCTGTAAAGAGTACTCTTCTTCTTGCTGCTCCACTTAGACATTTTTGCTTTCCACTCTTTCACAGATTCAGAGTCATCTGGGTGGATCTTTTTGTGGAACATTTGAAGAACCTGCATGCAAGACATGACAAAAGGTGATGGGACCTGAAGAAAAAAAGCGAGTTTTCAAGGTATCTAATGGGAAGGTGGTATTATAGCACTGAAAATGGTTCATGGAAGACTACTAAGAATTAAACCGTCGAACCAGGAGTAGTTCAGGGGCATATTTAACAGAAGTTATCCTCAACAAGTTTGTTTTCTTTCTTAATATTATGTTGATTGAAAATGATCTTGCATTCCTGTATATCTAATCACTGATCCTGAGTGATGAGTGATAAGTCATTTACCAGTAGAGAAAGTCCAGCTGTTGCATTCTGAAAAACAGCAATCAACTGTTGATTTTTTAGATGAGAATTCTATGCAGCTGGAATCCAAAAAGGTAAACAAAGACCCCAATCCATCCTATAATTGCATTACTTGTCATGAGAGTTAGGATCAGTACATTACCAACCTTTTGGAACTTCTTGGCTGCAACAGGATTATCACCTTCAGGACCAGAGGAACCATCACCACCACCTCTTGATTTAGAGGACCCAAACTTTTTCAGAACCTTCTTTATTAAACCTTTGGAAGATTTAGCCATCATCTTCCATGGCACTTCTCCATTTTCATGTTTCTCCATCTGGACCCTATTTTCTTGTTTTGTCTCCTCAAAAAGCTGCCCCAGTGATACTTTCCTGTTTTTCTTCTCTGCTGATCGTGGCTCGGGCAATTCCACTGTAGACCCGAAAAGATATCCTTGGAGCGGACAGGCTGGCCCTTCATAAAGGGGGATGACACTGACATAAGTATTTCTCGAAGTCCCACTGTAAGCTTCCTCCTCTGACTCGGCCTCAATAAACTTCTCAAGCTCTTCATTGATGAGTTTCAAGTCATTGGTTGTCACTTCGTTTGTAATCTTCTCGGTGATATCATCTAAGGTCACAGCTAATGTTGGAGTTGGGGGATTGAAAACCATTGCTGCGTCGGAGGAGCCAAGAGTTCCTATGGCTAGAATGCCATGGAAGAGATCTGGAAGTTCTGCAGGAATTTCCTGGATTGGAATATCACAATTCTTCTGTTCTTCATGTCTGGAACCAAATTCCAAGCTGAGATAAGGCTTAACAGGACAATCTTGTTCTTCTTGCAGCTGTTGTACTGAGAAGCAGGTACAGTAATTTCCTGAAATCATTTGCTTAGCAAGGTTAGACCAATTCAAAGATAGAGATATTGAGGTCCATGTTTATGCATATATAAGCACTGCATCTTAATTGAATTCTATGACATTTCATTTTTCTGTTTTCCATAATCTGGCCATCTCTCTTCACCAGATGAGCCACGAGGATATTTTGGTCAGTATGCTCCCAGGAAATTTTCAAGAATTTTCTGTTCCCCCATACAATTTGCAATTATCCAGTCATGCTCCGGACGACCTACTTAAGATGCAAATACATACGATATTTTCATGCTTGTCTAGAAGGAATATATTTTGCTAATTTATTTCATACAAGATCAGAGACGCGAAAAAATGGAAATGGTTCTGCAAAACCGGACTTGAATTCTTTGATGGTCTGGTGCAAAGTTTTGATTCCCGTGAAAGGCAAGACCCTATTATGCTAGTGTGTCTTCTGAAGCTGCCTGTGTGATGGCATTTGCCCGGTGAAAACAGGGAAAAAGCTGAGGTTTTCAATTTTATCTGACGTTCAAGGTATTAAACCAATGGAAAAATGAGAGGTGTCAAATAAAAGCTCTTTTATGCTGCCACAAGAACCTTGAAGGTTGAAATTTTAGGATATTTGGTTTTGCATGTTGGAGAACATCATGCTGCTATACAGGTATATGACTAATTAGTTGGGGTGCATTATTTTAATTACCCATAGACAGATCCTTGAAGGGGCCGATGCTATTGTCTCGCAACTTTCGGTGCATCCATCCTAAGAACTGCAGAGAAGAAAGATCAATAGACAAAAAATATGGCCATGACATAAATAAATAGTGAATGCAAGTGGTCTCTTAGACCTTGCAAAGACTTTCAGTTTACCTTCATTGTGAATCTTTCTCTCTCAGAGCTTGGCATAGTGTTTTTATCATCTTAGTTTTGTTGCTTATATAGACATAGATGGAGATGTACTGTGGTGCAGGACAGGTTTCTTATGTCAGGAGAGTAGTTGCTAGAGGGCTCCAATTCTCAATATGTATGGGAAAGGGAATGCGTATAAAGTGCAAGTTGCATCTTGTATTTCATGATCGAGTCAATTGGACTACTGGAGGGGGTGTTTTAGGAGGCTGCATGAGAAGTCAGTAACACATGTATATAAACAACCATTTATTGTAGTTCTCCTCATCAGTTGGTCATAACATTTGAGGTGAAGATGTTTTTCTCCTTCTCCAAATGCTATTTCTGTTGTCTCCATTACCATGTCAGCAATAATTCTCAAATTTTCAAATGACACTGCTAAGTTAATAATTACTTGGAATATTTTTGTGGTGAGTAAGAACTTGATCATGAAACAGCAAATAGTACCACTTACTCTGTTCATAGTTTTCTGGTAAACATATTCTCTGAGGTTGCTGCAAATAAATCTTCCATTCCATTTTGCATGCCCAAAGCATTGATTCCTTATTTGAGATATAGTGCAAATGCAACCATGCAAATGAGAATGGAAGCCTATACATTGAAATATCCTGTTGGTTCCTTATTTTAGTTTTGGTTGAGTATGGCGGTGGTTTATGAATTATACTATAACCTATATATCTTAATAACTAGTAGGTATGTTCTGTACTCAAGTGGTCGATGCATGATTACTGCCATAAGTTTGATATGTTCTCATAGACAGTATCTTGGTCTAGAAATCAGAATCTTAAGTCTATTTCTGGTGATTGCAAATAAGTTTAGTGCTTTCACAAAGTACAATAGTTAAGGCTATAGCTGTGTTGTAGCCTTTTAGATTATATGTTTTCTGATGAAATCATTGAAAATTTTGTATTCATTCCTCGAAAGGAAGAAAAATAAGTGCATTTTCAAATAGGGGCCATGATGTTATCCATGATCAAACAAGAGCTCAGAACTCGAGGCACAATCTGACTCAGGAAGATGCTGTTCTGGTGTTTGCTATGGTGCAGGTACATTTGTTTCTTGGTCCTTCGGTCTAATTGAGCACTTCTTTCCTTCTGCTGGCATTGATAGTTGAAAATTTGACTGAGGAGATTGATCCAATCCATATAATTACTCTCTGATGATGTTTTTGGCAGAGGATAATCTTGTTGATGGGGGGATACTGGGCATTTTCATACATATTTACTCGGTAATCATGCCACACATATCAAGGCGAAGAGAAGATGATATTAGCATGGAGGCAAAAGAGGAAATAGAAAGTGCTGCATCCACTTTTTCCCTAACAACTTGCCATGACTGGTAATTGTCGAGCAGTATTATAAGAATAAGTTGTACGTGTTGCTCTCCTATCCTCATTGTGGACAATTAGGTCTTGTGAGCATTAAACTGTTAGGTTCTTGTCACTAGCACAAATTTCTGCACTTTTGCTTAAAACATTCAAGTTGCTGAGATTCACAATTCACTTGCATTGCACTTGCTTATACTGTGCAGGTGGACTATCGCAAGTGTATTCATGTCTTATTGAACAACTCCCATTGTGCAGCAGTGGATTGTCTGGGATATGTTTTTGGGTCTTAGCTTACGCATTTAAGGTGCAGTTTCACAATCAGAAGTCTTATGGTAGACCATGATATTTTGCAATTTAAGCATAGGATTTCCTAGTTTATTCCATGCAATACTTAGCTTACGCAATGACATTACCACTTGGCATGTGCTGTCGGGTCTTGTGGAACAGAGCAGCTCGGGTTTTGTTTTCTCTGGGACATGTTTTCGTGGAAGCAGAGGAACGCGAATCAGGGAAATGAATCGTGCTTTTAAGTTGAATTGACTGTTTTATCATAAAAATTGGTCAGGTTGGGAGGATCACTTTATATGGACTACCAGATGAGGCACTAGGAGACGAGACCGTTTCCTCTTTTGGAGGCAAAACCAACCAGGAATGGCCGAAACACAACGGTCCACATAGGTACTACCAACTCACGCCTCCGTGCTGTCGTGCTACCTGGTCTGTGTGCGGGTCTCAAAAGGCTTGATGGCCACCCATGTGGAAGAGGCACGCGTGGAACATTGCCCATCATAGGTTGAAGCTCACGGTGGTGGATATCCGACTCAGATCTCGGTCGGGATTGCTATCAGTCTGAACTTCAAGGACTCGGCATGTGGATTTGGACTCTACAATTTCTGGTGCAAACCACGAGGTGAGCATTCTAATCCCGAGCTTAAATTGACTAGGGTTACCAATCCACCCTTGCGTCAGTTCGGTTTGATAATTGAGGATTTTTTTTTATCAATAAAATACTATTTTATTAATTTATCAGATTAAATATAATATCTATAATTAATTAATAGTTTAATTATAACTAGTGTCACTTATATTCTAAAAACTTAATTTAATGCAGTAATTCATCAATATCAATATAAGGCAAGATCTCATGGTACAATATATTGATTCAATGATTTTGGATCTAAGTCATAATCAGGTATAAGTTCTCTGAAATTAGAAGATGGGGTCCAGGTCAAGGAGAATATTCCCTAGTTTTCTTGGACCGGGACTTTGGTCGAGTTTTTGACACCATTACACCTTTTCTTAATATTCAATGCCTTGGGGCTGCACCCATAAGAATCTTTGATCTCGATGGAGGGTCTGTACCTTCAAGTTTTGTCAAGCCCATTAAACCCAATAGTTGGGCAGCGTCAGGCTTCTTCTTCCCCATTTGATATTAAACTTAATCAAGCCTATTTTTCATATTTGATTAAAAAAGCCCATAGGAGACTAAATCTGGACTTGCACAGAACTCGTCCTAGGACAAGATATGAACCTAGGTACCTATTATTACTAATAGGTATAGCAGTTAGGACCCCATATTGGATATCATACCTATGTCCAACCCTCGATATGGAGTGTGGTTCGAGTTAGTTCGCACAGACCCAACAAACTTGAGTCTGTTAGGGTTCAACCGAACTAGACCCGAATCAAAACCCGGATTTTTTTTGGTGCAGTGTGTCAAGGTGGTAATCAAAAGAAGAGCATCAGAGGCACTTACTTCAAATCAGCAGAGCTTTGCAATCTCTAGCACAAGTCGCTCAAACCATCCCTAGTTCTTCTCCCGGTATGGTTTGGAAATGGAGATGTGTCCGGAGGGAAGATCCAGTCTACAAGGATATTTTGAACTGGAGTCGATACCAGGAGGATATTCTGGGAGAAGAGCCAATGCATCAGGAGGGCCCAGATCTCCACCAAGGCTGGGAAGGCCGAGGACATAATCTGTCACTGATGCATCCAGCGCCCTGTGGATCCAAGGATAATAAACTCAATCAAGGGGCAGATTGGGCAGACTGCACTGGTGAAACATGAACAGGATCTGCTGCCTGAGCCACCTGAGACAAGGGTCGGGTACCTCTTCAGCTACTTCTTCAAGGCGCGGACTTGCCAGAAGATCGTCAAGATCTCATATAGATTCAGTAGAACAGCATATGGATTTGTGGATATGATTGTACATATGTTGCACCATAGCATTATCAGCTTGGACTCAAGTATCATAATTCACCCATGGAAGAGGGCAAAATTTCCAGTGTGTATAGCTAGTATAGGATGATGTTCTCAGACAACATGAAAAAAAAATCTCAGCCTTAAGAATCTTCTAAGAGGAAGAAAAAACAGGACTTAGCTCATCCTCTGGGCAGCTTCTTTGGCGAGAAGCTTCTCCTTGGCCTTGGTCTTTGCCTGCGATTTCGAGCCCATGATCCCTCCACCCCACTTCTTCCTGTACTCGTCATACTTGTCGTTGAAGTTGGCCTAGTTTTATCGAGAAGATAAGCTTAGTTTAGGAGGTACTGTCATTGACAATAAATTATGATCAAGGGAATTAAGAAGCAACCTATGTTGCAAGGTTTTACCTTGATAGCCTCAAGGATCTTGCTGAACTCCATTTTGTCTTCGTTCTTAACAGTAGTCAAGCACAGGACTGAGGCAGTCTTCTTGTGGACAATCTGTAAACCAGTAGGTAAAAACCAAATGGGTTTAGCAAGTACATGTTATGAAATCACAAAATTAGGACTAGATGGAATTGGAAACACTGCTACCGTTCCAAGCCGAGCTTTTCCCTTTACAATGCAGTAAGGAATTTCCATTTTCCTGCACAGTGCAGGAAGCCAAACGGCCAACTCAATAGGATCCACGTCATGAGCAATGACCACCAGTTGGGCCTTGTTCTACGGGATGATTACAGCACAAGATAAAAGAGAGAATTAAAAAAGTTAAGATGACTACAACAATTGTGTATCTGAATTAAAAAAGATGTGACATAAATACCTGCTCAATAAGGTAGGTGACATGGTTAAGACCATACTTTACAACGATTGGCTTTTTAGATTCAAGCCCTGAAACCTTCCCTTCTGCTTCAGCCTTGGCCTTAGCTAGGAGACGTTCCTTCTTGGCTGCTTTGTCCTCTGGCCTGTATTTGAGAAGCATCTTGAACAGGTTTGTTGCTATAAGAGAATTTACAAGAAAGTCGATCAGACTTAACTTTTCCTGAAAAAAAATGATAGCTAAAAGACAACTAAACTAAACCTAAGCTGCCTAAGTAACAACACTAGCCTCATCATGAAGTGCTTATAAGTCACATTCTACATTAAAAAGAGTAATCAGTGGTTGTTCATTTACCATCTCCATTTAAATCAACTTCAACATATTTCAGTAAACAGAGAGAAGATTCCATAGTTCTGAACCATTAGCATATTAAATAGAAACTAGAGTAATATGGTACCCAAATTCTTGTCAAGGGTCTTGGTGAATTGGTTCAAAGCTGGTGGGACCTTCAGCCTTTGCCTGAGAATTCTCCTCTTCCTCTGAATCTGAACAGTCTTAGGGAATTTGACAAACCTGGTCAAGTCCCTCTTGGGAGGCAAGGCCCCTCCAATTCCAAACTGCTTCGGCCGCTTCTCAAATAAAGGGTTTGTAACCTTCTCCTAAGCATCATCAAAGATACCAAAATTCCTTAGAAACGAAAACATATGGACTATTGATAGCAACCATGCTTCCACAAAGCAAACATAAAATCCTACACTTCCGAGTAAATGAGTATTCCACATTCCCACACCGTAACTACTAGTGCCAGTTCTCTTCAAGCTCGATTAAGACTGAGCGAGACATTTAATTATGATATTAAATCATGATAAGACAACTCATGATCTATCACATCGATTTCATGATACAAAGATGAACCGGAAGTAGAGAAAATGCAAGATAACATGAAAAATTAGCTGCGGTACCTGCTTTTTCTTAGCTGCTACCGGAGCTTTCCCGCCTCTCTTGGGAGCCTTCAATGCATAAAAAAACACAAAACAACGTGAAACTCAAGCCACTTCGGGTAGGATAAACATCCTCTAGCAAAATCGCATAAAACAAAATCACCAAAGGGAGGGAGCTTAAAGTTTGATGATTAAAAATATAACGGTGAATTTGCAGTAGGTGCACCGGCATTTTGCCAACCAATCTAGCTTAGAATCTAATGGAGTGGACTGAGAGAGGCTCACCATCGGAGCTGCACGGGCGGAAGCTCACAAGCTCTTCTGGTTCGGCTCACAGTGAGATGCCCGGACCGCAGAAGTAATTCCGCAAAACCCTAACGAAGCTGCCTTGTATACATCTTCCGTCAAAGGAGAACGAGGGCACAGTGTATGCCGCATGGGCTTTAAATTGGGCCGACTTCAACTTAGCAGGCCTGATCTAACTCTTATTGGATCCGGCCCATTATTTATCGGGCCATAAAAGGTATTAATTGGGCCTAATTGTTACGGTCCTTTATTCAACACTAATACAATGAAACGAGAAAGCAGTAAATTAAAAAGGTCATCTTTGGGCCTAAGCTTTTAAAAGGAAAAACCTTTTAGCATGCACTTATAATATATATACATATATGTATATTTCTAAAAAAATAAATTAAATAGTTAGAGGTTTTATGTTTTAAAAAATATAGTCGAATTTTTAACCGCATGGAAAGTGATCAATTGTAAAGTAATCGAAAATCTTAAATAAAAAAATTCTAAAATCTTAATTAAGGGGTAAAGTTTTGTATGATTATTTAATTTAGTTATATTTTTTTATTATATTCTATTTATGTATCGTGTGCAAAAAAAACTATTTATTTACACACATTTTATTAATGATTAAATTTAAATGAATTATTTTGCAAAAATTGAATTACTAATATACTATTTATATAAATTAAGTTATCAATGAAAATATTTATCCATTAATTAAATCATTAATAAAAGTATTATTTGTAAATTTAATCGAATAAAATGTTTTACATGCAAATTTACTTATCGCTATTTATCCATTTTAAGTATAATAATTTTTAAAATACGATCCTACCATTTTAGGATAATCCCAAATCATAACATTTTTTTTAGTTGAGATAAGATCATGACATTTGAGGAATAACAACTTAAATTTGATCATTTTCTTTTTCATCTCAAAATCAAATAAGATTATAATTTTTCAAATCAATTTAAATAAAATTTTAATATTTTTGAGTTAAGTCAAATAAAATTATAAAATTTATTACATATCATATTTATATTGGTCCATGAGCACATTGTATTCACACATTATATGCATTATGATATTATTTGAACAAAAAATGATAAAGATTTTATTTAAGTTAAAAAAGAATTATATTTTACTTGAAATTTCTTATAAAAATTACTTCTTAAGATTTCAACCAATGTTAAATTTCTAATATATTTAATACAAAGAAATTTATAATTTTTATTGCGGGCATCTCCAAATGGAGGGGAGGGTAAAGTAACTAACAGTGTAAAAAACAATATAAATACACTTTAATTAAATAGTTTTTTAAAACAATTTTATATTCATTCATCTATATATAAATGATTTTAATTATATTACCATAAATTATTTTACATAAAATCATATTTAAAAATATATATTTTATAATAATAAAAATAATATATATAATAAAATATATCATTTGGTACATCTTTATATATTATATATATACAAAATATTTTATATCACTAATAAAATTTTATAATATTATTATAATCATAACATAAATAAATAATAATTAAATTATATTTATAATTATTATATATACTTAAATTACATATATTTTAACAACAACAAAAATAACATATAAATTAATAATAACATAATTTATAAAAATATATAGTTGACTTGTAAACTTCTTGCATAAATGATAGAAGAAAGAGGAATAATAACTAGTGAAGAAAATAGGAAGAATAAAAGAAAATAATATTTTGTGTTCTATATATAAAAAAATAAATGTATTATTGTCATTTAATATTATTTTAATTAAAAAATTACAACCCTCCAAAAACACCCAAAGTGGAAATATTACTTTTAAGTATAGCCAAGGACAAACGTCTTAAAAAAATTGTCAAAAAGGAATTCCTTAACTTCTCTAAACACCTCAATACAAATACCAAATATAGAGCAAGAGAACTCAACTTATATGTACCAAATAGACTTGCATTATAACTCAATAATAGAAACCGTTGATTGCCAAACTCAATGGCATGGGCATGGCACTTTATCCCATTTTCTCGGGGATCTCGAGCCTCTACCCTGCACATCTATAGGTCTCTGGTACTCTTTGCAAGTGAGCAAATGGAAAATGATAGAAGGGAAGTTGTTTCAGAAAAGTAGGGTTCTACCAATATGAAAATTTAAACTATAGTTCCCACATATAGGACATAAGAGAACAGCCTTTGGTAGAGAGAAAGTTTACCTGTGGTAAATACATGCATTCATCAATCTGAACCACTTCAACACACCCCTTATCTTGCAGTATGTCCCCAGCCACAAATTCACACAACCAGAACCTTTACAAGAGAGCAAACTTGAAGACCCCCTCTTCTTTTCCACTCTTTCACTGATTCAAACCCGAGCTCTCGGCCTTGCTTGAAACCAAGCCTTATGTCACAAGCTGAGAGGGGGGGAAGAAATGGAGAGAGAGAGACACTAGTATAAAAGCTGAACGTGCATCCATCCGACAACAATCATATAGCAATGCAACTTCATTGCCGCCTGTTTGTACAACAAACACAGCCCCTCGAACACATTATATAACTGGTGAGGATGGCCACCTTAAGCAAATCATTTCAACCCCCCAGAATCATAGACCACAAGAGCACATACCTATATAGCAGATTCCTTACAATATGGTGCATTGACACATTTGTTTCCTTGGAATCTCATCAACCTTCTTCTCTGCACAAAGGGAAAATCAGCAATTTGATCCTCTGCACAAAGAAACAATTGAACTTCCTACCAGAATCAAAGAACAAGCTACAGTACAGCATACATGAAGAGATCCACAAATCCTAACCTGAATTTTGTCAATAAATGCTCAAGACAACTCCTAGAAGAAGGTTGCAATACTGAATAAATGCAAACTTAAGGATATACAAGTCAACAGGGAACAAATTGGATATTTCCTCAATTTTAACAGGTTAACCACAACAGAAGGGAAAAAAACTCACCCGTCTTTGTTTTTGCTACTGATTGTTGCACAACCACGTGCATGGTGAATGCAGCTTCTGGGAGTTCTCCAAAGGGTATCCTACATTGACCGACGGTCTTGCTGTTTTCCAATATTTTGCCAGCATTAATCAGTTTGATATCGTTTGCTGAGTTCGGCACAATTTTCTTATCTAAAAAAATAAGAATGTTGAACAGCCAAACCAGGTTAATGGAAAACAAGAGACATATTCATATTAGTAAAGACAAAAGCAAATAGGGTACCTAAATTTCACGGCAATGTCTGAAAAGGGACAGATAGGTAAGGAGATCTATGGCAGAATGTTTAGTGTTGATTTGAAGTATTTGACATGAAAAGTTTAAGTTGAACAGATTATTCATCATGCTGGCCTGTTAAGTCAGACTCGGAAAATTATTCTTTAGTTTCAAATTTCATCTTCCATCAACAACTTATACTCTTCCAATACATTCAGCAATGACATACCAACTACTTCTCAGCATCTTAGCCAATTTTTGAAATACCCAAAGTAAACCTCACCTTTAGGCCATTCAGCCACGATTCTCTCCTTCACCGTGCCAATAGTTGATGCCGGCGAGTACTGAAAAGGACCGATATCGGATCCATCATACAACCGGAACTTCAGCTCAATCAGATCCTCCTCCGGCATATTCTCACCCTCAAAACCAAATTCAACACCTAACACAGACACGACTCCCGGGGAAGCTGATTGAAACTCGCAACGCCGCAGGAATCTCCTGCAGGTCTGCGATCCACTCAGCAATCTACAAACACGCAGCACGCAACAAAAGTACAAGTAACTAACAAACCGCAACAACCACAAAGCGAAATGAATAGTCAGCAAAATAACGTTAAATCAGAGATTGAATTCAGCTCAGTCTCCAGCAATTTCTCCGTTCGACTCATAGAAATCGATGAAACTAGCTGGTCAATAACTCTCAAAATCAAACAACAATCTTCCGGAACTGATTTCGACGCGAAAACAGGATCTAATCGGTATCTGGATAGCAAAAGAAGCCATACCTTCCGATGGAGATGAGGAAGAGGTGGACGCAGCTGTGGATGAACTGGAAGTACCAGGTCAAAATCGGGAATCGAAACCCTAGGTAGTCTTCCTCTGTCCTGAGTCCCTGACTGATGATAGACAGTTTGTATGCACTCGTTATGCAACCCCACCATGTGTTTTCGTCGAGCTTTAATTTTCTACTTTTTTTCTTTTCCTTTTTTCTTTTTTAGATTAAATGTAATAAATTGGACTTCGAATCTTGCTGTAAATAGAATTCAGTCAGTGAATTCTAGCTAATGTGCGGCCGTGTTCACTTTCTCATTGCTGGTTGTGACGTGACACGTAAGATAGAGATTTGCATTTGTGATAAGCCCAAGAATTTCATTGCGTCCAGAAGTGAGCTTCTGTGATTTTGATTGTAGAGTAGTACTGCTTCTTTTGTCTTTTTCCGAACGGAAAAACCTGAGGGGGAGAATTTTACGCGCCATGAGGATGGTGCAATGGGTAGAGTCGCAGGCAGATGTGGATGCCGTGGGTAGATGCAGAAGCGCGTGGAGATTTATATCTACGTGGCATGTCCACGTGGCGTACCACTGATATATTCTAGTCGGCACCTGGTTTCGGTTAATTGACATTTTATTTTTATTATATGTTATTGGGTTAATGAAATTAGATTTTCCCCCAAATTTATCGGTCCGATCAGGGCGAGGAATTGATGCATTAGCCAAAGTAGAATAATCGGATTCACATTATTATTCATTACTCTAATGTTGAATTGATAGTGTATTTTTTGTAATTATATGAATTAACATGTATTTATAAAAAAAATAAATTAGTATAGTACTAATTAAATATTATAAAACTAATATATGATTATCAAATATGATAACATATCTAAAAAATTTTCCCTCATTACTTCTAATCATATAAAATCCAATTGTACTACTCCTTCAACAATCTTTATTAGAAATTCTCCTACTAATACCTTTTAATATGAGTAATTTAAAATTTATAATCTAGTAAAGTTGAATTTTATTTACCACCTATTGTATAAAAAAGTTGAGGGTTAATAAAGGGATATATCGTTTAAATAATTAAGAAATTTACATAAAAATCGTTTAATAATATACAATTCGATTAGTGTCTCACCTTCTACCAAATTTTAACACTTATTTTAAAAAATTTTATAAGTATTTTTTATTGTGGGTCAAATACCCTGAATTAAAATGAAAATATTTAAAAATTAGGGGATATAAATTTAAATAAGTTTTATGTGTTCTCTTTCTAATAAATTAAATAATATTTTGGTAAAATTTCGTGGAGTAAATAAATTAGATTGGTATATTTGAAAAGGTATAAATATATTTGTAATAAAATAAAATTAAGAACTAAAATGTAAATAAAAATATTTGCGCAGCTAAAATATAAATTTTGTAAATTTCCGTTCATTTTTAATTTTTAATTCAAGTTTCATTCTTAACTTTATCTTAGTTAGTTTTCAATTTCAACTTTATCTTAGTTCACAATTTACTTAAAATTAGTTTTCGATTTAGAATTCTCGATGTTACAATATATCATAAGAATTCAACTCGAAAGTTATAAATTTTATTAGTATTATTATTCACTCCATTCTCTATATATTTTATAAATTATATTATCTTTAAATAAATTTTAAAATAATTTAGTACTTTTTTATATTATAAGGCTTGTCTCCACTCACTTTTACAAGTATTATAGTACTTACATTAGTGGTATAAATATAATGACGGGTTGTTATCTAAGTAGGTTCGAAAATCATGTTAAGATATGTCAATAAGACTCCCAATAATTGAGGAATAATTTGTACCATTTTTTAATAATCTTTTTACTTTAATATTGAGATTATATATGATCTAATTTTACTAATGTAAAATATCACTTTTTTATTTGACAATCCACTTTTAAATGGTAAATGAAGAGGTTATAAATCTTTAAAATAAAATTTATATTCTTAAAAAGATAAGAATATTAAATTAATTTTAAGTATTTATTAAGTGATATATAAATTAAGATTAATCTCTTTTATTTATGATAAGGTAAATAACATAATATGTACACTTTCTTCTTTTAAGTAATATCCATCTACCGAGATAGGCCTCTTCTTTTTTTCATCTTTTGTTCTTCCCTTTAATTCAATAATGATGCAATGTGTTGCTTTTGTAAGGAGAAAGCATAATGGCACCTCACAATTACTAGGCTCTCTAGATGAAAAAGAGAACTAGAACCAAAGGAGGAGGCTATCATCATGCTGCTTTGGTGCAACTATATATATATATATATAATCAACTTGGGCAGTCATGTCCTCCTCTTTTTCTGCATATTGCTCCTCCTCATGCTGTCACATGGGGTGTGTGACCTTTTTTCCTTCTCAATCAATTATTCATAGAGCCAAATAAATAGGTAATCTATAAAGTTATACCCATAAATTACAAATATTTATGCATAATAAATAAATATATTTTTTTTTAATTTTAAACATTATTTTATAATTATATCTTTGTTCATTCAAGAGAAAATTATAATTCTATTAATTTCTTTAAAATAAATTTCAAATTCTATTATAAATTAATATAATTATAAGAAATAATAATTGTACATCATTCTTATTATTATTATGTGATATTCATTAATATCACAATCTAATAAAATTTGAAAAGCTTACCAAAAATATATAAAATCTAAATTTATATTTTAATCATGTGAACCAAAATCACGTATCTAAATAAATAAAATAATTAAAGTTTATTTTATTTTGGGTAATTACTTATATCTTAATTTAGTATGAATAGAATGAGTTATGTATATTACACTCATACTGATATAAATGTTCCCTTCTACCCTACTCAAAATTTCTAATTTTAGGTTTATCTTGTATTTAATAATAAATTTTATATTATATAATAAATTATTTGAATTATATTAAATATTTATTTATAAATTAAAATGTTACATAATTTTTTTACATATATAATTTATATCGTTTTCACTATATATTATAATATTGGTAGTGTTAAATTTTATCAAATTATTAGTAAATATTGTATCCATTTAAAATGTTGTGAAAATGCTATAATATAAATTTATAAATAAATTTATATTATATTATATTATATTTAATGTATAAATTATGCTATATCCGAGAGGATCCAATGATATTCATTATATATGCCCAATGAAAGATGGCCACGTCACCATGCCTTTCTGTAAAGTTGTTATTCTGCGCTCATCCGCACATCGGCAGAATCTCTGCTAAACAAAACCTTTTTGCCCCTCATCCTCCACAAATCCCAACCCTAACCCCCCAAGACGAGTATCCTCCAGATACACCTCCGTCATTCCCCTCGGCGAACCCTCCGACGGCCGCCTCGCCGGATACTGGTCCAGCCATGGCTCGCATTAGGCTATAGATCCCCGCATATCCTCTGCTCAAGATCGTTTCGTCTGCTTCATTCGGTTGCTTGGACATTGAGCTGCGAGCTCGGGTGAGAGCTTGATAAAGAGAGTGGGAGAGGAGTGCGACGCTGACTTACTGAAATGTACACGATGCCTCAACCTCAGAGGCCTGATAAGGGGGCCGGATCCGGTGATCTGCGAGTCTACGAGACTTGGAAAGGCAGTAATGTGAGCTCTCATGGACCTCTCTATGCATCTTTTTTCTTCATCTTTTTCATCAATGTTCTTTCCTCTTTAATGCTCTTTTCTTGTTGGATGAGCTTGCGAACTTCTCTTGTGGTGATTCTTGCTATTTTAGTCTGCTTGCCGGCATACTCCAAATGATGTCAAAGCGCTTCTTTTCCTTCTAAATGTTAGTAGGAAAAAAGTTGCTTTCTGGATCTCACTTCTTTAAGATTGAGAGCTGCAAAACTTCCTTGCCGCCATATTCCAGTGTTGTCTCGTATTGCCTTTTTTTTTTGGATCAAATCTACTATTAATTTTCTGGTAAAAAGGAATTGGCTTTGAAAGTTGTATACTATTAATGGCTGGTTATTATATAAAAAGTCCGGATTATGCCACATATCCCTAAATTGATTTGGTGCGTATAACTGTGGCGTCCGATCAGTGAAGCGATCTTACTGTCTTGGATGTCCAAGTTATGTGGTTAGACTTGTTATGCAATGTAGTCAAGAAAAACTTGAGACTTATATTTGTACCATAGACGGTTTAGTTAAGATATGCAATAAAGAATGTTACTTTTGGATCTCTCTGTACCATATTGTCCTGTCCATTTCTGTTACTTAGCCATGGTTCATCGGCAGTACTTAATAATTTGGAGATATCCTATGTCTATTCCTGGACTCCTGTCAGGTTCAACTAGGAGAGTATGGCATTACTACCAAAATGGAATTGCAGGATTAAGTTATTGCCTTGTTGGTGCTTCCATTACATTGTAGCTTTTGCATTCCCTCAGTAATATCTTGTCAGCAAAACTCACAATCTATTGTTTAAATATCTTGCAGATATTTTTACTTAAAGGGAGGCTTATATTTGGACCCGATGTAAGATCACTTGGCCTCACAATATTCCTCATTACTGCACCAGTCAGCATCTTCTGCATCTTCGTTGCTAGAAAATTAGTGGATGACTTTTATGGAAATTGGGGAGTATCAGTGATGGCTGTTGCTGTTGTATTTACAATCTATGTAAGTTCTCTCTCTGCAGCTTCTAATAGTTGGAGTTTATGGTGAAATCTCTTTGGGTCAATTTATGTCTAATCAATAGTTCTGTATTGGACTGGGAGTGGAATATAAAGTGTTAGATGTGACTTGGTCATGTCATTTAAAACTCCCATTGAAGACTACTCGCATGATATCTGTGGTTATTCATTGTAAACAAGGCCTTGACATTGATAATAGATTGAAACAAGTCTATGTTGCATCTGTAAACTCTTAAGAAGGTTGGGTGGAATTTTTGGAATCTGTGGTTGATTCTTGGTGCTTATATGTAATATGTTGTCACCTTGTTGGATACATTATGATCCTCTTTCTCATTTCATCAGTTGGTTGGATGTGAGATTTGGCGCTGCTGAATGTTAGGAAGTTTGTTCTATCTAAATATTTAGGCCTTTGTTGTGGTGTTGAGGCTTTCGTTTTGTTAGTAAATTTGGTGCAAGAACTGGGGTATTGACAAATATCACTTTAGTCATACTGTATCAAAACTCTTCCTCCAAATATCCCATCAGGCATTGTTGTGAGTAGGGGAAACAATTATCATTAAATATAATGTTCAGAAAGAATTTCACGAGGCTATTAAAGATATATTCTCTTAAGGTGGTGGCAAAAATGATGATTCATAGAATTTTTTGTTGCAATTAATGTTTCATTTTGTAATGCAATTATTTCTGCCCTAACTTATGAAGATATCTAACTTTTACAGGATTTAATTCTTCTACTGCTAACTTCCGGAAGGGACCCTGGTATTATCCCACGTAATGCGCACCCTCCTGAGCCAGAATTTGATGCAAGTGCGGATGCTGGATCTGCACAAACCCCTCAGCTACGGTTACCTCGTATTAAGGAAGTAGAAGTTAATGGAGTGACAGTGAAGATTAAGTATTGTGACACTTGCATGCTCTACAGACCACCTCGATGTTCACACTGTTCAATCTGCAATAATTGTGTGGAAAGATTTGACCACCACTGCCCTTGGGTTGGGCAATGCATTGGGCTAGTGAGTCATCAGTGCCACAGTACTTCCTTCTTTACTTTGTTCGCCTAGTGACAATGCTCTTATTGGTTTATGCTCACTTTTCATTATTTCTTTTTTCATACATCCCTCTCATCTTTAGTAACCTGGGATAGTGGTTGATTGATTTTGAAATTACCCTCTGAGAATTCCAATGTATATTGCCATTGATGCATTTCTTTAATGTGTAGTCATAAAATTAGAGGTTCCTATGTGATGCACTATTCATAGAAATACATATTCTGGTGATAATATCAAAAGAGATATTTTTAAATAATGTCTCTCTTGCAGTGATAGATGTCTCAATTCTTTAAAACGAAGGGGAGGAAAATCTATATATTTAGATCTTCATTTTTCTTGTTCTTGCTCTGTACATAGATTGCTGACATGATTATGAATTTTTTGCTAACTCTGAATCTGTTTCTTTTCAATGACACGGTGTTGTGTCAATTGATGTAATGCAGCGGAACTACCGGTTCTTCTTCATGTTCGTCTTTTCAACAACCATTCTATGTATATATGTTTTTGCCTTCTGCTGGATCTACATAAGAGAAATCATGGGATCAGAGCAGACCTCAATATGGAAAGCAATGATCAAGACTCCTGCATCAATCGTTCTGATAATTTACACTTTCATATGTATGTGGTTCGTCGGTGGCCTTACTGCTTTCCATTTGTATCTTATCAGTACAAATCAGGTAATAATCATAGTGGCACCAAGCTTCTCCAGTTTGTCATGTACTTTTGAATATGAATATATGCTGCACCTAGCAAATATAACTAATTTAATACATTAATTAGTCTATTATCCAATTAGGTTATGCACATTTTCCTGTGTCTTACACATATTTGTCAAGTCTGACTTGTATGGAAATTAATTGAGAGCAACTTGGATAGATAATTTTTTAGTCCATATGAGTTTCTAACATTCTCTTGATATCCTTGGCTGTACAGACTACCTACGAGAATTTTCGATACAGATATGACCGAAGAGCCAACCCTTACAATAAGGGAGTTGTGCAGAATTTCCAGGAGATATTCTGCACCAGCATTGTCCCTTCAAAGAACGATTTCAGGGCTCTGGTCCCCAGAGAACCTGATCTCCCCTCTCGGCCAGTTGGTGGAGGCTTCATGAGTCCTAACATGGGAAAGCCCGTTGAGGACATAGAAATGGGGAGAAAAGCAGTTTGGGGTGACATGAACTCCGGTCTGGACCTCGGTGAAGGGCATATCAACCTCAATGAGCGTGCCAGCATCAAAGATGGAGAATTAGGAGAAGTGCCAGTGTCACCTGAGATTAGGGTAAATGTTGATGAATCGTCAGATCGGTTTGGGATCCATCACCCCAGGAGGTCAAGCTGGGGAAGGAAAAGCGGGAGCTGGGAAGCTTCTCCTGAAGTCCAAGCTCTGGCTGCCAAACTCGGAGAGTCAAACCGGGCCATTGGGAGCAGCAGTGGTGCAGGGAGCTTGAGGCATTCTGAGGAGACAAGGCACACATAGCTGCAAGAAGAAGGTACGAGATGGACTCCAATCTCTGCTACGCACCTGCTACTTTTCTCTTTGTTGTTCTTGGTTGTTTGGGAGGATGTATCTTGTGAGCTGTCTGTTCTAGTTTGTGTATTGAGTTACCTGTGCAAAAAGTTGTCCTAGTGTCCTAATTAACTTTCTGATTATCAGATACTGCTGAGGCTATTATTAACTTTGGATTGGTTTTGTCTGGGCTGTGCTAGGTGGAGCATATGGGGGGGGGGGGGGGGGGGGGGGTTCTCTTCAGTCACCTTTCCCTTAGTAGAAAGTTGTAAATTTGATGGGATTTCAACAAAGGGCAATGTAACCATTGTTTGAAAAACAAAACAGTTAGCTTGTACCAAAGAGCTGGAATCTGAATTCAGTGGACTTGCCATGATGGCAAGCACCTGGAATATGTACCCGTCATTGCTCAGGAGGGTATTTGATTCTTCATGTGATTCAAAGTGGGAAAGAAAGCATGGCATCGCCCAAAGGTCACCGGGCATATGCTCACGGGGTATCCATTCCTCCGCTGAGCTAGATCTCTTTTGTTTGTGCCTACTACCACAATGGACAGTACAACAGAAAGGTATGTGCCCTTGTACCTTGCCAAGTCACTCTTTTATAAGCATGTGAAGAAATGAATATTTTATTCTCATTTCAAACCTCCAATTTTACACACGCATTGTAATAAAAATTACATTTTTATTATTTTTTTAAATAATTATGAATTTATTATTTTCCAAAAAATTAGAAATGTTAAATATATTTTAAAAAAGTTACTACGTTAATATTAATAAATTGATAAATTAGTTTTTAAGAATTACAAGTTTACTGATTTATTTTTAAAATAAAAGATTAAGCCAATCTAATTAAACATGATAATCTAATGTGGTTTTTTATTTTAAAAAATAAAATAATATAGTTAAATTTGATATTATTATTATTCAAAATTTATTCTCATTCACATTCTGATTCCAATGTGACATTATTTTAGGTGCATGAATCTTCTTTCTCACTAAAAAAGATATTATAGATGTTTAATTGAAAAGTAAAAGGCAAGTGAAACTAAGTCAATGTTTAAATAGTATAAATTTGTTAAATATTTAATTGATTTAAGCATAATTTATTATTAACCAAAATGTAAAGGCATGGGTAATCTTAAAAGTCGGATTAAAACATCTAAAATTTAATCTATATTGATGAGTGAGAGGAATGGTCGAGAGCCTTAATATATATATATATACATGGGTTTTAGACCGTCCAATAAAATTTGGCACACATGAAAGTTTATTTGAACTTATAATTAAATTAATAATAATAATTTATTAAATAATTTAAATTTAAAAATATTTTAACAAAAACAATATTTGCATAAAATATTTTAAATGAATGTAATTTTTTCATTAAAATTTTAAAATGTTACAATTTAGTATGAAATATTTCATAAAAATAATGCCTTCCAGAAATTGTTATGACAAATTTATAAAATAATAAAATACTGGGAATAAAACCAAAATAAGAGAGAGGAATGTTGGGACGAGATATTCCTTTGGATATTCCATGGAAGATTCTGTCTGGGTGCTCGACCAGGGCAATCCGACATTACATTAGGCGCCCACAAAGTCGGATTCTTTGCCCCATTCAAAATTTTGACAATATTGATGATAACCTTAGTATCTCCTTCCACAATGTGTTGGGTATGCCTATATGATTTAGAAAATATAATTTATTTTTTTGGAAAATAGATAAAATACTTTTTAATGTTTTTTTAATTTATAAAAAATGGATAAGAGCTAATATATTAATAAAATGATGATGTAGAAGTATATATGACGAAATATTAAATTTAGGTGAGTTTTTTTTTGTAAATTGAATTTTACATTAAATATGTTAATTTTATTAATTTTTATTACAAAAGATAAGATAAGATAATTTTCTAGAATTCCAAAATTAATAAAAAAAATATTAAAATTTATACTTAATTTTGTTAAATAAAATATTATAAAATTACTAATGTGCCCTTTTACTTATTAATGAGCATATGCTGAAGTCCCACTGGTAGAGGGAGGGAATATTCGCACACCACGTTTCCCTTCTCCTCTGTCTCTCTCCGCAGTATATGTACCCCTTTTCGTCAAGGCCAATTGCCGGAGACCCTCGCCGGAATTCCGATCATAAATCCTTCTTCGGCGACCCCTCTCCGCCTCATTTTAGCAAGCATTTATTATGGCCCTGAAAGCCGTCCACGTCTCCGACATCCCGCACCTCGATCAGGTCGCGCAGACGCCGTCCCGGGCAGCCGTCGCCTTCTCAAATGGTACGCCCGATCTCCGGCGACTCAGGCAGTGCATACTTTTTTTCCCATCTGATGTGGAATTTTCTTTTTGTATTTTTTTTGGGGTGGTTCAGGGGTGGAGCTGGAAACACAGAGCTCCTTCTTGCCGGCGAAGTTCATGGTGGTGGGCCACCGGGGACACGGGATGAACCATCTGCAATCGGCCGACGGGAGGATGAAGGCGTTCAAGGAAAACACCATCCTCTCCTTCAACTCCGCCGCCAAGCACCATCTCGACTTCATTGAATTCGACGTTCAGGTAGGTTTATGATTAGATCCAACCTCCACAGATTCCTTCAGAAGTTTATCATTCTTTTCTCCTTTTGGTAGATTTCGGCCGGGATCAGATCTTTCCGGCAAGGGTCCCGCCGGAATCCGACCATAAATGGTTTCGTGGGGTTGTCGTTTTTTTTACTCTGCCCCGTCGCATCTTCGCCGCGTAAGCTAGCCATGGCGATTTTATTGACCAATTATTTCAACTTTGCCGGACAAGGCTATTTTGGTCATTTGATGTCGCTATATATATGACTAAATTATTTTTTAATTATATATTATATAAATTTATTTATGTGATTAAAAACATCATTTTTTTAAATGAAGATAAAAATATATATTAATAATGTTAAACCGGGTTCGATTCCCGACCGGTTTAAGAGAGGTTCTGAATCCGAGGCTAGGAGGGCGAGTATTTTACTGACCATCGTTGCTGACGTCATCTTCCAGGTCACCAAGGACGACTGCCCCGTCATCTTCCACGACGACTTCATCTTCTCCAAAGATGATGTAACTATCTCGAATCATATAATATACCTTCATGTGGCCATTGATGGAGCTAGCAATGTGTAACAATGATCTCTACAGGGGACCGTGTTCGAGAAGCGAGTGACCGACCTGACCCTGGAAGAGTTCCTCTCCTACGGGCCACAGCGAGGCCCGTCCCGGAGCTCCGGCAGGCCGCTGTTGAGGAAGACAAAGGACGGCAGGATCTTGGGCTGGCTCGTGGAGCACGACGATTCCCTGTGCACCCTCAAGGAGGCCTTCGAGAGCGTAGAGCCGTCCCTTGGGTTCAACATCGAGCTCAAGTTCGATGACCATGTCGTCTACTCTGAGGACTATCTGGGCCGGTTTCTCGGTTCAGTCCTTCAGGTGGTCTTCAAGTACGCGAACGGACGGCGGATCATCTTCTCCACGTTCCAGCCCGATGCTGCTCTGCTGGTCAAGAAGCTACAGAGCACATATCCGGCAAGTATTTTTTTAGAATATAATACTTAAATATGTAATATATCCGATGTTAGGAGTGAACTGTACCTTTTTACACTGCAGCATCGTTAGCTTTCTTGATGAATCCTGCAGGTCTTCTTCTTGACGAACGGGGGCACAGAGATCTACTACGACACAAGGAGGAACTCTCTGGAGGAGGCTATGAAGCTCTGCCTTGAAGGTGGCTTGCAGGGGATCGTCTCGGAGGTGAAAGCCATTTTCAGGAACCCTGCTGCCGTCTCCAAGATCAAGGAGTCCAAGCTCTCACTCCTCACTTATGGCAAACTGAAGTAAGCAATAAAAGCACCTTCAATTCCTTTCACATCGTGATAACCAATACACCATAGCTGAAGGCTTTTCGGGTTCTTTGGTGATCTTGCAGTAATGTTGCAGAAGCTGTGTATATGCAGCATCTGATGGGGATCGAGGGGGTGATCGTAGACCTTGTCCAGGAGATAACGGAAGCGGTTTCTGATCTGATAAGGCGGCCGGAAGCGGCGGAGGAGGGCTTGGCAGTAGAGGAGCCGAAGAAGAAGCCACTGTTCTCCGAGAGAGAGATCTCCTTCCTCCTGAAGCTCATCCCTGAGTTGATGATACAGCTTTGATGATGGCACACCAGTTTTATAGTTTTATTGGGTCTTTTTCTTAGGTTTCTTATCTTCCTGGGGAAGACAATAGTTGAGTTTGAGGTAGGCAAGAGCTCCCAATATCCGATCGGGTCAAATTACCGTCCCTAACCTTACACTAGTTCTAATATAATATTATGAGCCTATAAATTTATAATATTTTTTGTTATTTTAATTTTTTTAATTTATTAATATATAAAATTATATATTTTTCACTTTTAATTTTAAAGTTATACTTTATAATTTAATTCATAAATTTCAATTTTTAATAATTTAGTCACTCCATTAGAAATTTCATTTGTTTGGTAGTAAATATCAAGTGGGTTTTCATAAGGAATTACAATCTCAAGGACTAAATTATTAGAAAATATTTATATTAATGGATAATTTTGATAAAAATTAATTTTATGGACTATATTATTTAGAATTTACAAGGGGTAGATTGTTAATGCTATTTTAATCTTAGTAAAATTTGGAAGTAATTACTTAAATGTAATTATATTTTTTATAATTATTAATTTTCCTTTAAATTTTTAATAATTTATTCATTAATTTTCTTATTTATTATTTATTTTCATTTTTAAAAAATAATTTAGTCCTACAATTGGGTTCATTCAATTAAATTAGGTAAGCATGACTCACATGCCAACTTGATGGATACACATAAATGAAATTATAGTACTATTTTTTTAAAATCAAAATATGAAATTATTAATAAAATAAAAATTAAAGTAAGACATGTTATTATGAAGGTTAAAATACCGAATAAGATATAAATTTTTGCTTAATAGCAAATTTTAATTACAAATATTTCACCTGACTAAATTTAGAGTTTAAGTTTCATCAACCATTTAATTAAATAACACCCATTTAAAAAATTAATTTGTTAGTGAAATTAGTTATATAAAATAAAAAATTTACCCAATATTTATATTTTAACTTATTCTAAATGTGCTATCAATAAAGGAAAATAGAGTTTTCTCTAAAATTAGAATAAAATTTATACGAGAGAAATAAAAAATATTACAACTTTTAATTAGTTGGGTTGAATTTGATGTAATTCGAACCAACCCGAGTTCAGATTTTATGAACCCGACTTCAAATAAATTTGAATATGAAATATTGTTCCAACCCAAAATTAAATAATTGAAAAATTGCAGTTGATACCACTACAATATTATTATGCAAGTATTTAAATTAAATATCCGAAATTTAAAAAATTATTTTTAAATATATTTCGTATAAAGTATATTATTAATTTTAAGTATATATGTAAATTTAAAATAAAATATTTTAATTTAATTTCAATTTTTTTGTAAAAATATATTATTTTGTATTATAAAAAATATTAATAACAAATAAATTTGGATAAACTCCATTAGTTTAATCTTGAAGGTAAATTTTTTTGATAAAATTTTAAATTATTTAAAATTTATATTTGAAAAAATGTATACCCAAAGAAAAAGAAAAAGCTCATCATTCCTAAAGGCTCGCTGGTCCTCAATTTCCCAGCCTCAAGGCTTCTCCTTCAATTGATCTCATCCTCCATTTTCCATCTTTCTTCACCTCCCAAGAACAGAATTTCAATCTCTCTGCTGGGAATTTCTCTCTATCTTTGATCTTCCTAAGCTATACCCTTGCCAGTCTAGCCGGTTCATGTCCTCCGGCCACTCACCGATCGTCCAAACCCGTCTATAAAGATGGGCTGCGGTGGATCGAAATTAAACAAGGATGAGATAGGTTCCATATACCTATACTACAACCATCTCCACCAACGGTCTGGCGGCCAGGCCGGAGTCACCAAGCTGCTCCGCCAAATGGGAAACCCCGATTCCGTCACCGACAGCGAAAGCCACCTTCGTAGGCGCAAGAGCGTCTCCGGCAGCTTTGCATCTCCCACCAAGCTGCCCCCGATGCCGCAGCATATGGTGAAGGTCCCCCGGGGAGAGGGCGGCAATAATGGTGGGGAAGTAATAAGGGTTGATAGTAACCCTAACCGTAACCCTAATACGGCCAATGGCGGAGGGAATGAGGTGGCGGTGGCGGTGGCGGAGACGGAAGAGGATGATGGACGAGGTGGCTGTCGTTGCCGCGAGCCAAACAAGGGAAAGGAGGCGGCGGTGGAGGACCACGAGCCGAAGCTGCGAGATGAAGAAGAAAGCAGCATCCTCTACGAGGGACCGCCGAGCTTTAGGGAGTACTGCGTTTCATCTAGTAGCGATGATATCTCTTGCCAAGCCCATCACGATGGCAGCTACAATAACCTAGGCGTTATCCACGACAACCTTGTAGGTAAATTTTTATTTAAAATTATTGTCCATTAATTAATTACCCCAAATTAATTATTGTCCATGTTAAGTCATACGAAAATTTTATTTAAAATTTATAATTTTTAAATATTTATTAGCCTATCCCAAAAGTTTTCATTACTTGATTATAAAGTTTTAACCCTTTATTACTTTAAAATGTTTTTAATATAATATATAATAAATCTGCGTATATTTTTTATTGATAAACACAATTTATAATATGTGATAATATTAAATATAAATAATTAAATTTGTGATTATTTTTACAATTATTTAATATAGGAAAAATAATAGATGTATCCATATTTTATTCAATATAAATTCATATTTTCAAGACAAACCTTTACCCTTGTAAAGGAGATTTTAATTTTAATATTTGAGTGTTATATTATTTTCAGCCCGTGATGATCGGGAAAATCCGGGTTTAGAACCCGACTCGAGAGTAGGTAGCTTCGCATTCAGGCCAGGAATTGAAGGAAGATACCATTCTCCAATACATCCCGAGGTAACTTATATTTTATGGCTAATCCTTTTTTTTTGTATGATTTTCTCCAAAATGTCAAAAAATTATGACTAATAATCAAACTCTATATACTTAAACCACTTATAAGGGTTAATAACACTGTTAGTATGTTTTTTTGTAATTTTAATTTTCTATATTTCAAACCATTTTTTTCAATACTTTTACAAATATATATTTAAAATCCAGCGGTAGAAAAAAAAAAGCTAAATCGAGTTAATTGATATTTATAGCACAAAACTCTAAGAATAATTACTGATTTGCATATAATTATTGAGTGTAATTACGGTTGTTAAAAATAATATATCAAATTAAATAAAATATAAAAATATTTTATATTTATAAAATTAAAATTACTACATAGTATCTTCACACAATAATATTAAAAATATATATATATAATATAAAATTTTCCGTCTTCCCGTATTTATTTTCTTTTCCTACAGAAATCCGATGACAAACCTGCGTTGGTGGGTACGGAGAAGAAGGGGAGGAGGAGATCGAGGCGGTTCAGGTTCGGGCTGCGGAAGGAAGGCTCCGGCACCTCCGGCGTGAGGAGCTTATGGCACGTGCCATGCAACCCTCACCGGCTCGCCGGAAAAGCCACCTCATGATATAACGTATTCGTGGGTCTTCCTTCGTACCATGCATACTTCAGTTTTTGCCCTAATTTACTCTATTTTACGCAGGTCTTCAATCCCAAAACACACACCTAGGAAGATAATTGAGCCTGATTTAGCTGTTATCTGGTTAGTAACAAGTAAACCACTATAATTATAATATTAAAAAAAATTATATTATTTACAAGTTATTATTTTTAAATAATAATTATACTTAACACTTATTGGTACAAAATACATTATCAAACCCATAAATTAATTAGTATGAATTACTGACTTATTGTCACTTATAAATTATACTATAATATTTTTTATTTTTAATACATAAATACAATTTTCACTAATTAGTTTAATTACAAATAATTATTTCTCTTGTGGGTCAATTTTTATAAATTGATTTTTTTTAGTTTAATTTTTAATGAAAATTTTGTAAATAAGTTAAATTATTACACAATTTTTTGTACTTATTTAATATTTTAGCCATATCCAATTTATAACCTTTTTTTTTTGCCTAGAATAAGAAGGAAATTAATCAATCAAACCAATCACTTGACAAATGCCAAATCTATAACTAGCAAGTAATAATAGACAAATTTATCTAATATATAAATAGGCTATAAAAATAAAAGTTTACAAATTAAGTCTAAATAAACAACCCACACCCAAATGTCTCTACTAATTACATTTTAGAAATTCTAATAACCAACTAACCTCAACCCATTTAGGATGAGATAAGCTAATGAAATTTTAGATAAATTCTAATAAATAGTGTAAGCATTATTTTCTCAAAATAAAAAATTTAAAATGTAGAAAACTGAAATTTTTTTAAAATTAAATTTAGTTTAAAGTTAATTAAAATTATGAAAATATATTAAAATGTGGTTTAAAATTATTCAATTGATAATTAAAATTTAAAAATTTAATGAAAAATATCCAAATATAAATTAGAAGTGATAGAATTATACAAATTCAACCTGGATGAATATTTATTTTTTTAAGCGACTAAACAATTTTAGGTCACAATCATTTAAAAAATAAATTAATTTTTTTTAATTTATATAAAACCGGTAAAATCGATCATTAATCAATTAATTTTCGATTTTAGGTTTTCGAACCTAATTTAATTGAATTATTGAAGGGTTCAGCCGAGTCAATTTAACGCATGCCAAGTCAACGTGAGACGTGAGGAATGGCACTCTGCCAACTGCTCAATCAACTTGTACTGCCTTAATATAAATCATATTATTTTGCATTAATAAAATTGTTAAACCTTATAGTTTGAATTTTATTTCTTATTTATCTCATTTATTTATTGTATGTTGATTCTACTTTCTTAATTTTAATTTTACTTTTATTTATTTATCTATATAAATATATATTTGTTTATTATATTTTAATAAGTTAAATCAAAACTCTTTAATCTGATTTTAAATAATCAATTATTTTGATTTCAAAATAATTGAACCATTATTTATAATTTAATTATCAATTTTTCTTCCCTTTTCAAAATCTTAATTAAAATTATCGGTTTCTAAAATAGGGTGTTATGAAGGGAAGGAAAATTTCACATTTTTAAAAGTATTTAGAGTATTTGTTTCATTTATTAACTAAATTATTTTAATATTCTAATTTATTATTTATATTATTTATTTTTTTTATAATTTAAATATATTTATATATTAATAATATTTTATATAAAATTATATAATATAAATATAATACAAAATTAACTATACAAAATGTATAATATAATTTATTTTATATATTTATACTATTTTATTATAATTATAAAATATGTATATATTAATTATTATTATTATTATTATAATAAGTTAATTATTTTTAATATATATTATATTTTAATATAATTTAATTATATATACTAACTAATAAATTATTTAATTTAATTTAAAAATAAATTTATTTTCTAATTTTTTATTAATAATATTTCAGCTTTATCCAAACTATTAATTATTACAAAAATTAATATTTACAAATCTATCAATTAACTTACTCTCCTAACATTTTAACTATAAATAAATTCAAATCACTTAATACAAATATAATGTAAAACTATTTTAATAGAGCTTATTTAATAAGGTTGTGCAAGCTTATTTAAAAATATAAGATTTGATTCTAAATTATTGTTCAACATGAAATGTTATCCCGACTTATTGGAGTTAGAAATTTTGGAAAAATAAATCTTATACCCTAATCTTATTCAAGATTACAAAACTTATTCAATATATTATACCTTTCCATTTCTCTTGCTTTTATCCAAGTTTTTATTCTTTCATCACTTTTTTCTACTTAATTATTCATTTTTTTGTATGATTACATTTATTTATATTTTCACAATTAAAATTTACTAATTTAAAATTATAAAATATATATTTATTCATTTAAAAATATATTTTCAAATAAAAAGATGAAAATAAAATATTACATATTTTATAATAATTTTATACATAAATTAAATATTAATAATTTATATTATACATAAAAAAATTTCATCTCATATAACCTCTCTCTATTTTGGCCATTTACAATGTATCCATTGAATTGGAACTTTGAATAGAAAACCGTAATTGACCCGAAATCAACTTGGACCAAAAACATATTATAATAATATAAAAAGTCTATAATTTTTTTTATTTTATATCGATATAATATTTTGAATAATATTACATTATTTTTATAATATTTAATGGGTCCCACATTTCCATAATTCAAAAGTTACATATAATTTAATTACGGATGAAATTAATAAAAATAATATATGTTTAAATTAATATGATAAAATATTATATATAATTACATAAAAGTTTTTAATAGAGGTGACCAATAATAGACATCCTAGGACTAATAGTTCAAGTCCCTATGAATTAATAAAACTAAAATCCCATTGTAGCAAAACAATTAAAGGTAAATCAGGAAAAAAAAGATAATTTCTATAATTTTTTAATAAATTTGGGATATATATATCTTTGGACCAAATTTTAATTTTAATAAATTTTGATAATTTTTGTAAACTTTAATAACTTATTTAAAAAAAATTATGTAAAAATTAGACTATCCCACAAAGTATAGCTATTTTGTGAAATATTGAGTTTAATGACTTTTCTCCTATTTCCCTAAAACTCAAATAAGTTTACTATATTTAATGTAATATTTTTTTTGTTTAATTCAAATAGTATAGTTTATTAATATTAATTTAATTGTATATTTTTATTAAAAATATTATTAAAATTGATAATTCAATAAATAAATAATTTAATATATTATAATTTATATTATTTTAAGTTATAAATAAAAAGATTACAATTTTCATATTAAAAAATAGAATTAGAGAAATTAGAAGATGATAAAATACTCTATTTTTAATGTGATAAATAAATTAGAAAATATAAGTTTTTGTCAATTGGAAGATAAACAAATAATTTTTTCAAAAATAATTTGAATAAAAATTTGTTGAATTTTAGGTAAATAAACTAATAAATAACTAAAATTATTTAAATTGTATTATTTATTTGTCTCAAATCGGTTAACTATATTAAAAATGAACCCGTTATTATATTATTATTTACACGTGAATAAAATTATTTTAATAAATTAATTATTTTTAATTAATTTTAATAGTT
The DNA here is from genome assembly GCA_030064435.1 of Trapa incisa. Taxonomy (NCBI): domain Eukaryota; kingdom Viridiplantae; phylum Streptophyta; class Magnoliopsida; order Myrtales; family Lythraceae; genus Trapa; species Trapa incisa. Next base: position 163,304 of record CM057768.1, on the reverse strand, counting down.
TATCAATGAATTTACCACAATTCCATCAATTATTAGTTTAACTTATTTTTATAAAATTTTATTTAATTTCATACCAATTAGATTAAATTTTTTTTCTTATTTATCTAATAATTTATAAATATCCATTATTTCAATTTAGATAACATTTGTATTCAAATGTGTAAAGTGAGCATTATTCAATATATCAGGTGTGACATAATTTTTTTTTGCACACAATAGCATGAAATAACATTGAATAATATTTAATGAGTTAAAATAATAGTTGAGGTTCTCTGACCACTTTGCTAAAATGGTGAATCATTATTATTAGCCAGTAGCCACATCACATTAATATATAATCTATACATAGCCATCTCTTCTCTTCCCTTGCCTATTGACCCAACCACAGCAGTACCAAAACAGGCGTTCATAGACTCCACCAGATTCTTTAGTCTCCCTCTTCTCCCCTTTCTCTTTCTCTTTCTCTCTTCACGACGATCTCCGTGGACCTCCGGTTGCTCTCTCCTCTCGAAGCTGCGGCTGCCGGTGATCTCCGATTCCGACTCGGTGTGCGGAGCTAGTGTTCTTCCTTCACCCGCGGCCTCCGCTTGTGTGTTGGTATCTGTCTCCTCTGCTGCCGCTAGGGTTTCCCCGTCGCCGGAGATGAAGTATTCGTTGGAGAAGCTCCGGAGGTTCACGAATCTCCACAGGAGTGATAATACTAGGGAAAAATTGGAAGTCCTCCCGCCGCCTCGGCTCGATGACCTCGACCAGGCCTCAAAGGTAGTGACTCCATTTCTCTCTTCAGTGGCGCCGTCACCGGTCGATGTACTCGGGCCGTGTAATTAGGTGTCGATTTCACGGTTTCAGAGAGATTCTATTTTGCACTAGATTCGATGATCCTCGCGTAAAACCTCTTCCTCTTTCTTTCACGCTCTCTCCTGCCGAGATGAGCTGCTGGAATTGGAAGTCTCGGATATTGGTGTGAACTGCAAGGAAAGTTCAATGCCTATTTCGCTTCATTTCTCTATGAGATGATCGTTGAGGGTTATCGAGGCTCTAGCTTATGCAGTTTCCTGTTTTTATCGTGATAAGCATCTTTCTTTCTATTTCTTCTTAAGCTGAAAAGATACGCTCGGCATTCATCTGATAAAATAATTAGTATTGGTAAGTAAACTGGCAAGGGTTTCTTTTTGGATGAGTTGGTGGAAATTTTCCCAAATATCTAAAACTTGCTTCATATTTTTGGTCGTGCGTGTTTCTACATTTGTCAATTGGGTCACTGGATGATAAATTGCTAAGAAAAGGGTATGAAGTACATTTTTTCTGTTCAATTTCCTTGTGAAATTCTACTGCTCTTTTGTAGCAGCTGGTTGGCGCGTTTAAATTACATATTACCTTGTGCATTGTAAATCCGAATATTTTTATATGGTTAGAAACTTATGGCCCATGTCTTTGTTTTCCTCCAGGATATGGAAACGATGAAGAATTGCTACGACAGCTTGCTCTCTGCAGCTGCTGCTACAGCAAATAGTGCATTTGGTAGAGATCTATTGTTTATTCATTTGGTGGAAAATATTTTAGCATTGCTGAAAAATTGCTTACTGAGACTACATTTGTGATGATCACTATCCTTTTCTCATAGTTAAAAATCTGCTATGACTGGGTCTCTTCATTTTAATTAATTATTGTTTGTACAAAATATCTCAAATCGAGTTATATGCTGCTTGACACTTTGATATTTGTTATCCAGAGGCTAGGCCTTTCTACATTTTGGTATGATTGAAAGATAACGGTTTGCTTGCTGCTGTAGTCTAAATTGCCTGAATACTGAAATCTATATTATTCTGGAAGGCATTTATTTGCTAATGTTCCATTATTAAATCTTAAACAATCTGGGTTCTCTATCTGCTTTCAGAATTCTCGGAGTCCCTGCAGGAAATGGGTACCTGTCTCATGGAGAAAACTGCACTTCATACTGATGAAGAAAGTGGTGAGTGGAATTGATAATCTACCATATCTATGATCATCCATACCACATCACTGACTGCTCTCGAGGCTTAATTTTTTGAAATTTGACGTTATTGAAGATTTTCAGCTCTTGATGACCTTATTTTGAGTTCTTTTATTCTGGCTTATGTTGACCCTTTCATAAGACTGTGGACTTTGGTGAGAGAAATCTCCATTTTAATTGGCTTCATGAAAATTAAATTGGCCATGAGAAGGACTTCACAATCTTCTAGTTTGATACTTCTTCCTATTTAGCTTATCGAGGATATATTTTCTTTCCCTGACGTCTGCACACGTAAAGATGTTGTCCCTTCTAATTTCTTAATAGTGAATCTGATTTAATTTATCAGATTGGATGGAAGGGCCTTGATTTCAATAGATTTTTGGTTTCCTTCATGTTTTTATGCCCATAATTTTTGCCCTAGTCCCCTATTCATTCCTCATGATTTAATGTAATATGTTGTTCTCCCTTTTTTATTTTCTCTTAGGCCACTTGGTGGCCGAATATGTGGCCTTATAGAAAATTCTAAGAAACAAGTATTTTATTTTAATCATCATGGGGAAGTCAATTGATTATCTAAGCCTGAGTGCACACTTTGTCAATTAGCTTTTGTTGGGGGCTGTAAATGCACTGGGTTTTGAATGATTGATTGCTTCAGTAGTTTTCAACTTCATATTACTGATGTCTGATATGTTCATTTTCCAACTTTTTTATTCTCATACAACTTTAAGATTATATGCAGGTAGACTTTTATCCATGTTGGGCCAGGTGCAGTTCGATCTTCAGAAACTTGTGGATAGTTATGTGAGTGAATACTGCCATTCTTGGCATTCATGTGCAATTACATTTCTTTATTACCATTTAATGACTATTAATCTGTCTTACAGAGATCTCATATATTTTTGACAATAACAACTCCATCAGATTCTTTCCTTAATGAGCTGCGAAATGTTGAGGTTGGTCATTTTCCTCTATGATCTAGATTTCATGCATATTCGAAGTTTGCTTTCCCATTCTGCAAGATAGTTACAATGGTCTTTGGTACCCAAATTTTCCTTGCCTACTTATGACACATAATGGATTGGCACGCTCCTTGAAAGTTTCTTACTGTGGATGTTAGTTTAATAATTTTTGTTCAATTTATAGATATAAAATGGACATTGGACTTTTCCTAGTCAGCTGGTTTTTGTTTTATCTTTTGATTCTTTGCCTGAAAGGATTGACCCAAACATATATATTTCCTGAGGGAAGAGTTGAATCAACTAGGTTTACCCTTTCCTATGGATACATAGATAATGCCTTTTTTAATAATTGATCACGAGAGTGAAATGGCTTGCTCCATGCTTTCTTATTTAACTGTTTGGTATGATAGCTTTCGAAGTTGCATCTGTATTCTGCTGAGAAAAATGTCTTTATTTAATGTCGCAGGAGATGAAGAAACAATGCGATGAGAAAAGGTTTGGAACTTTTAGGTTTTGAGGTGAGATTTGTTTCTTTGGAAATTTTAGTATGTTCTAAATTCCATCTGCTGCATTCAGAGATGCCATTGAATACATGCTCACGCAACAAAGAGAAAGGGGGAAGTCAAAAAGTGGGAAAGAAGATAATTTTTCTTTGCAGCAATTGCAAAGTGCCAGTGAACAATATGAAGATGAGGCAAATCTCTGTTTCTTTAGGTTAAAATCTTTGAAACAAGGACAGTCACGAAATCTACTCACTCAGGCTGCTAGACATCATATGGCTCAGGTTCATCTGTCCAGCTAATTCTATTCATGCTTTTATTATCCTCTTTCTGATTGATTCTTGATACCATCTCTTTTGTTTTCCATGTGATGCAGTTGAACTTTTTCCGTAAGGGACTAAAGTCACTTGAGACAGTTGATTCTCATGTTAAAAGGGTTGCAGAAGAGCAGCATATCGATTACCAGTTCAGTGAAACTGCAGATGATGTGGAAGATGATGAGGACGATGGTGAAGATGCCTACATCAATAAAGATGACGGAGAACTAAGCTTTGACCACAGAAAAAGTAACGTGGGCATGGATCTTTCAACTTCTGGGTATTCCATGGAGGTCAGTATCTGAGGACATGGCTGAGTATGTTGCCTTGTTTTGAGCATTTTGTTCCTGGAGTTCTGTTGGGAGCATAACAGTCCCATACTTATTTTGCATGCAATTTCTATTGATAGGTGGTTGATCTCATCTTGTCATATCATTCTCAAAATACAGAGGTATGATTCCTGTTGCCCTCTGGTCATTGGCTGCTGCTTTCAATGGTAATATAATATTCTATTCAATTATATTTATTAGGCAAATATAGAGAGGAGGCAAGATGATTTCCATGTTCCAACTAGAGAACATCGAGTGAGCAGTCATTCAGCTCCAATCTTTGCAGAGAAGAAGTCTGATCCCACCGAAAAAATAAGGCAAATGCAATATACGCCTGCTCTGAAGCCTAACTCGTATGTGTTACCCACACCTAGTGATGTGAAGGGTGCAGTGGTTCCTCGGAGTAAGCCAGCTGGATATGTTGGACCTAACCATAATCTGTCTCATTCCTCTCCACTGGAACAAAGGAAGCAGGAGACTAGAGCAGCAACTGACCTCAAAGGTGTCAAGCATAATGGTAACTCCCAGTTACCCCCTCCTCTCATGCCTGACATTGAAAAATTCAAAAGGCAGGCCTTCTCTGGTCCATTGATGAGCAAGCAAGTGTCAAAGAAGCATGTTCTTTCTGCAAGTGGTCCCATCTCATCCTCTGAATTGCCCAATCTATTATCACGTTCTGCTAAGCCATCTTCATCTCCAAAAGTTTCCCCAACTGCATCGCCTCCGCCTGTTTCTTCTCCAAGGATAAGTGAGCTCCATGAACTTCCCCGACCTCCAGTTAATAAGCCCACAAAGTCACCTGGTTGGGTCGGTCATTCTGCCCCACTGGTATCCAAAAATCACGAGTCTACTACAGCCAATAAAATCCCTTTGACAGCATCTCCACTTCCTGCTCCGCCTTTGATCATTCCCCGAAGCTTCTCTATACCCTCGAGCAGTCAAAGAGCCATGACACATAATAGGGCGAAGATGTTGCAGCACCCTCGGGCTTCAAGTGCCGGTGAAAAAGTTTCTTCTCCTCCATTGATGCCTATGTCCCTTACAAATTTGAAGCCCGCCACTTCACTTGCTGCAGCAGTGTCTCACTATGGTCCTGTTAGAGGTAAATGATGCGCCCTCTGCATTGAAAAACATTTCCCCCTCTCCTGCCTTCATTTCCCTTCTGATATATCTACTTATCAATCACCATTAGATTAAATCCAAAGGAGACATGGTAACTTTAAGACTTGCCTAATGAACCACCTCTCACACAACTTGTGAAGTCATTCATGTGAAGGCATGCTTTATCCAAGATACTGTAATAACAGTACACTCTAAGAGCTCACCCTATATTGGTTCCTAACTTTACGGTTTTAGCTTAACACAGCTGAGTATCTCATTGAAATGAAACTTGCATATGCTTGATTCCTTTTAGGTGGTGGTGGTGGTTGATTCCAGGTCAAGTCATGCGCTTTTTTTTACTATCGGGCCATGCCCTGGCAGGATTCGCTCCCCACGGGTAATATTGCTGGATCCATGCCTTGTAAATAAATGATAAGCTATCATGTAGTTTGCCTGTCTGATTTTGGTTCCCACCTGCTGCTGGTTTCGCTTTGATTGTTAATGAGAACTTAGTATGCGAAAAGTCCTATTTCCAAAGTAGCCCCTTTGTACATTCTCTATGAATGAGAAATTTTGCTCCTAACCATTATTTCCTATTCCATGAATGAATTTCAATGCAATTCAGCAAAAGAAACTCTTGTCCCTTTGTGTCTATCCATTGCTTTATACCATATATATATATATATAATGCAAACACCAGCAAACTTCAATTTCCTTCTATTCGGGTAATACTGCAAACATCTTATCTTCTTTTCGGCTTCCATTCTTGATAAGGCCTGCAACATAACATTGGTCATCCTCATCTTCGAAGATGACAGACAGATGCAATGTGTGAGGAATTCACGTGGTATGTTCAGCTAATACTATCCAATTTTGCCAACCCCACCCTATGACGATTGGCTCGATCCCGGGTGTCTTGATTAGACCCATCGTTTTTTGCACTTAAAAGAGAAATTTTGTTTGCTAGTTTAAATAAGGCACTAATATTAGAAATGTGAAACGCGCCCACGGATATTTTATTTAACCCCAAAAATGTGAAATGTGAATTATTTGAAATTATGTGAAGTATTTTTCAATAGATTAGGGCCCATGAATATTGTATTTAACCCAAAAAAATTTAGTTCGGCCACCTTATTTTTCAAAATGCCTACAGCCTACTAGCATTTTACATGGGAGAAAAAGCATACATTCTTATTATATTTAATATTTTGTCCAAATTTACATTTTAGACAAAAAAAAATAGAAAATTAAAATTAAAATTAAAATTAAATATATAGCGATAATTAAAATGTATTATACGGCCAAAAAAGTAGGCTATTATTTATTTTATGAGAAGATAAAATTAGTTTTAGGCTCTTTCATTTTAGTATAAATATATTTATTTATTTTGTAAGTAATATTATATTTAGCATAACTCACGATTTTATATCGAAATTCTGCTTGTAAACCAGCACTAAGAGGATGATGGAGGGCAGGATGAGACGACTGTCTTGGACTGTTGACGGTGAGCTGCCTGCGGGCTAACACAGAGAGTCAATGAAGATTCTCGTCTCATAATCTCAACGTCTACCTCGACTGTCATCAAGGGAGAGGGCGGTTCCATCTATCTTATTTGTGGGAGATACCTCCCTCTTATTCCTACCTTTATCCATTTTTTAAATAGAATTTAATTTTTTTATTTTTTATAATTAATTCTAATTATTTTAAATATTTTATTAAATAAAATAAAAATATGTTAAATTTATAATATTTATAAGGTTATATTACTTATAAATTATATATTTTAAGTTAATATGAGTAAAATATCTTATTAAATAATAATACTATCTAATATGACTACCTAATTTGATATACAAACTCCCCTAAATTTTATTTTAAATATTCAAAATTATAAATTAATTTAATATTTAGTATTTTTATATTCTTCTTTTCTCCTCCTTTATAAATTAATAAAGCCGTTACTTTTATATATTTATTGCTCCCTTTAGCTGCTTTCCATTTTTTTGTAGACCTCCCTCCAGCCCCTCAGCTCCCATCCTCCAAACCTCTACCTTGCCTTTCCCTCCCCGCCGGCAGAAGATGATGTCAACTCCGGCTCCGGAAGCAGACCAGAGTCAGAAGAAGACCCCCAACTCCTCCTCCATCATCGTCCGTCCTCGGCTGCCGCATTGGAGCTTCTTCCTTGCTCAGTCGTTCCTCAGAGCCGCAGCCGCCGCGTCCACTCTGGTGGCCATCTTCGTCATGGTGACAAGCCGCGAATCAGTTGTCATCTTCGGCTTCACGCTGAAAGCTCGTTACCACTACTCTTCCTCCCTCCGGTACGTTCTCTTCTCTTAAAGAAACAAACCTCTAATTTAATCTCTTCAGACATTCTCTGACCATAAGTATTAGGTTATCACCATTACTGCTCATCTTTGAGCTGATTCAAACCCCATAAATCTGACCAAACATTTAATGACCCATAAATGTTTCTCTAGTCATGGGCTGTTGCACTTTCCCCTGGGATGACAGAGTTGTCTTTTTTTTTTTCTGGGTTTTTAGGTTCTTGCTGGGTGTGGATTCAGCGGTGCTTGCTTTCTCGGTGCTCTCAGCGGCGTTCCTCTGCGGTTTGAGCCGGTCCGGAGAGCAGCAGAGCTTCAGGCACTACTTCTTACTGTTTTTGCACGATTTGGTGAGTGGTTTGATCTGCTTTCGAGGTTCACATGCCAGCACATATACTGCCGTCGTGACTCATCATCATGCTTGTGCGGTTGTGCCTAACTCTTCTATCGAGAATCATTCCAGGGTTGCCCATTTTAATCATTTTCACCGGACCCATCTGGCCCAAATATCTCTTGGAATCTTTAGATTTGTCAAACTCTGTCTTTGTCCCTATATTTGAATAGATCCAACTTGATGAATATGTCTGTATTTGACTCTACAAATTCCCTTGGTTTCTTGTACCTGCCGTGTGCTTTCGGGATCTCTTCATAGAAAAATCACCGGCAACCACTCATTCTCTCTGGGCTCTAATGCAGTACACAAGTTTGATTGATGGGCTAATGGATGATGATGATGATGTTACAGGTGATGACGGTGCTGATGATATCAGGATGCTCTGCTGCAACTGCAATCGGGTACGTGAGCCGGTACGGTGAGGACAAGATGGGGTGGCATTCGGTCTGCAACTGGATCGAATACTTCTGCAACCGAGTCTTAGTCTCTGTTGTTCTGTCCTACCTTGCTTTCTTCTGCTACTTTGCCCTCACCATCACTTCTGCTCACAAGGTCGCTCTTCTCTCGAGCCGCCATTGAAGGCCCAACCTGTTCGAAGTGGAAGCTCTGAGAGGAATGCATTCCACCATTAACCTGAAGCACTTGTGCAGTACAAGGAGGTTGTAAACAAAAGAGGATGATGGTATAATGTCACTAAGCCCATTTTCTCAGTTTCTGCCATTTTTGTTCTTTCTTCTATGTCAGTAGGGATGGAGTTTGTTGGGCTCATTATGATATATTATGTTACTTTGGATGAAGTCTGATGTACTAATTAAAAAGGATAAATATTGTATAATTATAATAAAATGATATATTATATTTTATTAATTTAATATATTCCACGTATATATATATTTATAATATCTTATTACAAAATTTAATTTTATAGAAAATTTTGAATTTATTAAAATTCAATAAATATATGTTATTTAGACTCGGTTCTACGATAATGTTTTTTTGTACTGAAAAAATAAACTTAAATAATATTATATGTCTCCTCATTTTATTGAAATTTATTAAAACTGATATTTAAAATTAAAATTATACCAAAAAAATTAAATGATACGGAGAATATCTATTAATATAAATTATATTGAATATATTTTTAATATTTTATTTAATTTAAATTATATATATTTAAAATCAATATAAATTATATATTTTTTATTTAATAAAATTATAAATCAAAATAATATATAGTTAATATTTTGTTTAATTAATTTAAAACAATAAATTAAATATATTATACAATATCTTATTATTTATAATAATAAAATTTTGATAGCAAATTATATAATTTTTATATAATTAAAATATAAAATTTAAATTATACGATTTATTTATTATAATTTTGGTACTTTAATTAGAAATTATAAGTTCAATTAGTTAGATAATCATTTTTATTTTATATTTAAATTATCAATAAAAAGTATAATAGGGAAGATTAGATAATAAACTGTTAAATTTCTGGAATTATAATTGTTGATAAAATAATTATTTTATATAATGTTTGATACTAAAATATATAATTTGAAAATTTTGATGATAAAAGTAATGTTTTATTAAAATATTTTATGCAAAATTCTAATTTAATCGAAATAATAATATAGATTTTGCTCGTATATATACTTAAAAATATTATTTATAATTAGTAAAATTTTAATATTAATTCTCAACCTAATATAACATAATTTCGCTTACCATTTTTAGCTTGAAATATTAAGTTTTAAAAAATAAAATAAAAAAGTATGGGTGGGCTGAAGGAATGTCATTGCGGCCCAAGCCCATCATTCGTAAAGTGGGAGATGGAGGAGTTAACTGTGATTTCAATCTAATCCGAAAACGAAAATGGAAGTGGCTCTTCCTGGCCTGGAGCTAGTCTACCACCACCGGTCCACCATAATGTCCGTCGATTCTGCGGCGATTTTCTTTGAATTTGAAGCTCCGATTGACATCAACCGGCGATGGATATTCTGATTTTCATGTCGAAGGTCTCACCGCTGTTGGTGCTCCTGCTGTTGTCTCCGTGCCTTGGGATCTCCGATGTGCCGTTCATCGTTGCTCACAAGAAGGCGTCGCTTAAACGACTCAAGTCTGGTGCCGACGTGTCTCCGTCTCCATTGATATCTACAATCAAGGATCTGCGTGAGTGGTGCCTCATTCCTGTTATTTCATTTCGGATTTCCTTTCTCTTCCGCATATATCCAGTTTCTTGTCGTCAATTTCCCTCTTAGCGGCTGTAGATCTAATTGAGCTCTTGCATGCAGTTCGGTATCTTTCTGCGTATGATATAATTCATCTTTTCTGTTTTGTGCTTCTTCGTACGTTTCATTGTATTCGTATTAGCAACAACTGAATTTCTTGCTTTAATTCCGGGATCATTGTGAGCACGAGTAGATATGCTTCTCAACTTCGCATGAAGCGGAATGGATTGACAAATTTGATTCTTACTTGTTTTTGAGTCTTTTGAAGGTAACATGTTGTAGGTAAACCATTTTGGATTCCTTAATCTGCTGTCGCTATCGTTCTCTTGTTCTTACCAATTGGGTGAGTTCCACTTTGTTTGGATATTTCAAAAAGATCGAATTTCAATTAATTTGGATGTAGGAATTACCATTTTCTCTTGGTTTACTGGTGAACTACTCAATTGTATTACCACTATTTTGTTCTGCAATAATTTTGGTCTGGAAACTACATTTGCAGGACCACGTATGACGTGACTGTTACAGATGATAGTTGATCTCCGGATGCATTTGATATTGTCATGGGAAACCTCTCTCGGTCGTGGGAGAGGCTTGATGGGTGAGTTTTTCACCATTTGTTGCTCTTCGCATCATATCTTCACTGGGATTTATTCCTCTTCTCCAATAAACACTGGATTTAGAGTTTTGAACATTTGAATTGCAGCGGTGCCCTTCTGTCTCATTCCTTCGAGCTGGAGGCTAAAGAAAAGGGAGTGTTCTATGGGGCGCCTGCAGTTATTACTTTCCGTATCCCAACAAAGGCTGCTTCACAGGTCTGAATCTCCTCAAGTTGCACTATTACAGTTGTTTCTCCTAAGTATTCAAACATTGATCAAGTTTTGACAGTTGATTGCCACCGTTTGCTTTGCGTCCAGGTTGCCTATTCTACTCCCATACTACCTCTTGATATACTTGCAGATAAGCCTCCAGAGAACAAGATTGAATGGGTATGTGATTTATTACCTGTCTTTACGTGAACTCTATGGATTAGCAACTTTTCTCTTGGTAATGACATTTTTTCGCTCCTATTTTGCATGAATTATTATCTCTGGGGACTGAACCTTTAAGGCTAAGGTATGAACTCTAACAGTATTGTTCCATTCCCATTTTGCCGCCATTAGATACTGTATTCACATGGATAGTGAGAAATTCACTCACAAGATGAACATAGATGGCCATCCCTTTTCAGTTTCCTATGTACTTCTTCTCATAAACATGCACATTGGAAAAGTCTAAGGCACATGAAGTTGGCACCTTTAAGTTTGATGAACCATTTGAACGTGTACCTCTAAATCAATGGGAGCAATCATGAAACAAAAATAGCTTGAAGGACTGTATATCTAAGGCCCTGATCCCTAACTTTACATGGGGCATGATTGATCTCTTTCACTCTGATTTTGGATTCCTTTGACTAGGATATGTATAGTATTTCTCTTTCTCTGATCTCCTTCTCGCCTCATTTCCTTTCTGTTGCAGAAATTGTTGGCAAAGTATGGTTCCCTGATTTCCGTGTCATTGTTCTCTTCATTTACTTGATCACCACCCCACCAAAGTCCCGTGATTCAAAAATCAGCAAGAAGAAGCGTTAGATGAAAGTTCATCACAGTTCATCTCCATGGTCTGCACTAATCTTCCTTGTTAAGATGATCATTACATAGTGTTGGTGAACCATCTTCACCGCATCACAGAATCAAACAGATCCCGATTTCGGCCTGCACCAGACTAGTCTCACTTTGTCGTGCCTTCATACTTCACCATGGCTAGCCCCCTAAATTTTGGATTTTGATCATTTATTCCCCTTTTGATCTTGCCTTATAATTTCATTTCATCCACGCTCCTTTGATGGGGCAACTGGAGTTGGAGTCGGGCACAAGCAAACAGTAAACTTGCTCATATGGAAATCCACTGTTCATCGTAATGGAAGAAGAGATTGACACCAAAGTGGGACTGCCCGAAATACATAGGAAAATGGAAGAGAGGTAGATGCTAACAAATTAAGCTCTGGTTCTTCATCAAGTATGGAAGACTATAAGGAGGTGCAGAATTGTGATTATGGGGGTGGCTGATTATGGACGGCAACCCCAGCAGCCACGAAGCCGGAGGTGGCCTCGGTCAAGTGCCGGCAAGCCTTCTCGTAGTTGACGAATCCCATGAACCAGAAGTCGTGACCCTCCAGCGTCACGATCTGCAGGTACTTCTCCAACTGGTTCTCCCTCATGACCACCGGGTTCACCGCCCCGATCTTCGCCAGCGGCACGTGAACCTGCAAAAAACCCGAGCCCCATGAGCCCTAGCGACCCCGTTTATAATCTACCCAATATCACACTGATCAATTGAGTAGGTTGAATAAGCATTTTCATTATATTTTAGGGTTATAAACTTTTTTGTACCTTGTAGTAGCTCCAGGTGAGCTGGCCCGATGGTGCGGTAAAGGAGAGCGGCCGGTCGCTGCAGAAGGCGGCGTGGATGTTGGAAAGGTAGAGGGTTCCGGCGACAGGCCCGGTGGAGGTGGAGAGGTAGCAGGCGAAGGTCTTCCTGAGCATCTCGTTTGGGAAGGTGCTGAAGCTCTGCCTGTAGAGCGTCTCGAACCCGCCTCCGGCGATCGCCTTGGCCCTAAGGTTCACCTTCGCCCACGCAGCTCCGGGCACCGACGACCCAGTCTTCACTGATTCAGGATCATAAAAGATCGGTAAAAACTTGCTCAAAAAGAATTTTAGGGCATATATATATGTAGGGAAAACCTACAGTTGTGCCAGATATTGGTGGCCATGGTCTCGGCCTTATTGCTCCAGGAGTTGAAGGTGTGGAGCATGCTCTCCATGGGGCTGCTGCCGCTGCCTCCGGCGCCGGCTGGGCGGTCTATTGGGCTGTACTGTAGGTAAGGATGGTGATAGTGGTGAGCCTCCTCACCGGTGGCCCCCCAGAAAGCTGCCTTCTTGTTGTCTGGGTGGACCGTGGGCACCGCTGGAGTCCCCATCACGCAAGTCCCCCATTTCTCCTCCTGCACGGGCTGCGGCGGTGGAGGAACAGATGAAGAGGACAGTAATACATCATCCCCGCCACCACCAGCAACAGCAGAAGAAGAAGAGGGGGTGACGGTGGTCACAGGAGGGGAAACGGGAAGATCAGGATGAGGGGTCCTGTGATAGGGTTCCGGTGAGGGGATGGGAGGGTAGAGATGGGGCTGATCTTGCTGCTGCCGATCGAGAAAAGGGTTGGCGGTGGCCGCCGGTGGGCTGGGGTGGGGATGATGATCTTCTTCCGTGTAGAAGGGGTTGGTGTTGTCATCCACACTGACGTGGATATGCTGAGTAGGCTGTTGGGATGATTCTGACGTGTTATTGCTCATCCTTCTATATCTATCCTCTTTGGCAGATCAACGAAGAAGAAGAAGAAGAAGAAGAAGAAGAAGAAGAAGAAGAATGAATGAATGAATGAATGAATTAGAAGAAATTGGTTGTATGCTATATAGGATGGGGATGAAGTGGAAGCTTCCCAGAATTTCTTAGGCAGGAAGGAAGTTTCCCCTTCTTTGACAGAATTCACATGCATACATACATACTGCCCTCTGCTGCTGTTGTAGGAAGACCGCCATTGCTGTAGGCAGGAGAAACCTTCACCAAAGGTCTAACTAAGCTGCTGATTAGAGGAAAGTCAAGGGGTGGTGGAGTAAGTGGGAAGTTTGGCCATAATCTAATGATCCTCTCTCTCTCTAGAAGAGAAGACCACAAGGATTGAATTGTCGGTCATCTTACCTTCTTCATGACATAGCTTGAAGGAGACAGTCTTATCAGACAAGAAGCCTGTCGACACGCTGTCCGCCAGTTCCTTAGCCGCGTGACCATCTCTCTCCTTTGGGGTCAAGAGTTGACAGGTACCCTTCCATCTCTTTACTCCGAATAATATTTGATGATTGATTATTCTCACAAAAAAAACATCGTATACTCACTATGCAGAGGAAACCTAGCTCACATACAAGTAATTAGGGGTGGGGATGGCAATTTGATTGGCCTTACCATAAAATGTATGGTTTTAATTGGTTTGATTAAATTGAATGGGTTTGAATTGACCTCATTTGAAATAATTCCATATGATTTTAAATGAGAATCATAATCCAACCTATGGGTAGCAATGAGATTCAATCCGGGGAGAACAGACTCCACTGAAATGATGATGGGACACAATTATTTTTTTTTTGGATTAGTGGGATTTTTTTTTCGTGGAATGATTAGGTTATTTAAATCCAAATATGTGATGATGTTTATTATATATGTAAAATATAAATATTATATTATAAAAAAATAATTATTAAGAAAAATTAAAATTTTAAATTTTGAGTTGAAGCTGATTTTTAGATTTGTCTAAAAAAATATTTTATATTTACATTTAAAATAAATAATAAAATGAATCATATATTTATTAATGGTTAGAATTGGTGTTGAAAAATAAAATATATTTTAGATATTATATTCGATGAAACACGACTGAGCCTTTGAAATTTGATTGTCTAGTGGAAAAAGATAAAATACAAGTATGCACTAATTTGAAATATTATTGATTGCTTTTGAATTAATAATGCAAAATTGTGTGTGACCAATTATGTTTAATGTTTATTTATTATTTGTAAGATAATACTTATTGGTTAGTTGAGATAAATGGTGGTTTGGGAAATGTTGTTTTATAGAGTGAGAGATAAAAGATGGTTTCTAATTAAGGTATCATAGTAACTACTGTCGTCCCAAAGACCTCGTTAACAATTGGGTCGGGTTCGAATCTTGTCCGATGGACTGACTCCATGTTCGAGACCAATGCTTGTATTTGGACCCGGTAATCGAATCCATCCAGATGGTCCAGCGGGCCTATTGGGTTTTGCTTGACCAGAATCAATCAGATGCGATCAAAACCGGTCGGGTACAGTGGGTTCCGATATAAATCAATAATTAAAATACGTTAGGTTATCGAGTGTATTCGAATTTTTAATTAAATTAATAATAATAGAGATAAATTTATTATTAAATTTAAAATAAAAATAAAATGAAATTTTGGGAGACAGATTAAAAAAATTATATACTCATCTAAGATTTATAATTTTAAATTATTTGTAAAATTAAATTTTATAATATAATATTTATATTTTAAATATAAAATAAAAATTAATTAATTATTACATAAAAAAAATTATAGGTTACACCCGTACCCATACTTAACCATTGGATCTAACCAATAGGGTAGTTAACGGGTCATGGAACAGTTCATATAGCGTTAGATGTAAAATTTTTGCCACTACCTAAAAAAGACTCGAACGTTTGGATTTATTACATTAAAAAAGATTACTAAGTAATTAAAATAAAATTTATGATTATTAGTGAGAAATCAATCATGTGTATGGGGATGATAAGAATAAAGGGTAAAAATTGGATGAGAATGTACTGTTTATTAATAAAATATTATACTAATTTATAATTAAAATTTATTAATTGTAAATAGTGTGATATTTTTAATTTTATAAATTAATAATATTTTTTATTTTATCTAATTTAAAATATTATTTTTATCATTAGCTATAAAATGTGTATACATTAATAACGTGTAATTTTAAATTCGATTTTAACAATTATATATGAAATGTTTATTATTATTATAGTTTTATACAATTGAGAAGAATAATTTTTAATTAAGTATTTTTCTTATATACTCTATACGGAATACATGTCGTATTATATTTCTAATATCGGATACGTTAATTATGTTAGCACACTAAATTAAATAATATATAAAAAATATTATGTATTGATAAGTACTTATATCAATTTATACTTAAAAATAATTAATTATAAATAGTAAAAATTTATAACCTTCATATATAAGGTCGTTTCTTGCAGAAGGTGTAGGTAGGGTTTTGAGATTCATCAATCTCTCTTTCAATGGCGTGCACCATAGACTTCCGATCTCTCGACGAAGGCTTCGGCGGTAAGACACTTAAGCGGAAGCGCGAAGCTCAGGATGCGGCGTTGGCCGCCGTCATATCTGCATCTTCTGGAAGTTTGCCGATGGAAGTGGAAGAGCCGGAGCTCCCTTCGGCGAAGCGGTCGGCGGTGCCGTCGGAGGACAATCCGGATAGGCCGACCTTCGGGAACCCGACATACGACGGAGTGATCGCGGGGAAGGTGTCCGGAAGGAAGTGGAAGGCGCCGAGGAAGCACAGAGCGTCGGCGATGCGAGCGAGCGTGAAGGGGACGACCTTCGAGGAGAGAGAAAGGCAGAAGGAGATAAAGAAGGCGTACAGGGAGAGGATGCAGGAGCTGAAGGAAACGATTAGGCAGAACAAGGTGGAGAAGAGGAAGCAGAGGGAGGAGAGGGAGAAGAAGAAGCAGGAGAACATACTCAAGTCTGGGACTAAGCTCCAGAAGATCACCAACCCTAAGACACTGAAAAAGATTGCGAAATCGAAGCAGAGGAAGCAGCTCAAGGTCGTCCCCGACAATCTCGTCAAGAATCAAAAGTAAATCACCTCTGATTCAATCATCTGCCATGTCGCATTTTTGGTTTTACTTAAGTATCTTCCTAGACTCTGCTGGTTTGATCAGAGCTGGTAATCCAACTATCATATTGAAATTGTAACCTAGAAATTCCTCCAAACCACTTCAAATTGCTAGTATCATTTCTTCTATCAAAAAGTGGCAAAAATTCATTCGAGGGTTCTCTTAGACTTGTCACATGGTGACCTATTGATCTGCTTTGGTCAGATTGTCCACCCAACAATTTATGTGTATATATGCATTCATTTCCTTATTCAAGGCAGGCGTAGAAGAGACAGTGCTGAAGAAGAAAAGCAGTGCAAACCAGTTCCATTCATACATCAGCAGTGCAGTTTTCAGGTTACATTATTATCCATAGCCACAGGGGCCTCGGTGCTATAGACATGATTGGGTTGACATAAGCATGTGAATGAGTCGATCTGGCATGCTTGCTAGCCATAGATGACAGTGTCGAATTCTGTGAATTCGAGGATGAAAGTGCGAATCTCCATGGGTGCAAGCTCCACGATCAGCTCTATGGGGTCGACAGGCCCGCCCCTAGCCACCTCTGTTTCTCCTTCCTCAGCAGAGTCTTCCACCTGCCAGACCAGCCTCTTGCTCTCCATTGTCGCCCTCTCTTGGTTTGCTGATAGGCTCATCTCTATGGCCTTGCCGATCTGAAAACTCAACAGCACCGTGAATATTATACAACCGAAAAACTTCATTGAACCCAACTCATTACCCAAGGGCAGTTAGCTACTTAGAACTGCCGCACATGATTCTTTCTCACCTTCTTACTGGGGAAGAGCTTTTTCAGCTGTACTTCCGTCGTTACAGAGAGTTCCTTATCCTCTCCAATCTTTTCATGTTCCAATGAAGGCAAGCAGATAAGTTAGATCTGAACAAGCATTCAGCATTAAGTAGAATGTAAATGGCAGATGCAAACCTCATACAAATGTGCCAACCGGAGAAGAGCTTTCCCACCATCAAGCTCCTGAGTAGTTGAATGGCAACTGAATTTTCAGGAGACAGCAGCTTCTACTATATAGTAGGAAAATTGCAGTTTATTATAGCAAGTCACCTGGAGGGTTAATACTACGATATTCTCGGGTAAAGTATATGATGGATCGATCCCGGAAAACTGGGTTCTGCCAGAACTCCTCCTGGAATTTCCGTCCTGTGTTTGCAAACTGTTATTCATAGCACTGCTCTATGAAGAATGAGAAAGAGGATGAGGGCAGTGTAATTCAATCTTCCAGGTACCTGTTCAGAGAAGGCTAGCAGAAGCGGGGAGTATAGCTCCTGGCCATAAGATCGACGCCATCTTGCACCCTTCCCTATGGGGTCAAACCTGAAGTAGTATTTTCCTTGAATCTGCAGGTTCAAACAGTGGGAGATGGGTCACAAGCTGCATCAGGAGGACACTTGATGAATACAGGCCACATGTGTGCATACTATGAGCCCAGTGCAGTCATCTTCAACACAAACTGTTTCATTTAGAGCCTCTGCAACTCCTCTGGAATCATCAAGGAGCAGCCTCCTGAAAGAGAATTTCTCAGTAAGTATCAATTTCCATTACATACAATCGTGTGTTTCCATCCATACATGTGTTTCCATTACCTATGGAGCATGAGCTCAATCTGCCCATCAGACAAGCTCGATCCTCCCACTGAACGATCCACCAATACAGAAAACTCTTTCTCACTATCTTTCATGAAGATGCCAAGATTTATCTGAATCCGTAATCCACAATTAGATGAAACTAGGCATGATAATGCCCATCATCCAACTTCTATATATATTAAAGTTGGTTTGAATAGCGTACCGGGTAATAATTTCCAGCAGCAGGTTGGTTAACTTCCAGCTCCCAATCAGTTCTGTAATCACGAATCTGCAAGATGTGAAACATATATACCATTGTATGAGAAAAATTATTAGATAATACAATGACATATAAGTGCTAGAATCATTCCAAACTTGTATAGACATTTTATTTACACCCGAGATCGGACAGATCTCGGGTGTAACCCTACTCACTCTAATTCAATATTAGATAATATTGTGAATCGATAAATTGATGGAGAGTTTTTAACCTTATATACTAATAATAGATATCTATTTTATTAAGGCTAAGATCAATTCTCTTAATAACTTTTTTAGTATTATAAAGACTAATGTAGATAAAGAAGTTCAACGTCCAACATACCCTTTCAATAAAATCACGGCCGCAAGAATCCGTATAGAAAGTCTTATTGGTCATCATGCCTGTTGAAATTTGAGTAACAACTTCTTTCCCAATACCATCATCGGTAGGAACAGGTCCAACCTGATATAATGGGGCACTATTGGTTTAGATGATCTATATAATTTTAATCAATGTAAGTGGGCAAATTTCATCCTAGAAATGATAGCAAAGTAAAAAACTTGTTATAAACCATAGACTTACTATGAACTCGACTTCAACATGTTCCTTTGCCTTGTTCACCCGAGTAACCTGCAATGCATGTTGTCTAGATCAACAAAATTGGAAATGATTCCATTGTTCTACAAATTCTTCAAGTTGATGATGCCCTCTTGACATTAAGCAAATCTAAAACTTAATTCATTCCCCAGGCTGAATTTGCTAAGTTAAAATCTTAATATTAATTATTCATAGGTGCTAGCATAAGAAGGGCATGATAGGAAACATGTATCACCTGATATATCCATGAGTTTATCCGCTGATGCAATTCATCAATTATTGGGCCACGGACAACAGTCAGAGGTGTCTGCAACTTGAAAATATCCAATCAGAAACTTGAAACTTTTACCCACAAGCTATTTCATTTGAAATTGAAATATAAACCTGTTTTTCAGGAATTATGGGGAAAGACCCATTTGGACGAAAGACATATGCTCCTGATTTCTGATGAACCATAAGACAGTTCAAAGAGATATAATGTGAATTTGGTTGTCGAGCATCCAAAGCCTTATACACAATAAGAAGATATACATGCAATAGAGTATAACATAAGCAAACCTGAGGATCATCGTGTGTTCCATTAGATCCAGAGTAGAAGCTAAAGGATTGCTCAACATGTTCCTGAACCAAAGCAAAAAGTATGCTCAAGTGAGATAATACTATCACAAGTTAAGAGGCAAAATGAGGTCATTGGGGAATAGGGACCCGAGTTTTAAGGGTCGCGTGATCTTGTAACTATTTTTTGTAATTTTGTGAATGGAAGTAACTCGAACTTATAAAAAAATGTATGCTCAAAGTATGAGCAGACTTTAGAATATAACTCACATTTTTTTACTTACCTTCATCCCTCTACTCACATATAGTGTCATTTTCCCTGCTGCAGAAAATTCAACCTTTAGATTTCCTTGACCAATATTAACTCCAGAATATTTGCCTGGTTGGACTGTAGATACGTTTGATAGTGTTGGCCGAGCCCCTGCAGTAAAAGCTCCACCAGTTTAAGCTGAGGCCTTGAGGAGAATATGCATTCTAGGTTGTTTGGAACTATATTTAAAGATTTTCCCTTCCATTGAATAAAATACAGACCATAATGTGAATCTTTAGCATAGTTGTTCGATATTGAAGAGTGGTCTGTTCATTTATCAGGATGATGAAAAGTGTTTGTGTGTATATTGTAAGAACCTGTTCCTTGGGCACGCAAAATAGAGTAGGTGCTGAAACCAAGAGATGGAACAGATACTGAGAACACGAGCCAATATTTTGGAGCCTCTCCAGCATTTCTACCCAAGTACACCTTGACATGGTAGCTTCTCAACTTATGATATGCATCAGTAATAGGAATCAGCTGAGATTCAACATTGTTTCCCTCGGAATCATGCACAGAGATGTCTCCTGTCATGACCTGTAGAAGCTTGACTAAATGAAGAAGAGAATAGTCTGCCAAGGTAGCAATCCAAAATGAAAAGCAGGCAATTTTAATCAAATATAAGACTTAAACAGCAGTCAGATGCCAATAGAAACTGGCAAATAAAATCAAATATTAGAAGCATAAATTATGAAAGCAACTTCAGGCTCAGAGTCAATAAAAACAAATAAACTCCACCCATACTACTATCCTCACAATAACAACACATGTATCAATTAATGGAATGAAGTAACACAAATTATGCAAGACCATTGGAGTCAACAGAGGAAAAGTACATACAGGTATTTGTACTATGTCTTCTCTCTTCCATCCAAGAGGATTGTAAAGCACTAGCATCTACAGGTAAAAATTAAGTAAAGTCGTATAGGTGTACAGTAAAAGAGGAAACAAAAACCATGTCACTTAAAATTGCTATGGAGGTGAGGTCTTTACCAAGTCTTTTCCATTGGAGAGAGCGGTTTCTGATGGAGGACAATAGCTTATATTCATAAGAGGACACTGTAAGAGATACAATTAACAATTAGTTATATAAGCGAAAATCAAATCAGTACATTCAAAAATCAAAACATGAGGAATTTTGTAAAATACAATTTAGACATAATACAATGAAAATTTAATAAATATGCTTGATGCAGATAACCGACAACAAAATATGCTTGATGCAGAACTTCTATATCTGAATTGAAATAATTCCTTCTCTTGAAATGAAAAATTGCATGCATTAATAAGATCCTGAATTGCAAAATACATCTTATGTATCATATAATGAGAAACCTCCTGCACACTTAAGAAAGCCGGGGAGGTGGTAGAGAGGGGTTGTAGAGAAATATGAAACCATGATTAAAGATTTGAAACTCCATCCAAACAATGGAAAAGTAAAAGCATGATTATGTAAGAAAGACTAGAAAGAGGGGTTGTAGAGAAATAGAAAAATTAGCAGGCCATTAGAGTGTAACAACAAAAACTTCAACAGGATGAGAATTGTTTTATTTATGCTTAAAAATGCATAAAGATACATAAATTACAAACAAATCCATTGAGCATGCGATGGGAAAAAAATATATACAAATATTTACTGACAGTTCAATTTCAATGCAAGATTAACTTTCATTTAGCAATTTATAAATGATAAAAAAGGATAAAATTATATATGGGTGATAACTTGTTAGTAATGACTCCAATCTAGTTATCAAGTATAACCAATTCTTAAGCTCTAGGAATAGATTTCTTGCCTGCTGAAACTTTGTAATTGGGCTTCCACACTCCTTGTTTGATGCTGACTCCACCAGGCAGGCTAGTGAAGATGAAACTAATGCCTCAGCCTTCAAAGAAAAAATAAATGCAGCATTGAGATCGGAATGCATGAAGTTGACATAATTATATATTGCTACATGCATGAAAAATACTCAAAAAAAAATATATTGGCACCTCAGAGTAGCCAATAGCAAGACGCTTTGTATAGTCATTTGCAACATGCTGCTTTTCTGTGCCAGTAATTGCATCATGATGCTGAGCGATTGCTAAAGCATCTGCCAGGGAGCCTGTATTGGGGCCTGAGGTTGCCCTTCCTCTGAAAAACTCCAATTGCCTGGCTGCCTGGAAACACAACAGAGAACATAAATACAAGCCATGAATGAGGAGAACGCTTCTTCAGTCAAGAAAAAGTTTCATCAGTTTTACCAAATAGTAGCCACTCATCACTCTGACATAGCGTTTAAAAGCTGGTCTGCTTGTAAAGAAGCCTGTCCAATAAGAATTTGCACGGTCTGCATAGCTGGTAAAATATATGCTTATATCTCAGAGAGGATGCAAAGTTAATGAAAAGGGAATAAAATAAGCTGCATTTTTTCAACATACGGGAAATAATCTCCGGTTTTAAGGGGCCAGGCTCTATTAGCTGCATGTTTTGCATCCGTATATATGGATGGGGTGGAGTAGAGTGCATTTACACGACCATCCTGTATATATGTCAATAAAATAAAAGGATTGAAGTTTAAAATTGAAATACAAGAGAATAAAATGTTGAAACTCAACAAGAGAAAAACCAGTTGAAGGAAAATAATCATTTTAAAATCAATCAGCATAACAGTCATTAATATTATCTCAAAACAAAAGAAGCAGATAAAATGAAATGTTAATATGAACTAATATAATTAGTTCAACAGAATATCTACCAAGGCTTGCACTTACCTGGTTGACATAGTGAATGAGCTTATCCAACTGTCTAAACCATGTGTGGGCATATTGATACTTGAAATCAGTTCCCATAGTCCACATGACATGATTTGTTTGAGTTATATTTGCCTGGGAACAGTAAAAACATAAGATGCAACTCACAAGTGAGAGATATTGCAAATGGAAAGAAAGGGCTTCCTTTCTAATTTTATCAGGGCATATTTCTGATTTGCTTAATATCTAGTGAAAAGGATACCTTCCAAATGAGATAAGTGCTGGAATTTTTCTACAAAAAGAGAAAATTGTAGCATATCCCATGAATTGAGTGGATCTCATATTTTGTGTAAGAAAAATTGGGACCAAAAAAGTTGATGGACGAGTTTCTTTCCATTTTTTCAAGTGAAAAATTATGTAAATTACTGATGACTGAAATAGTTCCATGATATAACCCAGATTGCAGAGAGTTTATGCAATTGGAGACCAACCAGAGGGAAAGATATCATCAGGTAAGCAAATAAATATAGAAAGTATCCAAAGTTTTTGAATCTCTCTCTGAGTATTATAGTCAAAGTAACAATAAGGCCTGCATACAGATTCACCAGAAAGCAAGTTACCTGTGCTACTGCAGCAGCAACAAAGTCATTGACTCTCTCTTGAACATTATAGTCAAACAAACTGATGTCGTCCTTGAACATATAAGAAAATATTAGTCAAAGTTTCCTGCTAACCAATATCAGAAGAAACAAATAAATAGAAGACCTAATTAAAGCAAGTGATGTACCTGAACAATCGGAGAGGCAGCATTAACTTCAAAATAGAAACCAGAGGGCGGTTCATAGTTCTCTGGGAATGCACCAGCAAAAATCTACAAAAATTGAAGTAGGCAAACAAAATGAAGTCAACAAAGAAATGACCATAGAAACAGGCAATTTGTATAGTTTAAATCATAGCAAATCGAGATCAATTTAATTACAAAAATGGAACAACTAAGTCAATTCCACGGTTTCTACCTGCGCAGATGAACCAAAGCTCTTAGATCCTCTCCAAATAACTTCAAGGCTTTTCTCATTCTTCCTCTTTGCCCGGTCTTGGTAGTCTATCCGTCCGAAGAAAAATGAGTCAAACCCAACCTAGCCAAATTGAATGATTGCATTTTGATCTTAAATGCCATATAAGGATTATCAGATAATAACAGCACAGAAAGAAAATATTTCATTATTATGGAGAAGGTTTTTGCTGCACAATAAAACCTATTTACTTGGGAAAATTCTTAAAATGGTCAAAACATATTTGACAACTTACCTCTGCACCCAACAGATAGGCCTGGACTGCAGAATGACCAAATGGGTCAATTTGCCAGCCAATTCTAGGTGTGACCCCAAACTCCTCTTTGATAAACCAATGCCCAAGAGTTGTCTGATCAATCATATCTATGTAGTGTGGTACTGCCTCATCATGCATGCACATACCCCCATTTCTGCAGAATAAGTTGACGGGATGGAAATGGAGGAAGTGTCAATAAGGCACCAAAAAAGTGTTTGATCGTCAACTCTAAGTACTAAGCAAACAAGCCATATGATGAGCATCAGCTGCTCTGACTTCTGCTGGTTCATAATCTTACATTAGCTCTAGCTGACCCGAATGCACAAGTTGCTTCACTATAGTTTTGGTTGCCTCGCTTTGATCTCTCCACCAACGCTGGAAAAATGCCTGGATACACAGTTAATTAAGGTATCATGTCAAGCTTCCCAAGAAGACGGTGCAACTAAAAAGACTTGCTTATATTGACATTTTCTTGATCCCTTTGGAAAATGAACCTAATATAACCACATAAAAAACTATGTATCAACAAACTCATGAGCATATTCACAGTCAGCCTCCCTTGGATCCCAATTCCACTAAGCTTATAAATCTTTACAAAACTCATTTATCTTGAGATACAGCCTCAGCTTAAAATTTGCTTGTAGTTCTTTTAAGCATCAACAAAATTCTACTAGCACACTACAATGTTGATGCACAATCTCTCAAGCAAGTACCACAAAATTTAGGCGATTTCTAAGTATACCAATGCAGTTTCTATCAACCACATGATGACACTGAAAGGAACTCGCCTGTTCCACATATATAAACTTCCGATTCTTGTCCGCGAGAAGTGCAGGCACCATTGAATCCAATACATTCTGAACGCATGCCCTCTGCCATCAGGCCAGCATCAAAAGCAAAAATGTGAGAACAAGTAAGATAGAAACTTCCTTCACCTAGCAGTTTGGAAAATTGGCAGGCTAACATCGAACTTCTTCACATTTCCCAAATCATGTATCTCCCAGAAAGATGAACTAAGCTTCAATCGTAATGTATATTTACTAGGAAACATACAGTCAACGGTCAACGCACATTTCTATCGAGAAGATAAGAGATCAAAATCGAAAAGGAAGGAGATTAAGGAGATGGACCTGAATCGAATTGTTGGAGCCAACGTAGTACTGGTCAATTGTCTTCAGCCATCCAACATCGTCATGAGTGTGAGGAACAAGGTGTACATTCAGCTTAGTGGGATGGATGCTCGCCGAAGTGTTGTAGACCATGAACTTCGACTCAGCGGACAGGATCCTCCCCAGAGCGAGCAAGAAAGCCAGCACTGCGATCGCCATGGGAAGTCCTCGTAGCTGTTCCTTAAAGGCAAATCTACTTCACAATCACACAGTCACTGAGTACGCCAAAATCATCGGGCGGGAGCGACTCTCTTAGGTGGATGAGAGTGTGCGATGATGGCTTCACAGAGAGAGAGGAGAAGCTTATCACCTTCCTGCCTCTGCTACTTCTTGCCATTGAGTGCGGTGTCTCTTCCTCTCCGTACATATTCCCTTAAGGACAGTAATAATACACTAAAATCTCGGGCAAAATCTTTCTAAATATTTATTTGATTTAATTTGTAAATATTTTTATTAATAATTTAAAATAATTTTTTTCATAATTAAAAATTCAATTTATAAATGGGATTTGCGTATAAATCAAATTTATTTTTCACCTTTTTGGTCTAAATAATATACATTTTTTCAAAAAATTAAAAAAATTAATATAAATATATATGTTAAAAATTTTAAGGAATGTATTTATTCCTGATTAAATTTACAGATCACTTAATATTTAATACTCTTGTTTTAGTAACATGTGTTACGCTATTTATGTGTTATGCTATTTAAAATGACCTGACCTAGGTATTTCACATCTAATACATTAATGGAACAACGAATATGAACAACAAACTCCACATAATTTTAAAATTAATGGTTTAAGAGTTAATAGAGTGAATGATCTTATTGTATATGATACGAGAGAATATATTTATGGTAGGTAAATTTCCTAATTTATTTTTGAAAAGCTTATTCGAGGTATAAGATATATAATTTAAATTTATAGTAAATATTATAGTAGGAAAACATCTTATATAGGCAAAATGATAACCATTAGACATTGATTTTATACGTAACATTAATTTCATGTGCGACCTATTCTATTTATAAAAAATAAAGATGGAGTTTTGAGAAAATAAGAATTATGACAGATTAAATTAGATAATAATAGATAATTATTATAGCTACTAACTTGTTCGAACAATTATTATTAGTCTTATATTTTTTAAATATTAACATATATGTTAATATTTGATAATAAATAAAAAGAATATTTAAAAGATGATTGTTACGTACCAACCTGGTTTAATCGGAGTCCGTGATCAACCCGCAATCATTTATTACGCCATTCAGGTACATTTACTCGAATGAGTACATTCGAACCCTTACTTAAGTTGGGGTAGGAAGTGTACATTGAGTGTTTGAGCGTATTTGGAACTTTCTGTCGGAATAATATCCTGCAAAGGGGTTGAGGGAGGGGTGAGCTCGACAACTTAGTGAGTGGAAATTTACTATAACGATTTACTTGAATTTATCTTATATTTAATTTATTTTCGTTTCACACATTTAAATAACCAACAACTGCCCTCCTATCATAGGAGGGATCACACGTTCGTAGAACGGTCCTCGACCGTGCCACTTGTGGACCGGAGCGCCTTTACCGTCCACCCTGATAGAGGGATGCTGCCTCTACCCGGAGTTTGTGCGGATATCAGTAGTCCGAACCCAAACTTGAATTCTTCCACCATATCCACTCAATGGGACGAGACCTCATTTCCCCTACTGCCTCAGTCTCCGTGCGCAGGAAGCCCTTGGCTTTACGACCTACTGAACAATGATACTCCCTAGGTCGTCCAGCAATCCCTAGGTCCCATCACTACCTCATGTCAGGTGTCCTGATGGGCCGAACCTCACGGTGCATGCACAATCAATAAGCTTTTTAAGTTATATCTATTATCTTTGGCCTTCTTGCACAACAGTCTGTCAGCTTGGCTTCGACCCTACTACGCGTACTGGCCCAACAGGTTTGACGACCCGACTTTGGTAGAGCAGTGGTTCGGCCCAACAAGCTCGACAACTCAGCTTGGCTCGATGGGTATCACACAAGTTCCCATTATTCAGGTATTTTAGTCTCATGTATCACATGTCTGTTTTGGACGGGTCCATGCCTATATCCACCGGCCTTGTGCCCACTAGCATCTTGAGCATAAGCCCAGAATTAGCTCCCAAATATTTTAAGCAGAGTCACCCAGTCAAGGGAGGCTAATTCCGAGAAAACAATTTTTCAAATCTTAAACTGTTATTTCAACCAAAATGGATGTTATAGCGGTTCCCACTCACCTAGTGATTTTGGCGGGGTCGTACCGGTAGAATCTAGCCTCGCAGTTCCTCTTCCGAAAGCAGGTGCTCGAATAGTCAATCACTATATGTCATGGATATCCTTGTTAGGGCGTTAAACTAAGGAATTGTACTTCTTGGCATATTTGCGTATAAGCCTTCATATTTGGTCTTAATTGTACTTTAGTCCCTGTGTGTTCATCTTTTCCTCCTCAATTACCATTTTTTTCTTAATCTGACCCCCAAATTTTCTAATTATCCCTTCGGCTCCTTAATTTTATCAACACTGCCCCTGATTTCCTTAAATTTTCTAAAACTGTCATTGAGCCCCAAATTTTCCAAAAATTACAATTTGACCCCCCAACTTTTCAAATTTTACAAATTGGTCCTCCATTTGATCCAATTTGCCCAACGGACCCTCAATTGGAAGGGAATTACATAAAAAGACCCTTAATTTTGTCAAATCGCCACTTGGTCTCCAATTTTTAAAAAATCCTCAATTTGCCCAAACTTTTCAAAAATTGCATTTTGGTTCCCCAACTTTGCAAAATTTCCATTTTGCCCCAAATTTGTCCAATTTGCCCAATTGACCCTCAATTAGGGTGAATTTCATGAAAATACCCTCAATTTTATGAAATTGTCGTACAACCCTCCCATTTTTGAAAATTGCACAAAAGTCCCCCAAAATCCCCAAATTGGCCTCCACCTTCTTCCCCAATTTGAGCATATGACACTTTGGACCTTACCTTGTCCAATTGGCGGCCTGTAAGTTCTTGTTTTATTCAATTCTTGCTTCTAATCACCCCCTACAACTCCCTTCGATAATCCTGCACTTCGAATTTCATAATTTGGCTAAGTTTTGTGCCTTGTCGGAGCTCTGCCGGAAAAGTTACAGTAGAGAGAGAAAGCTTGCATT
This sequence comes from Trapa incisa, assembly GCA_030064435.1. Classification (NCBI taxonomy): domain Eukaryota; kingdom Viridiplantae; phylum Streptophyta; class Magnoliopsida; order Myrtales; family Lythraceae; genus Trapa; species Trapa incisa. Next base: position 134,861 of record CM057768.1, on the reverse strand, counting down.
TCTTACCGGCGGAGAGGCGGTGGCCAGAGCTTGGGGTAGGGGCAGTTAGAGCTAGTTAAGGGGAACCTAGTAGGATTGAGTTCTGCTGCAATTCATTGATGCACTGCGGGAATTTGAAGAGAGAAGTTTCATTGGTACAACTCTAAAATTCTGAAATTCCGATGAGGGGAGGCGAAATTGAGCTTACCAGGGCTTGTAGGGGCATTGGGGAGGATCTTAGGCGGTTAGTGGTGGCCAAGGTGGGCAGTGGAAGGGTCGGTTGGGGCGAGGTGGTGTCGGGCAGGAGCTTGCTGCTTCAAGCTCTGAAGCAGCTTTACTGTGCGATCTCCCTCACACCTCCCCGAGCACTTTCTGGTTGTTTTGAGGAGGTCTGGAGCTAGAGGATTCTTCCCCGGTTCCAATGCCACCTTCGGAGCTCATTTGGTGGAGGTTTTGCCCGTCGTCGGAGCTCTGGTTTGAAGCTCGCCGGAAAACTCACTCTTCTTCTTCTTCGATCGATTGTGGGATGTTGAGAACGAATGAGTGGGGGGCCCTTTATATAGGGAGGTCGGCAATTGCTCGGGCTACCTGCCGACGTAAAACTCTGCTTTTGACGCGGCTTCTGGCGACCTAACTGGAGTGATTTTCAAGTCGCCGAAAACTCTAGCTTTTCCGGCAACTTTCTCTCTTTTTTTGTTCTCTACCATTTCTTCTTTCTTTTCTTCTTCTTCTCTTTTTTTTTTTTCATTTTCTCTTTTGTCCAATTGGACAGATTTTACATAGACACAACCTCTAGGTGACATGTGAATGCCTCCTTATACAATATATATACATATTCATCAATCATGCTTAAATAAATATTTCGTTCAACAAGTATAATCAAATTGATTTACTCGGAGTTTGATTTGCTAACTCACTGATCCCGCTACTCGTATTCTTTAAAAAAATTTATCCACTTACTTATAAGTCAAATAAAACTTAGTCCACTTCTATTTAAACAAGATGACATTAACCTCATTTTTTTGTTACATTATACTTAGTCTTGATCCATTTACTTGAATCTTTATAAACACTATATACTTGGGTTTTAGTTCATTTGCTTCATATAAATTATATTTTCATATAGTTTATTTAATAGTTTTTTAATAAAAATTTTCAAGTATACATATATTCATAAATTTCTTACAAAACTCTAAAAAACAGGGATTTGATTTTTTTTTATTTACGAAGGAAGTGTGATACTCTAATTTCAGCGTGATCTTTTACATTACTTAAATTAAACCAGATATCTATGGTCAAAATGGGTTTACCTCGATATTTCTAGCATCTCTTATTAATTTTTAAAAAATTATTTATTTTTCCTTATATCAAGTTCGCTTTATTCGTGTACCGACTAATTTCTTTCATATCCCCCATATACAAATTTTAAATTATAGATTTTTCCCAATAATTGGAGATATTTTTTCTAATTCCTAAAAATTTCTAATTCTCTCCCTTGTACCCTTAACTTTATCAATTTTTTCATTTTAATCTATAATTTCTTAAAATTACTATTTTATCATTATTTTTTCAACTAATACTTTTTATAACCCTAAACTTTTCAAATTTCTATTTTAGTTCCCTACACTATATCTTATATCATTTGTGATCACAAGTCTTATAAATTATATTTTTTTGCCCAAACTATACATTATTTACTATTTTACCTCTAATATTTTTTAAACTTTTATTTAGGTTACTAGTATATTCCAAGTTACCAATTCGGGTCTATAAACTTCCTAAATTTTCTTTTCAAATCTTATATTTCTACTAAGTCTTCTATGTGTCACCATTTTATAAAAATTGTATATAAACTTATATTTTCCAAATTTTTTATTTTATTCTCTCATATTTCTTTTCCGCTAAATACATTGTCAAGCTCAATAAAATTTTTAATTATACTCATAAACAATTTTCTCATATGCTCATTTTTCGACCAAATTCAATGAAAATAATGTTATTTTAACTGAATTAGAACAATTAGCGAAAAATAGATATAATACGGTAAAATAATGGTAAATTATCAAATATAATAAATTTATCGAGAACATGGATGACTAAAAATCTCACTACACTGCATATTTATAAACTATTGAATTTCATTTCTCGTATGCTCAACATAAGTGAGTATTAATTTCATTCCTATATACTAATATCCCTTAAGCTAAGAAAATTGATACATTTCAAATTCGACCGAATATTATCACACAACTTAAATATGAACCACCATTATTTTTCATTATTTATATTTTGGTACACTTTTTTTTGTATCTAGTTAATATAAAATTTTTATTTGGTGTATAGTTTGATGAAATGTTCAATTTCTTATTAGAGATACATATGTTAATTTTACTTGTTTAATTGACTAGTAATATAATATTTCCATCAATATTTTTATCACTTTTAATTTGGATAATTTACCATAAAATTAAGAAATCTTAAATTATTTAATAGAATAATAAATTTTTTTCTCCCATGCATAAGAGTTTTAATTTTTTATATAAAACTAAAAATGTACTTGCTTAATTTACTAATAATATAATATGCCGTAATTAAAACTAATAATAATACTAAAGTTTTTATAATAAAAGTATTTATATACGCCGTCTGTGGGAATCGAACCCACGACCACATGGTTAAAAGCCATGCGCTCTACCGGCTGAGCTAAGACGGCTTATTTGTTATTTTGAATACTTGTATAATGTAACCCATAGATCATAGTCCACAGTCCTCAACCCACACTCGTCACTAACCTAAGGAAGACGATGAAGAAAATGTTGAGTGCCAGGAAGTTTAAGGTCTCCTCATCGGCATAGTGACCTGCCTACTCCTATAGGAACCCGACTGCCGGATCCGATTTATCTTCTTCCGAGACCGATTGCAGATCTGCCAGCTTCAGCTCCTCCTCCTTCTTCTTCTTCAGACCTGAGCTCCACCTTTCTCACTGAGGTAATGTCTCGTTTCAATTTCAGCTTCCTCACATCTCCTGCTATGTCTTAGTTGAAGATAGCTAAGAAAGTGGAAAAAAGTGTTTAAAGCTTTTTCTTCTGGAAAATTTTGCTGGTAGTGTCCGTTATTACAAGCTTACTCGGAGAGAGCAGCTTCGGCTCTATTTCCATGTCCGGCGAGATGAGAAGAAGAGGAATGCTTTGCTTTCTCCTATCCCTCTTGACGCTGGCGTCTCCTTCAGCTTCTCACACCCCAACCTCATCTCCATCTCCTACCGCGGCGGCTGCTTCTTCTATGTCTGAATGGAGATCCGCTCGTGCCACCTACTATGCAGCTTTGGATCCCAGAGATGCGGTGGGAGGAGCGTGCGGCTACGGTGATCTAGTGAAGGCGGGGTACGGGATGGCCACGGTGGGGTTGAGTGAGTCCCTGTTCGAGAGGGGCCAGGTTTGCGGTGCCTGCTTCGAGCTACGCTGCGTTGAGGACCTGAAATGGTGCATTCCAGGCACCACCATAATTGTTACTGCCACCAACTTCTGCGCTCCTAACTATGGTTTCCCTTCTGATGGCGGTGGCCATTGCAATCCCCCGAACCAGCACTTTGTGCTTCCTATTGAGGCCTTTGAGAAGATCGCCATATGGAAGGCAGGCAACATGCCCGTTCAGTTTCGAAGGTTTGAACTTCTGCCATTCCAAAGCTATGTCCATATTTGGCCCATTCCACTTTTTGCTACTGTTATCTGCTACGTTGCTAGGCCCCCTGGGGAGGAAAATAATAGAGGAAGACTCTCTATGCCAGAATGAGGGTCATTTCCTGTCCCTTCTTCATATCCCATGTCTGCCCTTTTTTATCACAGTAATTCCTCAATATAGAAGTTCTTGCAGATAAGGTCTGTCTGGTTCTTTCTTTCATTTTGTATCGATGACTATGAGAGGGAGTTCTCTAGAAAATGCAAGGGAGGTGCTCCCATGGTGCACCTTAAGATTTGCCTGCGGGGGTAATCTTGTTCTTGGTTTCCTCTTTTCCTTGAAAAGTAAGATATATGTATTTGCATTGAGAGATTACACGATGAGAATCCAATGTTAATCTTGATGTTGGCTGCTTCTATGCAAACTTAGCTTAGTTGAAGTTGGATTCTCTTTGGTAGCCGTTTCTGGATATTGAATCTGTAGTGCTGCAATCACACTCCTCTCTTTTGGGTTAGTCTGTTTCTTACCGGGCTTCTATTAAGCAGGATCAAATGCAGAAAGGATGGAGGAATCAGGTTTCAAATTGATGGCTCTGGCATCTTCATTTCGGTCCTGATAACCAATGTAGCCGGTGCTGGTGATGTAGCAGCAGTAAAAATCAAAGGTTCCAGGACTGGTTGGCTTTCCATGGTGAGGAACTGGGGTCAGAACTGGCAAATCAATGCTGACTTGAACAATCAACCTCTGTCTTTTGAGGTCACTGATAGCCAGGGGCAGACGAGTATCTCATACAATGTTGCTCCCAGGGACTGGAAGTTTGGCCAGAGCTTTGAAGGCAAGCAATTCGAATCTTGATGATGGAGTCAACCTCACTCCCCTCTTCCCTCACTGGTCATGGAGTACACTTGCACATTGAGCTTTATGCATTAAAGAAGTGATACCCAATTGAGCCTGCAGGTTGGAGAAATCTGATTCATAGAATGTGGACCAGTTGGTTAGCTTCCAAAGGTTCTTGTTATTGAGTAGTTGACTAAATGTATGTATGACCACTGCCATTTTTCTATGGTTTTAATGCCATCTACAATGATGAACCCACAGCTTGAGCTTGCTTTACCATGAGAATGGTGATTTGTACAATGGGTGTGCCTGTTAACCTGAACATGTTGTGACTTTAGACTATGGTTCTCTCTTCAAGCTTATGCTTTTTTTTTTTTACATCAATCCAATTCTAACAATTTTTTTTTCTAATTTGAGTTTTGTAAATAAAAATAAGAATTATCAATGGTGTGAAAATTTTAAAATATTATTAAATTATTTCATAAATTATCTTAATTAGAAGGGAAGATAGTGATATATCATTAATATAATGGCAAATTAGTCAATTTAGTAAGTTAAATTAATATTATTATCATAATATTATAAAAGTTTAAATATAATATAAAATTTTAATTTTAATTTTCTGAAATAATTTGTATTAAAATAAAGAAAATGAATGAAATGTGTAATGTTTGGGACAAGGCCCATATAAATTCAGCTGGCCCAGTGCAACTTACAAGTTTAGTTTATTTTACTATAAAGCCCTTGAACGTTTAGGTTTTTACGTAATGTGCCATCCTCGAGGTCGACACTCAATCAACGGTGACTGCAAGAATATGGGCAATTTCACGTGAGGAGCTACTCGCAGGAGAGGCGAAGGTCGAAGGAGAAAGAAGAAGAAGATGTTGAGAGTGGCATTGAAGAGGCTCTCTTCTCTCTCTTCACCGGCATGGAGACCGGCGTACGCTGCACCGGCTCTTGTCTCCAACCGGAACCCTATCTCCGGCTCTGATTCGTCTCCTTCCGAGGACGTCAGATCCGCCAGCTTCGGATCCTTCTTGTTCAGGCCTGAGTTCCTCCTTTCCCACCGAGGTGAGGTCCCATTTTAATTTCATTATCACAACATCGTGTGGACACAGGGTTCTGCCCTTCAATAGGGTTTCTCCTTTAGGGCATTGTCGGTGGTCTTATTAGGAATAACAACGTTGATCGATAAATCTTATATCAGAAATTAATTGAAAGTATGGTCTTTTACGTAGTACGTTCTGGCGGATTCCATGTACACTTTTTGTTTTGGGGACTGCGCGTTACCGTCAATTGTATGAAGTATGCAAAATTGGAGGATAGGTAATGAGATTCTCTCTTTCTAGAGGTTATTTTGTGATCCAGTATTGCTTGATCAGTAAACAATGATATTAAATAATAATATAAAGTTCAGCTTCGTGGTAAAGATTGGGGTTGGATTTCTGCCTGTAGAATTCTGGAATTATCTCGTGGAAGATTAACAATTATATGGTCATAAGGAGCTTTAATCCTGTCGATAATGACAGTATAAGCCTGTTGTGAAGGTAAATAAGAGCAGCTAGTTCATGGTCTAGTCTAGTGATCTCATATTAGTTATAAGCGGATGGAACATGGGAGTGTTGTAATTCTTCTGCTGATCTAATGCTAGAAAGTGGTTTATAGGTTCAATGGCTGTGCGAACATCTCAAATGCCAGAATAATATATGGTAAATTATAGGATTTCTTGACATTACACCGAGGTGAGGTCTGGTTTAAATTTCAACATCCTGTGGCTTTGGGAGCACAGATCTCTGCCGGTAATTTAATACTGTTTCTCTTCTCGGTCATTGTCTGTGGTCCTGTTGGAAATAATAATATTTGTTGAGAAATTTTATATTGGAAGTGGATGGAAAGATTGGACTTTATAGGCCGGTGAGGTTGTCCTTTTCTTTTCCACTTTCCCTTTTATTTGAATGGCTGCAGGATTACATTGATGGCATGAAAGATGCAAAACAGGTCGTAAATGATGGATTTTTTATCGTGTTTGATGCGAATTATTCTCTTGGATTAAACAGTGTTGCTAACATAAGGATATGGAGTTCAATTTCCTAGAAAAGGTTTTAGTTGGATTTGTTGCCTACAGAACTCTGGAATTATTCCAACATTAGGAGTTTTTTTAGCCTTGTAAAGTACTAAACAATTTCTTGATGCTACCTTGAAAGCAAGATCTGATTGAAACTGGTAGTTTTAGTTTATAAATGTTCATAGAGAGCCTTAATCATGACGTTGATGATATTTAAAATTGCAACCAGCTAGAGAATAGCTGCTGTCTTCATGGATCTTGGTCTAGTCTAGTGTAGCTCATAATGGTAAGGGGTGGATCATGGAGTTGTGCTAGAAAGTGATTAATAAGGTCAATGGGTTTGACGACTGCTTAAAAGCATGAATAATTTATGATGAAACTGTAGGATTTCTTTATTGCCCTCCCAAAAAAAAATGTTGGATTTCTTGCCTGGCTAAGGATAATTTTAATTTTTTTGGCTGTTTTTCATCTATAATTCTGGTTAGTGTACTTTTAGTATATAAAAATCTTCTGTTTTGCATTGTTTTGAGAATTGAACCACTCTTGTTCGACTATTTATGGCTAGTGTATGAGAGGTTAATGTTTTCATTTCAATTATTCGGCCTTGTCCTTGCAGCTTGTTTGAGCTGATATATTTTGGGAATCGTTAATTCATTTCATTACATGCATTGCCTGTTGTTTCAGGGTTTGCTTCTGAATCACTCACTTCGAGACATGAGAGCAATGTGTTTCTTGATATTCCTCCAACCGTGGCTGCTCTGAAGAACCCCTCTTCAAAGATAGTCTACGATGAGTATAATCATGAGAGATTTACTCCTGGTGATCCAAGCAAGCGGGCATTTGCCTACTTTGTCCTGTCAGGTGGCAGATTTGTGTATGCCTCACTGATCCGTCTCCTGGTCCTCAAGCTTGTGCTCAGCATGTCTGCTAGTAAAGATGTTCTTGCACTTGCTTCTCTTGAAGTTGATCTTTCTAGCATTGAGCCTGGAACTACTGTGACTGTGAAGTGGCGTGGAAAGCCAGTGTTTATCAGGCGCCGAACTGAGGATGACATTAAGCTCGCAAACAATGTTGATGTTGGATCCCTTCGTGATCCTCAGCTTGATGCTGACAGGGTCAAGAACCCTGAGTGGCTTGTTGTCATTGGAGTTTGCACCCACTTAGGCTGCATTCCTTTGCCAAATGCTGGTGACTTTGGTGGATGGTTCTGCCCATGCCACGGTTCCCACTATGACATCTCGGGCAGGATTCGGAAGGGCCCTGCACCATACAACCTGGAGGTACCCACCTACAGCTTCTTGGAAGAAAACAAGCTACTGATTGGTTAAGTTTGACTTGTCAAAGCCAATTTCAGCTGAACACGTTCCTTTCTTCATCTGTCTGTTTTCAGAGGATCTTTGGCCTTATTTTATAACTAGATAATGTCTCAACATTTTTGGATTCTGCACTCTGCAGTGATGTGCTCTTCCATTTTGGGATGAGATTAGAATGTTATGTACATTTTCTTTTGGGACACAAGGCATTTTGCCCTGACATTATGAATAAGCTATAAACTAGCTCTTTTTAAGGCCTTGTATTCTCTATGCCTAGATGTGCATTTTCAGCTTGATAGTCTGTTGAAAACACTGACTTCATGGCTTTGTTTTGGGTATATGCCCTTCTGTCTTCCAGCAATACTTCTTCCTGACTTGGTGCTGTAAAATCAGACCACAAAACTGATCAAGAACACTGATCAAGCTCAGGTCTGCCCACGGGTGTCCATATCCATATCTTAATTTTTTCCTATTCTGTCGTGCTATTATAATTTAATTTATAATATTTAAATTAATCATATATATATATTATATTTTTAATATTATTTTCTAACCATTTGGAGATTTAAATAATTATATAATTAATGGTTCCAGCCGATTACATTTATAATTATATTTAAATTTTAGATTTCAAATAATATAAAAAAAGGAAAGCAGTGATTAAGACATGTTGGGATTAATATAGTGATTAATCAGAGCGGTGGGTGTCAGTTACTTAGCAGCATTCTTCCTCTTCGTCCTCATTCCGCCTCCTCATTACTTAGCAGCATTCTTCCTCTTCGTCCTCATTTCTCTTGCTTTCCTTCTCTTGTCGGCAGAGAAACTACCTCTTCTCCACTCTCCATTGCTCAGCCATGGCGAATGAGGAGAAGAAGAAGGAGGTGATTCGACTGGAGCGCGAGTCCGTCATCCCGATTCTGAAGCCGAAGATCATCATGACGCTTGCTAATCTCATAGGTGAGATTCCGTTTCTCGGATCCCGTCGATCCCTAACACATTTCGATGAACGCCTTTTCTTTGGTTTCGGCAATTCTCCGTGTGTTGGAGCTCCGGAGATGCGTTACACAGGCGTCATCATTTGCATTTTTTGCGTCGAGAATTAACTACAGTTCAGTATGTGATAGCTGATAGCTTCTTTCGGAATGTGCGTTGGCGATGGGAGTATTGCCTTGGTGATTGAATTCGATTCTAGTGATGCTTCATTTTTGTTGCAGAGCGTAGCTCTGATCGTTCCGAGTTTCTGAAGCTGTGCAAGAGAGTAGAATACACGATACGAGCTTGGTATCTGCTGCAGTTCGAGGATTTGATGGTAATGCATTGATTTCTTAGTTATAGTCGATGTGAAGGCTCCTGCTTTTTTTTATGCCTGTATGAATTTTGAATTTGCATACAGCAACTCTATTCCCTCTTTGACCCTGTGCATGGGGCTAAGAAGTTGGAGCAACAGAACTTGTCTTCTCAAGAGACGGATGTACTTGAACAGAATTTTCTCACTTACTTATTTCAGGTGATTTTGTTTTCCAGTTATTTTATTTTGGAGTCTAGTTGTCCCCTGCTGTATTAGATTTGATTGGGATGGGGACCACACTAAGGACATGATGCATAGTAGAATGCTTGTCTTTCATTAAGGAAGAAATATTATGACTATCACAGCATGTACTGAGTATGTGAGAATGCAATTTTGGCGTGCTTCACTCATTATCCTTGTTTCAGCAGTCATTATGTTGCATGTGCTGTTTTTTTTTTAATTTATTGCTGTTACCCTGGCACGGACACCTTTTGGACCTGGGACGTGATTCTATCAATGTGTGCTTTGCTGCAAAGCAATTCACTAGGAAGTACTTTTCTTTTATTGACAAATGGATTGTATAACTTTTACTTTTGAAAGAATACATGTTATGAACAATTATTTATGGTGGAGGAGCCTAAAACGAGTCCTTCAAGATACATAATTTTAACTGTCTATAGTTATTATTTGCAGGTGATGGAGAAGAGCAATTTCAAGGTTACCACTGATGATGAGATTGATGTTGCACTTTCAGGCCAATATCTCTTGAATCTTCCTATCTCTGTTGATGAATCCAAGGTTCATAGTTGCATTGATGCTAATACAATACTTCATTTTCTTTCTACATATGTATATATGTGGTTTCTGCTAAATATCTCAGATTTGGAGATTGTTTATTTTTTTGTATTGATGTCTGTGTCATTTTTTGGCTGAATGTAGCTGGACAAGAAGCTTCTGAAAAGGTACTTTGAAGAACATCCTCGGGAAAACCTTCCAGAATTTTCAGATAAGGTAGTCTTTTTTTTTCAGGGATGAAAGATTTCAATTGTTTAAAGTGTTTTCTTTCTGGTTAGGATGGTTGTTTGTAATTGACTTATATTTCATATAGTTTCTACAGAAATAGCATAATATTAATTTCTCATTGAAATTCCATAAACCTTTCTTTTTTTGATGGTTTTTCGATTTAAGTTGTTTTTTAGCGCACACTATTTAAGTCGTTGGACCCTTGATATATGTTATTCATCCATCCAGTTTCCACAAACAAATAAATAAGGTCTTTTGACTTTGATATATGACTAACTCGGGGTTTTGTACAAGAAATTAATTATGGTTGCAATCAGCAAGGTTGTACTTGTATTATCTCTTTGATTTTGGATAAAGTTCCTGAATGAATCCTGTTATAGCTCCTCTCTCTCTCTTCTCCCTTGTCTAACACTCCAACTTTGTTCCTCTCAAAGTATGTAATCTTCCGTCGGGGAATTGGAATTGATCGGACAACTGACTATTTCATCATGGAGAAAATTGACATGATTATTGCACGCATTTGGGCATACCTACTAAGAATTACCAGGCGAGATTTCTTTCTCATTTTATTTCTCGATGCTGAAGAAAAGATTGAGGTTTCAATCTAAAGCTTGAATTGCTCTGTCCTCTGGTACATGATTAGATTATTTAGGCCTCTTTCTCTAATGCAACTGCTATAGTGTCTGTGCATGCTTGCATATGTTTCCTATGTGTGTAGTGTTACATGCTATTCATGTTGCTCTGTTAAACCCCATGGTGCAGTTTTCTAGTTATATATATGCTAATAAATTGAATCAGTACTTGCTATTCTATTCAAAATGTTTCAGTTGGATACATACATATGGTGAACTTCCTTGGATCTAATATAACCTTTAAATACCTTCTCTTGTTAGTTTCTTCTGAAAGTTCATCTATACTATTGGTTGCAGAATCGATAAAGCCTTATCCAAGAGATCAAGAAGACGGAAAAACAAGGATCCAAAGAAAACTGATGAAGTTACACCCGAAGAGGATCAGGAAGACTTGTTTGTTGAACGAATTCGTATCGAAAATATGGAGCTGAGGTGATTAACAATGATTACTAGTATATTTTGTGTTGCTCTAGGCTATGCTTTTTGCAAGCCTCTGTTATAGGTTTTCTTCATTGCTATATTGGATAGGCTGATGTGCAGCAATTGGATCTCTCGAGAAACCTTGAAATTCATCAGAACAATAATTTTTTTGCGATCAAATATCTATTTTTAGTGTCCAGTCATTGCTATGATGCTTCAAATTTACTTTAGTGTAACTCTCTGGTTTTATTGGCATAGCCTGTTGCAGTGGAGCATGCATAGGACAGCTCAAACTTATACTTTTTTTCTTTTGTTTCCATGTTAATCCCTCTGTTATGCATTTTAAGAAGGTCTGCATTCTGGGTTCTTTACAGCTTGAATGAAGCAGGGTAGCAAAGGCTTGTATTTAAAAAAACTCACTTTATGTATGTTGTAATTTTTGCTCTTGCTGTTTTCCTGGTGCCTTTTCTCATCTAGTTCTCTGTTTGAAATGCTTGCATTGTTCCCACTTTGTTGCACAGCTTCCTCAATCTGATGAGCAAAATCACAATCCAGGAACCCACTTTTGATAGAATAATTGTGGTTTACAGGTATTCTTTGTATCTGCCCTATCTAAGTTCAGTTCCATATCTTTTTTCTTAAGCAAAAAGACAGCAGACTAGAACTCACAGGCCACATCACATGCTCAATTTTCTTCTATGATATAATTTCTTCACTTGATGCTCCTGTAATTTTTGTGAAGAAGTCTTTGATGCCTAGAGTAGCTTTTCTCTCCAGGCAAGCGGGTACTAAATCTAAATCAGAGCGAGGAATATTTGTGAAGCATTTTAAGAACATTCCGATGGCTGACTTGGAAATAGTTCTTGTAAATCTCTACCCCTAGCATCAAGTATCATTATTTACCATCATTGCTCATGACATCTTATTGTTATTTTTCGGTGTTTAACAGCCTGAAAAGAAAAATCCGGGATTAACCCCAATGGATTGGGTGAAGTTCCTGGGCTCTGCGGTTGTTGGGCTGGTTAGGATTTTAAAATTTTGTGCATCTTCTTCAATCCTGTTAAGTATTATATAATCTGTGGTTTTTTTTCTACTTTTTTATTTCTACAGGTTGCCGTCATCAGTTCTCTTGAAATTCCTAATGCAGATTTTTGGGTCATTCTTGCTGTCCTATCCACAGTAATCGGTTACTGTGCTAAGACATACTTCACGTAATTTGTCTATCCCTTATTTTTCTCCGTACTTTGTAGAGGGCTTTGGCAACACTTCCAAACTAGGGATAATTACACGTCCACATTCATTTTCGTCTGATGGAAGTAACTATTTCAGAATATTGAGATAGAATATCCACGTTGAATTTTGAATCGGCAGGTAGAGTAGTGCACTTATCATCCATAATTATAATGACATAATACCACACGAGTAACCCAAAATGTTTCTTGGAAGATTGGAAAAATCTTAGCTAGAGTATACACTTGGGCTTTCTCATATATTCGGATTCTTGTATTTAACTTTTTAAAGATCTTATTTTATATCCCAACTATTTGATTATTGGTGGTAGGTTCCAGGCAAACTTGGCTGCATATCAAAACTTGATTACTCAGTCTATGTACGACAAACAATTGGATAGTGGAAAGGGGACTCTTCTACACCTGTGCGATGATGTGATTCAACAAGAAGTATGTTAAGCCACTCTAGTCGAACTTTGCTGCTATATACTGATCTTTCTATTTTCATTTCACATAGTTAACCTTACTATAAAGAAAAAAAAGCATTTCCAATTTGTTTCCTTTCCTGCATAGCATGACAATTTCTTAAGCATTTAACCACCAAAACAAGTTTTCTTCTTTTTGTTGAATATTTATCTTCCATTTAATTATGAACAAAAATCAGCTGTTTGCTTACATCGGTAACAACGATGGCTTTTTCAACTTCAGCTGTGCATTCAGCAGTTTCTGTAACTAGTCTAACAATACTGTATCTGTATAAACAATCCTTGTACCAGCAATTCAGCATGTATAGTACTCTTATATGTTCTTGCCATGCAGGTTAAAGAGGTTATAATATCATACTTCATACTGATGGAGCAGGGAAAAGCAACTAGACAGGTGCATTTCGCCATTTGTGCATTTCTTAATATCTTAGATGAACCTGAGGGTTCCGTAGGACTGTTGTGCGCGTACTCTCTTCTAATGGCATCATAATGCGGTCAAAGGAGTTGGATCTGCGGTGTGAGCAACTCATCAAAGAGGACTTTGGTGAGAGCTGTAACTTCGACGTGGACGATGCGGTTCAGAAACTACTGAAGCTCGGCATCGTCTCTCGGGTAAGGGAAATTTCCCCAGCATAATAAGAACGCGTTCTTCTTCTATCTTGTTCATCTGCAAACTACACAAGCAGATGATTTGCCACCCCATAGTGCATTTGCAACCGATCAACAGACTATTATTTTCTTCTCCAGGACACTATCGGGAGATATTACTGTGTCGGCCTTAAGCATGCCAACGAGATTATCGGTACGACGACGGAGGAGCTCATCGTCAAGGCAAGACAGTGTGGCAATTCCGCCTGAAATGTCCAATTTGCCCTCTTCTACTATGCTCTTTCTTATTGCTGTGTAGTTTTTGACGTTGGTTGGTGTCATATGTTTGATTATCTTCTAATTTTTTATTTATTAATACTTTTATTTCTTAATGATTTAGTATTCTGATTTCAGTTTTATCTTTACACTCTGGTCCCTTCCTTTAATTATTACACGAGTAATCTGCCCGGGTAATTTACTCCTACTATTTTATGGATGATAATCGGATGTTAACATAGTAGTTAGACTCACCTTATTTAAAACCTAACTTGTGGCCATTCTCTGGCAAGAAATCAATTGTCACTAACATTGTTAATTATATACAATAATTATGTTGAATATTAAAAAGTGATCATACATTAAATAAAATAGATAAATATTATATATTTATAAGATATTTGTGTACTTTAGCTTTGGCAAAAATCTACTACCGGGCTCGAATGGGTGAGTTCCTACGGGTCTCGCAACTCGGAAATGGACTTGTACAGTTAAATTGGACTATACAAATTTTTTTTACACTAAATTGATAAAAATTAATTTCGTTTTTTTATTTGAAGATAGAAAAAAACTTTAATTTATAGTAAATTATATTATAAATAAAATTAAAAATTTTTAATTATAATAAAGTATTTTGTTTATCTAAAATAATTGGTAAATGAAATTGATAAATTTTAATTATAGTAAATGGTTTATATACATAATATAAATATAATATGTGAATAAATTTATATTTTTTATTTATAAAAATATTTATTGTATTATAAACTAATTTATATAAATTAATTTTATTACAAATAAAATGACTATTTTATATAAATTTTTAAAAAATAATTATAATAAATTATTTTATATAAATAAATAGATGTTATTATATATAAAATATGTTATATATAAATTTTACAATTTTTAATTATATAAAATATTTACTTTACATAAGTTCATACTAATTTAAAATTATTTAACTATACATAATTATAATAAATTATTTTTATACAAAGTTCTATTTATATAATTAAGTATATAAAATTAAAATGTTATAAATTAGTAAATTATTTGTGATAAATAACTTACTATTTATTAAAATTGTACGTAAAAATATTCTTTTCATAAAATTTATTAATTATATAATTCATGAAATTATATGTACAAAATAAATAAACAATATAGAAAATTATAAATTTAGTGATAGAATATAATGGAACTGTACAACTATAACACAAACAAATAAAGAGAACCCGAAACTTATTTGAATAGGATAACCAAACGGGTTGATTCCAATTTGAATAGTATCCATTTGAGATATTCATATGATTTGGGTTTGAAGTGGTTGGGTTAAAATAGTATGTTGACATCCAAAAATATAGTTGACCGGTCCTTGAAGCCTAACATGGCTTTGTTAGCTCTGTTTTGGGAAGCACATATAGGGCATCTAAGCAAGCCTAACTCATAAGTCCACGTGGCGCTCTACCACCCCATCGTCTCACCTACTTCCAACCCGCCTTACATTTTCACCCCACTTGCCCTAAATTGTCTCTGTGTACGAGGAGATACCAGAGCCCCTACAAGACGCCACGTGGCCATGGCTACCCCCACCACCGTTTATCATTGGGACCACCGCACCTAGAAGGCTACCCCCTACGTGATGGTGAGAATAAGAAAAATAAAAAACTATTGTTAGTATATAAAATTAAGTATTGTATCATTTATAAGTTATAAATTTTAAATAAATATGTATATAATTATTTATTAATCTAAATATATATAACTAATAATCTGTTATTAAAGTTTTTACGATATTCTTCCAACTTATTATTAAATAAAATATATAATTGTTATTCGTTTATAAGTTTTAAAATTTTATCCTACTTTCAAAATATTCATATGAATGGTGATAGTCCCACAAAGAACACACTGATATTATTATTGCCGGCACCAGTACGTTTTCCCTAGTCGGGGATGGCTCAGTGAGCCGACTCGATGGGGACGCTGTGGAGCACCACGGTCTCCACCGTCAGTCCCGGCCCGAACCCGAAGAGGACTCCCCAGTCGAGTCCCTCTCCTGTGGTGGCCTTCCCTTCCTCCATTGACCGCCGCCTCATCTCGTCCAGGATGAACAGCACGCATGCGCTGGACATGTTGCCGTAGTCGCTGAGGACTTGCCTTGTAGCCCTCATCTTCTCCTCCTTCAGCCCCAGCTTGGCCTCCACCTGGTCGAGGATGGCCGGGCCGCCGGGGTGCGCGATCCAGAAGATCGAGTTCCAGTCGCTGATCCCGATCGGGGTGAAGGCCTCCACGAGGCTCTTCTCGATGTTCTTCGAGATGAGGCCAGGGACGTCCTTGAGGAGGTGGAAGGTCAGGCCGACCTCACGGAGGTGGCCGTCGATGGCCCCGTCGGAGTCAGGGAGGATGGTCTGCGCCGCCGAGACGAGCTGGTAGAGCGGCCGCTCGATGGCGGTGTCGGGGTCCGCGCCGATGATCACGGCAGCCGCGCCATCCCCGAAGAGGGCCTGCCCGACCATGGAGTCGAGGTGGGTATCAGAGGGACCACGGAACGTGACGGCGGTGATCTCGGAGCAGACCACGAGGACGCGGGCGCCCTTATTGTTCTCCGCCAGGTCCTTGGCCATCCGGAGGACCGTGCCGCCGGCGAAGCAGCCCTATCCATACACCAGAAACCATGAATCATCAGTTTAGAGTCGGCCAAACCCTAGAGCTGGCCATTCCGGCCGGGTCAATTTTTCGGAAACACAACTTTGTATATACCTGTTGGTACATCATGAATCGCTTGACGGAGGGCCGGAGGCCGAGGAGCTTAGTCAGCTGGTAGTCGGCGCCGGGCATGTCCACGCCGGAGGTGGTGCAGAAGACGAGATGGGTAATCTTCGACTTGGGCTGCCCCCACTCCTTGATAGCCTTCGCCGCCGCCGCCTTTCCGAGCTTCGGCACCTCAGCCACCACGATATCCTGCCGGACGTCCAGCGACGGCGCCATGTATGCGCACACGCTCGGGTTCTCCGCCAGGAACTCCTCCGTCAAGTGCATGTACCTCTTCTTTATCATCGACTTCTCACCTGCAAAATCAAATTCCATTTCCAGTCACCGGGGTATCAACGGCGAGTGTTATGGGTATGTGCTTAATATACATACACATGCGCTTGAACTTCTCTTTGAGCTCTGTCATGTGCTCGCTGTTGGTGATCCTGAAGTAGTAGTCTGGGTAGTCTGTCTGGTCCACGCAGTTGCTCGGGGTGGCCGTGCCAATGGCCAGGACGGTGGCTGGGCCGCTGGCTCTCTGGGCCTTCACGAACTCCTCAACTGTTGGGGTGGTGCTGGCCATGGTGGCGGTTGTGCGAGCTCAAGTCCTTCCTCTGGCCGGATCTCCGGTGCTAGAGAGACAATGGAGGGCTTCTCTGTGACTTGTGGGTGGTGAAGAGTGTGGGAAGTGAGGGGGTGTAATATAGGGAGGAGGAGGTAGGTGAGATGGACGGGCTGATGGAGCGCCACGTGGAATTGAGGGTTAGGTTCGACTAAGCCGTGGTGCATGCCCTTCCACATAGCTAATAAAATGGTATGTCTCCCAAATAGTTGGAAATGGTAATATTGTTATTATTATTTGTATTAATGACATTTACGTAATTTCCTTTTCGAGTAATTGAGGTATTAATTTAAATGCACCCGACAACCTCAATGGAGAAAAATTGTATATAATTCTAATAAATAAATTTATAAAAAAATTTATTTTATCAAATATAAAATATTATTTTACATATACTATTTCATTTTATAATCTTTCAAATTTTAAACTCGTATTACTTATTTATACCATAATTATACATAGAAATTTTAGTTAGTTGAAATTGGGTAATAGGTTAGATCCATTGATCCGATCCCATATCCATCATTTTGGAATGGTCGGCTCGAGTCTAGAGATTTAAAACTATACCCGACCCGATCGATACAACACCAAATATCGGGTGGGTCCAACCGAGCTGACATGTGATTTCTAGTTGAGTGAATGCTACGCAATTATCAACAACCTACCACCTCACTTTTTGGAATGGAGGACACAATTCACTTTTTTAATGTTGCATATGCATAAACATATCACGTGGAAATACATAGGCGTAATAAAAATATTGCACTAAAATATTCATAATTTAATTTATAACATATTAATAATTTATAATATAGTTTCAATTTATAACCATATTTACTTTGTTAATTTACAAAATTACCAACAAATTGCCGACAAAATTCTCTCAAAATATTTGACCAAAAGGTTGAATTTTAACCATTATTCAAATTAAGGGATTTAATTATTAAAAATTAAAATTGGGAAATAAAATTACTAAAATTATATAAATTAAAGGATTTATACTCTACCCATCAAAGCTGAAGGAAGGAGCCGGGGCTGGAGGCAGCATTGATAAAACTATGGTTATTTTTGGTACACAAGTAAAAAAAACTTAAAATAAATTTTTATAGTAAATTATATTTTATATAAAATTAAAAGAAAATTTTAATTATACTAAATTATTTCTTTTATATAAATCAGTTTGTAAATAAAATTATAATTTTTATCGTATTATAATTTAATATATTTTATATAATTATACTAAATTATTTAATTTATATAAATGGATTTTACTACATGTATATCAACTTGAAAAATAATTAATTACAGTAAATTATTTTTCGTACATAAATTGATATGATTGTAAATAAAATAGTTAATTGTAAAAAAAATTATAAAATTTTAATTATAGAAAATATATTATAGTATTGCATATAATTATTCTAAATTATTTAATTTATGTAAATTAATTTTATTACACTAGTGTACATAAAATTAAAATGTTTTAATTATATTAAATTATTTCCAATAAATAAATTAATATTATTGTACATAAAATATGTTATAAATAAATTTTTAATTTTATACTTAGATATAATATTTATTATATGGTAAGATGATATATCGTACATAATTATACTAGATTATTTAATTTATATAAACTAACACATAAATTAATTATTATAAATATAATTAAAAAGTTTTTATTATAGTAAATTATTCCATTAAAATAAATTAATATTATTTTACATAAAATATTTATACGTAAAATTATAATTTTTTAATTATAGAAAACATTTAGATGCATACATAAATAACTATTCAATTGTTCGTAATTATACTAAATATATTTAATTCACATAAACTAATTTTTGTACAAATAATTATTTTTATAAGTACAATTATTGTATATAAAATTAAAATTATAGTGTTTTAAAATTAGTAAATTACTTATTGTAAATAAATTAATATTAGTTTGCATAATTATTTATTAAAATTGTATATAAAAATAACATATTTCAATCATATAAAATTTGATAATTATATATATATTGAATTACATATATAAAAATACTTGATCAATTATAAAATTATAAAAATAAATATATTAAATTATATTTATATATTAATATTATTTTAAAATAATAATATTTATTACATTTATACAGTATAAATAAGAATATTAAGTTGAATAGAATAACAACAAATATAAGTAAAGGGATAAAATCCGATTTTAGTATAAGATTTTTAAATTCGATTTGAATCGAATTTAAATTATTTAAACTTAATTAATTTGACTCATTTTCTAGCATTACTGGTTAAACTCGACCCAAAAATCTCAATTAGTTGAATCTAATCTCAACCCTAATATCTATTCCTATTCCTATGGGAAGTTGGGCAAATATAGGAACAAAATTCCCAAGTATTCAAGGGAGAGTCTAGACCAGCCTCTAGTAAGCTCGGGTCCAAGCATGGCGTGATGAATCTGGGCGGGGTCTAATTCTAATCGGATTAAAAAAATCCATAGTTAATGGAGTCATTATGTCAATAGACCAAATCAGAATAAGCTTTACATAGAGCTTGCAATCCTTGAATGCATGGACAATTAGACGTTAGGTGGAATAGGATTGGAGAGAGAGGACACGGATAGGGGTAAGTAAGGCGCTGCGCCGGTGAACTATCACGTGGACTGCTCAGGGTGGTGGGGTAAGTAGGTGCGTGCCACACCCCCTTCCACCAAACCTTCCAAATTGCACAGTTTTGGGTGCTAATTTTATCATTCTTTTTGTGGGCATAATGGTTAAGTCAATCTACTTCATGTTCGCGTGCTCCACTTGGGCAGATGTGGAATTTACATAATGCCCCTTTTTCTTCTTTCTTATTTTGTCCCAACAGCGCAATTGATGGATGGTTAGATTTATTTCATTTTATTTTTTTATTTTCAAATATATATATTTTAACCTGGTAAATCGGGTTGGATTCGGGTACTTTTGAACCCGTAAAAAAATTAAGATCAATAGTGGTAAATATTACGTGTGACTTAATTTTTGATATATTTTTTTGACATAATTTTTATATATTTTGACATAATTAATTCAAAAATTAAGTAAATATAAATATAATATATTATTAATTTATTATATTCTCTCGTATATTATTAGATTATAGTAATCTAAACTCGTATTATCTATAAATATAAAATAAAAAATACCAAATTTTTGTTATTTCTTATTTGAGAAAAAAATTATATATGTTTATAATATTATTTAATATTTGATAAAATAGAAAATTATTTTAAGTTTATAAATTTAAAAATATTAAAATAATTACAACTAATAACTTTTAAATATAAATAAATATCACAACGTTTCACAATATATTATTATATTATATTAAATTTAACATGTATTATACACTATTATTAATAAAAAATATTCAAAATTAGTCAATGGTAACCATCAAAAGAATAATATTTATTTCGTTTACTATTTTTAAATATAGTTAAAATTACACCTAATAATAAGTGTATTTATATTGAATGTGAGTGTATATTTTAAAAATATTATCCTAAATTTAATAAAATAAAGAAATGGTTTAAAATTTTAAAATTATAAATATTTCACTGTTTATAATTAATAACTTTTAAATAAAAATAGCTTCTCAATTATACGTTAATAATACCTATTCATAATATACAAAGTAAAAAAAAAATATTAATCACTTAAAAATTATAATTTTTAATTAAATATAACTATAAATAATTATGCACTCCCTGAATATTCATTAATACATTAATCATCATTGACTAGCCTGATATTCTTTAATTTTTCTAATATTTTTTTACCATCGTCCACTAGTTTAATTTTGTTGCTTTTTGGCTGATATTAGAGGGGTGGCTTATTTGATATCATTCTAGTCTCAACGGGCGTTATACCGCAGCACAAAGTAATTTACGAGCCCTTCAGGCCCAAAATGATTGATGGGCTTAAGGGCCTTCGGTTATGGCCCAATAATACCCGCCGGAATCAGATCACACCCACAGACCACAGTTCATCCCTCTTTCTGCGATCATTTTTGCTTGCTTTGAGGCCTGTGGAGGTCATTGATCGGATTTTCGAGTTCATATTCCCCTCCACTTCTGAAATGCTCGCCCGTCTCACTGCCAGACGGCTACAAGAGATCCGCCATGTCTTCTGTCGTCCATGTACTCTCCAGGTTAGTTCATGCTCTCATTCCATTCCTCTCCAGTTTAATCGGATTCGGCTGTTTTTCTCCTCATTTGAGCTTTGATCCGTGGTTTCTTGCTCTGGTTTCAGCTTGATTCTAGATCTTTCTCCACCGCTCTGAATTATGTGAGTGGGTCCATGGCTTCATTTGCTTGTTCTTTCTGTTGATTTAGTGAATGTGGTTTCCCCATGCTCATCATGAAGGAATTGTGCGGTTGTGCAGCACTTAGATTCGCCGGACAACAACCCAGACCTTCCTTGGGAGTTCACTAATGTGAACAAAGAGAAGGTTAGTGAAGGTCTCAACGAATTGTACCTATCTGAGTTGTCCGATTCATTGGTACCAATTGAGCAGTTCAATAACTTTATTCCCGCTGGGAATGCTTTTTGAAAAGTTGTATTTCTCCCTTGGGATAGTAAGGGACGGTTCTTTTACATCTTGTAGTCTCTCAAGTGCCAGTTTTCAACGAATTAATGAAATATATCTCTAAGCTCCATTATCAAACCAGCTTGACCAGTGTCTAGTAAAGGGGCTTTGAGCTGCATTGTTCAGCGTTCCCACTCATCCGTTCATGTTTGAGCTTTGCTTTCTAAATTTAGAGGAAATATATGGATTAGAGGTGCAGTCATATTGTACTTCAGGTGAAAATCCTCATGGCCACAGCAAATTCTTGCTCTGGTTGTTGCACTATTGATTTTAAAACGGGCTTGTATTGCCTGGTGAAACTTTGACGCACATGATCAGACTATTTTCATAAAAATGAGAACCCTTTCAGAGGGTTCAGATAGAGGCACTTTCTCATCTTTGTAGAAGATGTTAAACTTAATCAAGTGTTCCTTTTAGTGTGACCTTATTCACTGACATAATCAAAACTGACAAATACCTTCTTTATCTTATGGAAGGGTGAGGTTATCCAATATTTTATCAGCTTTTGTTTTTATTCTACTATCTAGAAGTTGTCAGTGGTTAATATTTCTGGAGGCTTTAAAGATAATTATTCTCTTGGATCTAAATTTTTTTTTCAGGTATAATCAATACTGTAAATTTATGAAGTTTTCTTTCTTCTTAGCCCAAATCATGGGCTTATTTGTACTTTTAGTATAAAGCTTTCTAGTGCACTGTATTCCACCTATTTGGGTTTCTATTACCCTATTTATTTATTTTTGTATGTCGATAGAGTAAATTTCACTTTTTTAATTGTTCTTTGTTCTTTCTTTTTCTAAATGAGTTTTAGTCTATCTACAGGAACCAGTTTGCCTCTAACAATTGCTTTCACATTTTTTCTTCTGAAGGCCAAGGAAATATTATCGCACTATCCATCCAATTACAAGCAATCTGCTGTTATTCCACTTCTTGATCTTGCACAACAGCAACATGGTGGTTGGCTCCCAGTTTCTGCAATGAATGCGGTAAGCTATTTTATGACCTTAGAGAACTTTCTTATTTGTGCTACGGTCAGCTCGTGCCAATACACATGACCTTGACATTTCTTAATATTTACAAATGGAGAGGCAATGGTTTAGTAACAAAAAATTGTTCCTTTGTCCTGTATATTTATTAAATCCATATGATAATCAAATAAGCTAAGGTAAGAGCATTCTTTTTGTGAATTTCATTCACAACCTATGCCATGAAAAGAGGAAGAAAGTAGCTGACTATAATGGTTAAAAGTTCAATTATTACTGCACTTGGCATGGGCGTGGTGCCCTGTCATATCATCTCATCTAAAACTTCAAAAGTAGCAGCTGAACTAATAATCCTTGACAAAGAGGTGTCAATGACTTAGTTGTGATTCAGTGCCTAATATGTCATCATATTAATTCACTTAATTCAAAGAATCTAGATGTAAAGATTAAATGGGTTACGGTAATAAAACAATGTCACACTCTTTTGAATAAATTAAATGAACTGAGCTTTTAATGAATCAATGGAGATTTTTAACTGCAATTTTTCTTGTCCATGATTCCTTATTTATTGAATTAATTTTCAGTCCGATCGATTCAATATGTAGCTGCATAATGCTGCCCAGGAAGGGAAGATTATGTGCATATATGATTATGTCTGATATAAATGAATGTAAGGATCAGAGTTATTTCATTTGAGTGATCTGGTTATGTTGGGCTAATAAAAAATAGTCATGTAGATAAGTTTTTGAGCAAATGTGGTCATATAAATAATGTTAACAAATATGGCCATATAAAAGAACTATTTCAAGGAATTGACTGATTTATGGATATTCAAAAAAGCATCCATATTTTACAGAAAAAGATGAAAGGGTTCCCTTTTTGCTATTGAAGGATGGTGGTTTACATATTGTCAATACCCTACTAATTCCATAGATTTCCAAGTTAACATGTAGATGTTGGTCATCATGCTTTTCAGGAATCATTAATTTCTAGCCTTCTACTTAGAGAGATGTTAGAAACATGGGAGATGATTATATGTACATTCACAATTGATCCCTTATAGGATGAAAATTGTGGGCCACTTCAGTTACACTTATGTCCTTTCCTTCGTTGAAATAGTGCAACCTTTCAAAATTATAGTATTTTTTTCCTTGAGATATCTGTTCTGGAGACTGCAAATATGTCTGGATTTGTGTTATACTTGTATCATATATTGATCTTGAATATTCATTTTTTTCTATTTAAATATAGGTAAAGACATCCTCTAATCTCATAATTCAAGATATTACTAACACTAGTATGATGTACTTCCATAGTGCAACTTGCAGGAGATGGCATGGAATTTGTTGCATTCATAAATCTTGAAGTAATGTTTAAAAGCACATCCCTTAAAATCTATTTTCAACAGGTTGCTAAGGTCGTAGAAGTTGCTCCAATCCGGGTGTATGAGGTTGCGACTTTCTATTCAATGTTTAATCGGACAAAGGTGAGGAATGAAACTATGAATGCCCTCCCATGTTATTTTATGTACTTTCAGTGAATCTTGTCTCTTGTTTTCTTAATCAGCTTGATGGATCTTGTCCTTTTCACTCATTATAGGTGGGCAAGTACCATCTTCTGGTTTGTGGGACTACCCCTTGTATGATTCGTGGCTCAAGAGACATTGAAGCAGCTTTGTTGAAACATTTAGGAGTAAAGCGCAATGGCAAGTCCTTGATTATCTGCCAGTTCTTTAAATTGGCATTGCAGATCTGCAAATTTGTCATCAAAACTATTGTTATTGTTACTTCTTAGTGAATTTTATTTTCTGTATGCAGAAGTGACAAAGGACGGTCTTTTTTCTGTTGGAGAGATGGAATGCATGGTCAGTTTTACTTTTGCCTGATGAAGCTCTAATGAAGCTATTGTAACGATTCATTTCACTGACAAATCCTCTTAGCACTTCCATCCGTGTTCATCTTTACCGTAAGGTTTTGTTCTATCCATATTGACATCAGTATGTTTGCAGGGATGCTGTGTGAATGCTCCTATGATCACGGTGGCTGATTACTCCAATGGTTCTGAAGCATATACCTACAACTACTACGTAGGGTTTAGAATAACTTTGCTTTTGCTCCAAAGTCTACTTATTCTCACCTCTAGTTTTGTGGAATTCACTGCCTTGTGTGTCCCCGTTGCAGGAAGATGTTACTCCTGAAAGGGTTGTCGAGATAGTCGAAATGCTTAAAAGAGGAGAAAAGCTTCCAGTAAGGCTACTCTGCCATGGATCTTGATTATCATATTCATACAAATTTTGTCTCAAGCTTCACTGTACTTGTCATTTCTGATTTCAGCCCGGGACTCAAAATCCAAAACGCATCAGAAGCGGACCAGAAGGAGGGAACACCACTTTGCTGACTGACCCTAAGCCACCACCATGCCGAGATCTTGACGCATGCTAAAATAGCAACCTGGAAACTTGAAGGTGATTTGTTTCTAATAATGCTAAGCCATGTTTGTAACTAGAATTACTGCAACATCAGTACGGTTTTGGTGTGGATCACTTCTGTTTCATGCATTAATCTCAAGCTATGTATCTTCGATTCGGGCTGCACTCGTATCTTATGATGGATTTGGGTAGTCTTCTCATTTGCTATGAACTTCTTGGGTGAAGCTGAAGCAGTAGATTCTTGTATTCTTCTCAAGGTTGGACATCCATGAAATAGAGGAGATTTAGAGTTCAGAGTTGAGACTGTGGAATATACCCTGACTGTCACTTGCCGATTAACTATGGAATATACCTAAATATCACACACCATAGTGGTCCTTCATTGTGTCCATAGTCGTCCTTCAGCCATGTTTCAATTCTAATTCAAATTTTATTTTTTAAAATTATTGGTAAATAAATTAATAATAATATTTTATAAATTATTTTAAAGGGTTAGTATTGATGAATTCAATTGGAATTCTTATTATATTAATATCTTTTTATATATAGTATATTTATTAATAATTTAGAATAAAATAAACATTTGATATACTGTTTTTTAGGTCATATGCTCAAAATATTAAATTTTGTTTTTAAAAATTATTCAATCAAATTACATATTAAACTTAAGAATATTCTAATAATATTTTATATATAGTTATTTAATAAAAAAATTATATTAGAAGAGTATTAGAATATATATTTTTTATTTTTATGCTTATCCTTGTGGAAGAATATTTTAAAATATTATTTTAATAATATATTATAATATTTTAATAATACTAATATTTTTACCTCTGTGTGTTAAATATTATTTAGTTAGTAGCAGAATAGAGTATTTACTTATCTGTAAAATTTAGATAATAAAATTATTAGTATAATTTTTTCTATAACATAATTATTTAATGGAATTGCTTTTAAATTTAAAATACGAGATATATAAAAAATAAATATTGAGATATAGATGTCTCAATATTATAAATAAAATTTTATTTATAAATAAATAAATTAAAAATATATATTATTTATATATTTATAATAAAATAAAGATAAACAAATGTTTTATATAAAATATTATTTAAATACTATACGATAATATATAACATTATATATATTTATGAATAAATATATAAATAAGTGATATTATAGTTTATTTAAAATAAATGTTTGTATACAATTATTTTATGCATATATAATATCGATTTTACCTGCCTTCCCAATGTATTTTTGAATTGAGTACCTTTCATTGCATTTTTTAATTGAGTAATATACCATCCAAAAAAAATTGAGAATGTATGGTTTTTTTAGGAATATATCTAATAATTTTTATATATTTTAAATTTTTTATTCTTTAATTGTGATTATTATGATACTATAATTGTTTAATATTTCTTAGTTATTTTATCGATTGTGGAGATGAATAGAAGCAGTTGTATCTTGAAAACTCGTACCATTATTTTAGAACAACCTAGCATCGAGACCATTTTGTCTCTTTATTTTTAATTTTAAAAAGCATGCAATCTCATGCATATTGAGAAGTGGGCTTGTTATAAAAAATAATATTTGCAAATAGCGATTATTATCTTGTAAAGGTAAGAAGTGAATTTTCTTGAAATATTTTTTATAAAATGAATTTCTATATTAGTACATGTTATTCTATTCTCATAAATAGATTAAAGGTAAGTATTTAAATTTTTTTAGAGTTTTTTAGGATTTTTTAGAATTTTTTTAACTTATAATTTATTGTATATTAATTTATTTATTTTTATATATATTTTAGTAGATATTGTAAATTTAATAATACAATACAATTTACAATATTATATCTATTTAGTATATTTATTTATTTATTTTATAATATAAGAGTATAATTCAGTTCGATTCTACATTCTACCTACGTTGTTCATATTCATTTTCTTTCGATTTTTATTAACATTAGAAAATTATTTAAATTTCTTCTATTCTTATTATATATAAATTATTATTTCATCATCAACTTCACTGGCTCATTTTCATATTTTCTTTTACAATCTACAAAATCAACATAAGTTACGAATTGATGGAGTATGCTGATCAAACCATCCCGGCACCGCCAGAGTTCTTACATTCTCATAAATATAATTAATCTACTTTTATTTCCAACCCATCATACAAGATTTGGAATATTTGTGATAGAATATATCTAACCACTATCTTAAAATCATTAGACACTCAAGTTAATCTACAGTTAATTGAAATTCACAATTCTACAGATATGTGGGATAAATTAGAAGTTTTATTTGCTCAACAAGTCCGAGCTCATCAAGATCTCCTTGACCCTCAATGGCGTGACACGGTTAAATAAGATCGAACAATGGGAGTTTACTTGACGTCCATCGCCAGTCTTGTCACCAGCTATGCCTATATTGGCCTTCCTAAACCTGAATCTAAAATCAAAGACAGAATTCTCGCTGGGTTAGGAGAACAATATCAGTCTATTTGCATGGCCCTCACTCCTACATTCAAGCAAACAAGTATAGATAAACTCAAATTCATGCTCATTTATGAAGAAATTAAGCTTAATTATAAAATTAGTAGAGAAATCTTACCATCACCACTCATGAGTTCTCGCTTGTCCACAACACCGTCATTCGTCGGTGTCACTCCCTACTATCATTGTGGATCTACCAACTCTTTTTTCCCAAGGCGATTTTCGGAGCATCGACCCTGTTTCTTACCTTCGATCTAAGGGTGATTCTCGAACCCTAGAATCACATCTAGAAATCAACAATGAGAGTATGTGTTAGGCTCTCGCATGAATTGTAAACCCCGCACTTTTGAGTTAAGGAAAATTGGGAAAAGAACCGGTCAAACCGAGTAAGAAAATCGAGTCGGTTTACATTTGAGAACACGCAATATGAAAATTTACAACTTCCGGGTGATCTAAAGGGTTCACTAAACATTAGAAAATAAATTTAAGAAAATTTAAAAGATAAAAACCAAATTGGTTTAGGTGAACAAGATTTCATAATAACTTTGAAGTTAAGTATGCTTGCCCGAGAGTAGTGTGAGGATGGGTGACCTTTTGGGAAGTATAAATTTTTTTTATAACCCGAAATTTTGGTTAAAAATTTTTATGTACGCCTTATCATAAATAACCATAAATTAATATATATTTAATTATTGTAATTAATACTAATAATTTAATACCTAAATTAAATTATTGGAATTAATATTGAAATTAAATTATTGGAATTAATACCAATAATTTATGACAATATTAATACTAGTAATAAATCTCGCCCATTTAATACACGAGTTTTATGCCTATATAAAGATGTCATCCCCATTTCATTCTCCTCACACCTGAACACTTCTCTCTCTCTACTGCTCCATTTCCCGGTAAAGCTCGAACCAGAGCTTCGACTTGAACAAAGGTCGGGCTCTTTAGAACCGGGGAGAATATAGCTATTTGATAGCAAACTCCAGTCAATCCGAAAATCGTTGGAGAAGCACCGATATGATAGAATAGTGAAGCAACTCTGGCGGACCGAAGCTGCCCTATTTCGGCCAAGCTGAAATCGGCCATTTCAAGCCCTCCTCAGGCCAAACCAAGCCCTCCCAACATTTCCTCAGCCTTTACACGGCCGAATTAGGACCGAAAGGTAAGCCAATTCGGCTCCCCTTTACAATTTTCGATCGATGCTAGAGAGATAGTCGACTGAATTTCAATGACGAAATTCTAATCTAATTCTGTATCAATTGATGCAATTCTTGATTCTAGATGAACCTCAGGACGAGACCTATCTGCCCAGATCGAAAGCTCGGACCGCCGTGCCTTCACCGGTGAGAAATTGAAGCTTTCTCTCTCTATAGTCTATTTTCCGACGAAGCTCCGTTTGAGCTCATTCCGGCGTTAAAATCTGCGATTCAAAGTTTCTTAGAATTGTATGAACATGCAGGAACTCAATTTCAATAATTAGAAGTGTTTGATCGATCAATTTGATGAAATCAAATTTGGTAGTGTTGAAGAGTTGAAATTGGGGGAAAAATTTGGGGATTTTCGAAATTCAAAGGGCCAAAATACAATTTTATGAAATTGAGGGTCAATGGGCATGAAAATAATATTGGAGGACCAATTGAGGAATTTTAGAATTTTTGGGGCAAAACTTACCATTTTTGTAAAAGAAGGGCAAAATGGTAATTTTGAAAAAATTGGGGGACCAAATTGGAAATTTGGGAAATTAAACCCCTTTTTGGTAAAATTGAATAAATTGAGGTCCTAGGATAAATTTTAAAAGTTACAGGACTCAATTTGAGGAAAAACCGACATTAGGGACTTAAAGTTAAAGAGAGATAACTTTAGGGACCTAATTTGTAAAACCCGCCCTTTTGAGCTAAGGAAAACCAGGAAAAGAACCGGTCAAACCAAGTGAGGATTTAGAACCGGTTCACAAACTCGATTATTTCTGAACGGGCAAGTTGGGAATTTACAACTCTCGGGTGATCCAAAGGGTTCATTAAACCTTTTAAAAGAAACTTAAGACAAATTAGAAAATAAAAACCAAAGTGGTTCAAGTGAACTATATTCCATAAGAACTTTAAAGTTAAGCGTGCTTACTTGAGTGTAATGTGACGATGGGTGACCTCCTGGGATAAGAGTTCATCCCCATTTCATTCTCCTCATACCTGAACACTTCTCTCTCTCTCTACTGCTCCATTTCTCGGTAAAGCTCGAACGAGAGTTTCGACTTGAACAAAGGTCGGGCTCTTTAGAACCGGGGGGAAGACAGCTATCTGATAGCAAACTCCAATCAATCCGAGTATCGTTGGAGAAACGCCGACATGATGGAATAGTGAAGCAACTCCGGCGGACCGAAGCTGCCCTATTTCGGCCAAGCTGAAATCGACCATTTCAAGCCCTCCCAACACTTTCTCAGCCTTTCCACGACCGAATTAGGAACGAAAGGATGAACCTCAGGATGAGACCTATCTGCCCAGATCGAAAGCTCGGACCGCTGTGCCTTCACCGGAACACGAAGTACCGGGAACGCCAGCAAGGACAAGCTCGCGTGAATACCAAGAACCGGTCTAGTGGAATTCACGGCATTAACGGGTGAGTGGGTTTACTAACATCATACCCGGTTGGGATGATGAGCACAACTTAAAATTTAAAACCACTTACCGGTTGTGAGTGGGTTATTCAGATCATACCCGGTTAGTATGATGAGACTTCCTCGAAGGAAGTTGAAAACCCGTTCATCGGTTATGAACGGAGATGTCCTTATACCGATTGGTATAATGGACAGTGAAAACCTATTTTGTCGAAAGTGTTCTCCCCTGACTGTGTGCCAATGCTTAAACTATTTGGGAGACCTTCTCGACGGGAGCTCGAATAGCTCTGATAGGCCAAGGGCCTCGGTTTTGGAACTTGGGGGCTAAATGCCCGATTTTGAAAATCTCGTACAGTGGGCCCAAGGCCAGTTGGCACGAGCAGGAGCTCGTAAACGAATATGATATATGTGCCATAAAACTTAATAAGTGAATTGTTTGGCCATGGTACTAAGATGGGACCGACATGCTCAGTCAACTAGCGGCAGTGCAACATGACAGGTCGACGGACTAGTCAAGACAAACAGCTGTGGGTTGAGTTGAGAGTCGGGGCCGTTGGACTAGTGGCACCACAGATTACATGGCAATATAAGAAAATTTTGTTTGTGCATGCACTATGAGTACGGGATCATCAAGACGCCCATGAGGGGTAGTGATGCATCCTAAGGGCACTGGACGACCTGGTGGCTATAAGGGCAGTTCGTCGTTCCAGGTGTTTGTGCGAAATCTGGAGTAGCACTAAGCGCATGAGACCGGGGTGGGGACAGGATGAGGTCTCTGTCCTCATACGGACACGAAGAAGTGATTTCGGGATTGTGGGTCGGATGTTTCGTACATCCACTCATTCCTAGGGTAGAAGTGGTCGTACTTCTATCCGGGTGGCAGGAAAAGTCGCTCCGAAGCCACTAGCGGGTTCAGTAGTGATACTGACTTGCGAATGTGTGTAACCTTCATTATGAAGGATGTGTGTTGGGTGATGACACATCGATAACTAAGAAATAATGGAAAAAGATGAATTTTTAAATGAAATGATTTTTTTTGAAAACAAAGGAGTCTGGCACACTCCATATAAATGTTTTTCTTGAAAGTTAAAAGATTTGAATCCCACTCACTGAGTAGTTGTACTCACCCCCTCCCTTATACCTCTTTCAGGAAGTCCCGGAAAGCCGAACCTTAAAGGACTTGCACAATTAAACGCCTGCAAGATTGGTACAACTAATTTAAATTACTATGCAGTTTTGATTTATGATATTCCTGGAAAAAAGTGCAGGTTAATGCCTTACTCTTTACGATTTATAATATAAGGGAAAACCCTTTAGTAAATCGGGAGAGTGGCGGGTTGATCACGGGGATCCGACCAAACCGGGTCGGGGCGTTACAACTAGAGTGGATATTTGGGGACCTGCTCTAGTCCGATCTTATACTGGATATATTTACTATATTCATTTCATTGATGATTATAGTAAATATTATTGGTTTTTCCTTATGAAAAATTGCTCGGAGGCTCTTCAAATCTTTCGTACATTCCGACTACGTGTTTAAAATCTATTTGACACCAAAATTAAAAATTTTCAATCAGATGGTGCCAAAGAATTTTTATATGTAGCCTTTCAAGCTGAACTTCAAAATAATGGGATCACTCATCATCTTTCATGCCCCCACACACCCCAACAAAATGGATATGCAGAAAGAAAACATAGACAAATCATTGATATGGGACTCACACTTCTAAATCATGCTCATCTTCCCATCAAGTTTTGGGATTTTTCATTTGAAACTGCAGTTTATTTAATCAATAGATTACTTACTCGTACACTTCAATCTCAATCTCCTTACCAAATTCTTTCCAAAACTCCACTAATCTACACTCATTTACGAGTCTTTGGATGTTTGTGCTTTCCCTATCTTTGATCATATCAAACTCATAAATTTCAACCTCGCTCCAAAGCTTGTGTCTTCCTTGGGTATCCTACTGATTTTATTGGTTATCGATGTCTTGATCCACAAATACGGCGTATCTATATTAGTCCAACTATACACTTTAATGAGACTAACTTTCCTTTTAATAAGTGTTTGTCAACAGCTCGTACAACTCCAACTCCTGGTAATTCTATTATTCTTTCTCTCTTCTCTTATTTTTTCCTCAATACCTTCATCTAATTCTCCAATAATAATATCTGATGAGCTGTCTCCATCTACTCACTCTCCTGTCATTGAACACTCTAATGCTGAATCTTTAGCTTCTCTAGAGGATATTTCTACTTCATCCACACACCACATGATTACTAGGTCATAAGATGGTACATTACCCCCACTTCATTTTCAAATAACATCTAGGGCTTTTCTTACTATTTCTATTCAGGAACCTCATATTCTCAAGCAAGCACAAAAATATCCATGTTGGATTCATTCAACAAATGTTGAATATAATGCTCTTATAAAAAATCACACATGGTGTCACGCCCCGACCCGGTTTGGTCAGATCCCCATGATCCCCATGATCAATGAATGGGTTTTTAAAAGCTTTTAACTTTTGAGAAAAATATTTATATGGAGTGTGCCAGACTCCTTTATTTTCAAAAATCCCTTCATTTAAAAATTCGGGTTTTTCCACCATTTCTTATTTAACACGGTGTGTCATCACCCAACACACATCCTTCATCATGAAGGTTACACACATTCGCAAGTCAGTATCACTACTAAACCCGCTAGTGGCTTCGGAACGACTTTTCCTCCCACCCGAATAGAAGTACGACCACTTCTACCCTGGGAATGAGTGGATGTACGTGGCATCTGACCCACAATCCCGAAATCACTTCTTCGTGTCCGTATGAGGATAGATACCTCATCCTGTCCCCACCCGGTCTCATGCGCTTGGTGCTACTCCAGATTTCACAGAGATACCTGGAACAACGAACTGCCCTTATCGCCACCAGGTTATCCAATGTCATTAGGATGCACCACTACCCCTCATGGGTGTCTTGATGATCTCGTACTCACAGTGCATGCACAAACAATATTTTCTCATATTTCCATGTAATTTGTGGTGCCACTGGTCCAACGGCCCCGACTTTCAATTCAACCCGCAATTGTTTGTCTTGACTGGTCCGTCGACCTGTCATGTCGCACTGCTGCTAGTTGACTGAGCATGTCGGTCCTATCTTGGTACCATAGACAAACAATTCACTTATTAAGTTTTATGGCACATATATCATGTTCTTTATGAGCTCCTGCTCGTGCCAACTGGCCTTGGGCCCACTGTATGAGATTTTCAAAATCGAGCATTTAGCCTTCAAGTTCCAAAACCGAGGCCTCTGGCCTATAAGAGCTATTTGAGCCCCCGTTGAGAAGGTCTCCCAAATTGTTTAAGCATTGGCACACAGTTAGGGGAGAGCACTTCTGACAAAACATATGTTTTCTCTATCCATTATACCGCTTGGGTATAAGAACACCTCCGTTCATAACCGATGAACGAGTTTTCAACTTCCTTCGGGGAAGTCTCATTATACCAACCAGGTATGATCTACTTACAACCGTTAAGTAGTTTTTCTGCATGATTTTCACATCACTCCCTCTAAGTAGTGATGTTTAAAATACCACTTAATAGTGGGTTTTCATATCGAGGTACTTATCATTGCCCAACCGGGTATGATATAAAATTTCCACTCACAACCGGTAAGTGGTTTTTAATTTTAAGTTGTGCTCATCATCCCAACCGGGTATGATGTTAGTAAATCCACTCACCCGTTAATGATGTGAATTCCACTAGACTGGTTCTTGGTATTCATGCGAGCTTGTCCTTGCTGGCGTTCCCAATACTTCATGTTCCTACACGATATGAACATCTTGGTTCATTATCCTTCGGCCTAATCGCCTTCATTCATTCCAAATGAATGAGAAAGTCAAACTTTCATTTATTTGCAATTAGGTCCCTAAAGTTATTTCTCTTTAACTTTAAGTCCCAAATGCTAATTTTTCCTCAAATTGAGTTCCGAAACTTCTAAAATTTATCATAGGACCTTAATATATTCCATTTCACAAAAAGGGGTTTAATTTCCCAAATTTCCAATTTGGTCCCCCAACTTTTCCAAAATTACCATTTTGCCCTTCCTATACAAAAATGGTAAATTTTGCCCCAAAACTTTCAAAATTTCCTCAATTGGTCCTCCAACATTATTTTCATGCCCAATTGACCCTCAATTTCATAAAATTTCATTTTGGTCCTTTAAATTTCGAAAATCCTAAATTTTCCCTCAATTCCAACTTGTTAACACAGCCGAATTTGATTTTATCAAATTGACCCATCAAACATTTCCAATTGTTGAAATTGAAGTTGAAATTGAGTTTTTACATGTTCATACGATTCTTTAGAAATGTGAATCGCAAGTTTTAACGCCGGGACTAGCTCAAATGGAGCTTCGCCGAAAAATGAACTATAGAGAGAGAAAGCTTTGATTACTCACCGGTGAAGGCACGATGGTCTGAGCTTTCGATCTGGGCAGATAGCTCTCGTCCTGAGGTTTATCCTAGAATTAAGAATCGCATCAATTGATGCAGAATTGGATTAGAATTTCATCATTGAAATTCGGTCGGCTCTCTTTAACACCGATCAAAAATTATAAATGGGAGCTGAATTGGCTTACCTTTCGTTCCTAATTCGACCGTGAAAAGGCTGAGGAAGTGTTGGGAGGGCTTGAAATGGCCAATTTCAGCTTGGCCAAAATAGGGCAACTTAGGTCCGCCGGAGCTGTTTCACTATTCGATCATGTCGATGCTTCTCCAACTATTCTCGGATTGATTGGAGTTTGCTATTAGATAGCTATCTTCAACCTGGTTCTAAAGAGCTCGACCTCACCTTCCGAGGCTAAGAAAAATTTTTAAGTCGAAACTCTGGTTCTAGTTTCACCGAGAAATGGAGCAGTAGAGAGAGGGAGAGAAGTGTTCAGGTGTGAGGAGAATGAATGGGGATGACCTCTTTATATAAGTGTAAAATCGTGTACTAAATGGGAGAGATTTATTACTAGTATTAATATTTACATAAATTATTGGTATTAATTTTAATAATTTAATTTCAGTATTAAATTATTTGTATTAATTTCAATAATTTAATTTAGGTATTAAATTATTGGTATTAATTACAATATACCAATAATTTAATATATATTATGGTCATTTATGATAAGGGTTCGCATAAAAATTTTTTACTCAAATTTCGGGTTACAAAAAAAATCATACTTCCCAGGAGATCACCCATTCTCACACTAATCTCGAGTAGAGCACACTTAACTTCAAAGTTCTTATGAAATCTCGTTCACCTGAACCAATTTAGTTTTTTTCTTTTATTCTGTCTTAAGTTTGTTTTCCATGGTTTAATAAACTCTTTGTATCACCCGAGAGTTGTAAATTCCCAAATTGCTCGTTCAGAAATTATCGGGTTTGTGAACCGATTCTGAATCCTCACTTGGTTTGACCGGTTCTTTTCCCTGTTTTCCTTAGCTGAAAAGGGCGGGTTTTACAACTCTCCCCTCCTTTTAGGAGTTTTTTTCCCCAAAACTTAGTTAACATCCTTGCATGAATAATCATTTCTTTTGATGCCCCTTTGGTGTTTGCTTAAGTTACAAACTTTTCTCTCATCCTTGAAATTAGTCCCTTTTACAACCTTCACTTAAGAAATTCCTTTTCCTTAATATTATTTACTCCCTCCATGGAGTTTTTCATAACTAAACATACCTTACCTCAAGGATCGTATAACTTCATTTCTCTTTTCTTTTGATAGTATTCCTCAACTATTCTTTTTTTTACCATTACTAACTCCACTTACTCAATTGTATTGGTTCTCCTTACCCACTCGTTCCTTTTCAACTTCCTTATTAAGTATTTCCGGTTCCAATTAATTAAATTCCCAGATGTTTTACCGACATGATGGGTTTCGTCCTTTCTTAGATCCATCATCATTTCCAATGATATCCTCTACTTAAGGGTTTTCCTTTGGCCTTAATCCCCTCTGATTTGTTCGCAACCATTTCACAATTTTGTATTTTTCTGGTCCAATCGTATGGGCAGTTGTATCACTCGTTCTTCATGCCCATCCTATTGTCCATCATAGAGTG
The DNA here is from genome assembly GCA_030064435.1 of Trapa incisa. Taxonomy (NCBI): domain Eukaryota; kingdom Viridiplantae; phylum Streptophyta; class Magnoliopsida; order Myrtales; family Lythraceae; genus Trapa; species Trapa incisa. The sequence goes on along the minus strand of CM057768.1, from coordinate 98,389 downwards.
TAGTCTTTACTACATCTCATTCCTTCTTAGGGTTTTGTTTATTCTATTTGGCTGTCTGTCATTATTAGTTTTCCTCTTTCTACTTGGTTCTCCTGTTCCCTCCAAACAGGTAAGCCTGGGCCATTACAATACTTCCTTCCTTGGAAACATTTCCTAATTAAGGGTTGGTTTCTTTCACTCCACATTGTGTCCATCCGCCCATCAATAATTCCTTTAGTTTAATTTCCTTCTTAGGACCTCATTTTTCCATGGTACTCGACTTTTTCATCTCAACCAACATTTCATTTGTGAGCTTATCATTCTTTCTATTTTGGTTGGTTCCATTTCCTCTCAATTGGGATACACATGTCTTTTCGGGGCTTCCTTTCTTTGTAGAATTCTTTCCCTTTCTCCGGACATTCCTTTTTACATTTGCTCTAGGGGATTTCTACTCTTGATGTTGTCTTCTCCTGTTTACCTTTACTTCTCAGGTCTTGCAAGACATCTTTTATACTCTATCCGCATCCTCATTCATACCTAATACCTGTCTATTTCCTTAGGGAGCGTACAAATCTTCCTTGTTTCAAGATTTCTTGATCATTATGTGAGAAGCTTACCTATTTCTTTCTTGGCTTGAATTTGGTTGTTAATTTGGCTTTTTGGTCCCTTTAAGGATTTCTTTCATCCTTCTCTTTCATAGTATTTGACCTCTCCGCCTCTCTTCCTTGTCGGAACTTACAAGATGGTTCTTCCGCATATTAGTTGGTTAACTACCCCGCCTCCACTAGTCCCTTGGTTTAGGTCTTCTTAGGGCAGTTGTCTTCTCGAGTACTCCTGTCCTTAACGTCATCTCACTGACCTTTTTAGGGTGTAGTCCTTTCTACTTCCCGGTCTTTCTTAGGTATGTTGGTCAGAGACTTTGATTTTTTACTTTTCTGCTTTTTCCAAAAGAGGTAGTACTTTAAAATTATATCACTTTTCCAAAGCATATTAGTCTTGGCCTCTGATACTTTCTTCCTTCAAGTAGTTTCTAATGAGGGGTTGGCTCCTTACACATCTGCCAACCAATGATTCATTTTCATAGCGTATTCCTCCTCTTCTTCACTCTCACTGTGTCATTTCCTAGAGCTTTGGGGGACATTTTTTTTTGTGTTTGCCCCTTATGAGAGGGTTCTAAGTATGCTTCTCATGTACCTTATCCCTATTCATGAGGTATCCTTCTTAGTTTGACCTTCTTAAGAAGTTTTTGTATTCACTTCGTCTTTTCTTGACCTCTTTTTTAATTGTTTATGTAACCCACTCCATGGTATCGGTCTCCAATCCTTCATGTCCTTCATGACCTTTGAGGAGGTATTGCCCTGAATTTTTGAGGTGTGGAACACTCCTTCTTTCCTTACACCTATAATAGTTCAACTTGGTACTTGTCCTTAGTAGGGTTGGGCACTTCTTCAAGTAATGTCTCCATCGTTCATACTTGTAATAGGTTATTCCCTTATATGGATTGTTGTGGTCCCTTCTTTCCTTCTAGTAGGGCATTTCCAGGGTTACTATTGGTTTAGTGCTTTACCGTTCTTGAGTCTGATCACTTTGATAATTTTCTTACTGAATCTCCTTTGCTAAAGGGTCATGGTAAGATTCCTCCTAGGTTTCCTTATTCATCTCCCATTACTGGGATGTGACTTTTCCTTAGTTTCAAGGATAGTGTGGTTTTGTTTTATTTTCCTTAGGCCATATTCCTAGTAAGATCACATCCTCAGAAGATAGAGTTTTGGAGAATTTGAATATTTTATTGACATGTGAATACAAATGGTTGGGCTCTCAGCCCTATCACAAAAAAAATGATCACAAATTAACTAGAGAGCTATGAGATTCTTGATAAGCATCCTCCTTTATACTTAGGGTTGTGCCATCAATAGGTCCTAGCACTATTCTCCCAGATACTTCCCCATTTGGTCCTTCAACATTTCTACCAGGATTCAGGCATTTGGGAAGCTTTTAGGATTGTCTCCCTACGAAGGTAGGGTGTATAGTAGAGCCCTTCCAAGTTTTCTTGGTTCCTCTCTTGGGAGCTGTATGAAAATTTTAGGATCAATCTTATTAGTTACTATATTTTCTATTCTTAATTATGTATTCGAGGAAACAGGCTCAGATACCACTCTAGTTGTCACACCCCGACCCGGTTTGGTCGAATCCCTATGATCAACCCGCCACTCTCTCAGTTTATTAAAGGATTTCCCCTTATTGTAAGCCGTAAAGAGTAAGGCATCCTTTAACCTGCACCTTTTCCTGGAATAGCATAATCAAAACTGTATGAAATTTAAAACTTTACATACCTGTCTTACAGCCATCATAGTTGACGGTCTTTAAGGGGAGGCTTTCCAGGATTTCCTAAAAGGGGTATAAGGGAGGGGGTGAATACGACTACTCAATGAATGGGTTTTTAAAAGCTTTTAACTTTTGAGAAAAATATTTATATGGAGTGTGCCAGACTCCTTTATTTTCAAAAATCCCTTCATTTAAAAATTCGGGTTTTTCCACCATTTCTTATTTAACACGGTGTGTCATCACCCAACATACATCCTTCATCATGAAGGTTACACACATTCGCAAGTCAGTATCACTACTAAACCCGCTAGTGGCTTCGGAACGACTTTTCCTCCCACCCGAATAGAAGTACGACCACTTCTACCTTGGGAATGAGTGGATGTACGTGACATCCGACCCACAATCTCGAAATCACTTCTTCATGTCCGTATGAGGACAGAGACCTCATCTTGTCCCCACCCCGGTCTCATGCACTTGGTGCTACTCAAGATTTCGTACAAACACCTAGAATGACAAACTGCCCTTATAGCCACCAGGTTGTCCAGTGCCCTTAGGACGCATCACTACCCCTCATGGGCGTCTTGATGATCCTGAACTCACAGTGCATGCACAAACAATGTTTTCTCATATTGCCATGTAATATTTGGTACCATTGGTCCAATGGCCCTGACTTTCAACACAACCCGCAGTTGTTTGTCTTGACTGGTCCATCGACCTGTCATGTCGCACTACTGCTAGTTGATTGAGCATGTCAGTCCTATCTTGGTACCATGGCCAAACAATTCACTTATTAAGTTTTATAGCACATATATCATGTTCGTTTACGAGCTCCTGGTCGTGCCAACTGGCCTTGAGCCCACTGTACGAGATTTTCAAAATCGGGCATTTAGCCCCCAAGTTCCAAAACCGAGGCCCCCGGCCGATCAGAGCTATTTGAGCTCCCGTCGAAAAGGTCTCCCAAATTGTTTAAGCATTGGCACACAGTCAGGGGAGAGCACTTCCGACAAAACATATGTTTTCTCTATCCATTATACCGCCCGGGTTCATAACCGATGAACGGGTTTTCAACTTCTTTTGGGGAAGACTCATTATACCAATCGGGTATGATCTACTTACAACCGGTAAGTAGTTTTTTTGCATGATTTTCACATCACTTACTCTAAGTAGTGATGTTTAAAATACCACTTAATAGTGGGTTTTCATATCGAGGTACTTATCATTGCCCAACCATTTATGATATAAAATTTTCACTCACAACCGGTAAGTGGTTTTTAATTTTAAGTTGTGCTCATCATCCCAACCGGGTATGATGTTAGTAAACCCACTCACCTGTCAATGACGTGAATTCCACTAGACCGGTTCTTGGTATTCACGCGAGCTTGTCCTTGTTGGCGTTCCTGGTACTTCGTGTTCCTACACGATATGAACATCTTGGTTCATTATCCTTTGACCTAATCGCCTTCATTCATTCCAAATGAATGAGAAAGTCAAACTTTCATTTATTTGCAATTAGGTCCCTAAAGTTATTTCTCTTTAACTTTAAGTCCCTAATACCGGTTTTTCCTCAAATTGAGTCCTGAAACTTCTAAAATTTATCATAGGACCTCAATTTATTCCATTTCACAAAAAGGGGTTTAATTTTCCAAATTTCCAATTTGATCCCCCAACTTTTCCAAAATTACCATTTTGCCCTTCCTTTACAAAAATGGTAAATTTTGCCCGAAAAATTTCAAAATTTCCTTAATTGGTCCTCCAACATTATTTCCATGCCCAATTGACCCTCAATTTCATAAAATTTCATTTTGGTCCTTTGAATTTTGAAAATCCCCAATTTTCCCTCAATTCCAACTTCTTAACACAGTCGAATTTGATTTCATCAAATTGACCCATCAAACATTTCCAATTGTTGAAATTGAGTTTTTACATGTTCATACGATTCTTTAGAAATGTGAATCGCAAGTTTTAACGTCGGGACGAGCTCAAACAGAGCTTCGCCGGAAAATAAACTATACATAGAGAAAGCTTCGATTACTCACCGGTGAAGGCACGATGGTATGAGCTTTCGATCTGGGCAGATAGCTCTTGTCCTGAGGTTTATCCTAGAATTAAGAATTGCATCAATTGATGCAGAATTGGATTAGAATTTCATCATTGAAATTCGGTCGGCTCTCTCTAACACCGATCAAAAATTATAAATGAGAGCTGAATTGGCTTACCTTTCGTTCCTAATTCGACCGTGAAAAGGCTGAGGAAGTGTTGGGAGGGCTTGAAATGGCCAATTTCAGCTTGGCCAAAATAGGGCAACTTAGGTCCGCCGGAGCTGTTTCACTATTCGATCATGTTGACGCTTCTCCAACTATTCTCGGATTGATTGGAGTTTACTATTAGATAGCTGTCTTCAATCTGGTTCTAAAGAGCTCGACCTCACCTTCCGAGGCTAAGAAAAATTTTTAAGTCGAAACTCTGGTTCAAGTTTCACCGGGAAATGGAGCAGTAGAGAGAGGGAGAGAAGTGTTCAGGTGTGAGGAAAATGAATGGGGATGACCTCTTTATATAAGTGTAAAATCATGTATTAAATGTGAGAGATTTATTACTAGTATTAATATTTACATAAATTATTGGTATTGATTTTAATAATTTAATTTCAGTATTAAATTATTTATATTAATTCCAATAATTTAATTTAGGTATTAAATTATTGGTATAATTACAATAATTAAATATATATTATGGGCATTTATGATAAGGCGTACGCATAAAAATTTTTTACCCAAATTTCAGGTTACAAAAAAAATCTCAAGTAGAGCACGCTTTACTTCAAAGTTCTTATGAAATCTCATTCACCTGAACAAATTTAGTTTTATCTTTTATTTTGTCTTAAGTTTCTTTTTCAAGGTTTAATGAACTCTTTGGATCACCCGAGAGTTGTAAATTCCCAAATTGCCAGTTCAGAAATGATCGGGTTTGTGAATCGGTTCTGAATCCTTACTTGGTTTGACCAGTTCTTTTCCCTGTTTTCCTTAGCTCAAAAGGGCGAGTTTTACACATGGAATCTTGTTCCTGCTCCAATCAACAAGCATATTGTGGGGTGTAAATGAACCTACAAATTGAAGCAACATCCTAATGGATCTATTTCAAAATGTAAAGCTCATCTCGTAGCTCAAGGCTTTTCTCAACAATAAGGTATCAACTATTATGATACATTCAGTCTAGTCATTAAACCAGTTACTATTCATATTATACTCTCTATTGCTGTCAGATATAATTGGCATATTCGACAACTGGACGTTGACAACGCTTTTCTTCATGGCCATTTGGATGAAGAGGTTTACATGGCTCAACCACTAGGCTATATTGATTCATCACATCCTCATCACGTTTGTTATCTTCTCGGTCCTTATATGGTCTAAAGCAAGCACCTAGAGCATGATTTATTCTTTTGAGTACATTTTTACTCACCCTTGGCTTTGAAGCATCACTGGCTGATACATCTGTCATGCCCCGACCCAGTTTGGTCGGATCCTTGTGATCAACCCGCCACTCTCCCGTTTTATTGAAGGGTTTCCCTTTATTATAAATTGTAAAGAGTAAGGCGAACTTTAAATCTGTACCATTTCTTGGAATATCATAATCAAAACTGCATGAAATTTTAAACTTTACATACCTGTCTTACAGGCATCTTAGTTGATGGTCTTTAAGGGTAGGCTTTCTGGGATTTCCTAAAAGGGATATAAGGGAGGGGGTGAGTACGACTACTCAGTGAATTAGTTTTCAAAAGCTTTTGACTTTTAAGAAAATAATTATTATTGAAGTGTGCCAGACTCATTTCCTTTCAAAATCCCTTCATTTAAAAATTTGAGTTTTTCCATCATTTCTTAGTTACCATAGTGTGTCATCACCCAACACACATTCACAGGTTAGTACAACTATTGAACCCACTAGTGGCTTCGGAGCGACTTTATCGGCCACCCGGATAGAAGCACGACCACTTTTACCCTAGTAATGAGTGGATGTACGCGACATCCGACCCTCAATCCCGAAATCACTTCTTTGTATCCATATGAGGACAGAGACCTCATCATGTCCCCACCCCGGTCTCATGTGCTTGGTGCTACTCCAAATTTCGCACAGACACCTGGAACGACGATCTGCCCTTATACTCACCGGGTCATCCAGGGTCCTTGGGACGCAACGCTACCCCTCATGGGCGTCTTGATGATCTCGTACTCATAGTGCATGCACAAACAGAGTTTTCTTAAATTGCCATGTAATATGTCATGTCCTTTGTCCCAACGGCCCCGACTCTCAACTCAACCCGCAGTTGTTTGTCTTAACTGGTTCGTCGACCTGTCATGTCGCACTGCCGCTAGTTAATTGAGCATGTCGGTCATATCTTGATACCATGGCTAAATATATCATCTTCTTTTACAAGCTCCTGCTCATGCCAACTAGCCTTGGGCCCACTGTACGAGATTTTCAAAATCGGGCATTTAGCCCCCAAGTTCCAAAACCGAGGCCCCTGGCCTATCAGAGCTATTCGAGCTCTCATCGAGAAGGTCTCCCAAATTGTTTAAGCATTGGCACATATTTAGGGGACAGCACTTCCGACAAAACATATGTTTTCTCTATCCATTATACCGCCCGGGTATAAGGACACCTCCGTTCATAACCGATGAACGGATTTTCAACTTCCTTTGAAGAAGTCTCATCATACCAACTGGATATGATCTTCCTTTAAGTTGTGATGTTTAAAATACCACTAAATAGTGGGTTTTCATACCGAGGTACTTATCATCCCCTACCGGGTATGATATAAATAAACCCACTTAGAACCGGTATGTCACGCCCCGACCTGGTTTGGTCGGATCCCCGTGATCAACCCATCACTCTCCCGGTTTATTAAAGGGTTTCCCCTTATTGTAAACCGTAATGAGTAAGGCGTCTTTTAACCTGCACCTTTTTCCTAGAATAGCATAATCAAAACTGCATGAAATTTAAAACTTTACATACCTGTCTTACAGGCATCTTAGTTGACGGTCTTTAAGGGGGGGGCTTTCCGGGATTTCCTAAAAGGGATATAAAGGGAGGGGGTGAGTACGACTACTCAGTGAATGGGTTTTTAAAAGCTTTTGACTTTTAAGAAAAATATTTATATTGAGTGTGCCAGACTCCTTTGTTTTCAAAAAAATCCCTTCATTTAAAACTTCGGGTTTTCCATTATTTCTTAGTTACCACGGTGTGTCATCACCCAATACACATCATTCATCATGAAGATTACACACATTCGCAAGTCAGTATCACTACTGAACCCGCTAGTGGCTTCGGAGTGACTTTTCCTGCCACCCGGATAGAAGTACAACCACTTCTACCCTAGGAATGAGTGGATGTACGTGACATTCGACCCACAATCCCGAAATCACTTCTTCATATCCGTATGAGGACAGAGACCTCATCCTGTCCTCACCTCGATCTCATGTGCTTGGTGCTACTCCAGATTTCGCACAGACACCTGGAACGACGAAATGCCCTTATAGCCTCCAGGTCGTCCAGTGCGATTAGGATGCATCACTATCCCTCATGGGCGTCTTGATGATCCCGTACTCACAGTGCATGCACAAACAATGTTTTCTTATATTGCCATGTAATCTGTGGTGCCACTGGTCTAACGGCCCCGACTCTCAACTCAACTCGCAGCTGTTTGTCTTGACTAGTCCGTCAACTTGTCATGTCGCACGGCCGCTAGTTGACTAAGCATGTCGGTCCTATCTTGGTACCATGGCCGAACAATTCACTTATTAAGTTTTATGACACATATATCATGTTCATTTACGAGCTCCTGCTCGTGCCAACTGACCTTGGGCCCACTGTACGAGATTTTCAAAATCAGGCATTTAGCCCCCAAGTTCCAAAACCGAGGCCCCTAGCCTATCAGAGCTATTCGAGCTCCCGTCGAGAAGGTCTCCCAAATAGTTTAAGCATTGGCACACAGTAAGGGGAGAACACTTCCGACAAAATAGGTTTTCACTGTCCATTATACCCACCGATATAAGGACATCTCCGTTCATAACCGATGAACGGGTTTTCAACTTTCTTCGAGGAAGTTTCATCATACCAACCAGGTATGATCTACTTACAACCGGTAAGTAGTTTTTTTTTGCATAATTTTCACATCACTTTCTCTAAGTGGTGATGATTAAAATACCACTAAACAGTGGGTTTTTATACCGAGCTACTTATCATCCCCTACCGTGTATGATATAAAATTTCCACTCACAACCGATAAGTGGTTTTTATCTTTAAGTTGTGTTTATCATCCCAACCGGGTATGATGTTAGTAAACCCATTCACAACCGGTAAATGGTTTCTAAATTATAAGGTGTGCTCATCATTCCAATTGGGTATGATGTTTGTAAACCCACTCACTCGTTAATGCCGTGAATTCCACTAGACTGGTTCTTTGTATTCACGCGAGCTTGTCCTTGCTGGCATTCCCGGTATTTCGTGTTCCTACACGATATGAACAACCTTGTTCATTATTACTCAGCATAACAACCTTCATTCATTTCCAATGAATGAGAAAACCTAAACTTTTAGTTATTTGCAATTAGGTCCCTAAAGTTATTTATCTTTAACTTTAAGTCCCTAATGTCGGTTTTTCCTCAAATTGAGTCCCGTAACTTTTAAAATTTATCCTGGGACCTCAATTTATTCAATTTGACCAAAAGGGGTTTAATTTCCCAAATTTCCAATTTGGTCCCCCAATTTTTCCAAAAGTACCATTTTGCCCTTCTTTTACAAAAATGGTAAGTTTTGCCCCAAAAATTTAAAAATTCCTCAATTGGTCCTCCAACATTATTTTCATGCCCAATTGACCCTCAATTTCATAAAATTGTATTTTGGCCCTTTGAATTTCGAAAAGCCCCAAATTTTCCCCCAATTTCAACTCTTCAACACTACCGAATTTGATTTCATCAAATTGACCGATCAAACACTTCTAATTATTGAAATTGGAGTTGAAATTTAGTTTCTGCATGTTCATATGATTCTAAGAAACTTTGAATCGCAGATTTTAACATCGGAACGAGCTCAAACGGAGCTTCGCCGGAAAACAGACTATAGAGAGAGAAAGCTTCGATTACTCACCGGTGAAGGCATGGCGGTCCGAGCTTTCGATCTGGGCAGATAGGTCTTGTCCTGAGGTTCATCCTAGAATCAAGAATTGCATCAATTGATGTGGAATTGGATTAGAATTTTGTCATTGAAATTCAATTGACTCTCTCTCTAGCACCGATCAAAAATTGTAAAGGGGAGCCGAATTGGCTTACCTTTCGGTCCTAATTCAACCGTGTAAAGGCTAAGGAAGTGTTGGGAGGGCTTGGTTTGGCTTGAGGAGGGCTTGAAATAGTCGATTTCAGCTTGGCCAAAATAGGGCAGCTTCGGTCCGCCGGAGTTGCTTCACTGTTCCATCATGTCAGCACTTCTCCAACGATTCTCGAATTGACTGGAGTTTTCTATCAGATAGCTATCTTCTCCCCGGTTCTAAAGAGCCCGACCTTTATTCAAGTCGAAGCTCTGGTTCGAACTTTACCGGGAAATGGAGTAGTAGAGAGAGAGAGAAGTGTTAAGGTGTGAGGAGAATGAAATGGGTTGCATAAAAAATTTTTACCAAAATTTTGGGTTACAAAAAATCATACTTCCCAACCCATCCTCACACTACTTTCAAGCAAGCACACTTAACTTTGAAGTTCTTATAGAATCTAGTTCACCTAAACCACTTTGGTTTTCATTTTCTAATTTATTTTAAGTTTCTTTTTCAAGGTTTAATGAGCCCTTTGGATCACCTGAAAGTTGTAAATTTCCATATTGCTTATTCCCAAATGTAAACCGGCTTGGTTTTCTTATTCGGTTTGACCGGTTCTTTTCCCGGTTTTCCTTAACTCAAATGTGCGGGGTTTATACGGTAAGTGATTTTTAACTTTAAGTTGTGCTCATCATCCCAACTGGGTATGATGTTAGTAAACCCACTCACCTGTTAATGCAGTGAATTCCACTAGACCGGTTCTTTGTATTCACGCGAACTCATCCATGCTAGCGTTCCCCGTATTTCGTGTTCCTACACGATATAAACATCTTTGTTCATTATTACTCGGCATAACAGCCTTCATTCATTTCTAATGAATGAGAAAACCCAAACTTTTAGTTATTTTCAATTAGGTCCCTAAAGTTATTTTTCTTTAACTTTAAGTCCCTAATGTCGGTTTTTCCTCAAATTGTCCAGGGCCCTAGGACGCATCACTACCACTCTTGGGCATCTTGAAGGTCCCATAATCACAGTGCATATACAATCAGTATTTTCACATCATGCCATATAATCTGTGGCGCCACTGGTCTAACGACCCCGACCCTCAACTCAACTTGCAGCTGTTTGTCTTGACTAGTCCGGAGACTTGTAATATCGCACTGACACTAGTTGATTGAGTATGTCGGTCCTATCTTTGTTTACGAGCTTCTGCTCGTGCCAACTGGACTATGGCCCACTGTTCGAAATTTTCAAAATTAGACATAATAGCTCCCAAGTTCCAAAATCGAGGCCTCCGACCTAACAAAGCTATTCAAGCTCTCGTTAAACAAGTCTCCCAAATCATTTAAGTAGTGACACATAGTGAGAGCACTTCCGACAAAAATATATTTTCAACTATCCATCATACCAACCGAGTATGAGGACATCTCCACTCATAACCGATAAACGAGTTTTCCACTTCCTACGAAGAAGTTTTATCATACCAACCGGGTATGATCTACTTACAACCCGTAAGTAGTTTTTCCACATCATTTTCACATCACTACTCTAAGTTGTGATGTTTAAAATACCACAAAGTAGTGAGTTTTCATTTACGAGGTACTTATCATCCCAACCAGGTATGATATAAAAAAAATCCTATTCACCTGATCGTGCAGTGAAATTCCTCTTAGCCGACTTGTTGTCCTTACTCGAACTCGTCTAAGTTGGCGTTCTCGATACTTCATGTTCCGATATGATATTAACATTTTTGTTCATTATTCTTTGGTCTAATAGCCCTCATTCATCCCAAATGAATGAGAAATCTGACTTTTTTCTTTATTTGCAATTAGATCCCTAAAGTTATTTTCCTTTAACTTTAAGTCCCCAAATGCTGGTTTTTCCTCAAATTGAGTCCCAAAACTTTTAAAATTCATCTTAGAACCGCAATTTATTCAAATTCACAAAGAGGGGTTTAACTTCCCAAATTTCCAATTTGGTTCCCAAAATTTTCCAAAATTACCATTTTACCCCTACTTTACAAAAATGATAAGTTTTGCCCCAAAAATTCTAAAAATTTTCCATTTGGTCCTCCAACATCTTTATCATGCCCAATTGGTCCTCAATTTTATGAAATTGCACTTTAGTCCCTCTAATTTTTGAAATTCCCAAATTTTTCCCAATTTCAACCTTCTAACTTTTCCGAATATGATTTTATCAAATTAACCGATCAAATGAGTTTAATTGTTGAAATTGAAGTTACATTGGAGTTCATACACCTTCATACGATTCAATTGCACTTTAAATCGCACGATTTGGTGCTAGAATGAGCTCAAAAGGAGCTCCGCCGAAAAACTGAACTTAGAGAGAGAAAGCTTCGAAAGCTTACCGTCGGGGGCACAGCGGTCCGAACTTTCGATCTGGGCAGATAGCTCTCGTCCTGAGGTTAATCCTAGAATTAAGAATTGCATCAATTGATGTCGAATTGAGTGAGAATTTTATCATCGATGTTCTGTCGGTACTCTCTCTAGCACCGATTGGAATTTACATAATAGAGCCAAATTAGCTTACCTTTCAGTTCTAATTCAGCTGTAGGAGGGTTGTGCAGGTGTTGGAAGGGCTTGGTTTGGCCTGAGAAGGGCTCGAATTTTCCTATTTTAGCTCGGCCGAAATAGGGTAGCTTTTGTCCATCGGAGCTGCTTTATTGTTCGATTAGGCCGGCGCTTCTCTGGCGACCCTCGGAGCAAACAGAGACTATAGGCGTGTAGCTGACTTATCCCTGGTTCTAAAGAACCCGACCTTGCCTTGTTTGGCTCAGAAAAGTGCCCAAGTCAGAGTTCTAGTTCGAGCTTCACCAAAAAATGGAGCAGTTGAGAGAGAATGGAGTTTTCAGGTGTGGAGAGGATGAATGAGGAGGGGCTATTTATATAGGAAGCTCAGGGACTTCTTGGTCGTTCGATTGGCGCCTTAATGGCTGTAATTTATTGCTTGAAACTCCCTCGCTGGAGACTTTTCTGCTTCGCCAGTGCTGCGCGATTTTCCGGCGATTGAACAGTGCTGTCATCTGAAGGAAGAAGACGGCACTATTCCAAACCAGACCGAACTGGTCCGAACCAGGTTCAAAGCTTAAACCGACCGATTCACCCCCAATTCGACCAAATTTTTCAAATCTAAAAATTTCTAAATTTATCTAAATTCATTTTTTATCTAATGGTGGTCTCAAACCTCCAATTTAAATTCTTTAAGCCACCTAGAAAAATAAATTTAGAATCTGGTTCAATAGTGGTTCAAACTGGTCTAAACCTGTTCAATCCAATTCACCTGAACCGGTTTGGTTTTCATCTTCAATTCATTCTTAAGTCCATTTCCATGACTTTTGAGACTCTTTGATTCACTCGGGATCCATAATTTCCCGGTTTACCCTTTCTCTATCGGTTCCGGTTCATAAGCTAGCTCGGTTCATAAATCGGTTCAATCTGGTTCGGATTCGGTTCACCCGAACCGGTCTAGTTTTTCTCTCTCAATTTTTCCTAAGGTTTTTTTCCAAGTTTTATGAAACATTTTTAGTGTCATGCCCCGACCCGGTTTGGTCGGATCCCCGTGATCAACCCATCACTCTTCTAGTTTATTAAAGGGTTTCCCGTTATTATAGACCGTAAAGAGTAAGGCGACCTTTAAATTTGCACCTTTTTCAGGAATAACATAAATAAAATTGCATAAAAATTTATCATACCTGTATCACAGGCATCTTGGTTGATGATCTTTAAGGGTAGGCTTTCCGAAATCTCCTAAAAGGGATATAAGGGAGGGGGTGAGTATGACTACTCAGTGAATGAGTTTTCAATACTTTTACTTTTGAAAAAGATTTGTATTGGAGTGTGCCAGACTCCTTTCTTTCAAAAATCATTTCATTCAAAATCTCGGGTTTTATCACCATTTCCTTATTTAATCACGGTGTGTCATCACCCAATACACATCCTTCATCATGAAGGTTAAACACACATTCGCATGTCAGTACGTCCACTGAACCCACTTGTGGCTTCGGAGCGACTTTACCGGCCACCCGGAAAGAAGTACGTCCACTTCTATCCTGAGAATGAGTGGTTGTTTGCGACATCCGACCCTCATTCCCGGAATAAATTCTTCGTGTCCGTATGAGGACAAAGACCTCATCCCATCCCCACTCCGATCTCATGCGCTTGGTGCTACTCCAAATTTCGCACGGTCACCTGAAACGACAAACTGCCCTTATACTCACCGGGTCGTCCAAGGCCCTTAGGACGCATCACTACCCCTTATGGGCGTCTTGATGATCTCGTACTCATAGTGCATGCATAAATAATATTTTCTTATTATGCCATGTAATCTGTGGTGTCATTAGTCCAACGGTCCCGACTTTTAACTCAACCTATAGCTATTTGTCTTGACTGGTACAGAGACCGGTCATGTCACACTACCGCTAGTTGACTGAGTATGTCGGTCCTATCTTGGTAACATGGCCAAACAATTCCTTTATTTAAAGTTTTATGGCACATATATCATGTTTGTTTACAAGTTTCTGCTCGTGCCAACTAGCCTTGGTCCCATTGTATGAGATTTTCAAAATTGGGCATATTAGCCCCCAAGTTCCAAAACTGAGGCCCCGGCCTATAAGAGCTATTCGAGCTCCTGTCAAGAAGATCTCCCAAATAGTTTAAGTATTCGCACATAATTAGGGGAGAGCACTTCCGACAAAATTATATTTTCAACTGTCCATTATATCGACATGATATAAGGACATCTCCGTTCATAATTAATGAACGGGTTTTCAACTTCCTTCGAGGAAGTTTCATCATACCAACTGGGTATGATCTACTTACAACCGGTAAGTAGTTTTTCTGCATGATTTTCACATCACTACTCTAAGTCGTGATGTTTAAAATATCACAGAGTAGTGGGTTTTCATTTCGATGTGCCTATCATCCCCAGCCAGGTATGATATAAAATCTCACTCACAATCGGTAAGTGGTTTTTATCTTTAAGTTGTGCTCATCATCCCAACCGGGATGATGTTAGTAAACCCACTCACCCGTTAATGCCGTGAATTCCACTAGACCGGTTCTTTGTATTCACGCGATCTTGTCCTTGCTGGCGTTCCCGGTACTTCTTGTTCCTACATGATATGAACATCTTGGTTCATTATCCTTCGGCCTAATAGCCTTCATTTATTCCAAATGAATGAGAAAGTCAACTTTCATTTATTTGCGATTAGGTTTCTAAAGTTATTTTTCTTTAACTTTAAGTCCCTAATGCTGGTTTTTCCTCAAACTGAGTCCCGAAACTTTTAAAATTTATCATAGCACCTCAATCTATTCCATTTCACAAAAAGGGGATTAATTTCCCAAATTTCCAATTTGGTCCCCCAACTTTTCCAAAATTACCATTTTGCCCTTCCTTTACAAAAATGGTAAGGTTCACCCCAAAAATTCTAAAATTCCTCAATTGGCCCTCTAACATTTTTATCATGCCCAATTGACCCTCAATTTTAGGAAATTGCATTTCGACCCTCAAACACCTCTAATTGTTGAAATTGAAGTTGAAATTGAGTTTCTCCATGTTCATACAATTCCATAGAACTTTGAATCGCGAGTTTTAACGTCGGAACGAACTCAAACGGAGCTTCGCCAGAAAATAGATTGTACAAAGAGAAAGTTTATATTACTCACCGGTGAGGGCACGACGGTCCAAGCTTTTGATCTGGGCAGATAGCTCTCGTTCTGAGGTTAATCCTAGAATCAAGAATCGCATCAATTGATGCCAAATTGGTTTACCTTTCGGTCCTAATTCGGCCATGGAAGTGTTGAGGAAGTGTTGGGAGGGCTTGGTTTGGCCTGAGGAGAGCTCGAAATGGCCGATTTTAGCTTGGCCGAAATAAGGCAGCTTCGGTCCGCCGGAGCTGCTTCACTGTTCCATCATGCCGGTGCTTCTCCAGCGATTCTCGGATTGATTGGAGTTTGCTATCAGATAGCTGACTTCTCCTCGATTCTAAAGAGTCCGACCTCTCCTTACGAGGTTAAGAAAAATGTTCAAGTCGAAGCTTTGGTTTGAGCTTCACCGGGAAATGGAGCAGTAGAGAAAGAGAAGTGTTCGAATTTGAGGAGAATGAATGGGGATGACCTCTTTATATAGTGTATTAAATAAGAGAGATTTATTACTAATATTAATATTGTCATAAATTATAGGTATTAATTCCAATAATTTAATTTATGTATTAAATTATTGGTATTAATTACAATAATATATATATATATATATTAATTTATGGATATTTATGATAAGGCTTACGTTCGCATAAAAATTTTTAACCAAAATTTCGGGTTACAAAAAAAATCATACTTTCTAGGAGGTCACCACTCCCGGGCAAACACGCTTAACTTCAAAGTTCTTATGAGATGTCGTTCACCTGAACCAATTTGGTTTTTCTTTTATAATTTGTTTTAAGTTTCTTTTTCAAGGTTTAATGAACCTTTTAGATCACCCGAAAGTGTAAATTTCCAAATTGCTTATTCCCAAATGATCGGGTTTGTAAACTGGCTCGATTTCCTTACTCAGTTTGACCGGTTCTTTTCCCGATTTTCCTTAACTTAAAAGTGTGGGGTTTATATTTAGCCACTTGTGAGTTTTAAATTTTTAAATTTACTCGTTTCCTGATAATTGGGTTTGTGAACCAGATCGATTTTTCTCACTCAAGTTTACCGGTTTTTTTCCTAGTTTTTCTTATCTCCAAAAGCGAGGTTTGCATGACATATTTCTTAAATAAAAAAGTATATAAATACATAATTTGGATGTCATTTTCAATAATTTTATACTTAATAATTTGATGCTTAATTAAAAAATATTTTTAAAATTATATTATATATTATTAAAATTTATTCACATTTTCAATTTTATTTTGTTTCATATAAAAGAATTTTTTTAATATAATTTTTTTATATTAAAAATAAATTACAATTTCCATATTTATAATATATTTAAGTTGGGTTCAAATAAAAAAATTATTTTACTTAAATTATTTTGTGTAAACCTGTCATTATTTTAAATATAAGTTAAATAATAATATATTATATTATATATATTTAATTCATTTTAAATCAAATTCAACTACATAAGGGCTATAATAAAATCGAAATAAGTGTTAAAGTTGTACATGTACCAACTCAAATTAAAAAAAATTATTGGGCTCCTCCAATCAACTCATTACATTAAAGTAATTTATATAAATAATCTTAATTAAAATTTTAATTTTTTAAAGTATATTATATATTAATAAAAATTTATTTTTTATTTAAAAAATAGTTTCTCAACCTTAATATTTATCTAAAAATAAATCATATTTTAAATATTTATAATATAATTTTTAATAATTCTGAATAATGACATTTAATCATAAAACAAAAAAATAAAATTTCTATTTCAACCATTAAGGATTGAATATGTCTCAAATCACTATAGATTTTGTAGTTTTTTTAAAACCACTTGTAAAATAAATAGCATTCTTTTGTTAATTTAGTTGTAAAAAGAATGGTGCTTGAGTTCATACCTACCCTATAGGACCGATTTCTTTGGCCTCTTTATCAGATCCCCATTATTATGTGGTAAAATTTTCAAATAATAAATATATTTAATTAAAAAATATAATAAATAAATAAATAATTCAAATAATTAACATTAAAATGAAATAATACAAGCTTTTATATTTTTTTAAAAATAATAATAATTTTTAATTTAATAACAAATAATGTAAATGTAATTCTTGTGCAATGAATAAAGATTTTGTACATTAATATTAAATTATGTAGACTCAAAATCAATTATACTTAAATGTAATCAAAATTTAACATTTTTATTATAAAATTATAAACAATATTATATTAAAGATATAAGTATTTATTCAAGTTTAGCAATAAAATATATTTAATTTATGTTTATAACAATAAAAAATATGTGATCACATATTCATTTTTATTAATAAAATTTATTAATTTTATTATAATAAAAATAATTTATTTTTTTATAATATTAAATCTATAATAAATTTTAGTTATAAAATTAATTGAGTTTAAGTTAATAACAATAAACTTATCACAAATTATTGAAATTAAAATTTAATTTATAAATTATGAAGTAAAATAAGGAACTTGAATTTTGGTTTTAACCTAAACATAAATACTAAATATTGAGATATAGATGTAGTAGATATTATAAATAAAACTTTATTTATAAATAAGTAAAAAAAATTAAATAAAAATATATATTATTTATATATTTATAATAAAATAAATATAAAAACAATTGTTATATATCAAATATACTAAATTTCTAAAATATTATTTATACAATAATATATAATATTGTATATATATTTATGAATAAATGTGTAGATAAATAATATTATAGTGTATCCTTTAATCCACTAAGCATAGTTTTCATTAATATCCTATAATTTTCCTATTGTAATTGTACATCACTAAACTCAATGTAATTGTATATCAAACCTATTTCATGTATTATGAAATGTATTATATATATTGTTTGTAAATTATTATTAATGTGGTTGTATATCAAATGGATAAATGATATAGATATTATTAATTTATAACGTGGGTGTATTTTACATTAAATTATATAAGATTGGATAAATAATATAAATATTATAAATTTAATATGAGAATATTATTATAATTAATTTATTCACACGGTATTATGAAATTTTATAAGTAAATTTATAATATCAAATTTTAAGTAAATTTAATTTATTATTAATTTATAATATCATTTGAGAGGAGTAGTTTAATAAATAGATAAACCTAAATACTAAATATTAAGATATACATGTAGTATATTGTATAAATAAAACTTTATTTATAAGTAAGTAAAAAAAATTAAATAAAAATAGATTATTTATATATTTATAATAAAATAAAGTTAAAGACAAATGTTTTATATTATAATATATAACATTATATATATTTATAAATAAATGTATAGATAATTGATATTATAATTTATTTAAAATAAATGTTTGTATTTAATGCTTTTATACATTAAAAAATTGATATTGCCTTGCCATCGTACTGCCGAATGGAGAAATATAAACTAAAAAAATTTGAGACTCGTGGTCTTTTTTTAGGAGTAGATCTAACAATTTTTTTTTATATATCTAAAATATTTTAATCCATTATATATAGTTTTCTTTAATATTCTATAATTTTTCTATTGTAATTGTATATCACTAAACTTATTAAATTATCTGTACACTATTAAATTCACACCTAATTCATATATTTTATAAATTATTGTTAATATAGATATATGTCACTTGAATAAATAATATAAATATTATTAATTTATAACGTGGTTATATATCAGTTAATATAAGAATATTATTATAGTTAATTTATTCACACGGTATTATTAAATTTTATAATATCAAATTTTAAGTAAATTTAATTTATTATTAATTTATAATATTATGCTAGAGTAGTAGTTTAATACATAGATAAACCTAAATACTAAATATTGAGATATTGATATAGTAGATTGTATAACTCAATATTATAAATAAAACTTTATTTATAAATAAGTAAAAAAAATAAATAAAAATATATATTATTTATATATTTATATATTATTTGATATAAATATTTTATATCAAATATACTAAATATCTAAAATATTATTTCAACCCTACATTATAATATATAACATTATATATATTTATAAATAAATATGTAAATAAGTGATATTATATTTTTTTAAAAATAAATTTTTGTATGCGGTGATTTTATACATTTATAATATTGATTTTACCTTAAGCTACCTTTTCATTGCATTTTTGCATGTAGAAATATACATTCGAAAAAAATTGAGGTTATATGATTTTTTTTTATAAATAGATCTGACAATTTTTATATATATCTAAAAAAAATTTATACTCTAATTATAATTATTGTAATACTCTAATTGATAAATAATTTAGTATCTAAGGGAATTGTTTGACACTTCTTAATTATTTTATTATCTCTATTATTCCTAAATAATCTTTTACCCCTTGTTCGTGTAAACCTATATAGAACAGATGGAGAACACCAAAAAGAAGAATCGTTGCCGCCGCATTGTCACTGTCATTCGGTTCGGCCGTCACCATCACCGTCAGCATCGGATCATGCGGTGTCGTTTAAGTTATGTCGTGACAAAAACGAAAAAATACTACTTAAAGTACTATACAATAATTTGTTAGAGAAATTTAAAATTTTTTTCAATGTAAACACTATTAGTTCCAACTCGTAGTATAATCTAGGGTTGGATGAGATTGTAACATTTTTTTACCTCTATTAAAATATTATATTATAATACAAGATATATAAATAAATAAATATTGAGATATAGATGTAGTATATCGTATAACTCAATATTATAAATAAAACTTTATTTATAAATAAGTAAAAAAAATTAAATAAAATATATATTATTTATATATTTATAATAAAAAGATAAAGAAAAATATTTTACATCAAATATACTAAATATCTAAAATATTATTTAAACACTATACCATTATATATATTTATAAATAAATGTTTAGATTAGTGATATTATAGTGTATTAAATAATACACTATGTATAGTTTTCATTAATATCCTATAAATTTTCTATTGTAATTGTATATTATTAAATTAAATATATTATTATTCGTACACTAAATTATTGTTAATGTAAATGTATGTTAGTTGGATAAATAATATTAATTTATAACGTGGTTTATATTAGTTAGATAAATAATATAAATATTGGTGTATATCACATTTAATCATGTAAGATTGGATAAATAATATAAATACTATTAATTTATAATATAGATATATGTCATATTCACAATATTATTATAATTAATTTATTCACACCGATATTAAAAAAAATTATAAGTGAATTTATAATATCAAAATTTAAATAAATTTAATTTATTATTAATTTATAATATCATGTGAGAGTAATAGTTTATATATATAGATAAATCTAAATACTAAATAATGAGATATATATATAGTGGTATAACTTAATATTATAACTAAAACTTTATTTATAAATAAGTAAAAAAATTAAATAAAAATATATATTTATAAAAAAATAAAGATAAAAACAAATGTTTTATATCAAATATACTAAATATCTAAAATATTATTTCAAAACTATAACATAATATATAATATTATATATATTTATTAATAAATGTGTGGAAAAGTGATATTATAGTGTATTTAAAATAAATGTTTGTATGCAATAATTTTATATATTCGCCTTTAACTAGTTTTTATTGCTTTTTGTATGTAGAAATATATTGAGAATATATGGCTTTTTTTAAGAATAGAGCTGATAATTTTTTTATATTTTTTTATTATTTAATTGTAATTATTATAATACTCTAATTGATAAATGATTTAATATCCAGTAGGGAATTGTTCGATGTTTCTTAATTATTTTATTATATCTTTTATTTCTAAATATTTTTTCTAGCTATTTCGAGCAAACATGTACTGCACAAGTATTGACAATAGTGAAAAGGAAAAGAGCTATAAGATGCTTGAAGTGCTGCTACGGTAGACATAGTAGATCGTATAAATATTATAAATAAAATTTTATTTATAAATAAGTAAAAAAAATAAATAAATATAGATATTATTTATATATTTATAATAAAATATACTAAATATCTAAAATATTATTTCAATACTATTCAATAATATATAACATTATATATATTTATTAATAAATGTGTAGATAGGTGATATTATATTGTATAATTTAATTGCTTATTAATAGTTTTCATTAATATAATATAATTTTTCTATTGTGATGGTACATTACTAAATTCAATATATTATGAAATGTGTTATATATATTGTTGTTATATTATTGTTAATATGGGTGTATGTCAGAATAAATAATATAAATATTATTAATTTATAAGATATGTGTATGTTACATTCAAACATATAAGATTGTATAAAAAATATAAATATTATTAATATATGTAATATTAAAATTTAATATGAGAATATTATTATAATTAATGTATTCACACATTTCTAACATCAAATTTTAATTGAATTGAATTTATTATTAGTTTTTAATAATAAACCTAAATACTAAATATTATAGGGAATTATGCAGATATTGTGAGATAAATGTGTTGGCTTAAAATAGGAGATAATTTAATATAATTGCAATAGAAACTATACTATTATATTTATTCGTTAAGAAGATACTTATTTTGAAAATTATAGTCATATATATCTAATTTTATAACATAAGCAATTATTCTTAGTTATAATTATTAGTTCATATTTTTTTAATAGAAAATAATATATAAACATATTTAATTTTTAATTTAAATTAATTTATTAAAATTTAATTATTTTGATAGTTGAGAAATTATATATATATATATACTATTTTACCCTTAAAAATCTTAAAAAATAAAATATTAATATACTTTATTAATGTATGTTTGAATGCAAGGGTTTGTGATGAAGTGATTGTAAAATTAATAGTTTAATAAAATAAAATTAACGTCTAAGGATAAAAATAGTAGATTTGGAGAGTTGGTACTTTTTTAATTAATATAATATTTTTTTATATTTTTATATAATTATTTTCTTATTTATTTTATTTTATTCTTATATATTATATAAGATTATATAATATAATTATAAAATAAAAATATTTTTCATAAAAATATATATTATATATAATATAATTTATCATATATTTATATATTATTTTTTCTTATAATTATACAATATTTACATATGATTAATATTAATTAATTTGTTATTTAATAATAATTTAATTATATTATATAATTTGATTATATAATAAAAATAAGATGTAGTATATATATCATTATTATTATATAATTTATATTAATTTATTATTATTATTATTATAACTCAATCATATTATATGATTTAAATTATAATAAAATTTAATGGGTATAATTTATTATTCCAATGTATAATTGATTATCTTGACCCATTGTAGTTTAATTAGTATATTACCAATAAAATTTATATAATAAAAGTGAAATCTGTAAATTTTAAACTCATTTAATATCAATTAATCTAATATGTACAATATATTCCCTGATCCGATCCGATCCCATTAAGGAAAAACGAACAGAAATAACCAACCCAACTTATACGGAGTAAAACAAACAAAAAAAATCAAAACAACTCAATTAGATTGAGATAAAATGAATGAAAAAAAACTAAAACAACTTGATTAGATATTTAGTTACAATAAATTTATTAAAATTTAAATGATAAAAATTACCGATTATATTAAATCAACTCGATTATAATATATTGAATTTATTTTCATGTTTTATAAAAAATTTGTACAAATACAAATTTATTTTCGAATTCATACTATCAATTTTTTATATTAAATTTAAAATTGATAAATGTAACATAAATATTTGTCATATTCTACTTATTTCTATATGAACTTTTAATTATTTCTATATGAACTTTTAATAGTATTTCAAACTTGCCATATTCTACTTATTTATCAAAATAGCATTTTAAACTTTTCACATTTAGCAAAAAAAAACCTCTAATATATCAATATTTGTAACAAATTCTAATATTATATTTACTTAATTAATATTTGACAATTTTTTTATCATTTCATATGTAATAAATTTAATACACAATATATTAAAATACCTTTATTTATTAACTTTTATCACATAAATAATATACTTATCGCCAAAATATATTTATAACATTATTGAACACACTTAAATTTTTAATAATTTTATTTTTAATTAACCAATATAATTCACTTCTTAAAAATTCTTCAAATGGGAGAATATGTTTTTGTAACATTAATATAAGATAAATAAGGTTCCAATAAGTTCTCCCATATAAAATAAACTTTTTACAGATTTCAATTTAAAGTTGATGTGAATTATAATATGGGTTTTAGTCTAATATTATATATGTTTTCAATATAGTCTTTTATAGTATGTAACCCAAATCAAATTAAAATACCAAAAATAAGTGATTTTAAAAGTAGATTATGATAAATAAACTTCATCATAAAATTATTTGTAGAATAATTATCTAATATAATAATGAATAATTTAGAATTTAAATTATAATCGATCACTAAAAAATTTCTCACAAAAAACTTCACTGATATATAAATAAGATAAATCAAATAAACTACAAAAATAACAAATAATATACATTATAATTTAAATAAAAAGTAAAATATATATAAAATGAAAAATATATTTTTATTTAAAATCTTAACTTAATATACAATTTTGTAATAACTATTATGTATCTATTAAGTTCACATATATTACTAATATACGACTAGTTTATTTACTAATATAATGTTATATAATTTTTTTAAATGTATTACTAACATTATGCCGAAATGTAGTGGTAACATCCCAAAAAAATTTAAACCCATAATACTATATTTAACAAGTATTCATGCATAATTATTATTTTTACAAGTTTATTATCATCGTATTATTTATTAAATTTTAATTCACTAATAATTCATAAATTGTCTAGTAATATTACCATGTTATTTATTAAACAATTACCTAAATTATTCATTAAATAACTTGTCTCATACTTGGAACGTTCCCCCTTAAGTTAAATTTGATTTTAATTCTACTATGTATGATAAGGTTCATGTAATGCTCCAACATAAAGTATACTCAAACGTGACTACTATGCACTATATTACTAGTTGAAGTGTAGCTACTCAAGTACAACCTCTGTATAATTAAGTATAAAGTAATTTATATTTTCAATTTAGTGGTTATTTAAAAAAATAGTACATTTTCAAATGCATTTTCCTCTATAAATTATTTTGTAAAAGTTTTAATATAATTACAATAAATTATAAATTTAATGTACTTTTAATAAAATAAAATAAAATAAATATTTAAAAATAAAATGCAATTTAATACAATATTTTAATGTATACCCCACCCAAATAAAATAAATTAGCTCACTATTGAGTATTGATTTATGGGGACACTATCCTGATATTGGGCCTAAAGTGGGCCTACTGATGGGCTGATTAGCCCAGTATAGAGCCTATTGTCCCTTCCCAATCTGCACCAGGGCATGGAGTGCAAATCTCAACACCCGCTTGCAAAAAAACACTTAAAATTTTATTGAAAAAATAAATAAATAACAGAAATTGAATGGAAATTTTTACATAATTTCGAATTTGAATTAAAATAAATAAATATTATTAATTTATTTTATGAGATTTATTTGTTAGGAATGATGCGAGTCACAGAATTATGAGACACTCAGGCGGAAAATAGAAAAATAAAATATACATGAAACTGAAATTGCTTCCCTCTTCCTGCTTTATCTGATCACTGACCGGCGTGGCCTCCACGACCGACGGAGCCGCCGCCGCCGGCGATCCCTGCCGCAGCTTGTCACGAAAGTCCTCGGCGCACGTACCTTGTCGGCCTTGCACGTGTGGAAATTCAAGCCGCCGTGTTTGAATCTTGAAATTCTGTCCCCCTTCCCGTGGTAAACTCCCCCGTTCGAATTCCGGGTCATCGCCGCGTTGAATGCATCTTCTCCCGGTTTTGAGTCGGTTTCGAGTTTGTGCTCGTCGCTTTCTAGAATTTGAATAGACGGATTGTTCTGCTGATTGTGAGTGGGACTCGAGTCGGGGTCGTTTGAGGATCATGTGATTGGTATAGTTTAGCTGCATTCTGAGAGGGATTCATTCTGTTTCCGAGAGAAATCAGGCTGGAATTCTCATAAGATCTGGAGGAGCTTTTGAGGAGGCTGCGGTTATTCAATGGAGGCGCATCCAGTTAGGAAGTCCCGGCCGGTTTCGATGGATCATGTTCTGTTGGCGCTTAGAGAGACCAGGGAAGAGAGGGAGCAGCGGATCAAGAGCTTGTTCAGCTTCTTTGATGCTGCCAATGTGGGTTACCTGGATTACTCTCAGATCGAGGCAGGCTTGTCTGCCCTGCTTATTCCTTCCGAGTATAAGTATGCGAGGGACTTGCTGAATGTCTGCGATTCCAATAAGGATGGGCGTGTTGATTATGTGGAATTTAAGAGGTACATGGATGATAAAGAGCTTGAGCTTTATCGGATTTTCCAAGCCATTGATGTGGAGCACAATGGGTGCATTTTGCCTGAAGAACTCTATGATGCTCTCCTTAAGGCAGGTGGGGATGACGCTCCTCTCTCGCCAACTGTAACTTGTGTTTTAGAATGAATCTTCTAGCTCTCCATTAAACTCTTTCCTGGTCATATTTCCTCATTCCCAATGTTGCAAACCATGTTAGCCAAAACGGAATAAATTTAAGGCTGATGGATGAGTGAACCATGGTTTTGTGGCAATTCAGCATTAATTGTTGATATGCAGTCAGTGTGGAAACTTGTTGTTAGACTGTGTCTGTGTCTGATTAAGCTACCTCTAAAGCATTTCATTCTAGCAACAGCATTAGACTAAGACTGGTGAGGACCTTTCTTGATATGGACTGTTTTGGTTCCAGTTGAGATATCAGAACTTGAAAGCTTGAAGCAGAATGGAAATCACAGTGTGTCCTTTGTCAAAAAATGTTTTTTTAGGTGTTGTCACTCTATGATCTTCATGAGGAATGATCTTTCTGGCCATTATATGTGGATAATTTACTCTTTGCATTACATTATTCCCAAGCTTGTCTGAGAAGAATTTTTTCTAGCATTGTTCATGTTATATGTCATCATTGCAGGGTATCTAAATTAGTTGAAAATTAAGCAAATTAGGTAGATGAGTGCTGATGCAGTGGATGCACCATCATTTGTATTTCTAAGTGTGATATGATAAAAAAATCATTGTGTGACCAAATGCGTTTCAATTCTTACAAATTTTATAGTCTATGAGCCGCAACAGTTTTTCTTTTGTAGGCATTGAAATTGATGATGAGGAGTTAGCCCTATTTGTTGAGCGTGTGGATAAGGATAACAATGGTGTGATTACATTTGAAGAGTGGAGGGATTTCCTTCTACTTTACCCTCATGAGGCCACCATGGAAAACATATATCATTATCTTGAGAGGGTATGCCTTGTGGATATCGGTGAGCAGACAGTGATTCCTGAAGGCATTAGCAAACATGTTCATGCTAGCAGGTATTTGATTGCTGGAGGTGTGGCAGGTGCAGTATCACGTACTGCTACTGCACCTCTTGATATACTGAAAGTAATCTTGCAAGTTCAGACAACGAGTGCTCATATTATACCAGCTATTAAAGATATATATAGGAAAGGAAAACTCAAGGGATTTTTCCGGGGCAATGGATTGAATGTAATGAAAGTTGCCCCCGAGAGTGCCATTAGGTTTTACACATATGAAATGCTGAAAAAAGTTATTGTGAAACGAAAGGGTGGAGAGGATAAAGCTGAAATTGGTGCTTTGGGGCGTCTTCTTGCTGGTGGATTAGCAGGTGCCGTGGCACAAACATCAATATACCCTATGGATCTTGTTAAGACCCGATTGCAGACTTACAATTGTAACACTGGCAAATTTCCTGGTATTGGTGTTATGTCTAGAGAAATTTGGGTCCATGAGGGACCCCGTGCATTCTATAGAGGTCTAGTTCCATCTCTTCTTGGAATAATCCCTTATGCGGGCATTGATCTGGCTGCCTATGAAACCTTGAAGGATATGTCCCGGAAGCACATTCTTCAAGATGCAGGTAAGCTTTTCCTGGGACATATTATTCTCTCATTCTCATCAAAGTAATTGTTTCCAGCGTTGATAGATTTATATTTTTCTTTCTTTAATGTGATTTTCATGTACAGATCCAGGCCCTCTGGTGCAACTTGGTTGTGGGACTGTGTCTGGTGCTCTAGGAGCAATTTGTGTCTATCCATTGCAGGTGGTCCGGACAAGGTAAATTAAACTACATCCAATGTCTCTCCTTTCTGCTGCTAATACACCATGTTTATATATGTCTAACAAAATTAAGTTATGTTCTCTCAGAATGCAAGCTCAGCGTGCAGAAGCTGGCACTGCAAACGGTGGCGGCATGTCAGATGTCTTTCGTAGAACCTTACTGCATGAAGGACTGAGAGGATTCTACAA
This sequence comes from Trapa incisa, assembly GCA_030064435.1. Lineage (NCBI taxonomy): Eukaryota > Viridiplantae > Streptophyta > Magnoliopsida > Myrtales > Lythraceae > Trapa > Trapa incisa. The sequence continues at coordinate 70,631 of CM057768.1, read as the reverse complement.
AGGATTGTTCCCCAATTTGCTTAAGGTGATCCCTTCAGCTAGCATAACTTATCTCGTCTATGAGACCATGAAACAGAGACTGGATCTCGACTAGCCAGTTCCTCCTTATCCCATCTGCTTATGGGGATTGACTTGGCTAACCTCTTTAGAAATCAGGAGTGCTAAAGAAGAGCACTGGGTGGATGGAGTGAGTCAAAAGACTTTCCACCCGGCGAATAATGTTGCTTCTTTGGAGTTAGATCTACATCATTGTTTCAGTCAAATTACAGGTAACAACTGCTTTAGCTAAAAGATAGGAAGGACATTCCAGGCTTCCGCCCCACCTTGTGGTACAACCTGGGAGCCTTTAATTTTTGTGGGTGCATATTCTGCACAATATTGTTGTATGATGCAGAGGCATACATCATAAGAATGTTTGTGAAAAAATCCTGAATTTTGTCAGTCATTTTCTGCAGGAATTTTTTGTGGTAGTCCCCATCATACTCATGAAGTTAAAATGATGTATGTGCCTTTTGCCTTGTATTTGTTCACCCTCAATTGCCTGATCCTCATTCTCATATTGCTTTGGCTCACTTCTTTCAATACCATGCTCTTCGAACCGGTTCGGTTCATCGGTTGTTTGTTTCCTTATTTATGTTATTGCATTTATCCGGTTCACGGCCTTCACCACTCCCCATTATGTGTGGTTGGACCGGTTGGGTGATTTTTTTATACAGTTGTGTGGGAATATAAGTTCTATAATTAAATCTTAGAAATTGATTATTTTTAAGAAAATAAAAATGCATAATTAAAATATAATTAATTATAAAATTATTTAATCATTAAGAATAATATTTTATAATCATAGATAAAAATAAATATATATGATTAAAATTAATTATGAACTCAAGCCGATTTTTGACTGGTCGGCTTTTTGTGTAAAAAATTATCCAAATTATATTTTTTGATTAAAAAATCCGAGTGTTATCCAATCTAACCAAATGGCGAGAAAAATCACTCAACCGGATCTGAGAAAGTGGTGTTGGACCGAACTGGTTTGGATAATTCAATTTTCGACTGGCTATCCATCGGACGGACCGGAAGGCTCAGTTCTCCTCACTTTGTATATAAGATTTCAATCCGCCTTTTCTCTCTTTTCCTTCTGCGCCGCACGGTCTTTCCTCTAGGGTTCTTCAGGGCGCACAAGTTCTCCTGAGTTCCTGCAAAATGGTAAGTCCATATCCCTTGCCGTGATGAAAATCTGCATCCTACTATTGTTCAAACGTTTGATTCAGTTATTTTTTTGGATGTTATCGCATGATTATTTGTGTGGAGAATGGTGAGTGAGATAAAGCACCGAGGTTGGATGTAACACGTAGCTATGCTGTGATCATAGTCTCTGTAAAAAGTGTTTTTGATGCGTTAACTTGATGATGTTGACTTTATATTGATTAATCTGATGTGGTTCCGTTCTCTCTTGTTGCCCGTGGTACAAGGTTCTTCAAAATGATATCGATCTCCTGAATCCTCCGGCGGAGCTTGAGAAGAAGAAGCACAAGCTGAAGCGTCTTGTCCAATCCCCCAATTCATTTTTTATGGTACCATTCACAAGCGTTTGATGCGTGTTCATTTTTCAGCTGTATATGTAGCTGTACTCATCTTTGATCCGTGCTGGAGGGTTGTAGCATTTGAAGTAAAGTTAGTGCCTATGTGATAACCTGATAGTATATGGTTTTGTTTACCTTGACATGTTGTCTTTGCTATAGATTAGAATTTTGGCAATGCGTGATTTTGCTAGTAAGCTTTTACTCTCAAGTAGCTGATTTTGTTGAAAATCTGCGAGTATTCAGCTTCACGAGTATCTGATTGGCAATGTAAGGAAGGTCTAGATGTTTTCATGTTTGCCTACGCATGTTGAGTTGGTGGTTGGTAGCTTTCATGTAAAACTAAATGAGTGATACAAGTTAGTGTTTGGAGAAATGAAAGGATTCCTCCCAATGTTGAGTTCTTGTCTTGGTTTGAACTTTGAACCTAGTGTTCCCATAATTCATGCTTATTTTTTTCAGGATGTGAAGTGTCAGGGATGCTTTAACATGTGAGTAATGTCTACTTCGCCCTGTCTTCATTTGATTCTGTGCTTTGTTTTTTGATCAATGATTATGTGGTTTTTATTCATCTCTACCAATGCAGAACCACTGTCTTCAGCCACTCTCAGACGGTGGTGGTCTGTGGCAACTGCCAGACGGTTCTTTGCCAGCCGACTGGTGGTCGTGCAAGGCTCACTGAGGGCTGCTCTTTCAGGAGAAAGGGAGACTAGAGGGTGGTTTCACAACTAAATACAAATCTCCTTCTCTGGATTGAAGGTCCCTGGACCTGTCCAGTGTTCAAAGCATTGTTTTGCCTTCATTGTTTTTGGTTATAAAAAGTTTTGTTGGGTCTGCTTATATTTATTGACAATATTTTTTGCTGGCAACTTTTAGTTCTTATTGATGTGCCCCTTTTACCATTTGCTCCACAAAGGATAATACAATGTTGTAGCTCATTTTATCCTGCCATGGTCTTTTTTGTTTGGAGAGATGTACTTTGATATATTGCAATGAGTTTTTGTGGGTATTTGACATCTCCTTTGCCCATTGCTACCATGCCCTCCATAGCCTCCTGCTTGAGCTACAAAGGTCATCAAATTGACATTGTAAGTACAGAATAGGCAGTTCATTGTTGTTCTCAAGCAAAGGAGTCTATGTATGTGGTCCAGAAAGAGGGGGGAGGGGGATGTTGCATTGATCAACGCTCACGAGGACCATCACACTATGTAAATCCATTGGAATGCCTAGAGTGTGGCTGGTGGATCATCCAACATAGTTCTTGTGATCTAATCTAAGGCATGGCAACCATAATTTTTTTATTCAATTTTAAATATATCTTATAAATTGAATATTTAATGCTAAATGTTAATTATGATGCAAATTTTTGTTAAAAAATAGTATTATACTAAGATTAAAGAGTTTATTTAAAATTATTTTCTTTTTGTAGTTAGATGGTTGGCCTAATCCCAACGGTCCATGCCCCGGGTGGATTGACGGTCATGAACACGGTTCTGCATCCTACTGGTACGCAAACTCTCTTTTCAAAGTTAAATTTCATTTTATTATTCTCTTTTTTTTCTACTTATTATTCATTGTTCTTTCATTTAATTTTTTTCACAATCAAATTGCACTAAATTTAAATCATAAATATAAATTTATTTCTTCATTTTATCATTAATAAATTTTTAAAGAAAAAGATTAAAATAAATATAAATATTATAAAAATATAACCGAATACTTTTAATATAGTATAAGAAGTGGGCATTTTTAATAACAATTGGACATTTTCAATAATACTAGAATGAGTTTTGAATGGGTACTATGTCATCTTTCTCATCTAGTGTTATGGTGATTAGCTTAAATTTGGTGAATTTGTTTAATAATTGAATGGTACAAGCGTGGATTTGGGGAGTACAGTGTTCAATGCTTGGAGATCATGTGGAAGCAAACATGGTGGTCGGTTCCTACTTGATTCCCGGAGCCAGTCATCCACCAATCCCATCAACACATATACAATGGTAAAATTAGACCCACTTAGAATATGCCCATCATGGTGCCCATAATCAATCCTAAGCGGGTCGGAATGGACCGAGTGATTCATCCATTCGGATTACATTATATGATCATAGTACATGTGAAGTTAGGAAGGGTGCACATGAGGGTATGATCATGGGAAGGGAAAAAAAAGTGAATGGCACTTGTCACTTGTGGAGTATATTCTAAATGATAACTTGTTAATCAACTTTACTCTCAATCTATGAGAATCAATGATGAATGTAAAAATATAAATTAAAGCTTCTTAAATTTAATATAAAAATAAATTATAAGTATAGGAAATTGTTAAATGATAATTATATTGTACTATTGGAAAGAAATATATCATAAATATTATTAATATGGGTTGTTTTTATATACTTTAGATATGGTTCATCTTATAATCTATTTTATATCATAGTAGATTTAATTAAATTATTATAACATTTCTCACTTGTCAAATTTTAGTGTATAAGCACATATACAATATTCCAAATATTAATTTTTCATTTATATAAACTCAATATATATGAATGTCAAATCATTTTAAGTGATCTACTTGGGTATATGTAATATATTTAAAATATTTAACGTCATTTGAGCTATTATATAAATATTATGATACTATTTAAATAATTACCTAAATGTGAAAATTTTATTTGAGAAAAAAAGAATATGATTTTATTAAAAATTTATCTAAAATTATGGGTTTTTACTTTATTAGGAACTTGGAAAAATAAGGCAAAAGGAGATGGTTTCTCCCTAGGAAAAGCTTCAAAAGTAGGTATTTTGACCTGGAATGAGCCTTGTGTGTGAACCCAACAAGCATCCAAATGAATGTGTATGACCATAAGTGTGATGCTAGCTAGCTATCACTTGATCTACAACTTTGGCACTACATTCCTGAATTAGGGCTATTCTTTGTCTTCCCAATAATCTCAAATAGTATATTTTGCCCCATTCTTCTTGTGTTTGAAAATCCCATAGACCCAAAAATGTGCAATCCAATATGATACAACTTGCCAATCTAAATTTCATTTCCAAGGCACTTTTTTTCTATACTCTCACCAATATTTTACTTGAAATGTGTGTACTAATCATCCATTCTTTCACTCTAGTGTTAATAAGTCAATAATTTATTCTTCAAATTCATGAGTTTTCTAATAATATAATTTAATTATCAATCTAATTATATATATAACTATGTTCTTTTTTTGTGCAGCTATTTATTTAGAGAATTAATCTCAATATTATTTTTTAATTCAGGTATAAAATAAATATTAACTCGAATTAAATTAAAAAATTATACAAGATAATTTTTTATTTATGATATTAAAAAATAATTATACATAAATAATATTATAGGATTGAAAATTTTCACCATTTATAAATTATTATCATTAAATAAATATTACTTTAATTGACTAATAATATCTTATAATACAATCATTCACTCAAACATTAAAAAAATATATCTTCCTTTCACCACACATTCCTTGTATTACGTATTTTTTCGTCGATATTGAGGAATAATTTATTCTCTAGGGACAATTGGTCAAAAACGGTTCTACTTTAGATCTCTTCTGCCTACCATAATATAGGAAGATGGCCTAAGAAATAGCATTTCCCATAAAGGCATGATTACATGTCCCATCATTTGATTATCACTCCATGTGCCCTTTCAATTTATTTCTTTTTCCTTTTTCATGAGGTGACTATGAATTATCTTCCTCCACCATTTAATTAGTTTATTGAAATGGTTTTAAAAAATTAATTAAAATAAAATAAAATTATATATAAGGTTATTAATATTACACCACTTATTCATTATCTTATTATCAAATAATATTTTTCTAATATAGTATTAGAGAAAATAAACCCATATATAACTTATTATTTGAACAAGTATATATTTATTATTTTTATCATTAAATATCAAAATAATAATATAATGCAAGTTATAAATAATTGTTAATTGTGAACTTAAAAAATAAAATTCATACTTAATTGAGAAAATTGATATAATATTAAATAAAATAAAAAATGTTCTAATTATATAAGTTTGGTGACAAATTATAACTTTAAATTAATATAAGATTAATATATTCTCAAATCACAATATTTCATAATATGGATAATATTTAAATATTATATATTTTTATAATGTATATCATTATATTTTATTTAATATTTATCTCATTAATTTAATATACTCTTCTAAATTCATTTACATAGTCATTCATTAATATATTCAATCATTAATTATGATCATTTATTGACTTATACCCTATGGACTAATTTCATGGACCCATCATAGCTTTGATCACCCCCAACCCCAACCATGGATTCTTAATGAAGAAGAAGAAAAGACTCTCATCAACTTGACTCATAAGACCCCACAAATGGTATGTCAAGCTACAACAATGAGAATCTTGTCACATTAGCTATCAAGTCATATTAATTGGATTGAGTGATCAATATATATATTTCATCAACTTGAAGAATTCCACCCTACATTCCAAGTTGGTCAAAGTGTGAAAGGATCTTGTGACCGGTGTGGGACTAATCATTAGAGCAATTATTGTTTCTTGAAAAACAATTAAGTGGTGTTTTTATTTTCCCATATTACCTTCAATTTATTATTTTAGGGCTTGTAGTAGTGAGAGGGTCCCTATCATGTATGTGTATATATGAAAATACCACTTAGAGCCCCATGTGCTTGAGATTTGGACTCAAAAAATTATAATCACTTAATCACAAACTTTTTCATGCTTTATGATTGAAATCTCAAATAAGAGCACAACAAAATGTCACAAAAGTTCATATTGTTTTTGGTGCCATAAGGGTTTAATTTTTGTATAATTACTTAAATAAGATCACAACATTTGTATAATATAAATTAATTTTTAAATAGTGTGCATACACACAAGCCAATGTGTCTCACTAATGTGATTCTCACTTTATAATATATTAGAGAGTATTAGATAATTATTTTCATATTTATATTCACTTAAAAGTTATAATATATTATAATTAATATAGTAATTTAAATACTATATAATTATAACACTTTCTATCTTGCAAGTACAACTCCTCAAACCACTAAACATTAAATCTTTATTCTTCTTTATTGGCATGTTTTATATGACTCTATAAAATATTATACTATGACTAACACAAATTCAAATTAGAGTTGTCCTCCAATGTGATATAATATATTTTGTGGAGAAGATTCCAATTGAGATCTTTCTTAATGGGTGAGATGTACAACAAAGGTAGAAACCCTCTTCCCCTTATAATGCATATGCATGTGAGTGAACATGTGGGTGCGCAAAAAAGAACATGTTGGTGAACAAGTAGATGAATGTCCATAACCCTACCCATAAGGTGTTGATACAACTTAGCTTTGACTAATGTACTTTACCTAATTCCACAAATTACTCAAAATATCACGAGTTTTAGAAATGAAGTCATATTTTATGTGTCATGAAATTTGACTATAAGTTAAAATTAGTAATATGGTCATTTCTCATCTATAAAATATAGAAAATACTTGAATGATATGTTATATGATGAATAATATATAGAAAATGACCATAGCTTTGACTATGTTCATTTTTTACTCCAACTACGGGTGAATGAATAATAGCCCTTCATTGTGCAAAAAAAAAAAAAAAAGAATAATAGCCCTTCAATATTTAGCAACTTCCATAAAAATCGACTCAACTTTTAAGATACATGTTAATAGAGAATATTTAGGGTCGATAAATAATTGAGTTTATATCAGTTTTAAAATAATAAATTTTATAAATATATACCATATTTCTTTTTTTCAATAACATTACTCATTTGAAACATTTATATAGTTGTCAAATGTAATTTTTAAATATGTTAACAAGGAGTGAAGTATAATTTTTTTTATTTTTGTGTATAATGGGTAGACAACTAACTTGAATTAAATATTTTTTCTATATTTATAGAAATTACTAGTCAAATTTTCAGTTGTAGGGTACACATGCAATTTTGATAGCAAAATAAAGAGTATATATCTATTTAAAATAAAAAATTTTAATACCCATAATAATTATCTATTTTATTAATTTACTAATATCTTAATTCTCATATTTAAATTAATAACTAACTTATAAATAGTAAAATATTTTTAATTTTATAAAATTATAATTTTTTCTATTTTATTAAATATTTAATCATATTATCAACCAATATAAATTATTTAATTTGACAATAAAATAAATTATCAATTTCATCCCTAAGAACATATTATTATTTATACCATTTTAATTTTATGGGATATATGTTGCCATGAAGAACATATTATTACCTTGAATAACTCCACTACGGCTAATATTAAATTGGTGCACATGAGATTTGTTTATGCTCATAAAAGAATAATATGGCATATGGCATGTGAGATTATATTAGTAGGTTTTTTTTATCAATACAATATCTTAGTATCCTTGGTTTTTTTTTCATTATTTTATGTTTTAAATAAATAATTATATTAGAGTTAATGATAAAATGATAGTAGTCATGATCTCCTAATGATTTGATTCCTCCCATGTCACAAAAGTGAGTCTTACATTTATTACATTAGTCAATCATATGTACATTTACAAATAAATAAGTGGCTAGTGCTATATAAAATATAACACAAGGTAAGGTTCATGCACCCACATCCTCAATTTGGGTTTTAAAAGAAGTGAACTCATTTATTATTTTGTGAGAAATTTCACTTGTGAGAATAAAGTCAACATCTTCTACAATTGAAGTGGAGAGATGATATCATGGAACCATCCTCTTCTTTATTTATTATAGGTCCTTGTAATTGCTTTTTCCTACCATATCACAAGTATTGCTGATAAAAATTCGCATCTTTGAATATCATCAGTACGAATTCGTTTGCCCAACCCATAATTGGAGTCGGGTGCCCTTATTCGTATTAGTATTTGGATCGAGTCGAATGTATTAAAAAACTGGATTGTACATATAGGTTGGATTGATATACTAATGGCAGATATGGTGTATTGGGATTCGAATTATAACTATTGATCATTATCTAAATTGGGGCCTAAATTGGGACGAGTTAGATAGATTGGAACTCGAACTACATTTGATCGGGTGATCCGAGAGCTGAATCTAAATTGGGCGTCAATTAAGTGAATCGAGATCCGAATTAAAATGAGTTGTGTAAATTCAAATTATACAAATTAAGTAAATGTATATATAAAAATGGGTTGAGTATCATAATAGAACAAATTTATGTGAACTCAAATGGAGGTACTTGGAGAGAGTGAGCTATTAATACAAATTTAATTAAATATTTTAAAAAAATTTAGAATAATTTAAAGAATTTTTAGTATTTTTTAATATTTAAAAAATATTTATTTCTTAATCACTCCCCCATTAAATCCGAGTCGGTGGAAAGTCCTATCGAGATCAACCGGGTCAGTCCGAGTTTTTTAAAAATACTAACCACAAACTCATTAGATTATGATTAGTCATAATTTGAGGTGAGATTATCAAATAAAAAAAACTAATATGACCAACATAAATATTATTTTAAGACTCCGAAATAAAATCATGTGAGTATTTGCATTAGTCATACATTATTTATTTTTCAATCCTTCCACACCCCACAATCATTGGCCAAATTCAATAATACATCACCCATGTGATTCTTTACCATTCAAAATCTTGAGTTTGTGTTGTACTTCTCTTCACACACTCTTTACCTTTGGAGTAATGATTGGCTCCTTATTCACATTTTGCCACAATATTCTCCACTCAATAGAACATCACATGCAAGGTCGGTTGATCCCCTTATATGATATTCAATGAAGACCCAATTGTGGTGTGCTTAAAATAGTTTGATACCTTTGCTGCTCATCTCTAACTTGAATTTAATCTTAGCTCGGCTCAAAATAAGATCAAATGTTGACGTCCATTGAATTTAGGGTGACCATAGATTAAACCGGCTTAAAAATAATTATAATAATTGTTGAGATTATAATATTTTAAGTATTCACAAATTTACAATTCATTTATTTTAGATAAATGTAAGTGGAATATACGTGATATTTTCAAATATATTATTAAAATTAATTAGCTCAAATATTTAGATTACACTGCAAATCTAACTCGTTGTCTATCCATATATTTAGTCAAATTCATTATTCCCAATTTTCTGATATGGAAATAATTATACTCCTTTTATATATAATTGTTAATAACGAATTTAATATTGGATTAGTAAAATATATTAATTTATATGTTATACATGAGAATAAAATATTAAATTTATTAAAAAAATAGAGGTTTTCTAATAATTAACATAATATTTAATATATTTTTTTTTCTATTCTTCACTTATTAGTCGAATTTTCAATTACAAATTAGAAAAATTAGATATATTAGAAATTATTGTAAATTAATAATGATTTATTTTGATATATATTTAAAAATAAAACTTAAAAATAATAATTGGTGAGTAATAAAATATTTCAAACTTTTATTATACGTAATTAATTATTTCCAGTTTCTTAATTATTTATTTTTATAATGGATTATTAAATTAATATACCAATAATTTAATTGTACAATATTATCATGTGAGGGTATATACTCGTGTTTGATTTATTTTAATTATTTTTTGCTTTTTCCAATAATATAAAATTTATACTCATTTAATAGTAGAACATATACTTTAGCCCCACTAACATTTCTCTTCCAACCCAATAATTACTTCAATTTCCTAAAAGACAAATCTTAAAGCCTATATAAGCCCTCAAGCCAATAAGCTGAATCACATCACATGCAATCCATTTGAAGCGATTTCTCTCATCCATTCTTTCCACAATTAGAAACCTTCTCCAGTTTCTCTCTCTAGTCTGCTCTTTCCAACCTTGTAATTGTTCCACGACAGCAGAAAAACAACACGACACCAAACATGAACCGGTCGCCGTCGAAGACCAACCGTATGGCAAAGCAGTCCTCCACCTCCGGCCAGTCCCCCGACTCCTCCAGCCGATTCCTGGGCGTACGGAGGAGACCCTGGGGCCGCTACGCGGCCGAGATTAGGGACCCCTCCACCAAGGAGCGGCACTGGCTCGGAACCTTCGACACTGCCGAGGAGGCCGCCCTCGCCTACGACCGCGCCGCCCGGACCATGCGTGGCCCTCAAGCCCGCACCAACTTCGTCTACTCCGACTCCCCGGCTGGCTCCACCGTCACCTCCATTGTCTCCCCGGACGAAACCCTCCTGTACCAGACCGCAGACGCCGACAGCACCAACGGCGTGGGCAACCTCTCCACCTTCTCCTCCGCTGCGCCGGAGCTGACCCCCTATGACTATCACTTCACAGGCGGGTTTACAGAAACTGCATGGCCGGCTGACAATGGCGCTGGCTCATCATCCTCCTACGAGCTGCCTCCCTTTCCTTCTGACATGTCATCGGAAAATGGCTCGGGCTGGGGATACGCGGCGACGGAGCAGGGGAGTTTCGGAGGCTTTAACGACCCGAACCATGGGTTCGATACTGGACCAGACAATGGCTCGTACTTGGGGTCATTCGACTCGAACAGCCCTTTCTTCGGCCAGATGCCCCCGGATTCCGGATCGGGAGAGGACAGTTTCTTCTTCTGAGATGACATTCCGGTTACTTTCCGCCGTTTTTTTCCTCTTTCTGTTGCTTGCTTACTGGGTTTGAGAAAACCGATACATACTTGTTCGATCGTACTGGCCGGCCGGCCGGCCGGTAGTGTGATCTTCTCCCTGTTTTTTTTTTCCCGATAACCTATGCCACTCTTCTTTGTTACCCTGCCACGACGTCGTATCAGAAACGAGTTCATCGTTCGGTCGGCTTTGATGTAATTCAACTCCTCGTGCTTTAATGAGATTTTATTTGGTGTATAGTATATGTTTTATTTTATAATTTTATATATTTATAATATTTTTATTTTATTTAGTATAAATTTTTAATAGCTTCACTCACTCAATAATATAAATATACAATTTTAAATACGCATTTCACAAATTTGTATGATCCGATAAAATTGGAATAACTTACGTAATCGGATATAATAGAAGTCGGGTTTTCGATTACGGGTCATTAATAAATATTAGCTTATTGGGCTTTTTATGTACTCTCCTTGAATCGGGCCCTGTCGGCCCATTAATGACGGGCCCGAGGCCCATACAATAAAAAAAACAGACGAGAAATCAAGGCAAGGGATCGAGTCGGAATCATCGATTTCAAGATCTCTCTCCTTTCGGGGATCTTCTTCCATCATCTTCCTCTCCGAGATCCCTCCGATCCCCGCCCATTGTCACTATTCTTCTCCGGCGAGGTCTGGTTCAGAGAAGAAAGAAGCCCGAGTGTTCATCTGTGAGGAGAGAGTGAGAGAGAGAGAAGTGGGCGGGGGAGAGTCGAAAGAAGCCCAGCAATGGCAGCTCTGATGTACCATCTGTTCTCCTCGGCGTCCCTCGTCTCCCTCGGCCTCTACCACCTCATCTCTGCCGCCCGTAGCCACCTCAAATCCCCCCAGTCCTACTCCGCCCGCCCGTACCACCCTTTACCCCTACACAACCGCCCCTTCCTCCGCCACCTCCAGCTCTACCTCCTCATAATCTGCCTCCTCATCGCCGCCGCCGTCCAGGCCGCCTCTTCCACCACCTTCGACCCCCTCGTCAAGGGCAACTCCCCCGTTCACCGCTTCACCTCCCTCCACTCCGCCGCGATCCTCCTCCTCTTCCTCATCGTCTCCCTCTCCATCCTCCTCTCCGACTCTCTCCTTTCTCTCTTCCCCCCGATCCCCACCGATCTCGTCTTCGCCCTCGCTTCCGCTGCCTTCTACCTCCAGTACTCCGCCTCATCCTCCGCCGCCGCCGCCCAAACCTCCGATCTCGAGGGCAAGTGCGATTCCATCTCCTCTCTCATCTCCGCCTTTTCCGCCCTCCTCTGCCTCGCCCTCGCAGTCAACACCAAACTCTTCATCGCCGATTTCGGCCTCGGCGCCTCTATCTGCCTTCAGGGCCTCTGGGTCCTCCAAACTGGGCTCTCCCTCTACGTCGAGGCCTTCATCCCTGAAGGGTGCCACAGATTGCTCGATGTAGCCAGTGGGGTCGAGAGCTCCACCAAGTGCGACCTCGATGAATCCAAACTTAGGGCATTGGCGATATTGGATCTGGTTTTCGCTGTACATGTCATGTTTGTCATGATCACTGTACTTTCGATCTATGCAGCTGTTGCAAAGGGTGTCGGGGCTCGAAAATTAGGATCTTATGAAGCTCTGCCTATCACCGGGGACAGAGATAGGGACACCAACAGTCACATTCAGATGAAGTCTTTGACCGGAACACAAGCTTGAACATTTTTAACTCTGTTACTTGATCTTGTTCGTTCAGACTGTCTTCAGCTGCTCATTTGTTTCTTCTCAGCAAGTTCTGAGTTGCTGTAACCTTGTAGACTTTAGGAAGGTCTTAATGTATACAGAACTTGAAATTGTCCTTTTCTTGTGCTGGTAGTTGAAATGTCTTGCTTTTGTTACCCATGCCATTGCTGTTACACTAACTCAATCATGATTAGATGATTATGATACACCAGCATTTTAGGGCTCATCCCACATCCTGCTAAGTATAAGACAAGAAGAGTTTCAGTTTGAGAAGGGGTATGCTTTAATGTCTGGTTAATGCAACAAGTTTCTGCTGATTGTCAAGTGATCTGTTTATCACAATATATTGATAAGTATTTATGCATTCATGGCAGTAGTGGTGGTGGATGTGTATCTCGAGTCTAGACTTTATTGGATTTAGTAACTTATAGTCTGAGTGCATATGCACATGTAAAACCGGCAGCTTGAAGAGAGTAAATCCTTGATATTCTATACTATTTTTATGGGTGAAGAGATCACTCTCAAGTTGAATATTTAAGTTTGAATTGAAGCAGAATTTTTGTTGTTGAAATATGTTGCCAATCACTAACCTCAGCTGCATACAAGAAAACAGATGTTTGTGTTATCTTTGTAGTTCTATTGGGCCCTATAGTTCAGGATTGCCAATCACTCATTGGTCATGCCATGACTTTTTTGCTTCTTGAGTTGCATAGAACTTGTGGTAAACTCATTGATCATCTAGTTTTTTTTTTTTTTTGCCTTAAGCACAGTAGTTTGGTTCTTGAATCTGCAGAAATGATTGCATTATGTACTGGACTGAATCCTAGGATTCCCAATGTGACTTGATGGAGTTTCCATGGGCATTCAGAATGCTGCTTCTGTTCATTGTGGGAAGTGGACCCCAATCAGAGTAGTAGTGCAGAACACCATTCCCCTGTCTGCAATGGTTGTGTTCTATCTTCTCAGGCTAGTGAGGTGTCCTTTTGCAAATTCAGCCCTTTGTGTGCCTGTCATCATTGGATTCAACTTTTGAGGCTAGGCTTGTTTGATTGGTAATTCCATACTCTATTGTGGCCCTTCAAAAGAGCAGTATGTCATCATAGAGATGTCCATAGACACAGCATGTTAACGTCTCTTATCAGTAGCCAGTAAATTATGTTCTCACTTACCACTTGCCTGTCTCCTTTGAGTATTTGCCATTGTGAACTGAAATAGGCTTGTTCCTCATCAACCATGAACATTCTCTTCTCAGCAATGAATCATTGGATCACCCACCTCTGATGGGTACATATTCATGTTCCAGTGATTCAGCAGAAGGTTCTCTTTTATGGTTGTTGAGGGTAAAGAGCCAAGAGGTCTTGTCTGAAAATCACCAAATAAAAGTCAAGCATGATGTTGCAGGCAAATCAGTATGATACTCTTAGATGTCTTGATTGCTTGAGAACATGACCTACTCCAAAAAAATCTCTTCCACCCAATGTTGAAAAAAATGGTTGAAGTATCTTCTGTGGAACTTCCTTGCAAGTCTGGTGCAATATCTGCAGTGTCTCACCATTGATTGCAACACCATCTGCCTTATCTTGTCTCCTCTATGATAAGCTTTCACAGAAATGTTCTTCCAAAGGCAAAAAAGCTTTCTTTCTTCTCTTGCAGAGGCCATGGACCATATATACTACAGTGTAGACCTAAGGACAATAGACACATACAGAAATTAAGAAAAAAAGGATGGGCTTAGACAGTATTTATTAGTAATAAATACTAATTCTAGAAAAAAATGTTCTAAAAATATCTATTTATTGATAAACTTCTCCTATTTTCTTTGTTTACGGCAACATCAAGTACTATTGCTTTCCTTTGTCCCTCTTTCTCTCTCCTTTTGCCCAAAGGAGTCAGCTTTGGGAAGGATAGAGGGGAGACCCTGTGATTGATTCCTTGTTTCTTGTAAACCCAATAAAGAAAAAAGGATTATAGAAAAAAAGCTATTTGCTTGCGTGTCCTGAAGCAAAGTCGCCGATCATCATCAGGCGTGCAAAGAAGGCGGCTGTTTTGGTCGAAATTCATTCATCTTCCTTTACGAGGAACGGAGCTCTCTGCTAACAGGTACATAAATTTTCTGGCTTTCTTTTGGTAGCTGTCCATTTTCTGAAATGGGGTTCGGCCGGTAGATCTGAATTCGTAGATCAAGGGGATTCTTTTGTGGGTTTCCATTTTCTCGTTTCATAAGCTTAGAATCTGGCGTTTTTAGGTTGTGATTCTTCGGCGATGCCCCTTGATTCTTGGATGATTATCCCGTATCGATCTGGATCCATGGTCGTCATAGTTCTGCAAAGGTTTTGCTCGATGCATGCTCATTGTTGTCTTCTGTTATGCTTGCAGTCGAAATACCCTGTTTGGTTTAAGTCGTCTGAAGTTCATTTCACGTGCACCAAAAAAAAAAAAAAAAAAAAGTTCGGCAGTTGTGCCTGTGCCAAGGAATCAGTAACTAAGAAAGGACTCGCTTGAAAGCTGATGCTACTATTAGGGTGCTGATCGCACCTGTAATCCCATGGGGGAGTGGGTAATTGGAGCTTTCATCAATCTCTTTGGCAGCATTGCCATCAATTTCGGGACCAATCTCCTGAAATTAGGCCATAATGAGGTATATTCTTATACTTTTCATTTTTTTTGCTCCTCTCTTGGGACAGATCTGAAGTTCTGATTAGTACTGTGTCTCATCTAATTTCAGTGGGTTGTGATGTATTTTGATATCAACTATGATATATTAAAGTAGTTCATGACTATTCTTCTTGGTAGGCATAGTCTGTTTTGGTTTAAAAGCAATTATGTAGTCAGTCAGGCAGATGAGTTAACTTTTTAGGTCTTAGCATGGTTACCAGTGTTGCTGCTACTCCCTTAACCGCTTCATTGTGGAATACTATAATTCTTACAGAGAGAGAGGCATATTGCTCAAGATCTTGGTGGATCAAAGCTCCCACTGAAGTCAATAGTACATTTCCATACATGGAGAGTTGGTATGTTCTAGTCTTGTGAATCTTGCCCGATGTAATTCCTATATTTTGTTAATAATTGATTAATCTTTGCGCAGGTATAGTCTTCTTCTTGCTAGGAAATTGCCTAAACTTCATTTCCTTTGGATACGCCGCTCAGGTAACATATTGCACTTGCACGCAGTGTGAAGTCTCTGATTTGACTGAGATATGATCCTTTCTTCCAGTTTTTGTTTCTCTTTTTTTTTTCTCTCACGATTCCGCTACAAATCTTCCACGTGTGCAGTCACTTCTTGCAGCTTTGGGTTCTATTCAGTTCGTTTCCAACATCGCTTTTGTATACTTTGTGCTGAACAAAATGGTTTCTGTAAAGTATGTTGGTCCTTGAGCTGGATATGTTGATTCCCTCTACCCCAACATATATTGATGCATATTATTTATTGATTCAGCTGTTTTCTTGCCTGTCAGAGTTCTGGTTGCCACAGCATTTATTGTCCTTGGGAACATCTTTCTTGTTGCATTTGGGAATCATCAGTCACCTGGTACAACACTCTCCTCAATCAGAAGTTTCAACTCTATAAGACTAATAGTTGTAAATAGATCAGCCAAGAGATGTAGTTCATGGGCCTTTTATGGATTTAGTGGGTTATTGGTATATTGGCATCACAAGGAATCCCTTAGTGGGAATACCAAAGCAGACTATACCTAGCAAAAATCAATAAGCTAGCCAATTTTCCTCCTTTACTGCCAATAAATGAGAACTTGCAGCTGTACTTCATTTTTCTGTGACTTGGTCAATTCACACAAACTATATATTAGTTACAGAAGAATTTGCACAATTTATAAACAATTGGAGTTTACTTTCCATCCTTGATGGGCATCGATTCTTTCTCTTTTTCAGTGTATACACCAGAGCAATTGGCTGAGAAATACAGTAACATCAATTTTCTTTCTTACTGTGTGATTTTGGTTCTGATTGTTGCCATTCATCACACAATTTACAGGTGAACAGCTCTCTGTATCTATTTCTATAGTTGTTATTTTTCTTAAGCTCATTGCACCTTTTGGGGATTATGAAACACAGGAAAGGAGAACTTCTTCTTGTTATTGCTGGGAATGAACTTCAGCCCTACTGGCACTTGCTGCTTCCCTTTTCATATGCAGTAGTATCAGGTGCTATAGGATCTTGCTCAGTCCTGTTCGCAAAATCTCTGTGAGTTAACTCAATTGTACCTTCCTAGCTTTCGAGGATTATAATTCCAAAATTTTCTGCTGATTTCTTGTTACTAATTCAACTTTCCTCTCTTGGTTTCTCATTTTTTCGCAGATCAAATATGTTAAGACTAGCAATGTCTAGTAGCTATGAGTTACATAGTTGGTTCACGTACTCGATGCTGCTCTTGTTTCTCAGTACAGCTGGATTTTGGGTAAGAGAATGGTCTTTCATTTCTCCGGAATTCACTAATGAGGGGGTAGCATTGGTTTTTATAAATGAGTAGGGAGGAATGGACTTCTTGTTAGACTTATTTTCATATTTAGGTATCATATACATATGAAATCTCAGGCAGGCAGGGATTGTTGTGGAATATTGTGTGTCAAGCAAATTTCTAATATTCCCACAGTTGCCTTCCTGGTTTGGTAAAAATATAATGTAGCCAACCTGGATTATAAACCATACTTCTTCACTGATTAGTCTATATGGAACTTGAATTTCTGAAGAGTGGAAGCCTTTTAGAGCTGGTGGAATCCATCTCCTGTAATATAACTGGATTTTCTTTTGGTTCAGATGACAAGGTTGAATGAAGGACTCGCCTTATTCGATGCGATTCTCATTGTTCCAATGTTTCAGATAGCTTGGACTTTCTTCTCGATTTGCACAGGATTTGTTTACTTTCAAGAATACCAGGTTCATGCTTCTTTATATCTTTCTATACAAGCCATCAGAAAGATGAATCAGCCTCACCAGTGGCCTAAAAATGATCACTTATTCCAATGTTTCCTACAAGCAGGTATTTGATGCACTAAGGACAACTATGTTTATGCTTGGAATGTTGTCTGTATTTGTTGGAATTTCTCTGTTGGCACCAGATGAACCAAGAGGTACAATCTTTTTTTCAAAAAAAAAAACCTTTTTGACAGGCTGACCGGTAATACTTAGTTTCCAAGTGTTCCAATATTCATCGAGAGAACTTATTCAGGCTTGTTTGGATGGATGTTATCAGGCAATGAAGTCAAAGATATATCCCTGGAGTCCATGCCATCTTCTGGTGTTTCAAGTGAACTGGACATGTATTTTACCAGCATATTTTGCCTCGGCTTTTGTTTTGTCCTGTCATTCTGTTTCCATTTCCCTTCCCCCTAAAGATGGAATCCGCAAAATTCAGACCTTTTCATTTAGGTTTGAACCCATTTATCTTTCCTTCTGCAGATTGGTCACATCTTCAGGTGAATCACAAAGCAAGGAGGCTAGAACATTCATGCAAGACATGTCTATGAAGATTACAGATGCATTAGTCCGAGCAAAGGTTCCTACTTCAGATTATCAGCTTACTGAATTTTTCTTTGATATAAACTCCTTAAAGGGAGTTGGAAGTTCATATAATTTGAATATGAACACGGGCAATCGTCTTTCCACCTGCTCTTGCAGACTGCTTGCTCAGTATCGCTCGGATTCAGCGACGACTCCATTAATGCATCTGCTGTGTTTGTGATGCCCATGGTGTCCTCCAAGATCACGGGCTTCAGAGGGAATGCACTGGACCGACCCAAGCTCCTCTCCATGAAGAACTTCAGCTGGAGGCGCGTCCCATTGGATGATGAGAACCAGCCCGAGGATCTCATTGTGATCACTGATTAGAAGAAGGTAATAGCAGTGTAAAAAGAAAGCATTCACCAAAGGAAACTCTCAGGCAACATGTTCTCCATGCCTCTTGGCCAATGTGTAGTAGGATGTACTTGCCTTAATGGCCATTTACCAATGGATTTATTGTTTGTTTCCTTGTTTGTTGCTTCCTCCATCCTTGAATGGAGGAGATGCACTGGGCCATATGTATATTGTGGTGTACTTGATCCAAATGAGAAGGAAATGTTATACTTTTTTTCCTTAATAAATTACTATTTAATTAATTTATCAAATTTAATATAATATAATATATGTATAATAATAAGATAAAAATGAAATAATTTTTTTTATTATTAATAATAGATTTAAAATTATCTTAATCAATATATATATAAGTTAATTAATCGTTTAAATAGTGTTGTTTAACCAATTTTTTTAATGTATTTATAAATTAATTGGTTAATTATTTAACTATTATTATTTAATCATCTAAATATATGAAAAATGAAAAAACAAATCTCTGTTCCAATATCATAAAAGTTAAATAATGTTAGATTATTATGAGAATTTAAATTAAAATATTTATATTAATTTAAAATTCATAAGAATAATTATGAATTTTATTTATTTTAATTGAATATGTGTATAAAATATTATGGGCAAACAATATTTTATAATATAGGGGGAATATTGAATATTGGGTTGATTGATTGAGAGAATTGATAGTTAGGGGATCTAATTCTAAAAACATCAAAGTAAGGGACTATTACCGAAGGCGGTGAAGAGGGATCGTTTCATCTGTCTGGCAGACGCATGGCGCGTATCTATTGGTTGTAATCCACGACAGCCCGCCAAACACAGCAACGGAAAATCCATCGATCCGTTCCACCGTGCCCTCTCTAATTTATATACTCAACTAAAATGGGATTAGTGCAATCAATCCAAATAAATTATCTAAGGAAGATCTTCATGATTTCTTAAAGATCTCTCCTTTCGTTTTTCTACCCATTTTCAATTGGCCACTTTTTTTTTTTTTTTGAAATGCAAGCGAAAGCCAGGATTTTCAGGCAGGTAATCGTATGTACTTCCCATGTGGAACATCCTTGATCAGCCAAAGGATCAGCGTTTTGCCGGTAATTACTCATTTTGTTGGAATTTTGCCTGATGGGTCGCCAGAAAGGCAGCACTTTGAGGGCCCAATTTATCTGTTAAAGGGATACGGCTTCGTTCTTGATTGTCTTGTTGAAAACCTTCTCCGTGTTGATTTCCGATTGATCGCCTTAGTTTACGATTGAAGATCAGAGCCCTACTCGACCTGGCCCAAGAAAGAACGCCAATTTCTGCGAATGAAAATTTGTTTGTTGGGATGTTCTGGGCATTCTCTCTGTATCTGTTTTAGCATAATGCATTCCTCGAATTATCAGGAGGGGAAAGACTTCCATCTGGGGCTTGAAGTGCAGGATAATGACTTCACAGCCCCCCGCTATATCATGAACATAATCGTGGGTCTGTGCACTTGAATCTGACGAGGATGATGGCTAGCAACTAAACAGTCAAAACTTTTCCCTATAATTTGCCTGCTGTTTGCTGAATTATTTCAAATAATGGGTCCTCCCTTGTCTGCACCACAGTGCAAGATGAATGTAAAAGCAGCCGAGTTAGAGCTGGACCCTACAATTGGTTGCCCTTTGGGAAAATGGTTCACTATCTGCAGTCATGCTCCCCTTATTTTACTGATTATCATGGGTTTCCTTTTTTCATGTAGATTATTATTGACCATATAGTTCTGTGACTGATTATACTGTTTCCAGGTTCAGTGGGACATGAGCTTTTGGCCAAACTTTGTGAAACCTTTGCCGAGAAGGCAAAGTTATCCGATGAGAAACGGAACTCAAAGCACTGGGGAATGCTCTAGCTCAACTTCCTTGAGCAGTCAGCAGGGTGTTGATGATGATCACATGATCGCGGTTGTTCTCTCAGAGGAATTTGCAAAGTTAGATGGTGCAGTAGCAAGAAGACTCTCCACACTGGCTCCTGTTCCTGTAAGATACTTTCCCTCCTAGAGAAGATTGACTTTTTTTCCCTGCTAGAATTTTCTCTTATCTGAATTGCATCCGGTTATCAAACATGCTTGTTTTAATATATCTTATCAAGGTTGATTAATGAATTTCAGCACATCCCAAGGATTAATTCTTACATTCCCAATCTCTGTGACTCCAGTTTAGACTACCAGCTGCTTCTCCAAAGGTACATGACATCCTATTCTTAATGATCATTTAAATGACTGACTTGAAAAAAGAAGTGCCCATTTATCAGTTTTCCTTCACTCTCTAGGATGAATGCTTATGGTCTATATGAAGTGAAGGTGTCTGGGGATGGCAATTGTCAGGTATTTTGTGATTCAGGTGCCATTACATTGAGATTCTCAGGTTCTGAATGTTCACGAGCTCACTAATTTTCACTGCAGTTCCGGGCATTGTCAGACCAAATGTTCAAGTCTCCTGAATATCACAAGCATGTAAGGAAAGAAGTTGTGAAGCAGGTAAAACTTGGAGATTTCCCGATGTTGCTATTTCATTGATCACGTACAGTATTCATGTATGACTGGATGGATGATGCATTCTCTGCCTGTCCAGCTGAAGAACAGCCGCTCTCTGTATGAAAGCTATGTCCCAATGAAGTACAAGAAATATTGCAGAAAGATGTCCAAGTAAATATATCTCTTTGTTTGTTGTCACTGATAACAAAGACAAACTGCATCGTTTTCATTGAATCTCTGAGATTTCTTACTTTCATGTTGGTTGGGACAGATCTGGGGAATGGGGGGATCATGTTACATTGCAAGCTGCAGCTGATAAGGTTAGATCATATTTCTGTTTATCCCTGGAGCATCTTTGTGCTGCTGATGAAACATTTGTTGTTAGCCATATTTACCACTCCATAGAATCTATCTTGATTTCTGCATACTATTTTTTCTCTCCATGTTAGCTCAGTATTAGTCATTCCTTTTAACTTGGTACTTGCTTCCATCGGGATACTGATTCTATTTTGAGTCCCTCATGCAGTTTGCAGCAAAAATATGCCTCTTGACCTCTTTCAGGGAGACGTGTTTTATCGAGATCGTGCCTCAACTGGAAGCCCCAAAGTGCGGTAGGTTTCTTCCTTTAAGCCCCATGGTCATGTCCATGTCTATGCTGTTATTAATGCTTATAAATTTTGAGGATGCCAAAAGTGGACAGTTTTGGAGCCTTTTCTGGATTCAACTGATTTTCACTTGCCCATGGTTGAAAAATTGTTGGGTCAACTTCCAAGGATGTAATTTAGCATAAAACAAAAAGAATGCCAGTTCAGTTGAGACCTCAAGGCTTTGTTCATTTGCTTCTCTTTGAGCTTTCTTCTTCTCCAAAACTTGCAGAATTCTGGTTAAGCTTCTGGTCCCAAGTGCACTACAACTCCCTCCATGAGATGAAAGGTCTGCTTCACTGCCATCAGACCCTTGGATTGCTCTTTTCCTCACTAATGGTATTATATACCACTTGTCATATATCATCTAGTTACTTTTATGTTTTTATGCAGATGCCCCCATTAACCATAAGCCTAAGAAGAAGCACTGGCTTTTCTAGACTAAGAAGATAGCAGATTGCAAGTGTCCCTACAGGATCCATGGCTTTTCTTTTTTTCTACACGTACCTTTGCTTCCATTCTTTTTTGCCCTTTTTGTACCATAAAGATCACTTCCATTTCCCCTTGTTATCTTGAAACATAGAAATGCTGTTCATCACTGTTCCAGTGGTTTCCTTGTAACTTATTACCCAAGTACTTCAACCGGATTCATAACATACCCACAACTTTCATCCATCTTACAACTATGGGAACTGGGCAGGTCAGGTCCTGATCCCCTTATACCCAAATCAGTCCCGGTGGAAAATCGAGCAAACTCAAATATGACCTGAATCGGGTGTCAGGTCCGGAGGCTCGGTGGATAAGCCCGGGTTCATATAGGATCCGAGGGACACGAATATGGGTTAGGTTCCAATCGGGTGTCAAGTTTGGAGGTCAGGTCCCAATCCCCTTGTACCTAAACCTAATCCGGTGGAAAATCGAGCAAACTCAAATATGACGCGAATCGGGTGTCAGTTTCGGAGGCTCGGACCCGGATAAGCCCGGGTTCATATAGGGTCCGAGGGACACGAATATGGGTTAGGTTCCGCGTGTCAAGTCCGTAAGTCAGGTCTCAATCCCGTTATACCTAAACCCGACCCGGTGGAAAATCAAGCAAACTCAAATATGATCTGAAACGGGTGTCAAGTCCGGAGGCTCAGTCCCGGATAAGCCCGGGTTCATATAGGGTCCAAAGGACACGAATATGGGTTAGGTTCGGGTGGATTACAAAACTTCGATTGAAACTTGATTTGAATTAGGTCGGATTTGATGAATTGGGAATCAACACTCTTCCATTGATGATTAACGGGAAACCTCTGATACTGTTCTTCCACAAAGATCGATAGATGCAACAGATTGTCCCTCAAACATCAATATTACATTGTAAAATAGCTGACTCTGAAACACATTATAATGCATAGATTTTAGACTGCTGAAGGAATGATGTTAATATCTGACTCACTTCCACTTGCTGGCCACAATGTCGGCTAGGTCGACGACTCTCTGCGAGTACCCCCACTCGTTATCGTACCACGCGATCACCTTCACCATGTCGTCGCCCATGACCATGGTGAGGGAGGAATCGACGGTGGAGGAGACGTCACTGCAACGGAAATCGACGGACACCAGCGGCTCATCGCACACCGAGAGGATCCCCTTGAGCTCCTTCTCCGCTGCATCCCTGAAGGCCGCATTCACCTCTTCGGCGAAGGTCTTCTTGGAGACTTGAACGACGAGATCGACCACGGACACGTTGGGGGTGGGCACCCGGAGGGCGATCCCATTGAGCTTACCCTTCAGGCTCGGCAGCACTAGGGCGACGGCCTTGGCCGCACCGGTGGACGTCGGCACAATATTGAGGGCCGCTGCCCTGGCACGCCTCAGGTCACGGTGGCTCGCGTCGAGGAGCCGCTGGTCGCCTGTGTAGGAGTGGGTGGTGGTCATGGTACCCTTGATGATCCCTGTAGACGCCATCCAAAAGTGTAAAGTTCGTAGCTTTCAGTAGGAGCGGGTGGAGGGAGTGAATATTACCGAACTTCTGGTCGATGACCTTGACAAAGGGGGCCAAGCAGTTGGTGGTGCAGGAGGCGTTGCTGATGATCGGCTCATCCGGGCTGTAGAGATCGGCGTTCACACCGACGACGTAGGTCGGGATGTCACCCTTTCCCGGGGCGGTGATGAGCACCTTCTTGGCTCCGGCCTGGATGTGCTTTCCAGCACCATCCCGGTCCACGAACACTCCCGTTCCTTCGATCACAAGATCAATTCCCAAGTCCCTGTAACCACCGTTGTAGTTCAAGATTATAAGACTAGCGTGGCTTCTGTTTATACTTAGACATTTTCCAGCGTATAAATACATAACCGTCGCTATTTTATCTAATTTAAAATAATATTTATATTGTACAATAATTATATACGGACGTATTTTATCCAATTTAAAATAATATTTATGTTGTACAATAATTATATACGAACAGTTTATTATTATTTAAATCTTGTACTAATAGAATAATATACTCAAATTATGTAATTTTTCTAAATAGAATACGTGCATTTTTAATTTATAGTATCGTGTTTAACACGAGCCCACTACTAAAATGTATTATATAACGATAATTGATAAAACTAATATCTATTTAAAAATTATTAATTTAATTAATCTAAAATTTTTAAAATTATAATCCCGCAACACATTTATATTTTTTATTTAATTTAAGATAACGTCATCTAATTTGATCAGGGAGTAAGCTTACTTCCATGGCAGGTTGAGAGGGTTCCTGTCGGAGACGACCTTGATGACCTTGCCGTCGACGGAGATGGCGGAATCGCCCTCAGGCTTGACGTCAGCATCAAAGATGCCGAGGGTGGAATCGTACTTAAGGAGGTGAGAGGCCTGCTTGACGCCGCCGCTATCGTTGATGGCAATGACGTCAAGGGGCGAGTCTTTCCGGCCGTGCCAGCACCGGAGGAAGTTCCGGCCGATCCTGCCGAACCCGTTTATAGCCACCTTCAGCTTCGCCTCCACCACCCCCTTCCTGTATCCTCCACTGCTCCCCACCTGCCCCATCCCCACCAAAAAGTTGTGATTTTTTCCATTCATATGAACTCCAATAAATATTTCTACTCAGAAAAGATGGACGATGAACCATCCCAACTAATTCGAGCAAGTGGAACACATGGGCTCGACATGGAATCGGCAATATGGCATACATTTCTTGGATCAGAAGTAAATTGAGAGGATGAGAGCTTACAGCAGAGGTCTGGAAGGCGATCACCGAGAGGAACTCATCGGAGCTCTTCCTCCCGAACGAAAGACATGCCGGAGAATTCCGAAGCCCGGAGAACTCCGCAAACCCCTTTCCATTACCCTGCAAGGCAAGCCAGCAAGATACCAAAAACATCAGATTAATTATAACGCGACAATTAACGCCTCCGAGATCAGTCTTCATGATCACTTGCTAAGGAAGAAGAAGAAAGACAATGCTGCGGAGATGGAATGAGCTGAGGAACCTGAAGAGGGGGCTTGGCGATGGAAAGGGCAGCCGAAGAAGCCATAGCTGATGGAAACAAGCAAAGCAATGAGCCCAACCAATGCGGCAGAGATGGGATGTGTATGTGTATAGAGGAGGGAAGGAGGAAGATGATGGTCAACGAGGAGGAGAATTGGTGGCGGCGAGTGAGTGTGAGGATGAGACTATGGATAAGCTCTCTCCCATCAAAAAACATGAATGACTGGCTGGCCAGTCCTCCTCCATCTCTAAATATTAAATAATAAATCCATTTTTTAAAATAAATAAAATCATATTTTATTTTTATGGACAACTTTCAAATTTAATAAAGTTTTAATTTCCAGGAGCGCATTTGGTGTAGTGGTATCATAGTACCCTCCCACGGTACTGACCGGGGTTCGATTCCCCGGATGGGCATAATCATTTTTTTAATTTTGCTTGCGAGGAAGGACTTGGGCTTTTTTTACTTCAAATCATCCAAACCCCCATACCCTTACTTACTTAACCACACATTTGGGCTTGGATTTTTCAAGGCCTATTAAGATATTGGGCCTGGTCACTCACCAGTACAATTTTCTTACCCCATACCCTTAACCACCCATTTGGGCTTTTATTCTATCAAAATTTTCAAGGCCCATTAAGTCCTTGGGCCTGACCCCTCACCCGTACAGTTTCCCCGTAACACCTGTTAGCTACCCCAGTCGATGCACTTCCCGCCGTCCATAAAACTAAGACCCGTATCAATTCTTCTAACACCATCTTTCCCTCCAATAATTATAATGCTAATTGGGACAAACTAAGACCCCTTTCCCATGGAGGATCAAAAAGTGAAGGGTACTTAAGGAAAAATAAAAAAGGTGAATTTATTATTTTAATTAAATTTAATAAATTATTAAATAATTAAATTATATAAAATAGTTTATTATTACAATAAAAAATAAATGAATGTTAATTATATAATAATGGGTGTATATAAATATTGTATAATGATAAAAAGAATGTTACATTATATATCATATACTTTTTTTATTTATAATATTTATATTATATAATTATATCATATAAGTCTATAAAAATATTATTAATATATAAATTTTATTTATAATATATACAAATAAAATTAAAATAAAGAAATTTAAAAAAATTCCAAATATTTCTCAACACTTCCAAACACTCAATCTAATTATAATTTAAGTCTTATTAAGAAAAGCATTTTTTTTTGGGTCTATTGCGTTGTACATGAAAAAGGACATCAAATAAAACAATCCAAAAAGCAAAGGCTATTAGTACTCACTACTAATACATTTATTCCTTCCAGCCATAATTTTTTAATTAAGTATTTCACCAAATAACTTTTCTTAAAAAAAAACTTTTTTTCCTTGCATATAAATACCCTCCATATGCCTTGACCATTAGTGCCCAAGAGAAGGAAGCCAAAGACCCATCAAGCTCTCATCTTACATGGCCAAGGAATCAGACCTAAAGGTACCAATGATCATCTAAAGATCCTTTTTTTGGGGTGCCTCAGCCTTCGGATTTTGTACTTGTTCTGGTGCAGAGGATAGAGCTGAAGGTGACGGTGGATTGCTGCGATGGCTGCAAGAGGAAGGTGAAGAGGCTGCTTCAATCTATTGAAGGTACATAGAATGCATGTATTTGTATTTGTCTCTCTTCTTGATGCCAGTTTTGAAGCTCAGTGGTGTGGGAACTTGATGAATTCGAATTCATTCAGGGGTTTTGAAGGTCGAGATAGACCCGGTGAACCCAAAGGTGACGGTGTTCGGGAATGTGGAACCGCCGGTGCTGGTCAAGAAGCTAGCCAAGGCCGGAAAACAAGCCGACCTCCGCAGCAGCATTCCCAGCTTTAGCAGCCCAACTGATCAGAAGGGCAATAAAAAGGAGATGAACAAAGATCCGTTGCCATGTACAACCACGAAACCTGACAAGGTTGCCGGGGCTCCCGGCGGCCAAGAGAAGATCGTCAAGGAGGCAACACCCGGTGAAAAGGAGACTAAGAAAAATCAATATACCTTAATAATCCCCGAAAAAGTCGTGAAGACAGAAGGGCAAGAGAACATGCTGCTGGAGGCGGCCGGAATCAGGACTGGGTCGGAGCAACCGCCATACCCTATCGGAATGCCATACTACACTGTGTGCTCGTACATAACTCCCCTGCCTCCGTTTGGGCAAGACTTCCTGGCCCAGGGAGGGCGGCCGACGATGGCTGTGGCTCAGCCCATGTTCGAGCCTCCAGCCATGACGCGGATAGGGGACTATTTCAGTGATGAGAATACTGTGGGTTGCCATGTAATGTGAAAAACAGAGCTACCCTGCTTGTAGTTTTTGTCACAAAAAGAAATTGTTAGATTTACTTTTTGTAATAAAAAAATTCCAAATTTATAAATTATTTAAAAAAATTATAATAATTCAAAATTTTCTCATATTTGGCACATGGCCTTCAGATGGGTTGACTATCTTTGAGTTTTAAACTCAGTATTAATTCCAACCCCACCAAAAATTTTAAATTTGTGGTTAGGGTTTTTGATCAATGTGGCACTCGTATAATCTGAATAAATTGAAGATTCAATATCTTAGTTGTTGTAAATTTTGAATTTTAAAGGTAATATAAATAAATTATTGTAAATTTTAATATTCTTTTAAGTGATTTAAAGCATTAATGTTTTTAATTTATTATTTTCTTAATAATTTTCTTCTAGGGGCAAACCACTATAATTGGACAAACAAATGATCTCGTTAAATCAAATTATTAGTGAAAGTGAAATATGATGGGATACTAATTATAAAAAAAAGATAAATTTAGTTAAAAATGGAAATAAATACTTTGATAAAAAATGAGTTGAACTAGGAATTAGGCTTGCAAAATATTTTCTTAATATTAAACATATTTAAAAAATTATTTTATGAGTTGGAGAGATTGAAAATAATAATTATTTTAAACCCAACACAATAATATAATATATGGTCAAAATTCAAATTTCAATTTATGATTTATTAAAATAATAAAAAATTTAGAATATTAAATAATAAAATTATATGAAATATATAATTACTAAATTTAAATATTTATTATTTTATATATTTCTAAAATAATAGATAACAAATATTTTAGATATTTTTTATATTATTAATGGATAGTTAAATATCAAACTTAATATATTATTTACTTATTTTTATAATATATAATATTTATATTTGCTTATAAAATATTGTATACTTCATTTTTTTAATTGTGTAATAAAATTATTGTAATATTTTTATATTTGGTGTAGTGTTTAGTTAATATATCGACGGGTTCATTAAAATTTTAAATATAAAATTAATATAAGTTAAAAAAAAGATGAAAATATGGACTAAATTATTAATAAGAAATATTAGAGTATCAAATTGTTAAGAAAACTACTCTAATTTTTTATTAAAAATTTTGGTGTACATGAGCTCAAATCACACGTGTATCCAATGAGAACCCAATTAGTGTGGCCCATTATTTTGAGAATGGCATGTCAGGCCCACATTGTTAGTGAACCCTAGATTAGGTGGCATCCTACTTACACGTACGAAGGATTATATTTACTCGTGTACCATCAACTTCTTCCTCCCTCGTACCTCATCTAATTGTTTATTTATTAGGGTTTCTGATTGAATCGGTTGTAAAGCAGATCTCTGACGCTTTCTCTGCTCGTACCAAATCCCAATTCCTCTTCGTCAAGGCACGATTCTCCTCTTCCGAAGTCTCCTCAGGTTCTTCCTTTTAAATTGAGTTATTTATTTATTTGACTGGAGAACATTCTTTTATGTTATATTAGGGACTTACTTAAATTTCTTTCCCTTTTTTACTCTTTTTTGTGAATTTGCAGATATGTCTTCAAATCCTCACAAGGATGGACCGGCCGGTATGCTTTTCAGATGAGTCGCTGAGTTTTGATTTTTAGTATTGATTTGTATTGGGTTTCCTAACTTGCTGGGTTTAATGCTCACTAGTGAATTATTTGATCGGTGTTGATGCTTGGGGGCTGTTATTTAACCGAGACTGTTGGAAGAATTTTCTGGGTTTAGTCATGTGCAAGTTTGGTTTTTTATATTTAAAATATGATTTTTTTCGCTCAATGAAAAGGTTAATTGCTTGATTTTTTATATCTTCGAGTGTTGGAGTCATGGAAGAAGAGATTTTTTCTTTGTACTTGGACTGATTTTTGGGCCCTTTTTATAGTATCTTAAATTGTTTGATTGTATGGTGTTGTAGTTACTTTATGTGGACTATGAATTTTAGATCATATTATTTCAGGGACTACATTATTAATGAAATTATCATTCACATTATTATGTGCATTTTTTTGCACCGATATTATGTGCAAATTAACTCTTTAAATAATATGAATGGTGATATCACTGATAATGAATTCACTTAAATAATATGATTCAAAATTCATGTGGACTATATAATGTAACTAGAAACGCCACAGGAAAAACAACTTCCTTTGTATTTCTGTTGTTAGAAATCAAATGTTCATTGTTCTTAAGTATGCATATTTTATTGTCAAATTCAATATTCTACAACAGTTTTAATTGTTGGTATCATTTTTATTCACAAACCCTTTTGAGTATAATTAATTTGCTTTGTGATTTGTTGCAATTTGATGATAAAGAATTACCCAAAGAGAACAAGCCTTTAAGGTCGGAGGCTTCTGCTGTCGAGGCACAATCTATGCCTCCTTTTCCCAATCCTTTTGACTTCTCAGGAATGCAGAATCTTCTAAATGTATGCTTTTCATCCATTTCTTCTTAATGTATTTAATGCATATAAAAGTTGAATTAACTTTTGGATCATATTTAGCATTCCTTAGAAATGAAATTGAAGCTATAGCTTTTTTTCATAGTAGTGATATATTGTATATATTTTCATAGAGTTTTGCATAGTATATTATCACAGAAACTGGCGGATTTTAATTGTTTGAATATTACCTAGTGTGCTGTATTTATTTAAGTCTCAAAACTTGGAAAGTTTGTTTCAACCAGACTCCAAATTCTAATAGGACTGGTGATTTAATAAGAGGAAGGCAAATGTTGCTCTACCCTTAGAGACTCTAGCCTCAAACATTGTTATTTTGTTTCTAATGCTGAAAGGAGCTGGCATAAGAGTCACATTAATAATCATCAAAATATAGCTATATTTGAAGTTTTGGCTTATCTTATCTTCTCTCTCAATTTGACTTCTGGGTTTCCTTGTAATGTTCTCATCATAAGTTGCAATTTATTTTTCTAAATTTAGTTCCTTTAAAATATTTTAGTTACTCTTGTAAAATTTTGATGATTACAAGATGGATTGATTTGTGATTCATGTATAGGATCCCAGCATCAAAGAATTGGCTGAGCAGATAGCAAAAGATCCTGCATTCAATCAGATGGCCGAGCAGATTCAGAGAACATTCCAAGGTGCTACAGAAGAAGAGAGTATTCCCCAGTTTGATACTCAACAATACTTAAATACAATGCAGCATGTTATGGAGAATCCTCAATTTATGAATATGGCAGAACGTCTTGGTAGTGCTCTGATGCAGGTAATAGTGGTCTGCAGACTGCAGTATGCAATGTTATCCATCTATATTTGTTGCTTGAGAAGTTCAAAGTTTTTTCTTTCTTCTTTATCTTAGGATCCTGCTATGTTTAGCATGCTTGAAAATTTGTCAAATCCGATTCAAAAGGAACAAATGAAAAAGATTGCGGAGGATCCTGCATTGAAGAACATATTACAGGAAATGGAAACTCATGATCCAGCTGCTATGATGAGGTTTGTACCATCAATTATTAGATAGTTTTCTGGTTAAAAATCAGTCTTATGCCCTAATGTGTGTGGTTTAGTGCCTACCATATGCTTCATTGAAAAGTTCTTGTGCTGTTTTATAGGTACTTGAATGATGAAGATGTTTTATCAAAGTTGGGTGAAGCAATGGGTCTTGCTGCTGGAGAGCCTTCCAGTGAAAATCAAGGTCCAGATGATGATGAAGATGCTGGCGATGAAGAGGAGTCAATTGTTCACCAAACTGCTAGTGTTGGTGATGTGGAGGTATGCATCATTTCATATACATGTCCTGTTTATGTTTAGTACAACAGAGTGCTTTTGACACCCTAATTTGCAAATTTATTTCTTTGAGTTATATGATAATCCAAAATGTTGCAGTTAGGGCTTGTACTTTTTCACCTTTTGAATTTTCATTAAAATTGCAATTCCGGTTCTGAGACACCATGTTTTGCTGACGGTTAACTGCAACATGCTGTGTCGAAGGGTCATGTTGTGTGTGTGTGTGCCTAGGAAGAGGAATTATTTAACTCAAGATTGGACTGAGTTTCTCATTTATTCATTAACAAATGTAAGCTTCCTTTTGTGTGCCTAGGGTTTGAAAAAAGCATTGGCTGAAGGTGCTAACAAGGATGAGTCGGATTTGGAAGGAAGGACGGCACTGCACTTTGCATGTGGATATGGAGAGGCACGTTTCTGATGTCTAAACCTGCTGACTTCTCCTACCCTTTTTTAATTCAATAACCTAGACTCAGAGATTCATCTATTATGTTCTATTTATTCTTATCTAAGTCTTTTTAAGGTTTGATGGTTGAAAATTTAAAGTCCTGTGAAGTTGAGTATCAATGTTGATCGACCTATTATTTTCTTGTTATAGGATTTGATATCTTGTCTTTGGTACATAGTGGATGGTTTGATTGAGTCACTCATTTTATGCCTTTCTTCAGGTGGCGTGTGCTCTGGTTCTGATTGAAGCTGGAGCCAATGTGGATGCTCTGGACAAGAACAAGAACACTGCCCTTCACTATGCAGCTGGTTATGGTAGAAAAGAGTGTGTATCACTGCTGCTGGAGAATGGAGCGGCAGTGTAAGTTAATTAGCACATTTGTCCCATGTGATTTTCTAGCTCGGTATATTTACATTTGTTCTAGAAAAGTATCTTTTGTCCCCTAACCAGTTCTCCATGCTCTCTACAGCACTCTTCAGAACCATGAAGGCAAGACTCCCCTTGATGTTGCCAAGCTAAACAACCAGCATGAGGTGTTGAAGCTTCTTGAAAAAGATGCCTTCCTGTAATTTAATGGATGCCAAGGTGGAGATTTATCTTCCTGATTTGGTATTGAACCTACTTGATAGCCGCACGGCCAATTGGTCAAGTCTCATCCCCATATTTGTCTATGATATATACATCCATATATTCTCCACGTTAATGGCTATACGGTGAACTTCCACCTTGAAATTGGGCATTTTTCTATTTCCTTGATCCAGCTGCTTTTGTTCTGCTAGTATATGATTTAATGTTTTACGTTGAACATTTCCAAATAAGTTCAATAGAGTTCTTTTATGGTGTTTGACATTGAAAAGTCTATTCTTTGAATGCCAAGAGTACAATGGTTGTCTTCTATTGTCTTCTTCAATTTTTACGCCTTTATGACTATAAATTTAAAAGCAAGGGCAACTCTTTAATGGGGCAAGGCTTCAAAGCATTGACATGATAAATTCAATGATCAATGGTCCAATTAGTATAGGAAACTGAACACATTGGCACCTGTCTAAGAGCATTTGGAATGCAGCAGCTCTACATAAAATCAACACACTTGATCTTCTACCAAATGGACAGGTCTGCCGATTGCCGTTGCTCCACAACTAGAGAGGAACTGAACCATTTGCAGAAATTAGCAAGCTTAGGTTATCTTGTGGTCCCTGGTCAAACGGTTTGCTTGAACTGTTCGACTTTTATTGGCTGCTCGTCTATGGCCATGGCACTCACATCTTAAGAGAAGTTTGAAAAGATATTCTACACGCCTTGGTCAAACTTCCTAGTCCCTGGTCACCCATCTTAATAACCCATCTTAATAGAGCAATGAGCAATAAAATATCAGATATTCTACAATCAAAATTTATTTTCTCGAATTAGTCGAATATTCATATATTAGTTTTATATACTATTTTTAGCATTTTTTTGTATTTTTGTATTTTTTTATAATTTATATATATTTTATTATTTGTAGTATTTATTTAATTGTATCTTACTATTTTTTGTTAATCATTTTTACATTTCTTAAAATTTTTAGTGTTTTATTGTGTGTTTATTGTCAATTATTTTTTTAATAATTTTCTTGCATTTTGATTTATAATTTTTACTATATTTTTGATGTTCGATATTATTTAAAGTTATTTTCATTAATTCTTACCATATTTATGGATTAAATGATACTAACTATTTTATTATTTTTATCATTTTTTTTAAAAATTATTGTATTTGAAGTATTTATTACTACCAGTATAATGGAATATATTTTATATTATTTTATTATTGATTTAATAATTTATTATTATTAATTTTATTTACCATTTTTAATAATTTTATTTGTAATTTATTTTTTATATTTACCTATTTTTTTAATTTTACTTACTATTTTTAATACTCGGTTGCCGTACAAGTTAACGACAATCAACAAACCACTGCTTAGTGCCCAGTAAATAAGCACGACCAATGTATGGCGAAACGCGCCTTGATGTCACCCATCTATAGTCTTTCAAATTCCACTTTTCAATAGTCATGTGTTTCTCTAACCCCATATTGTTATTACTCTTCCAGCAGGATGGCCAGGGAGAAGTGAAGTAGCTCTAGCGGAATTAAGCTGCCCTATTTCGATCAAGCTGAAATTGGCCATTTTTAGCCCTTCTCAGGCCAAACCAAGCCCTCCCAACACTTTCTCAGCCCTTCCACGGCCAAATTAGGACCAAAAAGTAAGCCAATTTGGTTTCCCTTTACAATTTTTGATCGGTGTTAGAGAGAGAATTGACTGAATTTCAATAACGAAATTCTAATCCAATTCGGCATCAATTGATAAAATTTTTGGTTATAGAATAAACCCCAGGATGAGACCTATTTGCCCAGATCGAAAGCTCGGACTGCCGTGCCTTCACCGGTGAGTAATTGAAGCTTTCTCTCTCTATAGTTCATTTTTCGATGAAGCTCCGTTTGAGCTCGTCCCAGCGTTAAAACTTACAATTTACATTGCTAAAGAATTGTATAAACATGTAAAAACTCAATTTCAACAATTAAAAATGTTTGATGGGTCAATTTGATAAAATCAAATTCGACTATATTAAGAAGTTAGAATTGGGGATTTTCAAAATTCAAAGGACCAAAATGCAATTTTATGAAATTGAGTGTCAATTGGGCATGAAAATAATGTTGGAGGACCAATTGAGGAATTTTGGAATTTTTGGGGTAAAACTTACCATTTTTGTAAAGGAAGGGCAAAATGGTAATTTTGGAAAAGTTGGGGGACCAAATTTGAAATTTGGGAAATTAAACCCCTTTTTGTGAAATTGAATAAATTGAGGTCCCAAGATAAATTTTAAATGTTTCAGTACTCAATTTGAGGAAAAACTGACATTTGGGGACTTAAAGTTAAAGAGAAATAACTTTAGGGTCCTAATTGCAAATAACTAAAAAGTTTGGGTTATCTCATTCATTGGAAATGAATGAAGGTTGTTAAGTCGAGTAATAGTGAACAAGGATGTTCATATCGTGTAGGAACACGAAGTACTGGGAACACCAGCATTGATGAGCTCGCGTGAATACAAAGAACCGATCTAGTGGAATTCACTACATTAACGGGTGAGTGGGTTTACTAACATCATACCCGGTTGGGATGATGAGCACAACTTAAAAATTTAAAATCACTTACCGGTTGTGAGTGGGGATTATATATCATACCTGGTCGGGAATGATAAGTGCCTCGGTATAAAAACCCATTGTTTAGTGGTATTTTAATCATCACCACTTAGATAAAGTGATGTGAAAATTATGCGGAAAAACTACTTACCGGTTGTAAGTAGATCATACCCGGTTGGTATGATGAGAATTTCTCAAAGGAAGTTGAAAACACGTTCATCTGTTATGAACGGAGATTTCCTTATACCGATTGGTATAATGGACAGTGAAAACCTATTTTGTCGGAAGTTTTCTCCCCTGACTGTGTGCCAATGCTTAAACTATTTGGGAAACCTTCTTGATGGGAGCTCGAATAGCTCTTATAGGCCGAGGGCCTCGGTTTTGGAACTTGGGGGCTAAATGCCCAATTTTGAAAATCTCGTACAGTGGGCCCAAGGCTAGTTGGCACGAGCATGAGCTCGTAAACGAACATGATATATGTGCCATAAAACTTAATAAGTAAGTTGTTTGGCTATGGTACCAAGATAAGATTGATATGCTCAGTCAGTGCGACATGACAGGTCAACGGACCAGTTAAGACAAACAACTGCGAGTTGAGTTGAAAGTTGGGGCCATTGGACCACTGGCACCACAAATTATATGGCAATATGAGAAAACATTGTTTGTGCATGCACCATGAGTACGGGATCATCAAGATGCCCATGAGGGGTAGTGATGTGTCCTAAGGGCCCTGGACGACCCGGTGAGTATAAGGGCAGATCGTTATTCCAGGTGTCTGTGTAAAATTTGGAGTAGCACCAAGCACATGAGACTGGGGTGGGGACAGGATGAGGTCTCTGTCCTCATATGGACACGAAGAACCTATTTTGGGATTGAGGGTCGGATGTCGTATACATCCACTCGATCTCAGGGTAGAAGTGGTCGTACTTCTATCCGGGTGGTAGGAAAAGTCGCTCCAAAGCCACTAGTGGGTTCAATAGTGATACTGACTTGCGAATGTGTATAACCTTCATGATGAAGGATGTGTGTTGGGTGGATGACACACCAGTAACTAAGAAATAATGAAAAAACCCAAATTTTTAAATAAAGGGATTTTTGAAAAGAAAGGAGTCTGGCACACTCCATATAAATGTTTTTCTTGAAAGTCAAAAGATTTGAATCCCATTCACTGAGTAGTTGTACTCACCCCCCTTATACCCCTTTCAGGAGATTTCGAAAAGCCTACCCTTAAAGACCATCGACTAAGACGCTTGTGATACAAGTATGATAAATGTAAATTATTATGCAGTTTTGTTTATGTTATTCCTGGAAAAGGTGCAGGTTTAAAGGATGCCTTACTCTTGACGGTCTATAATAAGGGGAAACCCTTTAATAAACCGGGAGAGTGGCAGGTTGATCACGGGGATCCAACCAAACCAGGTCGGGGCATGACAACTAGAGTGGTATCAGAGCTTATTTCCTCGAATACATAATCAAGACTAGAAAATATAGTAACTAATAGGATTTATCCTAAAATTTTCAGATGGTGCCCAGTAGAAGAACTAAGAAAACTAGGAATGACTCTACTCAACACCCTATCTTCGTAGGAAGACAACCCTAGAAGCTTCCCAAATGCCTGAGGCATGGCGGGAATCTCAAAAGACCAAATGGGAAAGTATCCCAGAGAATGGTGCTAGGACCTATTGAGGGTACAACTCTAAGTATAAAGGAAGCCAAGCGTAAAGCCATAAACGCAAGCAAAGGGGCATATAACCTTACATAGGAGGACACTTATCAAGAATCTCATAGCTCCCTAGTTATTTGGTGATCATTTTCTATAATAGGGCCAAAACACCCAACATACTGTACTCCTCTATTAATGAAGTACTCCAAATTCCTAAAAACCTTGTCCATAAAATGATATGATCTTCAAGTAAGATGGCCCCAAAGAAAGTGACCAAATATGCATGTACTACCATAAAAACTAACGAGAATCCCATCCAAGTTAAGGAAACTGAATTAGGGAATCGAGAAACCTAGAAGGACTCTTAGAGTAATCAATTGACAAAGAAGACTCCAAAAGAAACTCTCAAGGTATCCAAACACAAGGATAAAGGAAGGAGATTATTATGCAAAGAAGGCATGACAAGAAAACCGTCATGGTAAGGAGTGTAGGAGAATTTTGGGGTAACTAAACAAGGAACAACCTATTATAAAGTATAAAGGAAATAAGACATGAAATGAAGGACTGTCCCACACCACTAGAATTTAGAACAATACTTTACAAAAATAAACACCCCACAACTATAGGAAATCTGAAAGGATACTGTTCCAAGGAAACACAACTCCTGCTTGAAATTTCAACCACAGACAGGAGGAAACTTTTTTCGAGATCATAACAATGTGGCAGGAAGAAAAAAAGGGCTGAAGGTAGGACCTCAATAAAACCATAAACAGAATAAAAAGTAGCTGAAGAGAACTCTCCCTTAAAGAAGAAATTTCCAATAATTTAGGAGAAAAGGAGGGAGTGCATCCACAAGAGAAGACAAGCCGAACGTTTGACGACAAATGAGATGTCTTAGGATTGCAACTACGACTTCCTTTGGAAAAAGTAGAGAAATCAAATTGGAGATTCAGAGCAACATAGCAGAAGTAAGCAAAACGTGACAACAAAATAGTCAAAGAAAATAAATGACAGCCTAAGGAAGACCGGGAGGTAGAAGGGACTGCACCCTAAAAAAGTCAATGAGATGGACGTTAAGGACAGGAATACTCGAGAAACAACTACCCTAAGAAACTTAGACTAAAGGAATGGTGGAGGCGAGACAGTTAAAGATATCAAGAGTAAAGGTAAACTTGAAAGAATAGCATCAATGGACGTCATTTAAAGTAAGGTGTCTTCAAAATGAATGAAAAAGAAATTAGAGGAGAAAGGGGTAAGAATCCTCCCAAATAAAGATATCTTGAGAAATGACGCATGACCTAATAAAGAAGAAATGGAACCAGGTGACGAGAGGCAAGGAGACGAACTTGCAAATGAAGTGCATGGTGAGATGAAAGAACTAAGGGAAACATACTAGGAGAACCTAAGGAGTAAGTGAAACCCAAGGAACAAGTAGGCAGAAAGATAGCATCAATAGATGCTGTAACAAGTAAGAATGGGTAGACTACCCATAATAAGAAAATAAAGGAAAGAACGTTCGAGAAACCTTGGGAAAGTAAGCTCCCTAAATAAGAAGTGGTTAAGGGGGGTGTGGGGGGGGGGGGGGGACAACCACTAATGTCAAAATGGATTATGGTCCACACTTGTATAATAGAGCCTAAAAGAGTGGATTAAGGCCAAAGTAAAATCCTTGAGTAAATGATGTCATTGGGAACGAGGATGGACATAAGAAAGGATGAATCCCTATTGGAAAACCCAATCAATGGGAACCGAAAAGACCCAATAAAGAAGTTGAGGAAAGATGAGTTGGTAAGAGGAATCCATGCAGTTATGTGAGACATAACTTCAAAGGCATGATGGAGGAGATGATAATGGTAAAAAGGATAGTTGAGGAATGCTATCAAAAGAAAAGAGAGATGAAGTTATATGATCCCTTAAAGGTCTAAAAGCTAAGAGAGACACACCAGGAGATGTTCTAGAAATTAAATGGACAGAGACAGGTCCTGGAAAATTCCATGCTACAAGGGCATGTAAGCCCAACAACCTGAGGAGAATAAGACTAAAAATAAGGAAGAGTCGGTTCGTAAGCATTACAAAGTCAAACATAATTTGGACTGATTTGTAATGAGCAACAAATGAATGAAGAGTCGAAATGGGACAAAAAAGTTATGATAAAGAAATCCATTAAAATAGGTACGTAGTGCTCTAAAGGATGTCGAGCTAAGTGTATCAATGACTAAGCAGTTAACTAGACACGGAAATGGTTAGTTATCTTGGAATTTCCAATCTTGAGTATAGAACCTCAAGGGGAAGAATGTTGCTCTAAAGCAAAGAAAGAGATAAAATCTAAGAACATACCCTAAAGTATGGTATGTCTAGTTATGATAAACTCCATGGAGGGAGTAAATAATATAAAGGAAAAGAAATCCCTTAAGTGAAGGGGTAAAAAGGGCTAATTGAAAGAACAAGAGAAGAGTTTGCATGCTAAGCAAACAATAAATGGACATCAAAGAAAATGGTTCCTCATGCAAGGTTACTAATTAAGTTTTGGAGACAAAACTCATAAAAAGAGGGGAGAGTTGTAAACCCCGCACTTTTGAGTTAAGGAAAACTGGGAAAAGAACCGGTCAAACCGAGTAAGAAAACTGAGCCGGTTTACAAACCCGATCATTTAGGAACAACCAAATTGGTTCAGGTGAATGAGAATTCATAAGAACTCTGAAGTTAAGCGTGCTTGCTCGAGAGTAGTGTGAAGATGACTTTATCATAAATAACCATAAATTAATATATATTTTATTATTCTAATTAATACCAATAATTTAATACCTAAATTAAATTATTGGAATTAATACAAATAATTTAATATCAAAATTAAATTATTAGAATTAATACTAATAATTTATGGCAATATTAATACTAGTAATAAATCTCTCCTATTTAATACATGATTTTTACACCTATATAAAGAGGTCATCCCCATTCATTCTCCTCACACCTGAACACTTCTCTCTCTCTCTCTATTGCTCCATTTCCCGGTGAAGCTCGAACTAGAGCTTCGACTTGAACAAAGGTTGGGCTCTTTAGAACCGGGGAGAAGACAACTATCTGATAGCAAACTCCAGTCAATTCGAGAATCGCTGGAGAAGCACCGACATGATGAAACAGTGAAGCAGCTCCGGCGAACCGAAGCTGCCCTATTTCGGCCAAGCTGAAATCGGCCATTTCGAGCCCTCCTCAAGCCAAACCAAGCCCTCCCAACACTTTCTCAACCCTTCCACAGCCGAATTAGGACCAAAAGGTAAGCCAATTCGACACCCCTTTACAATTTTTGATTGGTGTTAGAGAGAGAATCGACCGAATTTCAGTGATGAAATTCTAATCCAATTCGACATCAATTAATGTAATTCTTAATTCTAAGATAAACCTCAGGATGAGAGATATCTGCTCAGATCGAAAGCTCAGACCGCTGTGCCTTCACCGGTGAGTAATTGAAGCTTTCTCTCTCTATAGTTCATTTTCCGACTAAGCTCCGTTTGAGCTCGTCCCGACATTAAAACTTGCGATTTACATTTCTAAAGAATCATATGAACATGTAGAAACTCAATTTCAACTTCAATTTCAACAATTGGAAACATTTGATGGGTCAATTTGATGAAGTCAAATTCGGTTGTGTTAAGAAGTTGGAATTGGGGGAAAATTGAGGATTTTCAAAATTCAAAGGACCAAAATGCAATTTTATGAAATTGAGTGTCAATTGGGCATGAAAATTATGTTGGAGGACCAATTGAGGAATTTTAAAATTTTGGGGTAAAACTTACCATTTTTGTAAAGGAAGGGGAAAATGGAAATTTTGGAAAAGTTGGGGGACTAAATTTGAAATTTGGG
This sequence comes from Trapa incisa, assembly GCA_030064435.1. Taxonomy (NCBI): domain Eukaryota; kingdom Viridiplantae; phylum Streptophyta; class Magnoliopsida; order Myrtales; family Lythraceae; genus Trapa; species Trapa incisa. The sequence goes on along the minus strand of CM057768.1, from coordinate 29,869 downwards.
AAATTAAACCCCTTTTTGTGAAATTGAATAAATTGAGGTTCCAAGATAAATTTTAAAAGTTTCGAGACTCAATTTGAGGAAAAACCGGCATTTGGGGACTTGAAGTTAAAGAGAAATAACTTTAGGGACCTATACCTACCAGGTCGTCCAAAGCCCTAGGACACATCACTACCCGTCTTGGTCGTCTTGAAGGTCCAGTAACATAGTGCATGCACAATCAACATTTTTTTACAAAATGCCATATAATATGTGGTGCCACTAGTCTGAAGGCCCTGACCCTCAACTAGACCTACAACTGTTTGTCTTAACTAGTCCGAAGACCTGTCATTTCGCACTGCTACTAGTCCATCGAGTATGTTGTTCCTGTCTCGGTACCATGGCCAAACAACTCATTTACTTAAGTTTTCATGTCATATTACTCATATTTGTTTACGAGCTCCTACTTGTGCCAACTAGCCTAGGGCCCACTATTCGAGATTTTAAAAATCGGGCATATTAGCCCCAAGTTCCAAAACCGAGGCCTCCGACCTATATGAGCTATTTGAGCTCCCGTCAAGAAAGTCTCCCAAAAATTTTAAGCAGTGGCACATAGTCAGGGGAGAGAATTTATGACAGAATAAACTTTTCAACTGTCCATCATACCAACCAGACATGAGTACATCTTTACTTATAATCGACAAGCGGGTTTTCCACTTCCTTACAGGAAGTTTCGTCTTACCAACCGGGTATGATCTACTTACAATCGATAAGTAGTTTTTCCGCGAGATTTCTAATTCACTCATCTTGGATGTGATGAATAAAATACCACTTAGCAGCGGATTTTCTTTTCTGAGGTGCTTATCATCCCAACCAGGTATGATATTAAATTCCCACTCACCCAATAGTATAGTGAATATCCTCTTAGCCGGCTTGTTGTCCTTACTCGAACTTGTCTTAGCTGGCGTTCTCAGTACTTCGTGTTCCTACACAATATGAAAACTCTTGTTCATTATCCCTTTGCCTAATAGCAATCATTCATCCCAAATAAATGAGAAAACCAAACTTTTCTTTTATTTGCAATTAGGTCCCTAAAATTATTTTTCTTTAACTTTAAGTCCCTAATGTCAGTTTTTCCTCAAATTGAGTCCTGAAAGTTTTAAAATTCACCTTGGGACTTCAATTTATTCAAATTCAAAAAAAGGGGTTTAGTTTTCCAAATTTCCAATTTGGTCCCTCAACTTTTCCAAAGTTACCATTTTGCCCCTACTCTACAAAAATGGTAAGTTTTGCCCCAAAAATTCCAAAATTTTCCTAATTGATCCTCCAATATCTTTATCACGCCCAATTGGGACTCAATTTTCATGAAATTGCATTTAGTTCCTCAAATTTTCAAAATTCCTAAATTTCCCCCAAAGTTCCCCCAATTTCAACCTTCTAACTCAGCTAAATATAATTTCATCAAATTGACCAATCAAATGAGTTTAATTGTTGAAATTGATGTTAGATTGGAGTACCTACAACATCATATGATTCAATTGCACTATGAATCACACAATTTAATGCTGGAATGGGCTCAAATGGAGGTTCGCTGGAAAACTGGACTTAGAGAGAAAGCTTCGAAAGCTTACTGTCTGGGGTGCGGCAGTCCAAGCTTTTGATCTGGGTAGATAGCTCTCATCCTTAGGTACCTCCTAGGATTAAGAATTGCATCAATTGATGCCGAATTGAATGGGAATTTAGTCATCAAACTTCTGTCGGTTCTCTCTAGCACCAATAGGAATTTACAGAGGGGAGCCAAATTGGCTTACCTTTTCACTCTAATTCAGCTATAGGAGGGCTGTGGAGGTGTTGGGAAGGCTTGGTTTGGCTTGAGGAGGGCTCAAATTGGCTGATTTGAACTCGGCTGAAACAAGGCAACTTCGGTCCATAAGAGCTACTTCATTGTTCTATCACGCTGGCATCACTTCGACGACTCTCAAAGTAAATGGAGACTACCTTTGGGTAGCTGACTTCTCCCCGATTCTAAAGAACCTTACCACACCTTCTTTGGCTTAGAAAAGACCCTATATCAGAGCCCTGGTTCAAGCTTCATTGGAAATGGGAGCAATTGAGAGAGAATAGAGTTTTCAGGTGTGGATAAGATGAATGAGGACGAGCTCTTTATATAAGAAGCTCGGGGACTTCTTGGCCATCAAATTGGCACCTTAATGGCGGTCATTCATTGCATGAAACTCTCTGGCCAGAGACTTTTCAGCTTCACCGGTGTTGTGCAATTTTTCGGTGAGTGAATAGTGTTGACATATGAAGCAAGAAGATAACACTCTTCCGAACTAGACCTAACCAGTCCGAACTAGGTTCAAAACTTAAACTAGTCGGTTCACCCCTAATTCGACCTAATTTTTCAAATTTAAAAATTTCTAAATTCATCTAAATTCATTTTCTATCCTATGGTGGCCTTAAATCTCAAATTTGAAATTTCTAAGCCACCTAGAAAAATGAATTTAGCATCTGGTTCAATAGTGGTTCAAACCGATTTAGATATGGTTCACCTAAACCGGTTTGGTTTTCATCTCCAATTCATCCTTAAGTCCTTTTTAATGACTTTTGGGACTCTTTGGGTCACTCGAGATCCATAAATTTCCCGGTTTGCCTTTTTTTTTTCTATCAGTTCTAGTTTGTAGACCGAGTCAATTTTTAAATTGAAAATGACCGATTCTTTCCCCAGTTTTCTTATTATCAACGGACGTGGTTTACAACTCTCCCCTCCTTTTAGGGGTTTTTTCCCCAAAACAATTACATGCTAAATAATTGAGGGTAACTATCCCTCATTACACTTTTGGCTTCTCATGTCTCTTCCTGCACGGGTCCATTCTGCCACAGAACCGTAACCATAAAAATCCTTTTATTCCTTAGATTCTTGTCCTTACGATCGATGATTCGTACCAGTTCCGTTTGATAGGTTAGATTTTTTTTTCAGCTCTAATGGAGGTCGGTCCAATACATGACTAGGATCAAGCTAATACTTCCGAACCACCGAGATGTGGAATACATCATGTATTCTCTACAAATCTGGAGATAGTTTTAACTTATAAGCCACCGATCATATCCTTTGAATGATGGGATATGGACCAATATACCTTGGTTTCAACTAATCTCTTTGCTGAAACCTAAGTATTCCCCTCCGTGGGGACACTTTGAGAAACACTTGATCTCCCACCTTAAACTCCAGATCTTTCCTTTGATTATCCGGATAACTCTTTTGCTTGTCCTGTGCGGTCTTAAGATGACTCCTGATTAGTTTTATCTTCTCCGTGGCATCCTTGATTAGTTCTACCCTTTCTAGCTTCCTTTCTCATACTTCTTCCCAAAATAGAGGGGTACGACATAGTCATCCATAAAGGGCTTCATAGGGAGCCATCTGAATACTGGCCTGATAACTATTATTGTAAGCAAATTCCATCAAGCACAAGTATTCTTCCCAGCCTTTGTTCATAGTGAGTACACATGCTCTTAGCATGTCCTCCAAGGTTTGGATGGTTCGCTCAAACTGCCCATTTGTCTGAGGATGAAATGTCATGCTCATGTGGAGCTTGGTTTCCATAGCACTTTGTAAGCTTGGCTAGAACCTTGACATTAATCTTGGATCTTTATCTGATACTATACTCATCGAAACGCCATGGAGTCTCGCTATTTCTCTCATGTATAAGATGGTCAATTGTTCTACTATGTCTTCACTCTTATAGGAAGTAAATGAGCTGATTTGGTCAATCTATCCACGATGACCCAATTTGCATCTCAACCCTTTCTTGTCACCAGTAGTCCTGTGACAAAGTCCATGGTAATGTGCTCCCATTTCCATTTTGGAATTGGTAAGGGTTGTAGTAGTCCTGACGGTTTCTAATGCTCCGCTTTTATCTACTGATTGGACAAGCATCAGGCTACATATTTCACAATGTCCCTCTTCATACCTTTCCACCAATATCCTTGTTTGAGGGTGCGGTACATTTTGGTACTGCCCGGATGCATAACATACACCAAATCGTGTGCCTCTTTCAAAATTAACCTCTTTAACTCCTTAATTTGAGGCATACATACCCTACCCTTGTAAGTCAGCACTCCATCACTTCGTAGGTCGTAGTCCGGTTTAGTTTCTCTATTAACCAAGTCCATGTATGGTTGGAGCTCCTTATCCGCTTCATTAAACTTGGCCTCACTACCATGTTAGCCACTAGGCACCTTTCCCGCTTGTCCATTTTCAGGTCCATCTCCATTCTTCCCAATTGTTGCAATAGGGGTATGTAACTCGTCTTTACTTGTGTCGCCTTAGTTTGGTACTTGCAACTTAAGGCATCTGCTACCACATTTATCTTTCCAGGGTGATATTCGATCACAAGGTCATAGTCCTTAACCAGTTCCAGCCATCTCCTCTAGCGGAGGTTTGACTCCTTCTAAGTTAGGAAGTACTTAATACTCTTGTGGTTTGTGTATATCTTACACTTAACGCCATTAAGGTAGTGTCGCCAAATCTTTAGGGCAAACACTATTGCAGCTAATTCTAGATCATGAGTTGGGTAGTTTCTTTCTTGTACCATAAGTTGTCATGAGGCATAGGCGATGACCTTCTCTTGTTGCATTAAAACACACCCGATTCCTTGTCCGGATGTATCACTATAGGCACTGTACTCTCCCGCATTTGAGTAAGGTAAGGAGAGTACCGGTGCGATTGTCAATCAAGTCTTTAATTCCAGGAAAGACTTCTCACAGCTTTCATCCCACTTGTACTCAACTCCTTTCCTGGTGAGTCGAGTTAGAGGAGTTGCTATCTTAGAAAAGTCTTGCATGAACTGTCTATAGTATCCTGTCAGGCCTAAGAAACTTCTTATTTCTGTAGGATTACTTGGAGCGTTCCAATTTGATATGGCTTTCACTTGGCTAGATCTACTGTCCATCCTTGGATACTATATGTCCTAAGAATCCTACTTTCCGTAGCCAGAACTCACACTTGGAGAATTTTGCATATAATTGATTTTCCTTTAATATCTCCAAGGTGATTGTCAAATGCTCTTCATGTTCCAACCTGGTTCGTGAGTATATAAGGATGTCATCTATGAATACTATCATGAACTTGTCCAAATGTGGTTGGAACATATGGTTCATCAAATCATTGAAAGCTATAGAGGCATTTGTTAATCCGAACAACATTACTCTGAACTTGTAATGTCGATATCTGGATCAAAATACCATTTTGGGAATGTTCTTCTCTTGAATCCTGAGTTGATGATAGCTCGACCGAAGGTCTATTTTGGAGAAGTAAGCTGCTCCTTTTAATTGATCTAACAAGTCATCTATCTGCGGAAGTGGATATCGGTTCTTGATGGTGACCTGGTTCAGCTTCCGTCCTTTTTCTTTATGAATAGAATAGGTACACCCCATGGATACTGGCTAGGACATATGAAATCATTCTCCAGTAATTTGTCCAATTGCTCCTTCAATTCCTTCAATTTCGTCGGAGCCATACAATATGGGGCTTGGGATATGGGGTTTGTTCCCATGATTATTTCTATGGTGAACTCTACTTGCCGACTTGGAGGTAGTTCGAGTAGCTCTTCTAGAAATACATCTAGTTAGTGTCTAACTACCAGAATGTTTTCTAGTCTCTTTTCTTCAGACTTTTCATCTACGACCATGGCTAGGAAAGTTGTACAACCTATTTGTATCATCTTTTAGGCTTTCAGATGGCACACCATTTGTACTTCACTTTTCCTTCTATCTCCTTGAAACTTTAATCATTTCATCTTGGGAGTGTGGAAGGTTACCATCTTCTTTCCACAGTCCATCCTCGCCTGATGGTTACTAAGCCAATCCATCCCAAGGATTACTTCAACCTCTTTTAAGGGTAATGGGATCAAGTCAGCTTCAAGTTTGATTCCTCCAATCTTTATCTCGCATCCTTTTAATTGCTTATTCCAATTTAAACCTTCTCCTAAAGGTGTGAGCATATTAAGACTTTGTTCTAGTGGGGTGAGTTCTAGGGATATTCTTGAAATCAATTTTTCCTTGATGAAGGATCTCTCAGCTCCTAAGTTGAAGAGGGTATAGACTTGTTGTCCCCATAGCTGTATATATCCTAATTGAAGAAGCGTGTATCTTTAGAAGAAAGCTTTTCTTTATTAAATGAAAATTCTTAGTTTATAAGATTCTCTTGAACTAGCTAGGAGGGTTTTGGGGTGTACCCGCTACAGTGCTAGGGTCTCTTCTAAATGTTTCTTAGGCTTTCTTAGCGTCTCTTTGGATTTCTTATGGTTGGGTTCTAAGCATTTCTTAGAATTTCTTAGTGTTTCTTTACGTTTACTTGGGTTTCCTTGCATTTCTTACCGTTTCTAAAGGTTTACTAGGGTTTATTAGCATTTCATAGAGTTTCTTAGCGATTCTTAGCATGCTTTTTGCATTTCTAGTGGTTTATTAGTGTTACTTAGCGTTTCTTATAGTTTCTTAGCATTTCTTCAGGTTTTATAGGTTTTCTTAGAGTTTCTTAGCGTTTCTTAGGGTTCCTTAAGGGTTCTTAGCGTTTCTTAGGATTCCTTAAGGGCTATTTGGGTTTTTTTAGCATTTCTTATCATTTACTAGGGTTTCCTAGCGTTCTTACAATTTCTTAGGGTTTCTTTCGGTTTATTAGCATTTCTTAGGGTTTCATACGATTCTTAGCATTGTTTTAGCATTTCTTGTGGTTTTCTTAGTGTTTTTAGGGGTTAATAGCATTTCTTATAGTTTGTTAGCATTTCATAGGGTTTCTTAGTGTTTCTTAGGGTTTTATAGGGTTTTATAGGGTTTCTTACGATTTCTAAGGGTTTTATAAGGTTTCTTAGAGTTTCTTAGCGTTTCCTAGTGATTCTTAGTATTTCTTAGCATTTTTTAGTGTTTCCTAGAGTTTTTAGGGTTTCTTAAGGTTTTTTAGGGTTTCTTAGGGTTTTTTAGGGTATCTTAGGGCTTCTTGGGTTTCTTAGCATTTCCTAAGGATTCTTAGGGTTTCCTAGCATTTTTTAGTGTTTGTTATGGGTTCTTAGAAGTTTTTAGTGTTTGTTAGCATTTCTTAAGGTTTCATAGGTTTTTTTTTTATGGTTTCTAAGCATTTTTTATGCTTTCTTAGCATTTCTTTGGGTTTCGTAGGGTTACCTAAGGATTCATAGAGTTTACTAGGGTTTCTTAAGGGTTTCTTAGCATTTACTAGGGTTTCATAGTGTTTCTTACCATTTCTAAGGGTTTACAAAGGTTTATTAGCATTTCTTAGGGTTTCATATGATATCTTAACGATTCTTAGCATTTTTATAGAGTTTCTTGGGGTTTCTTAGTGTTAATTAGGGTTTCTTAGTATTACTTATCATTTCTTATAGTTTCCTAGTATTTATTTGGTTTTCTCAGCATTTCTTTGTGTTTTAGAGGGTTTCTTAGCATTTCTTAGGGTTTTATAGGGTTTCTTAGAGTTTCTTAGGGTTCCTTAAGGGTTCATAGCATTTCTTATGATTCCTTAAGGGTTCTTATAGTTTTTTTACCATTTCTTATGGTTTACTAAGGTTTCCTAGCATTTCTTAGGATTTCTCGGGGTTTATTAGCGTTTCTTAGGGTTTTATAGGGTTTCTTAGCGCTTCTTAGAATTTTTGTAGCGTTTCTCGGTGTTACTTAGTGTTTTTTAGGGTTTCTTAGCGTAACTTAGCGTTTCTTATAGTTTCTTAGCATTTCTTAGGGTTTTATAGGGTTTCTTTGCATTTCTTAGAGTTTTATAGGGTTTCTTAGTGTTTCTTAGGGTTCCTTAAGGGTTCTTAGGGTTTTTTAGCATTTCTTATCGTTTACTAGGGTTTTCTAAAGTTTCTAACCATTTCATAGGGTTTTTAGGGTTTTTTTATTTTTCTTAGGGTTTCTTAGCGTTTCTTAGCTTTCTTAATATTTTTTTTATGTTTCTTATTGTTACATAGCGTTTCTTATAGTTTCTTAGCATTTCTTAGCGTTTCTTTGGGTTTTAGAGGGTTTCTTATGGTTTTTTAGGATTACTTAGCGTTTCTTATAGTTTCCTAGCATTTATTTGGTTTTCTTTAGCATTTCTTTGGGTTTCTTAGGGTTCCCTAAGGGTTCTTAGCATTTATTTGGGTTCCTTAAGGGTTCTTAGCATTTCTTTGGGTTTCTTAGCATTTCTTAGGGTTTCTTAGCATTTCTTAGAATTTACTAGGGTTTCCTAGCGTTTCTTACCGTTTCTTAGTGTTTCCTAAGGTTTATTAGGATTTATTAGTGTTTTTAGGGTTTCATAGAGTTTCTCTGCGATTTTTAGCATTTTTTTAGCATTTATGGGGTTTTTTTAGCATTTCTAATAGTTTCTTAGTATTTCTTAGGGTTTTGTAAGGTTTTTAGCATTTCTTAGGGTTTTATTGGATTGATTAGAGTGTCTTAGCATTTCTTTGAGTTTTTAGGGTCTCTTACGGTTTTTTAAGTGGTTTTTAGGGTTTTTTTTTTGCGTTTCTGAGGATTTCTTAGGGCTTCATGGGGTATCTTAGCATCTCTTAGGGTTTCTTAGCATTTCTTAGTGTTTGGTAGGTTTTCTTAGCACTTTTTAGTGTTTTTTAGCATTTATTAGGGTTTCATAGGAGTTTTTAGGGTTTCTTTGGCTTTCTTGGCATTTCTTAAGGATTTTATGTTTACTTAAGGGTTCTTAGCCTTTCTTAGGGTTTATTAGAATTTTTTTGGGTTTTTTTTGTGTTTACTATGGTTTCCTAGCGTTTATTTCTATTTCCAAGGGTTCACTAGGGTTTATTAGCGTTTATTAGGGTTTCTTAGCATTTTTTAGCGTTTGCTAAGGTTTCCTAGCATTTCTTACCATTTGTAAGGGTTTCCTAGTGTTTATTAGCGTTTTTTAGGGTTTCATAGCGATTCTTAGAATTTTTTTAACGTTTCTTGGGGTTTCTTAGCGTTACTTAATGTTTGTTGTAGTTTCTTAGCATTTCTAAGGGTTTCTCACCATTTATTAGGGTTTAAAAGGGTTTCTTAGCGTTTCTTAGGGTTTTATAGGGTTTCTTTAAGTTTCTTAGCATTTGGTAGGGTTTCTTAGAATGTTTTAGTGTTTTTTAGGGTTTTATAGGGTTTCTAAGAGTTTCTTAAGGTTTCCTAGTGTTTCTTACCGATTCTTAGGGTTTATTAGCGTTTCTTATGGTTTTATAGGGTTTCTTAGAGTTTCTTAGCGTTTCTTAGGGTTTCATAGGGATTTTTAGGTTTATAAGCGTTTTTAGGCTTTTTTAGCATTTCTTTGGGTTGCTTAAGGGTTCTTAGCATTTCTATGGGTTTCTTAGGATTTCTTAACGTTTCTTAGTGTTTCTTAGCATTTGCTAGGTTTCCTAGCGTTTCTTACCATTTCTTAGGGTTTATTAGGATATATTAGTGTTTTTTAGGTATTCTTTGCAATTCTTAGAGTTTACTATAGTTTCCTAGCATTTCTTTCTGTTTCTAAGGGTTTACTAGTGTTTATTAGCATTTATTAGGGTTGCTTAGCATTTCTTAGCATTTTTTTGCATTTACTAGGGTTTTCTAGTATTTCTTACTATTTCTAATGGTTTCCTTATGTTTATTAGCATTTCTTAGGGTTTCATAGCGACTCTTAGAATTTTTTTAGTGTTTCTCGGGGTTTCTTAGTGTTTTTTAGGATTTCTTAGCGTTACTTAATGTTTGTTGTAGTTTCTTAGCATTTCTTAGGGTTTCTCACCATTTATTAGGGTTTTATAGAATTTCTTACTATTTCTTAGTGTTTTATAAGGTTTCTTTGAGTTTCTTAGCGTTTGGTAGGGTTTCTTAGAACTTTTTTTTTAATGTTTTTTAGGGTTTTACGGGTTTCTAAGTGCTTCTTAGGGTTTCTTTGCGTTTAATAGGGTTTTCTAGTGTTTCTTACCGAATCTTAGTGTTTATTAGCATTTCTTAGGGTTTCATAAGGTTTCTTAGTGTTTCCTAGCGATTCTTAGCATTGTTTTAGCGTTTCTTGGGATTTCTTAGTGTTTTTATTGTTTTTTAGTGTTAGTTAGTATTTCTTATATTTTTTTAGCATTTCTTATGGTTTCTTAGCTTTTCTTAGGATTTCTTACGATTTCTAAGGGTTTTATAGGGTTTCTTAGAGCTTTTTAGCGTTTCTTAGTGTTCCTTAGGGTTTCTTCAGGTTTCTTAATGTTTCTTAGCATTCTTACGTTTCCTAGAGTTTCTAGTGTTTTTATGGTGTCTTTGCGTTTCTTAGGGTATCTTTGGGCTTCTTGGTGCTTCTTAGCATTTCTTAGTGATTCTAAGCATTTCTTAGTGTTTGGTAGGGTTTATTAGCATTTTTAGTATTTTTTTAGCATTTCTTACTGTTTCATAGGGTTTTTTTAGTGTTTCTAAATGTTTCTTAGGCTTTCTTAGCGTCTCTTTGGATTTCTTAGGGTTGGGTTCTAAGCATTTCTTAGAATTTCTTAGTGTTTCTTTACGTTTACTTGGGTTTCCTTGCATTTCTTACCGTTTCTAAAGGTTTACTAGGGTTTATTAGCATTTCATAGAGTTTCTTAGCGATTCTTAGCATGCTTTTTGCATTTCTAGTGGTTTATTAGTGTTACTTAGCGTTTCTTATAGTTTCTTAGCATTTCTTCAGGTTTTATAGGTTTTCTTAGAGTTTCTTAGCGTTTCTTAGGGTTCCTTAAGGGTTCTTAGCGTTTCTTAGGATTCCTTAAGGGTTATTTGGGTTTTTTTAGCATTTCTTATCATTTACTAGGGTTTCCTAGCGTTCTTACAATTTCTTAGGGTTTCTTTCGGTTTATTAGCATTTCTTAGGGTTTCATACGATTCTTAGCATTGTTTTAGCATTTCTTGTGGTTTTCTTAGTGTTTTTAGGGGTTAATAGCATTTCTTATAGTTTGTTAGCATTTCATAGGGTTTCTTAGGGTTTTATAGGGTTTTATAGGGTTTCTTACGATTTCTAAGGGTTTTACAGGGTTTCTTAGAGTTTCTTAGCGTTTCCTAGTGATTCTTAGTATTTCTTAGCATTTTTTAGTGTTTCCTAGAGTTTTTAGGGTTTCTTAAGGTTTTTTAGGGTTTCTTAGGGTTTTTTAGGGTTTCTTAGCATTTCTTAAGGATTCTTAGGGTTTCCTAGCATTTTTTAGTGTTTGTTATGGGTTCTTAGCAGTTTTTAGTGTTTGTTAGCATTTCTTAAGGTTTCATAGGATTTTTTTTATGGTTTCTAAGCATTTTTTTTATGCTTTCTTAGCATTTCTTTGGGTTTCGTAGGGTTACCTAAGGATTCATAGAGTTTACTAGGGTTCCTTAAGGGTTTCTTAGCATTTACTAGGGTTCCTTAAGGGTTTCTTAGCATTTACTAGGGTTTCGTAGTGTTTCTTACCATTTCTAAGGGTTTACAAAGGTTTATTAGCATTTCTTAGGGTTTCATATGGTATCTTAACGATTCTTAGCATTTTTATAGAGTTTCTTGGGGTTTCTTAGTGTTAATTAGGGTTTCTTAGTATTACTTATCATTTCTTATAGTTTCCTAGTATTTATTTGGTTTCCTCAGCATTTCTTTGTGTTTTAGAGGGTTTCTTAGCATTTCTTAGGGTTTTATAGGGTTTCTTAGAGTTTCTTAGGGTTCCTTAAGGGTTCATAGCATTTCTTATGATTCCTTAAGGGTTCTTACGGTTTTTTTACCATTTCTTATGGTTTACTAAGGTTTCCTAGCATTTCTTAGGATTTCTTGGGGTTTATTAGCGTTTCTTAGAATTTTTGTAGCGTTTCTCGGTGTTACTTAGTGTTTTTTAGGGTTTCTTAGCGTAACTTAGCGTTTCTTATAGTTTCTTAGCATTTCTTAGGGTTTTATAGGGTTTCTTTGCATTTGTTAGAGTTTTATAGGGTTTCTTAGAGTTTCTTAGCGTTCCTTAAGGGTTCTTAAGGTTTTTTAGCGTTTCTTATCGTTTACTAGGGTTTCCTAAAGTTTCTAACCATTTCATATGCTTTTTAGGGTTTTTTTTTGTTTCTCTTAGGGTTTCTTAGCATTTCTTAGCTTTCTTAATATTTTTTATGTTTTCTTATTATTACATAGCGTTTCTTATAGTTTCATAGCATTTCTTAGCATTTCTTTGGGTTTTAGAGGGTTTCTTAAGGTTTTTTTAGCATTACTTAGCGTTTCTTATAGTTTCCTAGCATTTATTTGGTTTTCTTAGCATTTCTTAGGGTCTTATAGGGTTTCTTAGCATTTCTTAGGATTTTATAGGGTTTCTTATAGTTTCTTAAGGGTTCTTAGCGTTTCTTATGATTCCTTAAGGGTTCTTATGGTTTTTTAGCGTTTTTTTTATCATTTACTAGGGTTTCTTAGAATTTCTTAGGTTTTCTAAGGGTTTATTAGTGTTTCTTAGGGTTTCTTTGTGATTCTTAGAATTTTTTTTGTTTTTCTCGGAGTTACTTAATGTTTTTTTAGGGTTTCTTAGCTTTACTTAGCATTTTTTTTAGTTTCTTAGCATTTCTTAGGGTTTTATTGGGTTTCTTTGAGTTTCTTAGCATTTCTTAGGGTTCCTTAGCTTTACTTAGCATTTTTTTTAGTTTCTTAGCATTTCTTAGGGTTTTATTGGGTTTCTTTGAGTTTCTTAGCATTTCTTAGGGTTCCTTGAGGGTTCTTAGGGTTTTTTTTAGTGTTTCTTATCGTTTATTAGGGTTTCCTAAAGTTTCTAACCATTTCATAGGGTTTTTAGGGTTTTTTTTTTGTTTTTCTTAGGTTGTCTTAGCGTTTCTTAGGTTTCTTAATGTTTTTTTTATGTTTTGTTATTGTTACATAGCGTTTTTAAAGTTTCTTAGCTTTTCTTAGCGTTTATTTGGGTTTTAGAGGGTTTCTTATGGCTTTATAGGGTTTCTTAGTGTTTCTTAAAGTTTCGTAGCGTTACTTAGCGTTTTTTATAGTTTCCTAGCATTTATTTGGTTTTCTCAGCATTTCTTAAGGTCTTATACGGTTTCTTAGCATTTCTTAGGGTTTTATAGGGTTTCTTAGAGTTTCTTATGGTTCCTTAAGGGTTCTTAGTGTTTCTTATGATTCCTTAAGGGTTCTTAGGATTTCTCAAGGTTTATTTGCGTTTCTTAGGGTTTCTTAGCGATTCTTAGAATTTTTGTAGTGTTTCTCATGGTTACTTAGTGTTTTTTTGGGTTTCTTAGCTTAGCGTTTCTTATAGTTTCATAGCATTTCTTAGGGTTTCTCAGCTTTTCTTAGGGTTTTATAGGGTTTCTTTGTATTTCTTTGGGTTTCCTAGAGTTTCTTATCCTTTCTTAGGGTTCCTTAAGGGTTCTTAGGGGTTTTTATCGTTTCTTATTGTTTACTAGGGTTTCCTAAAGTTTCTTACGATTTCTTAGGGTTTTTAGGATTTTTTTTATGTTTCTTAGCGTTTCTTAGGTTTGTTAATGTTTTTTTTTTATGTTTTCCTATTGTTACATAGCACTTTTTATAGATTCTTAGCATTTCTTAGTGTTTCTTAGTGATTCTTAGCATTATTTTAGCATTTTTAAGGCTTTCTTAGTTTTTTTTAGGGTTTTTTTAGCATTACTTAGCATTTCTTATAGTTTCTTAGCATTTCTTAGGGTTTCTTATTGTTTCTTAGGGTTATATAGGGTTTCTTATGGTTTCTTACGATTTTATAGGTTTTTTTAGAGTTTCTTAATGTTTCTCAGGGGTTCTTAGGGTTTCCTAGCATTTTTAGGGTTTCCTAGATTTTTTTAGGGTTTTCAAGGGGTTTTTTAAGGTTTCTTTGTATCTTTAGAGTTTCTTAGGCCTTCTTGGGTTTTCTTAGCATTTCTTAGGGATTCTTAACATTTTTATCGTTTGGTAGGGTTTCTTAGCACTTTTTAGTGTTTTTTAGGATTTCTTAGGGTTTCTTAGCATTTCTTAGGTTTTATAGGATTTCTTAGCGTTTCTTAGGGTTTTATAGGGTTTCTTAGTATTTCTTAGCATTTCTTAGGGTTTTTTAGTGTTTCTTATTGTTTACTAGGGTTTCCTAGCATTTCTCATCGTTTCTTAGGTTTTCTTTGGGTTTTATAGAGTTTCTTAGCATTTACTAGTTTTTCCTAGCATTTCTTACCATTTCTTAGGGTTTCCTAGTGTTTCTTAGGGTTTCTTAGCGTTTTGTAGGGTTTCTAGTGTTTCTTTGGGTTTTATTAGATTGATTAGAGTGTCTTAGCATTTCTTTGAGTTTTATAGAGTTTCTTAAGGTTTCTTAGCGTTACTTATAGTTTTATAGAGTTTCGTATGGTTTTATAGGGTTTATTTGAGTTTCTTAGGGTTTCATAGGGATTTTTAGGGTTTATAAGCGTTTTTAGGCTTTTTTACCATTTCATTGGGTTTCTTAGGGTTCCTTAAGGGTTCTTAGCATTTCTTTGGGTTTCTTAGGATTTCTTAGGGTTTCTTAGCATTTCTTTGAGTTTCTTAGGATTTCTTAGGGTTTCTTAGCATTTACTAGTTTTTCCTAGCATTTCTTACCATTTCTTAGGGTTTCCTAGTGTTTATTAGCGTTTCTTAGGGTTTCTTAGCGTTTTGTAGGGTTTTTAGTGTTTCTTAGGATTTTTTAAGTGGTTTTTAGGGTTTTTTTTGCGTTTTTTTAGGGTTTATTAGGGCTTCTTAGCATTTCTTAGAGTTTCTTAGCTTTTTTTTAGTGTTTTTTAGGTTTTCTTAGCACTTTTTACTGTTTTTAAGCATTTATTAGGGTTTCTTATAGTTTTTAAGCTTTCTTAGCATTTCTTTAGGTCTTTTAGGGTTACTTAAGGTTTCTTAGAGTTTATAAGGATTTCTTAGGATTTTTTAGTGTTTACTATGGTTTCCTAGCGTTTCTTTCTATTTCTAGGGTTTACTAGGGTTTATCAGGGTTTATTAGCATTTATTAGGGTATCTTAGAATTTCTTAGTGTTTCTTAGCATTTTTTAGCATTTGCTAGGGTTTCTTAGCATTTCTTACCGTTTCTAAGGGTTTCCTAGTGTTTATTAGCATTTATTATTAGCGTTTCTTAGGGTTTCATAGCGATTCTTAGAATTTTTTTAGTGTTTCTTGGGGTTTCTTAGTGTTTTTAGGGTTTCTTAGCGATACTTAATGTTTGTTGTAGTTTCTTAGCATTTCTTAGGGTTTCTCACCATTTCTTTGGGTTTTATAGGGTTTGTTAGCATTTCTTAGGGTTTTATAGGGTTTCTTTGAGTTTCTTAGCGTTTCTTAGGGTTTTATAGGGTTTCTTCGAGTTTCTTAGTGTTTCTTAGGGTTTTATAGGGTTTCTTTGAGTTTCTTAGCGTTCAGTAGGGTTTCTTAGAACTTCCTAGTGTTTTTTTAGGGTTTTATAGGGTTTCTAAGAGTTTCTTAGGGTTTCTTAGCGTTTAATAGGGTTTTCAAGTGTTTCTTACCGATTCTTAGGGTTTATTAGTGTTTCTTAGGGTTTCATAAGGTTTCTTAGCGATTCTTAGCATTGTTTTAGCGTTTCTTGGGATTTCTTAGTATATTTATGGTTTCTTAGTGTTAGTTAGTATTTCTTATAGTTTTTTTTAGCATTTCTTATGGTTTCTTAGCTTTTATTAGGGTTTGTTAGCATTTTTTAGAGTTTTATAGGGTTTCTTAGAGCTTCTTAGCGTTTCTTAGGGTTTCTTAGGGTTTCTTCGGGTTTCTTAATGTTTCTTAGCATTTCCTAGAGTTTTTAGTGTTTTTTAGGGTTTATTTGCATTTCTTAGGGTTTCTTAGGGCCTCTTGGCGCTTCTTAGCATTTCTTAGTTATTTTATACATTACTTAGCATTTGGTAGGGTTTCTAGCATTTCTTAGCGTTTCTTAGGGTTTCTTTCGGTTTATTATCATTTCTTAGGGTTTTTAAGCATTTCTTAGCATTGTTTTAGCATTTCTTGTGGTTTTCTTTCGGTTTATTATCGTTTCTTAGGGTTTCATAGGGTTTTTAAGCATTTCTTAGCATTGTTTTAGCGTTTCTTGTGGTTTTCTTAGTGTTTTTAGGGTTTCTTATTGTTTCTTAGGGTTTTATAGGGTTTCTTACGATTTCTAAGGGTTTTATAGGGTTTCTTATAGTTTCTTAGCATTTCCAAGTGATTCTTAGTATTTTTAGGGTTTTTAAGGGGATTTTTGGGTATTTTAGGGTTTCTTAGGGCTTCTTAGGGCTTCTTGGGGTTTGTTAGCATTTCTTAAGGATTCTTAGGGTTTCCTAGCATTTTTTAGTGTTTGTTATGGTTTCTTAGCACTTTTTAGTATTTTTTAGCATTTCTTAGGGTTTCATAGGGTTTTTTATGGTTTCTAAGCGTTTCTTTGGCTTTCTTAGCGTTTATTTGGGTTTCGTAGGGTTACTTAAGGTTTCATAGTATTTACTAGGGTTTCCTAGCATTTCTTACTGTTTCTAAGGGTTTACTAGGGTTTATTAAGGTTTATCAGCATTTCTTAGGGTTTCATATAGTTTCTTAATGATTCTTAGCATTTTTGTACAGTTTCTTGGGGTTTATTAGTGTCTTTTTAGGGTTTCTTAGTACTTCTTAGCATTTGGTAGGTTTTATTTGCACTTTTTAGTGTTTTCTAGCATTTCCTAGGGTTTCATATGGTTTTTTAGGGTTTCTTAATGACTCTTGGCATTTGTTTAGCGTTTCTGGGGGTTTTTTAGCGTTTCTTATAGTTTCTTCATATTTCTTAAGGTTTCTTAGCATTTCTTAGGGTTTTATACAGTTTCTTAGCATTTGTTAGGGTTTTATAGTGTTGCTTAGAGTTTCTTAGCGTTTCTTAGGATTTCCTAGGGTTTATTGGTGTTTATTAACGTTTCATAGGGTTTCTTATCGTTTCTTAGCGATTCTTAGCATTGTTTTAGCGTTTCTTTGGGTTCCTTAGTGTTTTTTTTATTGTTTCTTAGCGTTATTTAGTGTATCTTATAGTTTCTTAGCATTTCTTAGGGTTTCATAGCATTTCCTTACATTTTATTGGTTTTCTTAGGGTTTTATAGGGTTTCTTAGAGTTTCTTACGTTTCTTAGTGTTTCTTAGCATTTACTAGGTTTCCTAGCGTTTCTTAGTGTTTCTGAGGGTTTACTAGTGTTTATTAGAGTTTATTAGCATTTCTTTGAGTTTCATAGGGTTTCTTAGTGATTCTTAGCTTTTTTTTAGCGTTTCTTGAGGTTTATTAGTGTTTTTAAGGGTTTCTTAGTGTTACTTAGCGGTTCTTATAGTGTCCTAGCATTTCTTCATGTTTCTCAGCATTTATTAAGGTCTTTTTGGGTTTCTTAGCGTTACTTAGTGTTTTTTTTATAGTTTCTTAGCATTGCTTAGGGTTTCTTAGCATTTCTTTTGATTTTATTCGGTTTCTTAGGGTTTTATAGTGTTTATTAGCGTTTCTTAGTATTTTTAGCATTTCCTAGAGCTTTTTAGGATTTCTTAGGGTTTTTTTATGTTGGTTTTAGGGTTTTTTAGGGTTTATTTGCGTTTCTTATGGATTCTTGGGGCTTCTTGGCATTTCTTTGGGATTCTTATGGTTTTTTTAGGGGTTTTAGGGTTTCTTTGTGTTTCTTAGGGTTCTTGGGGCTTAATAGCATTTCTTAAGGATTCATAGAATTTCTTAGTGTTTACTAGGGTTTCTTTGCACTTTTTAGTGTTTTTTAGCATTTCTTTGTGTTTCATAGGGTTTATTAGGGTTACTGACCATTTCTTTGGGTTTCATATGGTTTTTTAGGGTTACTAAGCATTTCTTAGGCTTTCTTATGGTTTCTTTGGGTTTCTTAGGATTCCCTAAGGATTCATAGCATTTATTTGTGTTTATTTGCGTTTCTTAGAGTTTTTTAGGGTTACTAAGCATTTCTTAGGCTTTCTTAGAGTTTCTATAGGTTTCTTAAGGGTTCTTAGCATTTCTTTGGGTTTCTTAGGATTTCTTAGCATTTCATAGCATTTACTAGTGTTTCCTACCGTTTATTACTGTTTCTTAGGTTTTTCTAGTGTTTATTAGCGTTTCTATGGGTTTCTTAGCAATTCTTAGAATTTTTTTAGCGTTTCTTGTGGTTTATTAGTGTTTTTTAGGGTTTCCTAGTGTTATATAGTGTTTCTTAGCATTTCTTAATGTTTCTTAGGGTTTTGTAGCATTTCTTAGCATTTTTTAGGGCTTTATTTGTTTTCTTAGTGTTTCTTAAGGTTTTATAGAGTTTCTTAAGGTTTCTTAGCGTTTTATAAGGTTTTATAGAGTTTCTTAGGGCTTCTTAGGGTTTTATAGGGTTTCTTAGAGTTTCTTAGGGTTTGATAGGGATTTTTAGGCTTTATAAGCATTTTTTTGGTGTTTTTAGCATTTCTTTGGGTTTCTTAGGGTTCTTTAAGCATCCTTAGCATTTCTTTTGGTTTGTTAGAATTTCTTAGGTTACTTAGCATTTCTCAGCATTTACTAGGGTTTCCTAGTGTTTCTTACCATTTCTTAGGGTTTCCTAGGATTTATTAGCGTTTTTAGGGTTTCATTGGATTTATGAGTGATTCTTAAAATTTTTTTAGCGTTTCTTGGGGTTCCTTAGTTTTTTTAGGGTTTCTTAGCGTTTCTTATTGTTTCTTTTAGTTTCTTAGCATTTCTTAGGGTTTGTTTGGGTTTTGTAGGGTTTTTTTGAGTTTCTTAGGGTTTTATTGGATTTATTAGAGTGTCTTAGTGTTTCTTAGTTTTTCTTAGGGTTTCTTATGGTTAGTAGCATTTTTTAGCATTTCTTAGAGTTTTAGGATTTCATAGAGTTTTTAGGGTTTTTTTGTGTTTCTTAGTGTTTCTTTGGGCTTCTTAGCATTTCTTAGGGATTCTTAGGGTTTCTTTGCTAAGCGTTTCTTAGGCTTTCGTATGGTTTCTTAGGGTTCCTTGAGCGTTCTTAGCATTTCTTTGGGTTTATTAGAATTTCTTAGGGTTTCTTAGCATTTCTCAGTATTTACAAGGGTTTCCTAGTGTTTCTTACCGTTTCTTAGGGTTTCCTAGGGTTTATTAGCATTTTTAGGGTTTCATTGGATTTCTGAGTGATTCTTAAAATGTTTTTAGCGTTCCTTGGGGTTCCTTAGTGTTTTTAGGGTTTCTTAGTGTTTCTTTTGCTTTCTTAGCATTTCTTAGGGTTTTGTAGGGTTTTTTGAGTTTCTTAGGGTTTTATTGGATTTATTAGAGTGTCTTAGTGTTTCTTAGTTTTTCTTAGGGTTATTAGAGTTTTTTGGATTTCTTAGAGTTTTTAGGGTTTTTTTGTGTTTCTTAGGGTTTCTTTGGGCTTCTTAGCATTTCTTAGGGATTCTTAGGGTTTCTTTGCTAAGCGTTTCTTAGGCTTTTGTATGGTTTCTTAGGGTTCCTTAAGTGTTCTTAGCATTTCTTAAAATGTTTCTAGCGTTTCTTGGGGTTCCTTAGTGTTTTTAGGCTTTCTTAGCATTTCTTAGTGTTTCTTTTAGTTTCTTAGCATTTCTTAGGGTTTTGTAGGGTTTTTTGAGTTTCTTAGGGTTTTGTTGGATTTATTAGAGTGTCTTAGTGTTTCTTAGTTTTTTTAGGATTTTTTTAGCATTTCTTAGAGTTTTTAGGATTTCTTAGAGTTTTTAGGTTTTTTTTTTGTGTTTCTTAGGGTTTCTTTGGGCTTTTTAGCATTTCTTAGGGATTCTTAGGGTTTCTTTTCTAAGTGTTTCTTAGGCTTTCGTATGGTTTCTTAGGGTTCCTTAAGCGTTCTTAACATTTCTCAGCATTTACTAGGGTTTCCTAGTATTTCTTACCATTTCTTAGGATTTCCTAGGGTTTATTAGCATTTTTTAGGCTTTCATTGGATTTCTGAGTGATTCTTAAAATGTTTTTAGTGTTTCTTGGGGTTCCTTAGTGTTTTTAGTGTTTCTTAGCGTTTCTTAGCATTTCTTAGGGTTTTCTAGGGTTTTTTGAGTTTCTTAGGGTTTTATTGGATTTATTAGAGTGTCTTAATGTTTCTTAGTTTTTTTAGGATTTCTTAGGGTTATTAGGAGTTTTTAGCATTTCTTAGAGTTTTTAGGATGTCTTAGAGTTTGTAGGGTTTTTTTGTGTTTCTTAGGGTTTCTTTGGGCTTCTTAGCATTTCTTAGGGATTCTTAGGGTTTCTTTGCTAAGCGTTTCTTAGGCTTTCATATGGTTTCTTAGGATTCCTTAAGTGTTCTTAGCATTTATTTGTGTTTCTTAGGGTTTCATATAGTTTTTTAAGGTTACTAAGCATTTCTTAGACTTTCTTAGAGTTTCTATGGGTTTCTTAAGGGTTCTTAGCGTTTCTTTGGGTTTCTTAGGATTTCTCAGCATTTCATAGCATTTACTAGGGTTTCCTAGCGTTTATTACCTTTTCTTAGGTTTTTCTAGTGTATATTAGCGTTTCTTAGCAATTCTTAGAATTTTTTAGCGTTTCTTATGGTTTATTAGTGTTTTTTAGGGTTTCTTAGCGTTACATAGTATTTCTTAGCATTTCTCAAGGTTTCTTAGGGCTTTGTAGTATTTCTTAGCGTTTTTAGGGTTTTATTGGTTTTCTTAGAGTTTTTTAGGGTTTTATAGGGTTTCTTAAGGTTTATTAAGGTTTCTTAGTGTTTTATATGGTTTCTTAGCGTTTTTAATAGTTTTATAGATTTTCTATGGTTTCTTAGGATTTTATAGGGTTTCTTTGCGTTTCTTAATGTTTTATAGGGATTTTTAGTGTTTATAAGCATTTTTAGGCATTTTTAGCATTTCTTTGGGTTTCTTAGATTTTCTTAGCATTTCTTAGCATTTACTAGGGTTTCCTAGCGTTTCTTACCATTTCTTAGGGTTTATTAGCATTTTTTAGGGTTTCATTGGGTTTCTCAGTGATTCTTAAAATTTTTTTAGCGTTTCTTGGGGTTTCTTAGCATTTATTAGGGTTTCTTAGGGTTTTGTAGGGTTTTTAGCGTTTCTTAGGGTTTTATTGGATTTATTAGAGTGTCTTAGCGTTTGTTAGTTTTTCTTAGGGTTTCTTAGACTTATTAGCATTTTTTAGCAATTCTTAGAACTTTTATGATTTCTTAGAGTTTCTAGGGTTTTTTTTTGCGTCTCTTAGGGTTTCTTTGGGCTTCTTAGCATTTCTTAGGGATTCTTAGGGTTTCTTTGCATTTTTTAGTGAACGGTAGGTTTTCTTTGCATTTTTTAGTGTTTTTTTATCGTTTCTTAGGGTTTCATACGGTTTTGTTAGGGTTTCTTAGGCTTTCCTAGCGTTTCTTTAGGTTTCTATTGTTACTTAAGGGTTTTTAGCGTTTCTTAGGGTTTATTAGGATTTCTTAGGGTTTGTTAGAGTTTGCTATGGTTTCCTGGCGTTTTTAACTATTTCTAAGGGTTTACTAGGGTTTATTAGCCTTTCTTAGGGTTTCTTAGTGTTTTTAGCATTTACTAGGGTTTCCTAGCATTTCTTACCATTTATAAGGTTTTCCTAGTGTTTATTAGCATTTCTTAGGGTTTCTTAGCGATTCTTGGAATTTTTTTAGCGTTTCTTGGGGTTTCTTAGTATTACTTAGCATTTCTTATAGTTTCTTACATTTCTTAGGGTTTTTTTTTAATGTTTCTTATTGTTTTATAGGGTTTCTTAGCATTTTTAGTGATTTTTTGGGTTTCTTAGCATTTTTTAGTGTCTACTTGATTTTTTTAGGCTTTTTAGGTTTTTTTTTTGTGTTTCTTAGGGTTTCTTAGGGCTTCTTGGGGCTTCTTAGCATTTTTAGGGATTCTTAGCGTTTTTAGTATTTCTTAGGGTTTCTCAATGTTTCTTAGCACTTTTTTTTTTATGTTTTTTAGCGTTTCTTAGACTTTCTTAAGGGTTCTTGGCATTTCTTTGGGTTTTTTTAATATTTCTCAGGGTTTCTTAGTGTTTCTTAGCATTTACTAGGGTTTCTTAGCGTTTACTACCGTTTTTTTAGGGTTTTCAAGG
The DNA here is from genome assembly GCA_030064435.1 of Trapa incisa. Classification (NCBI taxonomy): domain Eukaryota; kingdom Viridiplantae; phylum Streptophyta; class Magnoliopsida; order Myrtales; family Lythraceae; genus Trapa; species Trapa incisa. The sequence goes on along the minus strand of CM057768.1, from coordinate 7,998 downwards.
GTTTATTAGCGTTTCTTAGCATTTCATAGCAATTTTTACAGTTTTTTTAGCATCTCTTGTGGTTTCTTAGTGTTTTTTAGGGTTTTTAGCATTACTTAGTGTTTATTAGCATTTCTTAGAGTTTCTTAGTGTTTTGTAGGGTTTCTTAGCATTGTTTAGGGTTTTATTGGATTTCTTAGAGTTATTAGCTTTTCTTAGCGTTTCCTAGAGTTTTTAGGGGTTTTTTTTAGGGTTTTTGGTGTTTCTTTGCATTTCTTAGGGCTTCTTCAGGCTTCTTAGCATTTGTTAGGGATTTTTAGGGTTTCTTAGTATTATTTAGCATTTGGTAGGGTTTCTTAGCACTTTTTAGTGTTTTTTTAGTGTTTTTTAGCGTTTCTTAGCGTTTCATAGGGTTAATAATCATTTCTTTGGCTTTCCTAGCATTTCTTACCGTTTCTTAGGGTTTCATAGGGTTTTTTTAGCATTTCTTAGCGATTCATAGCATTGTCTTAGCGTTTCTTAGGGTTTTCTTAGTGTTTTTTTTAGTGTTTTTAGGGTTTCTTAGCGTTTCTTAGGGTTTTATAGAGTTTCTTAAGATTTCTTAGGGTATTATATGGTTTCTTAGCGTTACTTACAGTTTTATAGAGTTTCATATGGTTTTATAGGGTTTCTTTGAGTTTCTTAGCGTTTCTTAGGGTGTCATAGGGATTTTTAGGGTTTATAAGCGTTTTTAGGCTTTTTTACCATTTCTTTGGGTTTCTTAGGGTTCCTTAAGGGTTCTTAGCATTTCTTTGGGTTTCTTAGGATTTCTTAGTGTTTCTTAGCATTTACTAGGGTTTCCCAGTGTTTCTTACCATTTTTTAGGGTTTATTAGGATTTATTAGTGTTTTTTAGGGTTTCTTAGCGATTCTTAGAGTTTACTATGGTTTCCTAGCATTTCTTTATGTTCCTAAGGGTTTACTAGGGTTTATTAGCAATTATTAGAGTTTCTTAGTGTTTCTTAGCAATTCCTAGGGTTTTATAGAGTTTGTTAGGGTTTCTTAGGGTTTTATAGGGTTTCTTAGTGTTTCTTTGGGTTTCTTAAGGGTTCTTAGCGTTTCTTTGTGTTTCTTAGGATTTCTTATGGTTTCTTAGCGTTTCTTAGGGTTTATTAGTGTTTCTTAGCATTTACTAGGGTTTCCTAGCATTTCATACTATTTCTTAGGGTTTTCTAGGGTTTATTAGCATTTTTTAGGGTTTCATTTGTTTTTCAGCAAATCTTATCATTTTTAGCGTTTCTTAGGGTTTATTAGTGTTTTTAGGGTTACTTAGCATTTCTAATAGTTTCTTAGTGTTTTTTTGGGTTTCTTAGTGTTTCATAGGGCTTCTTAGATTGTCTTAGCGTTTCTTAGAGTTTTTAGGGTATCTTAGGGTTTTTAAGGGTTTTTTTAGTGATTCTTAACATTTTTTTAGTGTTTCTTAGGTTTTTAAATATTTTTTAGGGCTCCCTAGCACTCTTAGCATTTCTTATTGTTTCTTATATTTTTTTAGGGTTTCTTAGGGTTTTATAGCATTTCAACAAGGTATATTTCATTGTTTTTACTTGTATTGTGAAAGTCTTGGGATATATTTTATATTTGGTGTAGGGTGTTATTAGTATATTGGTGGAGTTTCCATTAGTTAGTATTAGAGTACACAGTTGCACGATAATTTTTATATTATCCTTTCAAATTTGTTCTACTTTCCTTATATTCTACCTATTTCTATTCAATATAAAAAATCACAAAAAAATCTCTTTTTTCTAATATATAGTTATATTTCCATTGTCTTTTTTTTTTACTTCTAGTCACTATAAACATACAGATTTCATGTTTTTTTTCTATATTCTTTATATTAAAAAATCCAAAAAAGCCAAAAGAAATTGTGTTAAAAATGTAAAAAAAATTAAAAATAAGCAAAAAAAATTGTAAAAATTAGTAAAAAAGGCGTACAAAAAAGTTTAAAAAAACAAAAAAGGTAAAAAGTGAAAAAAAAGAAGAATTGGTCTATACTCAATATCTTATTATTTCTACACTCTTAAATTTTTATATTTTTCTCTATATCCATTTTATCATCTTCCTACTATATACTTAAATTCTTTTTAGAATTACTTTTTTGAAACTTCATTGATTTATCTTGATTGTTCCTCAAGTTGAACTGCTTCCTAAAAACGATTTGTTCTTAAGTTCAATTAAAATTGAAAAGAAGATATACAAGAGGAAAAATGCAAGAGTGTTTGAATCCATAAAAAAGCCAGTTGAGTGAAACACGAGTATTGCGAGGTTTTTTTTTTTTAACATTTGTAGGAACACATAGCTCAACAAAGAGGAGACAACACAAATGAGGAGGGGTCCCCACAACTCATTCCAAACTTATAAGTGCAAGCTATAATAAGTGAGATGAGATGGTTGATGAAGATTGAATTAGAGCCACTTCACGTGTGGATGGATCAACTGGAGGAAGGAGTGAAGGGTTCACATCAACATACCCCTACTGAACAATGACCTCAAAGCTTTTAATCTAGGCATTTTGATCCATAAGATCTCGAGGAGTTCGATGAAATCCAAGGCAATCAAATAGGCTCGAACACGATTCCCTCGATCAATATGCTCACAGAGGGCGACCATTGATTGATGACAACTTGGACAACATCAAACTGAATATATCCTCTTTTTAAGGAAAAACTAACATAGAAGTCTAATTTGAATGGGAAAAAAGATGGAGATGGTTTTTGAATGCCATAATTACTCTTAGATGAAAAAGGTATGACTTGCTGATGTCAAATTTACTGATTATGCTATATTATGGTGAGATTAGTTGGTGAAGGAGAGGAAAAGAAAGCATGAACGCCCTATGGAATCTTGGGATGAGATGAAAGCAATCATGCGACAATGATTTTTTCCTAGCCACTACCACCGGGAGTTGTTCAATAAAATTCAAATGCTTACCCAAGGATCTAAAAGTGTCGATGAGTACTTTAAGGAGATGGAAATTACCATGATTCGAGCTAATGTGAAGGAAGATAGAGAGGCTACAATGGCCAGATTTTTGCCTAGCCTAAACCATAAGATAGTTGATGTGGTGGAAATGCAATATCATGTTGAGCTTTAAGACATAGTCCACCAAGCTATCAAAGTGGAACAACAACTAAAGATGAAGAATTTACACAAAAGGAGATTAAACAATGGTCACTCAAACACATGGAAACCAACCCCTAGGAAAGTTGAGGAGTTGTCGAATCAATCTCAGCTCAACCTTCCAAAGGAGACAACCAAGCAAGTTGTGCCCCAAAATCAAGGTAACACTCATATCACAACTCCCAAATAACGTGATATTATGTGTTTTTGATGCCAAGGCAGGGGTCACGTAGCAAGTCAATGCCCAAATAAGTGAGCCATGGTGATCAATATTGATGGGGAGATCGAGACTGAGGATGAAGAAGAAGAAAGTGATCCTGGTATGCCATCACTTGAGGAAGCTAGTGAGTATGCCACAAGAAGAAGAAAATAACTAGCATGAGAAATTATTTCATACTCGTTGTTGTGTGAACAATAAGATTTGTTGTGTTATTATAGATGGAGGAAGTTGCACTAATGTAGGTAGCACTAAGCTTGTGGAGAGATTGGCATTACCGACATTAAAGCATCAAAGCCATATCAACTTTAGTGGCTGAACGGACAAGGTGAACGCAAGGTAACCAAGCAGGTATTGGTTGCATTTTCTATTGTAAGATATCAGGATGAATACTATGCGATGGGGTACCAATGCAAGCTTGTCATATTCTTTTGGGACGACCCTGGCAGTTTGATCGTCAAGTTAAGCATGATGGATTCACCAATAAGTACTCATTTGTGATGAATAGAAGACCAATATCTCTTGTACCATTGACTCCAAAGCAAGTTTTAGTGGATCAAATGAAAAGGAAAAAGATGAATGAAAAGAAGAAAAAAGAAGAAAGAAAGGAATAAAGAAGAAGAAAAGAATATTGAGTTGAAAAAAGAGAGAAAAGCCTGAATTTGAAAAAAAAAGAGTAAAAATAATTTTATTGCAAGAAAAAGTGAGATTAAGGGAGCTATACATTTACAACAGTCTTTTATTGTACTTATATACAAGGATGCCTTTTTGAGTACTGGCAACCTTATCGGATCTTTACCAAGCAAAATTATTACTATTTTGCAAGAATTTATGGATGTTTTTCCTGAAGAGATATCGTCAGTTTTGCCACCAAATTGAGGAATTGAACATCAAATTGATTTCATCCCTAGAGCGATAATTCTGAATCGGCTTACATATAGAAGTAACCCTAAGGAAACAAAGGAATTTTAATGCCAATTCATGGAACTAATGGAAAAGGGTATGTTCGAGAGAGCATGAGCCCATGTGTTGTGCCTATGCTACTTGTCCCTAAGAGGGATGAAACTTGGTGAATGTGCGTCATTGTCAAGATATTAATAATATCACGGTAAAGTATCGACACTCTATTTCTCGTTTGGATAATATGTTAGATGAGTTGCATGGATCTTGTTTATTTTCTAAAATAGATCTTAAAAGTGGATATCATCAAATTAGAATAAAAGAAGGAGATGAATGGAAAATTGTATTTAAAACAAAACAAAGGTTTATATGAATGGTTAGTTATGCCCTTTAGATTGACTAATGCACCTAGTATGTTCATGAGATTAATGAACTATGTTTTACATGCTTTTATTGGGAAATTTGTAGTTGTATATTTTGATGACATTCTAATCTACAACAAGAACATGGGTGAACATGTAAGACACTTAACATCTATTTTAAAAGCCTTAAGGAAAGATAAGTTGTTTGCCAATTTAAAAAAATGTGTCTTTGGTTCGGATAAACTTGTGTTTCTTGGGTATGTTATAAGTTCAAAAGGGATTGGAGTTGATGAGGAAAAGATTAAGGCAATTTGAGATTAGCCAACACCTAATTCGGTAAGTCAAGTAAGAAGTTTTCATGGATTGACTAGTTTTTATAGATGTTTTGTTCCTAATTTCAGTACCTATGTTGAACTTCTTACTGTTGTTATAAAGAAGAATGTAGCATTTAATTGGGAAGTTGAGCAACAAAACACATTCCAATTAATAAAGGATAAACTAACAAGTGCCCAATTGTTCGCCTTACCTAATTTTTCTAAAACGTTTGAAATTTAGTGTAATATATCAAGGGTAGGTATTGGAGGTGTATTGATGCAGGAGGGAAGAGCAATTGCATATTTTAGTGAAAAGTTGAGTGTAGCAACCCTCAACTATCCTAAAACGACAAGTAGATGTATGCCTTAGTTCGAACCCTACAAACATGGCAGCACTATCTGTGGCCGAAAAAGTTTGTGATTCACACTAATCATGAATCTCTTAGGCACCTCAAGGGGCAACACAAGTTGAACAAGCGTCATGCTAGGTGGGTGGAGTTCATAGAGACATTCCCATATGTGATCAAGTATAAACAAGGGAAGAAAAATATAGTTGTTGATGCGCTATCCCGAAGGTATGCTATGCTTGCAATCCTTGATTCTAAATTACTTGGTTTTGATTATATTAAGGAATTGTATGAAAAAGATCCCGATTTTTGTAATGTGATAAAAAAAATTGTACAAATGGTGAGTTTGGAAATTTTTATTTGCAAAATAGGCTCGTTTTTTGAGAAAATAAATTGCAAATCCCTCAATCATCTTTGCGTTAGTTACTTGTTAGGGAAGCACATGCTAGAGGACTTATGGGACATTTTGGAGTAGCTAAAACTATGGAAATATTCCATGAACATTTTTTTTGGCCCATATAAAAAAGGGATGTTAAGAAAATATGTTCTCAATGCATTACATGTAAGGAGTCTAGGTCTAGGCAACAACCTAATGGTTTGTATACACCTCTTCTAATTCCTAGTGCACCTTGGATTGATATATCCATAGATTTTATTTTAGGATTACCAAGGACTAAGAGAGGGAGTGATTATGTGTTTGTTGAATGTTGCCAATTTGTTCTTTAGAGAAGTTGTTAGATTGCATGGTATGCCTAGAACTATTATTTTTTATCGTGATTCTAAATTCTTGAGTAACTTCTATAAGAATTTATGGGGTAAATTGAGAACAAAACTTTTATTTTCAATAGCTTGTCACCCACAAACTAATGGTCAAACAAAAGTAGTTAATAGAACATTAAGTACTTTATTACGTTCTATAATAAAAAAGACTTTAAATCATGGGAAGATTGTTTGCCACATGTTGAGTTTGCTTATAATCGTTTTGTTCATTCTACGACTAAGTTTTCACCATTTGAGATTGTATATGGTTTTAATCCATTGGCCCCTCTAGATTTAACTCCACTTCCTGTTGGTGAGTTAGTAAATTTTGATGGAAAGAGAAAGGTAGAGTTCGTGAGACAAATGCATGAGAAGGCAAAGATGCAAATTGAAAGGCAGACTAAAGCATATGAAAATCAAGCAAATAAGGGTCACAAAAATATTACATTTGAACCTGGGGATTGGGTTTGGCTTCATCTGAGGAAGGAACAATTTCCAAAACAAAGGCGGTCAAAACTTTTTCCAAGAGAAGATGGACCTTTTGAGTGTTGAAACATATTTTCTCAACATCCCTTTTTCATATGGGCCAAAAAAATGTTCATGGAATATTGCCATAGTTTTAGCTACTCCAAAATGTCCCATAAGTCCTCTAGCATGTGCTTCCCTAACAAGTAACTCACACAAAGATGATTGAGGGATTCACAATTTATTTTCTTGAAAATGAGCCCATTTTGCAAATAAAATTTTCCAAACTCACCATTTGTACAATTGCTCCAATCAGCTCTTGCATTTCTTCTTTAATTCTTTTGGCCCTTGACCTTGGGATTGAACCTTGCAAATTGGTAGCACCCTTAGTTGGACTCACATCATTCTCCCTCTCTTGAAAATGATTTGTCCTCAAATCTTTGATTTTCTCGACAGCTACATCAAAGGGCATTAAATCAATGACATTGAAACTTGCGCTAACACCATACTCACCTAGTAACTCCAACTTATAAGCATTATTGTTGATGTGTTCCAACACTCGAAATGGTCCATCTTCTCTTTGAAGAAGTTTTGACCACCTTTGTTTTGGAAATTGTTCCTTCCTCAGATGAAGCCAAACCCAATCCCCAAGTTCAAATGTAATATTTTGTGACCCTTATTTGCTTGATTTTCATATGCTTTAGTCTACCTTTCACTTTGCATCTTTGCCTTCCCATGCATTTGTCTCACGAACTCTACCTTTCTCTTTCCATCAAAATTTACTAACTCAACAATAGGTAGTGGAGTTAAATCTAGAGGGGTCAATGGATTAAAACCATATACAATCTCAAATGGTGAAAACTTAGTCATAGAATGAACAAAGCCAACATGTGGATTTTCCTAGCATTTCTTAGCGTTTCTCAGCATTTCTTAAGGTTTTATTTGGTTTATTAGCATTTCTTAGGGTTTTTTAGGGTTTCTTATTGTTTCTTAGGGTTTATTAGTGTTTATTAGGGTTTCATAGGTTTCTTAGCATTTCTTAGCTTTGTTTTAGATTTTATTAGGGTTTCTTAGTATTTTTTTGGGTTTCTTAGTGTTACTTAGTGTTTTTTTTTATAGTTTCTTGGCATTGCTTAGGGTTTCTTAGCGTGTCTTTTGGTTTTATTCGATTTCTTAGTGTTTTATAATGTTTGTTAGTGTTTCTTAGGGTTTCTTAGCAGTTTTAGCATTTCCTAGAGCTTTTTGGGTTTCTTAGGGTTTTTTATGTGTGTTTTAGGGTTTTTTAGGGTTTATTTGCATTTCTTACGGATTCTTGGGTCATCTTGGCATTTCTTTGGGTTTCTTAGGGTTTTTAGGGGTTTTAGTGTTTCTTTGTGTTTCTTAGGGCTTCTTGGGGCTTAATAGCATTTCTTAGGGATTCTTAGCATTTCTTAGCATTTGGTAGGGTTTCTTTGCACTTTTTAGTGTTTTTAGCGTTTCTTTGTGTTTCATAGGGTTTAT